>CM034155.1:499738061-500338061 GCA_019776745.2 Taxus chinensis | reverse complement strand
AGATAGGAGTGGGGATGCAGTTTTTACATTGACACTTGCAACCATTAGAATAATGTTAAAATTTCCTGTAATTGCCAACCTGATCACCATTGCTATCAAATTAGCCCTATGAGATTATGAAGCAAAGAAAAAGGACTATGTAAAGATGATAAATACAAAATGGTTCATTGCAAAAAATAAAATGGATATAATCCCTAAAAAGCTAGTTAGGGTACAATTTATTGAAGAGGTTGAAGATGTCATTGTGTTATTAAGCCGAATGGTGGGTTTGGAAACTGTAAATGAATTTAAGGAATGGATGGTTACCTACATATGGATAATTTTGGAGAGAAAAGGGAGCATTTGTTGGGTAAATTTCATTGTAGAAGCACTCCATGGCCACATGGTCACCTTAGTAGTGAGAATTGAGATGGGTGACAATTCAGAGATTGAATTTTATATAATGATTTAATTAATCTACCATGTTTCTGGGCATAGATGTTTCTCAGGTTTTTCACCACGTGCAAATTTCAAGAAATGCCAAATGCATGAGATATTCCTACAACTACAACTGATCAACTGGAGTGGGAATGTAAGGTTAGTTAATGATGATTTATTTTCCCTAATCATTTTACTTTTCAAGCCAGAGTGGGGACAATATAGGATGTCTGAACAAGCTAGACAAGTGATTTTGGAGTGCGGATGTTACTTAATTTAATATAAAAGTTCACATACATAAGGGTTAGTGGTTTTGAGGGAAAGCCTTGTAAGTTGCCTAGGTATGTAGATGATAAATTGGTTTTATGTGAACTAACAAGGCAACTAACACCTGTTCATAAATTGATTTCTAGGAGGCATAAGATCAATATTAAATTCCCTATTCGAATCGGAAGGTATTCATACCCTTCTATCATAAATGCTAGGTTGATTGAAGATGAAATGCAGAAATTTGACATGGAAAAGTTTGAGGCAAAGGCCAGTTATGACATCAGATGGGTATTCAACAACATTGCAAATAATTTTGAGCATGAGCCTCAGTTTGAAGATTATTGGATGAAATGTAGGGATGAGGAAGAGGTCAGATTAAGGAATTTCTCTAGAATGACCCTTTCAAAAATAATTGATTTCAAAATTACAGTTATTCCAGAAGAAATTATGGATGAACCATATATGGTAAACATGTATTATGTTGATCAAAAGGTGGAAGAACATCCCATAGTTCCACCAGATTGGAATGAGATGGAATATAATGATTCATATATAAGGATAATTGATGTAATGAGAGGTGAATTGGTTAACTCAGAAGGGCATTGACCTATCAGTTCATAATACCAAAATCTTAAATAACTTCAGGATCTTGGGAAACTTGAATGATGATATTCCACCTTTGAAGGATGGAGCAGATAGAATGGATCCTCTTGGAGGAAAGGCCCCCCAATTTCCCTAAAAAGGCCTACTCCTGAACTCATAGATGAGTGGACTTCAGCCACTAGTTGAACTGACACTCTTATGTCAATTCTCAGGCAAAAGAATGAAAGCATGCTTTTGAAATATATGGAAAATGCCCACATTAATTTTACAATGCCAATCCAGGAAAAGGGGAAGGGCTTAGCATCTCATGTAGTTTTCTCAGGTGTTTCACCTAAACCTCATAGTACTTAGAAACTAATGAGTGGAGTGATTACAAGTGGTCTTACTCAATATAAGCTACATAAGGAATGGAAAAGAGCAGCTCCTGATCTAAAAAAGTTTGAAAGGGAACACAAGAAGCATAAAGTTGTTCATGTACCAATCTTAGTGAGATTAGGTTCCCACACGCCTAAAAAGCACAAACACAAGGATGTGGTTATTGACCCTCCTGATTTTGAAAGGAGTGATGTTTATCACACACAACATGCCCTATCATTTCTACAAGTGGGATAATCAGAGTCCTTATTCTCACCTCTACATGTGGAGGAAACAACAACAAAAGCCATGTTAGGATTATACTAGTTGTACAGATAAACAGACATGAAATGAATAATGCAAAAAACATAAAACAGAAAATAATGCAATAAAACATAAACATAGATTTAATGTGGTTCACCCAAAAATGGGCTACGTCTACTAGAAACAACCGATCATTATTATTCAGTCTAGCAAAAAACACTCTCACAGTTTATCCACACTTACAATGAGCCTCATACATAATGACCCTTTAAAGATATTAGGGTTTTTATCATTTTGGGGAAACATAGAAAACCACCCATTAGATCTGTGACCTAATAAGGAACCGTCTAGATTTCATAATGCATAAATACATATAAGCCCCCCTTGAAACCCCTATCACTATCAGGCTCCACAACCAACAAGCCACTCAAGATCAAGCAACCCAAGAAAATGTTACTGATAGTTCAGTAAGCAGCCAAATCTTAATTCTAGGTATGAAGACATCTGAGACCCTGCTTGCTAACGATATGAGTATGCCTTTGAATGGAACATTGTATGAACATGCAAAGACCAATATGATGTAATTGATGTTGATACTAGTGAGGGATTTTCCATGTTAGATTGCCTCAAATTATCTATGAGTGAACCATTGATGACACCAGTAGATGACCCCAAAACAGATACGGAAATAAAGAGAAATACTCCTCCATTAATTAGTGAAGCAAAAGCTCAAGCAAAAAATGTTCCTTCTATAAAACAAGTTGTGTCAGAATCAGATAAACCAGAATTGCCAAGTAGAGAAGATGATAATGTAAATGTGTTAACAGAAGAGATTGTTTTTGTTTCTATTGAAGTTACTAAGGTTGATGAACTTTCTCAAAAGGAAAAATCTATTTTTGAAGAGAAAATAGAGGTAGCACAAAACACAACCGTTGGCGAGATGAGCATCCTAGATGGAAATGTTGAGTTGGTTTCAGATGAATATTCTACCATATAATTTCTAGGAGCATTATCAGAGCACGAGGAGGGTAGGATGCCAACTCAGTAGAGTTTGAAGAATGAATAACTTGCATGCCATTTATTAACTCAAGAAAATGTTGGAGGAAGAGTGGGGTCCAATATGGCATCCACTAAAGAAATAAGGAAGGAGTCTCCCCTGACTGTTCATATAAATCAAGGAAAGGATGATTAACTCTAGTCTCCAGAACAAGGAGAGAAATATCTGAAAGAATTATTAGCACAAGGTGAGAATAATAAGATGGTCATGTAAGTAAATATTGAAAAACAAGCAGAATCACTAAATCAGGATGAACAATGGGTTTTCAAATATTTGATGGTTGTCCTTGAGGAGCCTCAACCTAAATCATAAGAGGCAATGACTGGAAAATTTTTGGTGAAAGGGTGGATCACTGAGGTAGTTTCAAATGAAGAAAAATAGGTCCTTCCTGTGTAAGCTATTGAACTTACTACTCTGTCTTTTCCAAAGACAATAAGAGCCTAAAAAAGAGCTAGAACTATTAGTAAAACCCACACTGACTCATCAAGATCTAAAACTTTGGAAGTAGAAATCCCCTTTGAAGGAAATACTAGGGATGACATAAAAACCAATGATTATAATATTCAGATTATCTCCTTGGGAAAGCCTTCAAGGGATCAACTAAAGTAAGGGGTATCTGAAGCTGTCAATGACCTTTTACAAAAGGTGGATGAAGATAGAATGACAAAGAAGCAATTAAAAGAGCAAGTTAAATCCCTGAGCTCGAGTTTACAAAAATTGATTGGGCAACCTAGTCAGGCCCAGACAAGTGCCTCCATAGACACCCCTAAGGGAATGGATAAAATAAACAAAGATGTCAAAAAGGTCCAAGAAGTAGACACATGGATTGAAAAATTAACCAAGAGGGGAAAGGAAGCAATTGCAGAGGCAAGGTCAAAATATGAAGATCTCAAAAATAGACTCAATAAAATTGATGAGATAGTTGAAAAACGTGACAATGAGATTTTCTATTTTGAAGGAATTATTCCCAAGCTAGACCGTATTACCCAACTCAGTAATGAGTTAGCTGAGTAGGAGGACATTGTGCCTATAGAAGTCAAAGGAAGTCAACAAGATATTGAAGATTTGTCAAAGATCAGAGTAGAGACCTTGAATGGGATCAAGGAAAATCTTGAAATCAAGAGAAACTGGGTTGATGATACTCTCGATGCTATTGAATTGAAATTAGAGGATATAGTTGCTGATAAGTTTAAAAAAAGCTACGGGGATACGAAGATTGACTTCTTGCTCAATTCTTTTGAAAGGAATATTCTAAAAAATGATTTCTCCTATGAAGTCATTAAGACCATGAGAAAGCTTGAGAATAGAATTACAGAGTCAAAAGAAAGACCACTAGAATACAAACATAAAATAGGCCATTGCATTGATGTAATATCTAGGTAGGCACTATTTTTCCAGCATCATACATGACCAGATGAGGATGAGGTTAATGAATTATTCAAAAGATATGATGCATATATAACAAGGTTACCGAAAGAACAAGATACATAAGTAGAATCTGAAGAGGAAGAAAATGTAGATGCAAACGATGATGAACATGCTTAGACATTGTTCCTTAGGATGTATTATCTTTTCATATTCCTTATTTTAAACTGATACTTTAAAATAATACTTCTATTGTGTTGGTCTGAAAATCTGTCGGGAGGGCATATGTATGGATAGATGAGCCAACAGTGTGCAGGGCATAGCCCCTCTTTGAGATAGCAAAGTGAAACTGGTTTATTGCTATTCTACCAATAGGAATCTATGCAAGTCCCACAATATTCTACCTTCGGGGTTTGGGATCTCATCCCAATAGGGGTATTTCTAATTGTGAATAGAAAGGATTTAAGAGAGGAGAAGAGGTAGGATATATCCGAAGGGAGAAAAGAAATGAATTCCAAAGCAAAAAGGTTAGAGGGTTTGTGTTTTGGGCTGGTAGTAAACAGAGCCAAACCTACTTGCATAAATGAACAAAGCAATACTGATGAGCAAATGACAAAAAAAGTAGAGATAGATTTAACAGAAAAGCAACATAGATCTAACTTAAGAAATATCTAATGCACATAACACATCCATTGAGCATAAAGTCTTAATTTCTGTATTAATATTTTCTATTACAAAAATTACAAAGCCTTTTCCTTCTCACTTCTATTTTTCATCTAAAAAATGTCCACCACTTAAATACAACAAGTATCCAAGTATATATAGAAGGAGAAGGAGAAAGAAGGAAAAAAGGAACCAACAACTATTTACAAAATATCTAAAAGTCAACTGTTGACTTTGGGGAAATTTGGTGGATGAAAACATCCCATGGTGCAACATGGATGATGTCATCGTTTGTGCCAACATTCTTTCAATTTTTTTTGCAAAAATGGGATAAATCCCAAGAGGAGGGAGCCTATTCGTCGTCATCTCGAGGCTGGAAAGGAGTATCCTATTTCTACTCAGGAGAGGAAATGTGAAATTGAGCACGATACTCCATGAACTTGCTAATCATCGGTTGAAGTTGATCCTGAGCGGGACCCTTGGTGTGATCACCGATGACCTCGTAAGTCTCCCATTCATCTCTGAGTATTTCTGGGAGTTTGAAGTATTCATTACCTACCTCCATCAGGTAACCCACAAAGTCGCGGTAGGCTAGAAGGTTGTTGATAGATTCTATATCAAAAGTGGCCTCTGACCCCAAACCTTGCGAGATGATCTCCTTAAAGAGCCGAATTGTATCATCTACCTTCCTCAGAGTGCAATCCGCACCGAGTAACCCTGAAGACATGCTCAAGACAATTTTCTCCATTGATGCATGGCCTCAAGGGCTTCCTCCTTGATTTTGTCTATTTTCTCCAAGACAAACTCCATTCGATCAACTCAATAATCCAAAGCAGAAAGGACCTTATTGGGTGCTCGCAGGTGATCAAAGACGCCAAAATTCACCAAGTCATTGACTGGGCAATTGAGAATATTTTGGAATGTCTCATGTTGCAACTTGGCATGGTCCAACTCTTCGGAGATAGGCCCTGCTATTGCCTAGAGTTCATTGTTAGCTTGATCTATATTGTGATAAAGCTCTGTGAACTTTGTTATCACTTCCTCACTATCTTTGAGGATTTGGTCTCTCCACGTGGACATTGCCATACCTTGCTCACCAATCTTGGCGTACTCATTTATCTTCTCCTGACTAAGGGCTTCAAGAGTTTCAGTGGCAGCTAAAGAAGGTGCACTTCCCATCTTCTGCAGGGCTTGGAGAAGGTTCTTGTTTTGTTCTTTCAATATCCTCTTCTCTTCCTTTTCTTCTTGAAGCTTTTTACAAAGGGCACCCACTGTGGATAAGGCCTCTCCTTGCAGGATTTTTGAGGATGTTCCCATTGTGACCTGAGTCACTATAAAATTTGTAGGAGACAGATCCTTTTTCTCCTTTGTGGGATCAGGGTTTGCGATATCCATCACTCTTTCACCTGAAGCACTTTGAGAGAAGCAGGTTATAGCATTTTTCTTCTTAGCTTCTTTAGTTGGGATAACGGAGAAGTCCATAGGTGCAATGGGGTCTTTCCTCTTGTGTTGGCTCAGGTGTTGGGAGATCCATTCTGGACTTAATGGAGTGGGACTAGGGGAAGAGAAGGGAACATGGGTGGAAGAAGGAGCAGCTGCAGTGGATACGAGGAAATGCATCGAGACACTTGGTGGCAGCATTGAGAGAGAAGCCAACGAAATGCTCATGGGGGTAGGAGTCACTATAGGAGAGGAAACCATGGGGGTTGAAGGGATCTGAGAGATGATAGAAGAAATGCTGGGGGAAAGATCTGCGAGAGAAGAGAAGATGGAGGAAGAGGAAGGGGGAATAGTAGAAGATGGGGGAGAAGACACAACCAAAGGAGTGGTTGGTTGAGTGACATAAGGAGGGGAAGGATGAGCGGGAGATGGGATGGTGGGAACTTCAGTGGTTGCAGTAGTGGCAACACCCTAAGTGGATGTGCCCATTGGAACAGTTACCACTTCTTCTTCTTTAGGGGAAATCAGGCTTACTACCTATTCCTCAGTGGCGGAAGGAGGAATCTTGGGAGTTTCTTCCTAAGCAGTGCTTATTTCTCCTTCTTTATCTTTCCCTTTACCCTTTGGCAAGTGCTTTGGCTTGGCAGATACATTACCCAAGGGTGATGTGGAGAAGTCCACCCCAAGGTAGATGAGACCGTTCTTCCTGCACCAATGTTCTGTGCACTGCAGAGTGCCTTTGAATCTCTCCTCTATAGTTTGAGGTGCCTTTGTTCTATCAATCTTGGTGAATAACCAATTGTCCCCGTCCGTATCTAGATAGACCTGATCAACTTCTTGATCAGTCACTTGGAAACCTTTCGAGATGATGGCCACACCATATTGGATGATCTCTGCCAAGGCCAGGTAGGAGTGATCCTTTCTTCTGAGCTCGAACTCGTGATACAGATCAATGTAGATATCTTCGATATGAGGGATGTGAATTGGATCAATATTTGCCTTCGGAAGGGAGTCACGAGGATCAAAGGTTGGCCTCGTCAAGAAATTGTGTTTCAAGTTAAGCAATTCCAGCTCCGCAAACATTTCTTGGGATTTGCTATGAGAAGTGCAAGTGTACCTACCCACTATGAGGGGGAATGGAGTTCCACCCTTATTTCTTTTCAAACACTTCTCGCGGTATGTGATAAGCTACCTAGATAGCTCTAATAGGATCAACTTAGGTCCCACATACCTCGGTAACTTGGTGGGCTCCCCCAAGAAGTTGGCGGCTCTGAGATAGGTGAAAGTGGGGAATTACGTGAATAACGCTCCCCACTTCTTTGTGGTAGTAACCATGCTCTTGGTCGTCTGACCGTGGCTCATATTGGGCCTCAATAGGTAGATGAGGCCGTAGAATAAGGCATCATTGATCTTTCCGAATTGTGCGATACTATTTTCCAGTCTCAACTCTGGATAATATTCGTATATTCTTACCTGGGGCCATACCCTGCATTGATTCAGTGCTGGGTAGTCTCTTTCAGAGGCAACATCGTATACTATATAGGAGTTCATGTAGAACCTCCCAGTTGTTGAGAGTTGTTGAAGCTGCTCAGAGATGATGTTGCTGATAATCTCCACTCATTCAAAATGTTGATTAGGGACATTTTTACTCATTGTTTCCAAGTATCTGAGCATCCACTTGTGAAAATAATGGGCATCAGGAAGCCCAAACACCCTGCTCAGGAAAGTGACGGTGTCGCTCAACTCTTCTAAGAAGTCGCTGTGATGAATGACTTGTGGCCACTTGCTCACCACTTTCTTGTTTTTCAGGTATACCTCATTCATTAACTGCATGCATTTGTTCTCATTCTCGTTCCATGATTTTATGCAGTCTTCCTGGCTTATTGCCACAAAATGCCAGTGATGAGGGATTCCCAACATAATCTCAAAATTCCGGGTAGTGAGGTTGATTATTACCTCGCCCTTCTCATTTTTGACACATCTCATGTCTTTATTGTAGCAACAGCCCACCAGCATCATGAACTCATTGTTTACTGTGCTCACGGGAATTCCTGTAGTGAAATGCAGACCACTGCCAACCAATTTGTCCATCCATGGGTTGCCTGTGACCTTTTTGGTTCTGGCCCAAAAATCCTCCATGTTGATGTGACTGAGTTTTGAATCTCTAATGTCTAGGTCACATTCTGCAAGGGATTCAGGCATCCTGACCCTTTGGTATTTGTACTTCATTTCTTTCTTTGTTAGTCTGGCCTTACCCTTTGACTTAGTTGGCTTTTTACTCAATGAAGAGTGTATATCTGAGTTTAGCTACTGATCTGTAAGAAGAATTAGGGAAGTCCATCACAAAAGAGCCATGTTAGCTGTTAAATCATCCATCAATGCTTGCAGAATGAAAAGTTACAAATTTAGAAGCTTCTGGGCGCAAGGCACAATTATAATGCAGGCTGCAAGGTCAGAAAAACAAGGCACACTTTGGGAGAGTGTTGCATGGAAGAAAACAATGCCAAAGGGGGCGTAGGGCGCGGAAAGATTACACACAACATTCAGATGTTGGTGTCATGGGATGTGCGCTTGCGCCATATGAAGGGTTTTAACTGGGTGCATATATTTTTGGTGTAGTAAGGCTTTAGTGTGCACCATTGGCGTAGATATGGTACATGTTGCAAAATATTATGATGCACCAAGGGGTGCAGGTTCAAAGGGTGCATCATTAAGGTAATTTGTGCCAAGGATTTTAGATTTGTGTGGCACAGGTAGGGCCTACACAACATTCAAATGTAGGTGTAGCTGGAGTTACGCTCGCGCCTGTGTTAATGTTAAGAATTTTTGTAAGGTGCGGGAAAATCTAATGTTGCATGCAGGGACAGTGTGCCCCTTTGGCGTGAATACATTTAGTGCAACAGAGATGAAGCTTGCGCCAAAGAAAATGGTGGGCTTGATAAATTTTTATAATTTTTCCCTCTTTTGGCAGGCTTTGTGGTTTTAGCTTCTTTTAACTCAGATCTTGATAGTGAGGGGAACAAAGGAAAAGGGACAGGGATCCTTTCTAAGACAAGGCCTACCAGGTTAGCAGATCTGGAAGGAGGATAAAACTGGTTGAAGGTGGGTTGATTACAAAATGGGATGGAGTTGTATTATCTTCTTAGGTCCATTCAATTTTGTTTCTTTTATTAACAACCTCCAAAAACAACACAAAAATACAAAAAAAAATCCACAAGAAGAGCAAGGGCCACTTACCAGGAATATATAAGACAGAGAAAATGATGTGGGGTCCACGAATGCAACAGAAAGTGACACACGGGGCTGACATGAGCGTTGAAAAATGTAGAAGAATAACCTTTTCCACGTTTTTTCAGTCGTGAAAATGACAGGTCGGATGCACCTATTTATAGCAAAAGGTGCAATAAATGCACCACCAAATTTTTCAAGGTGCATCCAGATAGACGCTAACATGAAAATATTTGTGCCCTAGGCATGGATTTGGGGTTGTCAACATTTCTTTTTCATCGCTTTGGTGCACCATAAAGGGGTGCAACATTTTTAATGTTGACAAGCTAGCGCATGCACCTTGGCATAGTCTAGAAGGGTGCAACATTGGAAGGTGCAACATTTAGAGTGTCGACACTCCAAAGGATGCACCAAAGGAAAGAATGGGTGCAATTTTGGTTGATGTAACATGAATAGAAACTGCACCCAACCCAAAAAAATACAAATGATCAAGTTCAAAAAACTATATTTTCTGGAAAGGGATTTTATGCCATTCTGAATGCTATGAGACTTCAATGGAGAACTAGAATGAAAATCTGGTATGGTTACCTGTAAAATTGATTACAGGATAACATATTGCATGAGATGTAATTATTTTTCTATATTTTATTGTTCTTTTATCTCAATTGAAAAGTGGAAGAATGTAGTAATGCCATATTTAATTTGATGAAGTTAACATACATTTAGATAAGTATGTAAATGATTGATATTGTTGTACTTCATGCATTCTAAATAAGGAACAAAATGGGGTTCTATAGGCACCCTTGCTCATGAAAAAAAAAATATACATATGCCAAAGATAGAAACAGTGAAAGGAAAGCAACATCTAGACATTTTTCAGCCCGACTTAATAGTTTCCTCCAAGTAGGGGAGGCTTATTCAAAAGCTTGTTTTTTCTCAGCACAAACTCACTTGAGCCTTGTGCCATCTAAATGAAAATTATTGACCCTACAAGGTCCTAGGAAATTCCCATGTCCATCAAAACTTCTAGATTCATTCTAGGACGAATCATGTTTTTCTCAATCTCAGACTTCTTCTGTTGTGATGACACCCAATCCAAAATATCTAGACCTCCTATGAAGAACACCATCTTTCCTTTCCCTTTTTGAAGGGTCGACGTGCTAGGATTGGTTTGAGAGGGGGCACATGAGGTGATTGGAATGGAAATTGGAGACCTTGAACTTGACCTAGCCTCCCATTTCCTTGTGAAAGGTGGATTTTATTTCTGAGAAGGAATTGGTTGATGCCTCATAAACTCATGCTCTAACTAAGGAGCACGATGCATTAAGTGGGTGGAAGACAGAATTACAAATCTTCCCCTATTATCCCGAGTGGAGGAGTTTGTTTCCCTTAAGTAGTGAGCAGACAATGATTGGTCCTCTTCTCCATCTTAGATAATGATTGGGGGTTGAGGTTATAGTTCACCTTTCCTCTTCCCTGAAGATGACCCTAGTGCTGAAACTAGTTGTGAAGACATGGTCTCTACTTGATTTTTCTCTAGGGAATTGATTCTCCACTCCAATTCATCTATTTGTTGGGAAATAACAGGCACAATGTCAATAGAGGATTTATCATACAACACATATTATTCCTTGGGAATATTTTTTGATATAAATCCCTCATCACATAAAAAAGGACATTGAAAACTGGTTTTCCTAGATACCTGGGGTCTTCTCTCAACCTAGTATCTCTTTAAATCTTTAGGAGTTTTCAAGTGTTCCCATATAAAAAGATGGAAATACATAACGTGGAAGGATGTAAACTCATGAATGATCCTGATTAGCCTTGTAATAAGTGATAACTAGACTTTCCGATATGTTAAGGGTCCTCTGGTGTCACTCGCACACTCTATATCAAACAGAGCCCTGAAAAAGGATTCATCACGAATGCTCAAATTGAAAATCTGATTTAAGCCCTCTAAAAAATTTCCTTTAGGCTGTGAGCTATGAGTACCTTCACCATTTTTATGATGAAATTTCTTGTACTCAGAACAAGAAGGGAAATGCACGATGCAGTGAAGTTGAGACATGTTTTATAATAAAGCGGAGACATATGTTCTTGATTTGGTGAGATCTTTCCCATAAGATGAAGGAGATTTTGTTCAGTTTGCATAGAGAGAAATTTAAGAATTAGAAAAGTTAGGAATGAGCAGAGTTAGTAAATCAGGGTGATTCAATAGAAACCATGTGTGGAATTAATCCAATGAGATATAACAAAGAGTGTGTGGTGCCCAAGGTAGATTCTTGAAAGGTGAATATGGATATATGTCATATCAGAGTCATCCAGAAGTTTCCAGAGATTGTTTGAAATTATTATCTAATTAATATCAGGAAAGAATTATTAAAGTAATTTGCTAGAAATTATGACTTGATATCCCATTCAAGCACAATTGGAGTTGAATGAAAAGACTTGCACTTTGTACAACTAGAAGTTTTATAAGAAAACCTTTTTAAATGACATATTCTAGATTTTTTTTTGAAAAAGGAAATATTATTTGGAATATTTGAGCTTTTAGGGGGGAAGTTTTGAAGGATAACAAGTGAGGAGGGTGATATAAAATAAAAAAGGATAATCACGTATAAGGGGGGTTAATTTTTCTAAGAGTTATTCAAAGAAAGGAGAAGGAGAGAAAGCTGTGAGAAGCTATTTTTTGAAGGAACTTACTTGAGAAACTAGTTATTTCCTGTGTATCTTTGAAATTGATCATGTCAAGATGGTTGCAAGTGTCTAGCCATTGATAAGCTTTGAGATTGTAAATAAACTTTCCCTTGGTGATAAACTTGAAAAACCTTGAGTAAATCGTGTTAATCATGAACCTTGTTGTGTCTGCTATCATTTTTAGAAATCTTCAAATAATTATGTGTTCCTGTTGTAATATTACATTAGGAGTTCCTCTGAATCACACAAGATATTGTCCTTGTGATAGTATTTTGGCATTTGCAATTACATTATGAAGAGATTTTTGATTTCATAATGCAATAGATGATTTAAATTCACTTTACTTTCATTTTTATGATACCAATTGTTTATCATTCTATGAGTGTATCATATGCGTGATGAATTAGGGATTTTTAGAAAAAAAAATTCCTAGCAAGAGATTGCTAGCTTTGTGGCAGAGTCAGTGGAGTGCCCCTAGTGGATTCCCGATCGTAAGGCCACCCAGAGAAAACTCACTTTCACTCGCGCATGCATATACAAAAGTTACATTGGTTAAGTAGAAGAAATTAGATTCCTATAGCATTGGAAAGAAACCCAAAAATTTGTCCCAAGACAAATTTTCTCGCCAACATAAGGTTATTAAATCATCAAACAAAGATCAATTACAGTCAAGGCTGAAAGTTCATTCATGAAAATTCATACTGATCAAGAAAGAGAAATATATCTTAAGCAAGTCAACATAAAAAATATAAATAGCCAAGTCTTTCACAAGGTGTTGTTATACTAACATGATTTAAAGAAGCAAAGTAGATTGCAATTATTTCATAACTCAAAATGAGTTAGAAGAAAGACTAAATAACATCACTCTTATCCAAGAATAGGATGCAACTAGGAAAATACTCATAAACAGGGTTATAGTCATATTGAAGATCTTCCAAAGAGCTACAAGGTGAAATCAACTATCAGGTAGAGAAGAGAAGATACAACTTACATGTCCCAGGACTCATGAAACAACAAGGAAACCATGATCAAAATAACAACCACATTTTACAAGATTCAAGTCACTAATAAAATGTAGACTTCAAAGCACACTTTAAAAAATAAATATGTTTAGGAACTCGTGAATACATAATGCTTCAGATACATAGGTTTTAATTCTACAAGGAAGGAGTTAGAATCTTGCAATATCTACTAACAAAAAATTCTCAAAATAATAGAGTCAAGATACCTCGAGAGTGAAGAAGGAAACAATGAAGGCATTCAATAGAATCTTTTATATTTTCATAATTAGCTTTAAGAACACGTTTCAAATAAAGTTTATATATCTTGAATACAGAAAAAAGTCAAAAAGTTTGGTATTTCTGTAAGTCTTTCTGAATATAGGATTTTGAGCTCACCCAATACAGAATGTAAAAGTAATTTGAGGAGCCCAAGAGTTTCTCTAAATCATTAAAAACTTTGGACCAGTGTTATCCACTCAAAATTCCCTGCTCTTAAGAAATTGGATTTTCAAAATTTTGAGTTTAAGTGTCTTCTCTGTTGTACTGAAAGCGTGAAAAGTCAAGAAAATTGAGAAAGTCTGCGTTTTCGGGTCATTTTGTATGTTTTTTGGGCCTGTCGGACATTTTTGTCCTGCATGTCCCAAGTTCAAAAGTGTGTTCTGTTCCCCGATCGGCTGGTTTCCCCGAAGCTTGTCTTTTTCGGGCTCGTCGGAACTTCTTGTCCCAAATGTCCCAAGTCTAATCGGGCAAGTTGTTCAATTTTCAGCCGAAACACCTGAACCGCGTACTTTGCGCACTTGCGTCCCAAATGTCCCAAGTCAAATTGTGCAGGTTGTTCCATTTTCAGCCGATTCACCCGAACCGCATACTTCACGCACTTGCGTCTCAAATGTCCCAAACTCTTCCAGACCCTTTGTCACCTTTTCACCCGATCCGGCCGAGTCGCGTGTTTCGCGCACTTTTGTCCCACATGTCCCAAAAGGAATTTGTGCATCTTTTCCTCCTTTTTTCCCAAATTGGCCAAGCCGCATGTTTCGTGCATTCGCGTCTCACATGTCCCAAATGAACCAAGTGCCATTCGTGCTTATTTTTCCCACTCTACCTGAATATCCTGCTTATTCAAATTGGTGGGTATGTATTAAGTGTGCATTCATTGTCTCTTTCTCCTAATCGGATATAGAACGAGTGAACCACCTTTACATTTTTCACCTTGCTTCCATGCTATCCTTTGCTCGAACCCTTGCAACCTAATTTCCTGCGTGTGTATCCCTTTCCTCTGTAATTCCTTCCTGAGTTTAGGTTGCGGCTCTGTCCTCTGAGTTACTATCAATATGAAGATCAAATTTTAGGGATAGGAACAAATCTCGCCACTAGAATCTGCCGTTCCCAATATTGGGGACAGTGAAGCTCGTCACCTTGATTTCGGTGATTTTTGGGCAAGGATGGCAGATGCAAACCCTACACCAATGGCACAGATGATTCACGACAGTGGTTTGGCTTTCGCTGGAGGTTTCCCAATATCAGTGCAATGTGCTGATACAGTGCTTTTGTGTGGAGCTCACTTCGACCCTAATTCAAGCGAATTAACCAACGTGCACGGGGAACTCATGGCCAAATTGGACGCTGCCACCATTAGCACTGCACTAAGAATTCCAGAGATGGATAATGCCATAGTTGTTTCTCAGGATCAAGCGCAGGCCTTGTTCAATCAAGACAACGATAAATACAAGGTGTGGGTGGCAAAGTCCTGGCTAAAGAACCCTAAGAAGGGAGCATATCGACTATCCAAAACTCTTTTCCGGGTAGATTTCAATGAAGAATTGTCTGATTTTATAATTCTACTGGCTCGGGTTATGGGCTTACCCTCTACCAATGAATTCCACTTCTGGATGTGCCCGCTCATCAGCATGGTCTATGAGGGAACTCAAAATATCAACTGGGTAGAAATCATCAGCATGAATTTGGCGGAGCAGCTGTTCAATGTACAACAGACAAAGAAGTTCTACATGACTTCTTACCTGATGTATACTCTGGCAGCATCAAGGCAATGGTTTGGTTTTTCTTACATTGATGCTCACAAAGATGACCTTGTATATGCTTACTACCCGCAGTTCACCCTAGAGATCAGTAATCGCAATTTCAAAAGAGTAAATGATGCTTTCACCATGTACGTGGTCAGGCTGCTCGAAGGTGATACTGCTAGGAGATTTTCTGATGAAGCCATGAATATGATATCACACTACGGTGCTTATTTTATCCAATTCAGAAAATTATCTTATATCAGACTTGCTGGCTATGAGGGAACTCCTCTGAGACTTCCCATGTTCTGCAGTGATAAGATGGCCTTGATAGAAGTATGCAGGCAGTTAGACAAATTGCACAGAATCTGTAGAGATAATAAGATTTCTGGTTTGCATTTTCCCATCTCTTTGGGAAACTACACTTGTAAAACAACCCTGGATGCACAGAACATAGAAAGATCCCTGGTTCCTATCACTGTCCATTTCTTCAAGCCAAGAAATTGCTTCGACTTGAAGAAGTTCATTGAACAGAATATCAAGATAATCTATCATCATAGGGCAGATACAGAAGACTACTGGGCTGACTGTGCAGATGATTTTGAGGCCAGGAGAAGGAATTATGGCAGGTTCTCCCTGCCATTGATCCAAGAACTCGATTTGTATCAAGTTCCTGAAGGACTCTAGGATGACAACTCTGATCTATATTCATATGAGTATGACAATGTGGTTAAGCACACTCCCTTGGAGGACTTGGATTAGAACAGTGTTGGTCGTCAAATAGGACTTTACGAAGAGCAACAGTCAGGGGACAAGAAGTCCCTCCTCTTTAATGGGAGAGGTTCCCTTATTCAGAAATGAACCTATTTACAAATATGCAAAACATGGTTTTCTGGTTAAACTTGGATATTACGAAAGTGTTTTCTATGAAGATGGTCAAGTACAAAAGGACCGAGGAATGAGAATACTAGAATGAGCAGAAAGGCAAACACTCAGAATTATAGTTAACAGAGAAATTCCTTATGTATGCGAAGTTACGGTGAATTGAAACAAGATCATTTGCATCATATGATTAAGATGAAATTTAAAGACACAAAGTTCCGTAAACAACATCTGCTAGAACACAAAGTTTCTTAACATAACATAGATTCATTAATCAAGGACACAAAGTTCCTTCTTGGTTATACAAGATCACCATGCTTGCAAAGTTGGAGATTATGCAATCAGCGAGACTAACAAACCAGAGACAAATGATCTTCACAAAAATTAAATGAAAGCTTAAGGATAACAGAGATCAGATAGACAAAGAATGGAAAACCCTTCTGTATTGATTTCTTTATGATCTATTTACACTTTCAGAAAATATGCCAAGTTCTTCCTCCCTTTCAGAATGGCGGAGAGAGGCCATTATATAGCTTACAAATCAGTTACTCTTCGTAACTGCTTCTTTTAACTAAAGATTAGTTAAGGAATGCCAATCGCAATACCTCAACTTATTACAAAGAAAACGGAAAAAGAATGGGAAGAAGAGAAAAGAATAAGGAGAAGAAGACATGTGGTCCGTTACTGGGAGGGACCCATTGACTTCAAAATCTGCTTCCTGAATCTCTTCAACGCCTCAGCTATGTCTCTGCCATGAGGGACTGACGTGTTGGCTGTAGACTGAGTCCAAAATCCAAGACACTTCTCCATCTCTTTATCAAACTCGACATGAGTATGATAATCTTTATTTGCTTCTTCAATGGCAGATTGAAGAGAGCAGATCTCCTTCATTTTCTCTTTGGAGATGGAGCTTTCCTTGAATATATTATCTTTGACAAAAGCTCTGAATTGAGCTTTGATTTCTTGCAAGGAAAGGTGAACACCAGAAGTTTCATCCTGAAGATGACAATGTATATCTTTGAAAGAAGAGACAACTAGTGTCTTGAAGGCTTCACCCTTCTGCCATTTATTCTTTAGTTCTCCCAAAGCCTCCTCCAAAACTTTGATCTTCCACTCCACGCTGTAAATCTAGGATTTTGACAGATTATCCTTCACATCATAAAAAACCTTACTCGCCAATAAAATGTTCTCATCTGTCTGTCCCATTAGGCGAAGGTCTACTATGCAACTGCTCCAAAGTTTAAGCTCCTTATCTATGACCCCAATAGTAGAGGAGAGCTTCTGTTGCAAATTGTTCACTTTTCCATGGAGTTTGAAAGCTTCATCGATGAAGTTCAACCCTGCAACAAGCATATCATCCACCATGGTTTCCATAGCTCTGCCATATACGGAATACTTGTGCATGTCTTTGATATTCTGTACTTCATCTTGGCTCAAAATTACAGGTGGTGGAAGAGTAGTCAATGGGGTAGGGTCCAAAACTTTGTCCTTAGACAAAAGGGATTTGATGAAACTTGTGAGAATCTGGGCCTGCTCCTCCAACTGTTCAATAGTTTGCTGCCCTTTCTCTACCCTCCCAATGACTCTTGTGACCGTTTCCTGGAGGTTGTGGATCTCACCTTCAGGAGTAGACTCTCCCATTGGAATTCTTGAGAGCTCTAAGTCAGATGCCTGCAAGTCCTTATCTGATTTGTCCATTGTAGGCTTAGCAATCTCAAGGAATTGCTAACCCTGGGCATCAGACACTATCCTGGAGGTGATCTTGGCCTTCTTAGCATGAGAAGGAGTAGTGCCTAACAAGGCTGCCACATCATCAAAATTTGGTCAGAGCTCCGAGAGGAAGATTTCCTCTTCCTACTGTCAACAAGAGGTTGCACCCAAGCAAAAGAGGAAGAGGAATCAACAGGAGGGGCAAGAGGACCAAGAGATAGAGAGATCATGACACTCAAGGTTTACGCAGCTGTTGATTCAAGTTGGGATGTGAGTGTTGCACTTGAGACAATTACGGCAGAAGAATCAATAACACTCGGAAGTTCAGTGCTCTGGACCTCCTTATCTTTATCCACTGGGTCTTCACGAGCATTTGCAGGGGTTGGCATTTCACTCTCTTCACTTTCACTGAGAACAATGATGTTCTCTGGTCCCATAGGCAACTCTGCCTGCTTTCTTTGAGGATCATTTTCCACAGGCTCCTTCTTAACCTCCTTGAGTTTCTTCTGGTACACTTGAGTGGATGAAGAAGGAGTGGAAGCTGCAGGTCCTTGTGTTGATGAGGCAAGGGTGTTTGCACTGGTGTTTCTGACCTTGGAATCGATTCTTCTCTTCTTAGTGTTGAAACATCCTTAGAAGAGGATTCTCCTGAGTGCCTTTTGAGTTCTTGAACCTTCTTATCGAACCATATATTAGTTCTGACTAAGACTGGAGCTAGGATCTCGGCCAGATCATCTTTCTCTTTCCTGTTCCAATCCAAGTCCTCCAAGGGAGTGTGCTTAACCACATTGTCATACTCATATGAGTATAGATCAGAGTTGTCATCCTGGAGACCTTCAGGAACTTGATACAAACTGAGTTCTTGGATCAATGGCAGAGAGAACCTGCCATAATGCCTTCTCCTAGCCTCAAAATCATCTGCACAGTCAGCCCAGTAGTCTTCTGTATCTGCCCTGTGATGATAGATTATCTTGATGTTCTGTTCAATGAACTTCTTCAAGTCAAAGCAAGTTCTTGGCTTGAAGAAATGAACAGTGATAGGAACTAGGGCTCTTTCTATGTTCTGTGCATCCAGGGCTATTTTACAAGTGTAGTTTCCCAAAGAGATGGGAAAGTGCGAGCCAGTAATATTCTTATCTCTGCAGGTTCTATGCAGTTTGTCTAACTGCCTGCATATCTCTATTAAAGCCATTTTATCACTGCAGAACATGGGAAGCCTTAGAGGGGTGCCTTCATAACCGGCAAGCCTGATATAGGAGAATTTTCTGAATTGTATGAAATAGGCACCGTAGTGCGATATCAAGTTTATGGCTTCGTCAGAAAACCTTCTAGCAGTGTCACCTTCAAGGAGCCTGACCACGTACATGGTGAAAGCATCGTTGACCCTTCTGAAATTGTGGTTGCTGGTCTCCAGGGTGAACTGTGGGTAGTAGGCATATACTGGATCATCTTTGTGAGCATCAATGTAAGAAAAACCAAACCATTGCCTTGATGCTGCTAGAGAATACATCAGGTAAGAAGTCATGTAGAACTTCTTTGTCTGCTGTACATTGGACAGCTGCTCCACCAAATTCATGCTGATAATTTCCACCCTGTTGATGTTTTGAGTTCCCTCACACACCATGCTGATGAGCGGGCACATCCAGAAGTGGAACTCGTTGGTAGAGGGTAAACCCATAACCCGAGCCAGTAGAATTATAAAATCAGACAATTCTTCGTTGAAATCTACCCAGAAAAGAGTCTTGGACAGACGAGAGGCTCCCTTCTTAGGGTTCTTTAGCCAGGACTTCGCCACCCGCACCTTGTATTTGTCGCTGTCTTGATGGAACAGAGCCTGTGCTTGATCCCAGGAAATGACTATGGCATTATCCATCTCTGGGATTCTCAGTGCAGTGCTAATGGCGGCAGCGTCCAGCTTGGTGATGAGTTCCCCGTGTACATTGGTTAATTCGCTTGAATCAGGGTCGAAGTGAGCTCTGCATGAAAGCACTGTATCAGCACATTGTACTGAGATTGGGAAACCTCCAGCAAAAGCCAAACCGCTATCGTGAATCATCTGTGCCATTGGTGTAGGGTTTGCATCTGCCATCCTTGCCCAAAAATCACCGAAATCAAGGTGACGAGCCTCACTGTCCCCAATATTGGGAACGGCAGATTCTAGTGGTGAGATTTGTTCCTGTCCCTGAAATTTAATCTTCATATTGATAGAAATTCGGAGGACAGGGACGCAAATTAGACCTGGGAAGGAATTACACAGGGAAGGGATACACGCGCAGGAAATTAGATTGCAAGGGTTCGAGCAATGGATAGCATGGAAGCAAGGTGAAAAATGCAAAGGTGGTTCGTTCATTATATAGCCGTTTAGGAGAGAGAAAGGCCATGAATGTGCATTTAATACATACCCACCAATTTGAATAAGCAGGATATTCGGGTAGAGCGGAAAAAACTAGCACAAATGGCACTTGGTTCATTAGGGACATGTGAGACGCGAATGCGGGAAACACGCGGCTCGGCCGATTCGGGCGAAGTGGGGAAAAGATGCACAAATTCCTTTTGGGACACGTGGGATAGAAGTGCGCGAAGTACGCAACTTGGCTGGATCGGGTGAAAAGGTTACAACGGGTCCGAAAAAGTTTGGGACATTTGAGATGAAAAAGCATGAAGTACGTGGTTTGGGTGTTTCGGCCGAAAATGGAACAACTTGCACAATTCGATTTGGGACATCTGGGACACGAAAGTGTGAAGTACGCGGTTCAGGTGTTTTGGCCAAAAATGGAACAACTTGTCAAGTTAACTTTGGGACATTTGGGACAAGAAGTTCCGACGGGCCCGAAAAAGACAGACTTCGGGGAGACCGGACGATTGGGGAACCGAGCGCACTTTTGAACTTGGGACACGCGGGACAAAAATGTACGACAGGCCCGAAAAACACACAAAATGACCCAAAAGTGCAGATTTACTCAGTTTCTCGACTTTTAACATTTTTAGGACAACAGAGAAGACACTTAAACTCAAAATTTATGAAATTCACTTCTTTAAGAGCAGGGAATTTTGAGTGGACAACAACTGGCTCCTTCTGGGGATGACTTGGCATAAATTCAAGGAATGAGACAAGGCAAGAACTTAGACAAACTCGGGGAAGCAGACCAGTACCTTATCCATTGGGCAATGGAGTCAGAAAGCAAACCAATACAGAGGACAACACACCAAAACCAAGAAGAAAAACAAAAAGCTGTATAGAATATACAAAGGGACTCCCTAATCACCTATGACTTGAACAATTTCAAATACTGCCCACTATAAGGAAGTGGGAGAGGAGAACCATCCATGTAATCAAGGTAGAAAGAATTCTCACCAGCAAAGTGTCTGATCTTGAAAGGTCTGAGCCAAAGGGAATCAAACTTGCCATGGCTGCCACGAGGTTCATGCCTTTTATCCCACAACAAAACAGTGTCTCCAACTTGGAAATCTCTGAACCTAGCTTTCTTATCAAATAGGACCTTTACCTTCTGCTGGTGAACAGATATCCTATCAGCAACCACCAATCTGTCCTCATTTATTTTGTGAAGGTACATAATTCTCTTATCCAAAGCATCACTGAAGCTGGTATCTTCAATGGCCTTCATTAGGTGCAAGGCTGGCAGCTCCACTGTTACTGGCAATTGAGCTTCTACTCCATATACCACTTGAAAAGGAGACATTCCAATAGCTCTCTTTGGTGTAATCCTGTCCGCCCAAAGAGCATCATAGAGCTTCTTGTGCCAGTTTCGTTGAGACTCATTGACTAACTTCCTTATAATAGTCACCAGATTTTTGTTAGTGGATTCTACTTGCCCATTTCCCTGAGGGTAATAATCTGAAGAATGAGCCAGGGAGATGCCATAACCATAGCAAAAATCCATTATCTCAGTTGAAGAGAAATTTGAAGAATTATCTGTCATAATCTTGTTAGGTACACCATACCTTACCAAGATGTTCTCTTTTATGAAGCTGCACACTACTTCAGAGGTAGTGCTCTTAACTGGAATAGCTTTTACCCATTTGGTGAAATAATCCATGGCAGTTAGTACATGAGTATGAACAACACTAGAAGCAGGATTAAGTGTACCAATGAAGTCCAAACCCCACTGTTGAAATGGTTCTTCAATTACAACTGGCTTAAGAGGCAAAGAGGCCAATTTAGGTCTTCCCACAAAGGTCTGGCAAGCCTCACATTTATCAACCCATTTGGATGCATCCCTGAATAAGGTAGGCCAGTAATATCCTCCACGGAGTATTTTATGAGCTGTGACTGTTGATGAATAGTGCCCTCCACAAGCCTGATCATGGAAAGCTGAGAGTAGTCTTTTCTGCTGTTCCTTGTCCACACATTTCAAGAATCTTCCATCTATTCCCCGCTTGAACAAGGTGTTTTCCCACAACACATACTGTACTGACCTTAGTTTAGCAGCCCTCTTTTCTTTGGTGGTCAAATGAGAGGGGCATTCTCCATAGGTGAGAAAATGGGTGATGTCAGCATACCATTCGTCAACTGAGCTAAGAAACAAAACGGTAGGAAGCTCAGCCTTATCCTCTAGCAACTCATGTCTAGCTCCTTCTCCAATGAGCTCACAAAGGCCTTTACCACGAACAAGCTTGGTCGGTTTGATGTCAATGTCATATTCTTGGACCTTAGCAACCTAGTTCCCTATTTTGGATCCAAACTCCTGTTGTGTGAGAATTGACTTAACAGTTGTATCTGGAACCAACACCATGGAGTGAGAGTTGAGGATGTAGAAACAAAAATGCTTAACAACTTTGACCACTGCAAAAGCATGTTTCTCCATCATGGTGTATTTTAACTCATGATCTTTCAGAATATAGCTCATGAAAGCAATTGGAAGTTCGTGCTCATTAGAATCTTCTTGAGTCAAAACAGCAGCCAAGGTATTATCTGTGGCGTAGCAATAGATAATGAAATCTTTGCTGAAATCAGGACATGCTAAAATAGGAGTTCTAACAATAGCTCTCTTAATACCTTCCAAGGATTCCTTTCCTTCCGAATACCAACCAAATGTTTGTTTCCCTTTCATCATCTGAGAAATATTAAAAGTTAACTCTGCAAAATCAGGGATGAACCTCCTTAAAAAATTGATCTTACCAAAGAAAGAGTGCACACCCTTTTTGCTGGTTGGGAGAGGAATTTGCTGGATAGCTTGAAATCGTTCAGGATCAATCTTAATACCATCCTTGGAGAAAATGTGCCTTAATAACTTCCCTTCTGTGACACAAAAGATAGATTTTTTGGGGTTCAAAGAGATCCCATGCTCTCTGCATCTCAGCAAAACTTTTTCCAGGTGGTCAAAATGATCTGCCCTTGTTTTAGAAAACACAGTCAAGTCATCAAGGTATATGACAATACACTTCCCTTTCAAACTTCCAAAATCTAGATCCATAGCTCTCTGAAAAGTGGCACCAGCATTAATGAGCCCAAAAGGCATCCTCTTATAAGCAAAGGTACCCCAAGGAGTAGTGAAAGCTGTTTTGTGTTGATCTGCAGTATCAACCTCTACCTAATTATATCCCGAGAATCCATCAAGCATAGATAACATCTCAGATCCTGTTACTACTTGCAAGACCCGATCCATCATAGGCAAAGGGTAATTATCCTACAAGGAAGCCTGATTCAGATTCCTGAAATCAACACAGATGCGGATCTCACCATTTTTCTTCCTAACAGGCACAATATTTGCAATCCATGTTGAATGGTGGATGGGAAAGATGATTTTGGCCTTCAACAACTTCTATATTTCCTGAAAGATGGTGTCAGCTATTTTGGGGTTGTATTGCCTCTGTTTCTGCTTGAAAGGTTTAGTTCCTGGTTTGAGAGGAATGAAATGCTACATATCTTTTGGCTTGAAGGCTTTTAAATCCTCATAAGAGTAAGCAAGAACATCCTTATACCTCCTTAAAAGATCAATTGCTTTTCTCCTTTCATCTGCTGTGTAACATTTTCCAATGTTCACCAGCCTAGGATCAGTAGAACTCCCAATATTAATTTTGTCATGCTCAGCTGATTGCTGAGGTCCAGTGGAAGCTCTAGACTTCACATATCTATCATGTTTATCAAATAGTTCCTCTAAACTCACCAATCCTTTAGGAATCTTATTTCCCTTGAGTTTGATGCATCCATCCTGGTCTGTTCCTTCTCCTTGGGTGACTTCTTTTTCAAAAGGAACATTTTCACGAGGCAGGTTGTCACTTCCTTCGAAATACAACTATTCAAAATTACCCTTAAGTTCTAAGAAAGACAGCAAGTGTTGATCATCATTGAAAACTTGCTAGTTATTTGTATTGTCGGGTACACTAGATTGATAGATCATCTCAATGGTGAACTTGTCTTGAGAGAAATTAGGATGAGGAATCACTAGTGATCCTGAGACTGCTAGTGAATCAGTCCTGTTGTTCTTTTCCCTAGGTATTGCTTCGATAGAGAAAGCATCAAGAAATTCAATGGAATCCCAAACCTGATTCCGGTAATGTTTCAACCTTCCATTTTTTACTTGAAAAAGGTTTCTGACTTGCTTTACAATAAATTCCGCATCACCACGAGCCAGGAGATTCTTTACACCTTGTTCTTTGGCCACTTGCAGTCCAAGAATGAGAGCCTCATACTCTGCTGTATTATTAGTATTTTCGAACTGCAACTTGAACGAAAAAAGGATGTAGGCTTCCTTCAGGGGACACCGGTAGGACACCAGCTCCAGAACTAGCTGAGGAACAGCTTCCATCAAACTCTAAAATCCAAACACTGTTAGGATCTTTAGGAGACACTTTGGGGATTCGAATTTCATCAGGGGACATAATCATGTAGTTACCATGTCCCATATCCTCATAGAGTATTTGTGCTTTAGGATCATCCGTTTTCTGCACAATATACTCATACTGCTTCTTAAGCAGCAACTTCTTCATTTACCCATTGACAGGTACAAGTGCATGTGACCAGTCCATTTGGATTTCTCCACCTACGTCCTTACAAAAGTTTCGACTTAACAACATCCCGTATGAAGGAGGAATATCTGCTACTAGGATGGTAGCCAACACTTTCTTCTCGGGAAAAGTAGCAAAAGCTACTTGTGCATCTTTAATTCTTCCGACCAGGGGCACTTCTTTACTCTCCATAGAGTAACAAGATCCATAAGTGCTTGTGAGGGTCAAGCCTAAGGCATGAGCTACTTTAGCAGGCATCACATTATCTAAGGCCCCAGAATCTATGACACAATTACTGAGCCTATGGCCGGCTATAAGAAGTGTTACATAAAATGGTTTGATTTTGTCATTAGGCTAGGTGACAGCGGCTACCAGACTAGGCTGTGGTGTAGAAGAAGGAGTAGGCAAGAGGCCTTTAGAGGTGGTCTTAGAATGGGAATTGACAAAGTGAATCATTTTAGCAAAAGCTTTGGGATGGGTTTGGTAATACTTAGCCTTTGAGATTTGAACCTTGGTCTTTTTCAGGTGATCAACAATATCAAAGGACCCAGAATTGGATGGGCCATCATCATTTGAGATCCTAGGTTTATCAACTTTAGGAGAAAAAGAAGAAGAAACTTTAGTAGCAGAAAGGACATGACTCACTTTTGGTGTAGATGAAGAGGGGATAGGAGATCCTCTTTTTGTAATTACGGGGATAGTTGCCGACTGTTCCTTAGATTTCTTGATGGGCTGCGTCACTTTATCCCTCTGATTTGTCTGCTCTCGAGTCATGACAGTGAATGATTCACTATTCATGTCTGCTACTACTTCATCATAGTCATCTCCATCATCAATGCCCTCAGTGGTGAAGAAATTTACTCGAGATCCCTCCAGTTCGTCTGCTTCATCGTCAACTTCTTCCAAAAACTCCTCGCAAGCTTCATTATCCTCATCATCATCTGGTTCTTCAACTTCACAGGTTGCATTGATAGGAACTTTAACAGGAGGCCCTTCAAGCGCTAGTCTTGTTTGAGAAGCTGTTATCCACTCAAAATTCCCTACTCTTAAGAAAGTGGATTTTCAAAATTTTGAGTTTAAGTGTCTTCTCTGTTGTACTGAAAGCGTGAAAAGTCGAGAAAATTGAGAAAGTCTGTGTTTTCGGGTCATTTTGTATGTTTTTCGGGCCTGTCGGACATTTTTGTCCCACATGTCCCAAGTTTAAAAGTGCGTTCTGTTCCCCGATCGGCCGGTTTCCCTGAAGCTTGTCTTTTTCAGGCTCGTTGGAACTTCTTGTCCCAGATGTCCCAAGTCTAATCGGGCAAGTTGTTCAATTTTCAGCTGAAACACTCGAACCGTGTACTTCGCGCACTTGCGTCCCAAATTTCCCAAGTCAAATTCTGCAAGTTGTTCCATTTTCGGTCGATTCTCCCGAACCACGTACTTCGCGCACTTGCGTCCCAAATGTCCCAAGTCAAATTGTGCAGGTTGTTCCATTTTCGGCCGATTCACCTGAACTGCGTACTTCGTGCACTTGTGTCCCAAATGTCCCAAACTCTTCCGGACCCTTTTTCACCTTTTCACCCGATCCAGCCGAGTCGCGTGTTTCGTGCACTTTTGTCCCACATGTCCCAAAAGGAATTTCTGCATCTTTTCCTTGTTTCGCCCGAATCGGCCGAGCCGCGTGTTTCGCGCATTCGTGTCTCACACGTCCCAAATGAACCAAGTGCCATTCATGCTTATTTTTCCTGCTCTACCTGAATATTCTTCTTATTCAAATTGGTGGGTATGTATTAAGTGCACATTCATTGTCTCTCTCTCTCCTAATCGGCTATATAACGAGCGAACCACCTTTGCATTTTTCACCTTGCTTCCATGCTATCCTTTTCTCGAACCCTTGCAATCTAATTTCCTGTGCGTGTATCCCTTTCCTCTGTAATTCCTTCCTGAGTTTAGGTTGCGGCTCTGTCCTCTGAGTTACTATCAATATGAAGATCAAATTTCAGGGACAGGAACAAATCTCGCCACTAGAATCTGCCGTTCCCAATATTGGGGACAGTGAAGCTCGTCACCTTGATTTCAGTGATTTTTGGGCAAGGATGGCAGATGCAAACCCTACACCAATGGCACAGATGATTCACGACAGTGGTTTGGCTTTTGCTGGAGGTTTCCCAATATCGGTGCAATGTGCTGATACAGTGCTTTCGTGCGGAGCTCACTTCGACCCTAATTCAAGCAAATTAACCAACATGCACGGGGAACTCATCGCCAAATTGGATGCTGCCACCATTAGCACTGCACTAAGAATTCCAGAGATGGATAATGCCATAGTTGTTTCTCAGGATCAAGCGTAGGCCCTGTTCAATCAAGACAACGATAAATACAAGGCGCGGGTGGCGAAGTCCTGGCTAAAGAACCCTAAGAAGGGAGCATCTCGACTGTCCAAAAATCTTTTCTGGGTAGATTTTAATGAATAATTGTCTGATTTTATAATTCTACTGGCTCGGGTTATGGGCTTACGCTCTACCAATGAATTCCACTTCTGGATGTGCCCGTTCATCAGCATGGTCTGTGAGGGAACTCAAAATATCAACTAAGCAGAAATCATCAGCATGAATTTGGTAGAGAAGCTATCCAATGTACAGCAGACAAAGAAGTTCTACATGACTTCTTACTTGATGTATACTCTGGCAGCATCAAGGCAATGGTTTGGTTTTTCTTACATTGATGCTCACAAAGATGACCTTGTATATGCTTACTGACCGCAGTTCACCCTAGAGACCAGTAATCGCAATTTCAAAAGAGTAAATGATGCTTTCACCATGTACGTGGTCAGGCTGCTCGAAGGTGATACTGCTAGGAGATTTTCTGATGAAGCCATGAATCTGATATCGCACTACAGTGCTTATTTTATCCAATTTAGAAAATTCTCTTATATCAAACTTGATGGCTATGAGGGCACTCCTCTGAGACTTCCCATGTTCTGCAGTGATAAGATGGCCTTGATAGAAGTATGCAGGCAGTTAGACAAATTACATAGAACCTGTAGAGATAAGAAGATTTCTGGTTTGCATTTTCCCATCTCTTTGGGAAACTACACTTGTAAAACAACCTTGGATGCACAAAACATAGAAAGATCCCTGGTTCCTATCATTGTCCACTTCTTCAAGCCAAGAACTTGCTTCGACTTGAAGAAGTTCATTGAAAAGAATATCAAGATAATCTATCATCATAGGGCAGATACATAAGACTACTGGGCTGATTGTGCAGATGATTTTGAGGCCAGGAGAAGGCATTATGGCAGGTTCTCCCTGCCATTGATCCAAGAACTCAATTTATATCAAGTCCCTGAAGGACTCCAGGATGACAACTCTGATCTATACTCATATGAGTATGACAATGTGGTTAAGCACACTCCCTTGGAGGACTTGGATTGGAACAGGAAAGAGAAAGATGATCTGGCCAAGATCCTAGCTCCAGTCTTAGTCAGAACTAAGATATGGTTTGATAAGAAGGTTCGAGAGCTCAGGAGGCACTCAGGAGAATCCTCCTCCAAGGATGTTTCAACACCAAGGAGGGAAGCATCGATTCCAAGGTCAGATACACCAGTGCAAACCCCTTTTGCCTCATCAACACAAGGACCTGCAATTTCTACTCCTTCTTCATCCACCCAAGTATATCAGAAGAAACTAAGAGAGGATAAAAAGGAGCATGTGGGAGAAGATCTCCAGAAAAAGTAGGTATAAGTTCCTTTGGGACTAGAGAACATCATTGTTCTCAGTGAAAGTGAAGAGAGTGAAATGCCAACCCCTGCAAATGCTCCTTAAGATCCAATGGATAAAGATAAGGAGGTCCAGAGCACTGAACTTTCGAGTGCTATTGATTCTTCTGCCGTAATTGTCTCAAGCGCCCCACTCACATATTAACTTGAATCAACAGCTGCGCAAACCTTGAGTGTCATGAGCTCTCTGTCTCTTTGTCCTCTTGCCCCT
Source organism: Taxus chinensis (assembly GCA_019776745.2). Taxonomy (NCBI): domain Eukaryota; kingdom Viridiplantae; phylum Streptophyta; class Pinopsida; order Cupressales; family Taxaceae; genus Taxus; species Taxus chinensis. The sequence goes on along the minus strand of CM034155.1, from coordinate 500,309,152 downwards.
CCTGCTGATTCCTCTTCCTCTTTTGCTTGTGTGCAACCTCTTGTTGACAGTAGAAAGAGGAAATATTCCTCTCGGAGCTCAGGACAAACTTTTGATGCTGTGGCAGCCTTGTTAGGCACTACTCCTTCTCGTACCAAGAAATCCAAGATCACCTCCAGGATAGTGTCTAATGCCCAGGGTCAGCAATTCTTGGAAATTGCTAAGCCTACAGCAGACAAATCAGAGCAGGACTTGCAGGCATCTGACCTAGAACTCTCAAGAATTCCAATGGGAGAGTCTACCCCTGAAGGAGAGATACATAACCTCCAGGAAATAGTCACAAGAGTCATTGGGAGGGTAGAGAAAGGGCAGCAAACTATTGAACAGTTGGAAGAGTAGGCCCAGATTCTCACAAGTTTCATCAAATCCCTTTTGTCTAAGGACAAAGTTTTAGACCCTACCCCATTGACTACTCTTCCACCACCTGTAATTTTTAGCCAAGATGAAGTGCAGAGTATCAAAGACATGCACAAGTATTCTGTCTATGACAGAGCTATGGAGGCCATGGTGGAATATATGCTTGTTGCAGGATTGAACTTCATCGATGAAGCTTTAAAACTCCATGGAAAGGTGAACAATTTGCAACAGAAGTTCTCCTCCACTATTGGGGTCATAGATAAAGAGCTCAAACTCTAGAGCAGTTGCATAGTAGACCTCCGCCTCATGGGACAAACAGACGAGAACATTTTACTGGCGAGTAAGGTTTTTGATGATGCAAAGGATAATCTATCAAAATCTTGGGTTTACAGCATGGAGTGGAAGATCAAAGTCTTGGAGGAGGCTTTGGGAGAACTGAAGAATAGCTGGCAGAAGGGTGAAGCTTTCAAGACACTAGTCGTGTCTGATTTCAAGGATATACATTGTCATCTTCAGGATGAAACTTCTGGTGTGCCCCTTTCCTTGCAAGAAATCAAAGCTCAATTCAGAGCTTTTGTCAAAGATAATTTATTCAAGGAAAGCTCCATCTCCAAAGAGAAAATGAAGGAGATATGCTCTCTTCAATCTGCCATTGAAGAAGCAAATAAAGATTATCATACTCATGTCGAGTTTGATAAAGAGATGGAGAAGTGTCTTGGATTTTGGACTTAGTCTACAGCCAACACGTCAGTCCCTCGTGGTAGAGACATAGATGAGGCGTTGAAGAGATTCAGTCAGCAGATTTTTAAGTCAGTGGGTCCCTCCCAGTAACCGACCACCTGTCTTCTTCTCCTTATTCTTCTCTCTTCTTCCCATTCTTTTTCTGTTTTCATTGTAATAAGTTGAGGTATTGTGATTGGCAGTCCTTAACTATTCTTTGGTTAAAAGAAGCGGTTACAAAGAGTAACGGATTTGTAAGCTATATAATGGCCTCTCTACCCCATTAAAGGGGGAGGAAGAACTTGGTTTATTTTCTGAAAGTGTAAATAGATCATAAAGAAATCAATACAGAAGGGCCTTCCATTCTTTGTCTATCTGATCTCTGTTATCCCTAAGCTTTCATTTTTTTTTTGTGAAGATCATTTGTCTCTAGTTTGTTAGTCTCGCTGATTGCAAACTCTCCAACTTTGCAAGCATGGTGATTTTGTATAACCAAGAAGGAACTTTGTGTCCTTGATTAATGAATTTGTGTTATGTTAAGAAAATTTGTGTTCTAGCAGATGTTATTTATGGAACTTTGTGTCTTTAAATTTCATCTTATTCATATGATGCAAATGATCATGTTTCAATTCACCGTAACTTCGCATACATAAAGAATTACTTTGTTAACTATAATTCTGAGTGTTTTCCTTTCTGCTCATTTTCGTACTCCCATTCCTCAGTCCTTTTGTACTTGACCATCCTCATAGAAAACACTTTCGTAATATCCAAGTTTAACCAGAAAATCATGTTTTGCTTTTTTGTAAATAAGTGTGTTTCTGAATAAGGGAACCTCTCCCATTAAAGAGGAGAGACTTTTTGTCTCCTGACTGTTGCTCTTCGTAAAGTCCTATTTGATGACCAACAACCTATAAATAGGTCAATGTAAACAATCATACAAGAAATGGAAATCCAAATATTTGAGTGTAAAAGGTGACTTGTAAAAAACAACTTCAACAAACCATCATTACCAGAATAGGTTTTTAACTTTACAAAGAATACAAAAAAGTATGCAAACACAAAACTCCAAATAAATGGAAAAAGACAAAGCCCTTATTAGTTTAACATCAATAGAGTCATCAAATCACAACAAATAAAATGTTTCAAATCATAAATGATGCAAAGACGAATAAGTGTGATATTATACAACACATTTCCAACAATATAGTGGCCACGAAGGTAAAATACAGAGAGAAGAAAACTGGTTCAAGCTCGAATGATTCATGATAAAACTTCACAAAAGAAACCATGTCTAAAGCCCAACACATAAAATATCCAAATTTATAGTTGAGAAATAAATAACCTCATAGAAAAATTCCCAGATCTATTCATTTTTGAGCAAAAAGAGGAATACCTAGATTTGTGTCACTAAAATAAATCATTTTTTGAGCCACAGAACCAAAGTGTACATATAGATATCAATAAATGGATCATTATTCATAGTCATAAAATATCTTCATAGTTTTGTAGAAGAACTCAAAGGATGGAACAAAACTTACCAGTTCGAAGATGAAACCATGAAAGTTGAAGACCCAAAAGTAAAAATCCATGCTCGGAATGCAAGCATAGTCATAGAAAACAAAAAACCCATTAGGGTTTTGTTTATTAGAAGTGACGATGATAAAACCATAAAAAGAATGAAATGGAAGAGGTTACTGAACCAAAAGCTTACCATGTCTTCGCTAATGGTGGCCACATGATCATAACAAAAATAAAAGGTTTGAAATAGAGGGCTTGAATTTTTCAAAAACATTGGCCATTTTGATAATATTTCATAGAGAAGCTTGAACAACAACAAAAATGGCAGAGAAGATAAAAAATCATGTAAAAAACCTCCACAGGAGCCAAAACAAGATCGAAGATAACTTCAATGGTGGCCTGGTAAAATTTTGACAGGGCCTTGCCAACCCAACAAGCTCGCAAATGAGAAAAATGATTAGGGTTCCACGAATTTACTTGCCTAACTTGACCACCAAGTTAGTTTACTCAACCACAGGCTTAGAATTCCCACGTGTCACCAGCTCAACAAACCCTAACTCCACTACAGTTTAATATTGCATAAAGGGTCAAGCCATCGTGGAGGAGGGGACAAAATTTCCTAGATCTTGATTATTGTTTGACTATAGTCCATGTGTATATGTGAAGGTAGAACGAATAATAAAATATATGATCATTATTTTTACCATGGTCAGTGTCATGAACAATTAAAGGGCAAAGCTTTGTCAAAGTTTTTCAACCTTAGTTTACATAATGTTTAATGATGGGGTCGATGCACGTAAAAAGGGGTGGTCATGATTTAAACTTTAGCATATGGCTAATGATGACCTTTATTATAAGTTTAAATCATTGTCACTATAATCATGCATGAGGAGAGTTATTAACATATACCCTTATTATCACCTTTTTTAGATGGAGGAAATTTTTTTCTTTTGCATGTGCACAGGTGGCACTGTGAGAATAAGACAGAGTTATCATTTCTAAGTAAAGAAGACATCATCATGCATGTACTAGAGAAAAAATATGTGTCACATCAATAGGATAAGATAAGTGGTATGCATGTAAAAGGTGACTTGCAAATAAAGAAAAGGATTAAAATAGATGCAAATTATTCACCCAAGTACCTGTTATCCATATTTCACTCCCGCGCTAAATATTGGATCGAACCATGACTATGCTAGAAGGAACCCAAGAAAACTCATCCAAATCCTACAAATTGGCTGCAAAAGAATTTAGCAATGAAGTGGCGGAGATGAAGAAAGAGAAAAGGACCCTATACAGAAAGAAATGACTTTGTCGGGCCATTTCTACATATTAAATCCATTCTCCAAGTCCAGGCAAGGAAAAACTATGAAATTATAGGGTTAGACAATGAGGATCAATGCTACAAGGAGCCAAAAACAAGGAGGAGCAATAAAAGCAAGGATTCAAAGTCCCCGGGCTTGAAATGATTTAGGAAAAGGCCTAAAAATTGGCTAAGTGTGAAGGTATAAGTGGAGAGTGCCAAGTGTCAGCCTGACACATTTCCTAGAGTCGTTCTAAAGGCAGAGACCCAAATGAGCATGAGCTCGCCATGTATCCCAAAGTCTAAAAAGTAAGAAGGACCGTTGAAAAGTCTAAAAAGTAGTGGAGGCTGACAAGTGTCAACCCAATGCTCCTCCAAACGTAAGATTCATGTGCGGTGCCTCCACGTGTCCTCAAAGGGGCAAAGTTAGTTGAATTGTCAAAGCATTAACAGGCCGAAAGAAGCTACCAAGTGTCCTGAGGATGCTATTTCAAAAGGAAAATGGAAAATATATTTATGAGCAAGCGCCATACTAACGCGTGTCCCAGAGGAAAGGTGGTAAAAGTTACAAAATGGCCCGCAACTCCACTTAGGGAAAAAGTCAGCATTTAGACCCGAGTCAAAGCCAAGGCGGGGAGTCAGGGAAAGAAGTGAAAGTTTTCCTTTCATTCAAAAGGCATAAAGGAAAAATTTGGAGTGCATCTCCCCAGCCAACCAAAGGGTGCCACGTGTCCCATATTAAAGAGGGGGGCCCATTTTCAAACTGTTTTCCCCATCCATTCGTATGGATCCGATACAAACTTCGAAGGGGCATATCTTTTGACTCAGGGCTTGAAATATTGTGAATATGACACCATTGGAAATATCTCAGCCTCACCCATATAATAGAGGTCTGAGACTTTGTTTTTGAGGAGGCTAGGTAAAGAAAATGGAGAAATGTCTTCAGGCCTTTAATGCAAGATCCATCTGTCTCAACAACCAGATCGGATTTGATCTGTTTCCACTGTGTCCTCTTCCTTCAAAGTGCCAAACTGAGGATTGACATGGTAAAGATAGATTTGGGGGCATATTTCATCAGAGGTATTAATAGCAATGGTTGAGCTTCGACCAAAATTTTCCTGCTTCTCTCTCCCTTTTTCTTCTCTCAGATCAATTGTATAAATACAGGGGCAAGATTCAGTGTAAAAGTTGTTGTTCATTCTTCTTCTCTGTCTCCCCTCTTCTTTTATTCCCCAGGGTTGAAAATGGAGTCTGAACCTCCTCCCCTACTCTGTAAATGGAATTTTTTGCCTCTTGCTTGTGTATGATGCTCTGTGTAAATTATGAAGCAATAAAACTCATTTTTGTGATGCGTTTGTCCATCCTTCACTTGTTTTCATTGCATCTTCTTGCCTCTCATCATTCTGGAGTATTCCGTGCATGTTTTGGACATTTCATTTGCAGATCTAGGAGCTATGTTTGTCGGGATCAGAAATGGAGTTCTGTGTGAATTTGAAACTTGGTTTATGATTCTACTGTCCATCCTCTCCATTTCTCACCTTACCTCCCTTCATTTCATGGCCATTTTGACAGATGATCAGCACTTCCCTTTTCTCGGTGCTGACACCTCGTTAGTGTAGGATTTCCCTCTTTATGCACTTTCTCTCTCCCTGTCTCCTTGGAATTGTTAGGATAGGTGTAGTTAGACGTCATTTCTGCATTAGGAGTAGTTTAGCATTAGGATCAGGAAGAAGAAGTCATCTTTTTTTGGAGGGACATCTCAAGTCCGTAAGTACCATAGGTTGAGAGATGGTCCCATGTTATGCAAATCATACCAAATGACCCTGCCTTAGAAAAGTAGATCCACCACTCATTTGGGGGTGCTGTGATTTCACACTAACAATACCTTAATATTTCCAAGAGGACCGTACACATTATGTAGTGAATTAAAAGAGTAACACCATTTTGATTGAGATTGTAATCTTGGAATTAAAATGCTATTTTTTCCTCATGTAAAAACATATTTATTTTATCCTTTTATTTAATCATGATGGAGGCTAACAATGTCATGCAAGTATGAGTTAGACTTGAGTTTAGTTTTTAGGGGGTGTGGGTGAATGTTTTTTATATTTATTGTGTGAACTAGTAAGGCAAAAGGGAGGAATTTTTGAGGTAATGAGTGCTGAAGCATATTTTTTCTAGATTGCCCTTGAATTAGAACCAGTTATTTCCTTTGCAATTATTTGCACTGGTGTGTTTTGATAGTAATTATTGTGAAATATTTTCCCTAAATCAATTAAGTTTTCTTATGCTATTTATCTTGTTGCGAATTGGTATTTTCTACTAGTTTTAGTGTGCAATTATTTGTTGTGTTGTTGTGATCAGTCCCTCAATAGAAAATTCATGAATTAATAACAAAAAAATAAGTCACAAATTAAATCCATTAATGAATGACCAACGAACTGAAACAAGAGCCTAATTTAGGCATTAAAAAGTTAACACAATGTCTATCTTGTGAACACCCATTTTCTCAACAAACTGAATCGATATCAAAATCCCAGAAGACTTGGACCTCAACCCTGCGATATTGTTTAACACCAAAATATTGCAAACATAAGAAGATATATCTATCAGAAGCAAAGATAACACAATATCCACTTAAATAATCATTTACAGTTTAATATTTTATAATCACAACCATTTTTTTTATTATTGGCAAATAGTTTTTTGAAAGGGACTATACCCTTGAGTACAACAGAGGGCCTAGGGGCTAGAATAGGAATGAAAATCAAAGAAAAAAGGATCAGAATCCAAGTATGACAATGAAGCCCAAAGTAGCCAAAAAACAACTACCCAAACAAGACAAAACAACAAAAACTCTGCACAAAAGCAGCAAAGAAACAACAAAAAGACAACAAAAAAACAAACAAGAGCAGCTAAAGCACCTATAACTACTTCTTGGCAGCTTTGTCGATGCTGGTTTTGATGTTCTTCTAGGATCTGAACATTCCCAAATTTGTCATGTGGGTAGCGTCAGTCTTATCCAGTTGATCAATGGTCATTTTGCTTTCTTTATCATTGCCCCAAAGTGTTGTCGGAACTCCGCTGAGATTGGAGACACTTCTGACATGTTGCTCCATGAATTCCTCAATCACATTAAAAATGGCCATATTATAGTCATGACAAGTTTTGGCCTTCCCTAAATGGGAGTCTAAGGAGTTCAGCTTCTTGTAGATATCTTCAATCTAGCTGTTATCAATATCCACCTCCTCCTCCTTCCTCTTTCCTTTCTGTTTTGCCAAGTTCTTAACCTCATCCTTCAACAGCTTCATTTCAATTTTTAAGGCATCCAGCCTTTTTGTAGAGCTCTCCATATGCACATCTCAGGGACTAGCACTGCTAATATTCAGGAGGTCAAGTGCAATTTCAATTTCATGAGGGCCCTTCCCTGTAGCAAGAGTATCAAGGTTAAGCCTTCTAGATGCCCTGGTGACTGGTCTGGCCAAGGTGGAAGTGAGGTGGGGGGCGGGAGCAGCAGCAGGGGGAATGTAAGATGAAGCTTGGACAGCCGGTAGGGGGGTGACAGCAGCGGTGGCTGGGGCAGAGAGTGGAGAAATGGGGCTAACAGCAGCAGAACTCGACATAGGGGGAACAAATCTAGGAGAGGAAGGGAGACCAGGATACTTAAGAAGAAAAAATTTATGCAGTAGAAAAATAAACCCCTGGTGTAAAGGAACTGCCCGGGTATGCTTTTGAAACTCCAAAATGGAGCGCTCAAGAGAGTTCATCAAATAATGGGGGAAACAAACCCAGTGATTCCTACAGAAGTGGTTGAGAAAGATAAGGTGCTTAGCAGGTATGGTGAAAAACCTTCCTTCCAAAGAGATGAATCATATCATCATGCAAGTAACCTCATCATAAGGCGGAGGAATCGAGCTAACAAGTAGGCCCATGGTAATATAGATCAACTTCTCAGATCCCTCCACAAATCTCCTCTCTTCAACATCTCTGTCCACCCTTTTGTTAAAAAAACGATAGCCCTCCATGCTAATACCAGTCACTTTAGAAATAAGCTCCTCGTTGACCAAGATCTTCTGCCCCCCATATTCCACAGTCCGCTCTTTCCAATCCTTCGCAAAACGTAATGAGATGCTTTGATCATGTCCCTGAACCTTCTCCATGAAGTTGGTGATGCCGCCCTTGCTGAGTATATTCCATAACTCAACATTATCCTTCCAGTCCCGGTCCACACTAGGCTCAATTTGGCAAGGGGGACCCCCCATCTTCACTGTGCTTAATTGTTTGCAACAGATTCCAAAATCCTTGAGAGCGCTGAAGCCAATCTATTTTTTACTGTTGTAATCCAGACAATGTTGAAAATGAGAGCCGTTTCTATTCCCACGAACGTCCGCGTGTCTGCTGATCTGAGCCTGCGGAAATCCGCATGTGGAAATAACGGCCTTTTTGCTAGCCCACTCCCTATCATCAATTAATTTCTTAATGTTTTCGGTATCCATGGAGCCTTGTATATAGATTTTAGCAAGCACAGTGTTGCCCACATGCGCGATTTTCATATCAAAGTAACTACACTTGGACTTCCCCATATACTTCACACTATCTTGATTATTCGACAGGATTTTCATAATCATAGTTTTTAAGTCAACACGTGTGGGAGCTTTATTGATACTAATCCACACCCAATAATCATATCTCAACTCAAGAAATTGCGTGTGTATAGAAATCCACATGAATGCTGTTTTGAAGCTGCTTAGGGATGCTATTGATATCCCAAACAATGTGATTAACATTAATGCCATAATTAGCCAGCGCATCTACCAATTTATTACCCTCCCGGTAAGTATGCATGATCCTGATGTTATTGAATGTTTGAAAATTACTTATGGACTCTGAGAAAAAATATTTGATGCTCCAACTTGGAGATGAGCACTGTTTAAGGAGATTAATGATATTCAGGGAGTCCCCTTCAATAATGAGGTTCTGGATATTTTGAGTCTGGGCAATTCTCAGGCCCCATAAAGTAGATAATGCTTCGGTAAAATGATTGGTTTGGATTCCCATTTTCCCAGCATAAACAGCAATCATACTACCTTTATGATCCCGTATCGCTCCTCCCCCTACCACAATCCCAGGGTTCCCCTTAGAGGCCCCATCAAAGTTCAACTTAAACCAATTAAAATCAGGAGCATGCCATTTAATCAAAGATCTATCAATGCTATTCCCGGGATTGCTACGACTATTGACAGTTCTAATCTGCCAATTAGATAAGATATATTCTTCATTCTCTGGATATATCTTGTTCTTGGGGGGTTTAAATCTAGCAATGTTCTCTTTGATACCATTAGAGATTTTACTAATACTAAGTTTATAGTTTTGCTTCTTATTTCTGAAGATAATATCATTTCTATCCTTCCATATCCTCCAAATTAAATGAGGGATATCCAAATTCCAGATCCTTTTGACAAAAAAATGTCTAAAGGGTGGATTCCATTGAATCCATAGCTGATTTAGATCCTTCGGCACCACCCATAGAGCTTCAAATTTATAGAGGGAAAAACTCCATATTCTGGTAGCATACTCACAATGTATGAACAAATGACTGATATCCTCAGAATATTTCTTACAAAGATGACACCTATTAGGCATTATAAATCCTCTTCTCATCAGGTTGTCAGTGGTAAGAATCCTACCTCTGATAGCCAGCCAAAGGAAAATTTTTATTTTAGGAGTTAATTTAGTCATCCAAATCTTATTCCAATTGAACTCTATTTGACTAGTGTGGAAGAAATTATTATAACCAGTTTTGACAGAGTAATTCCCATCATTGGAATTATGCCATACCAGCTCATCCTTGGAATCTAATTGAATTAAAGGAATAAGATCTAATTGATCTTGAAGGGAGGAAGTAATTTGCATCAGATCATTTCTCTCCACAGAAAGTTTTTTCCAATTTTTGCTGGTACCATTTTCCTCAATATAGTCCTTGATTTTAATGCCATACTTGCTTACAAGACTGTCCTTAACAATCCCAAACCTATCCATAAGATTTCCATTAAACCAATTATCTTCCCAGAAGTTAATGTCCCTACCATCCCCCACTTTCCATTTACTGCCCTGCTTAATGAAATTTCTGCTCTTAACCAGATTGTTCCAAAAGATGGAACCAAAGGGAAGGTGCTCATCTTGCAGGAAAGAGTACACAGATTAATGATTTAGGTATTTTGCTTTGATTAAATCAATCCAGGGTTGTTTCTCAGACAGCATTCTCCAGCCCATTTTAGCAATGAGGGCCTCATTCACTTTCTCAATATCTTTTATACCCAGACCTCCCATAAACTTCGGGGTGTAAACCTTATCCCAAGCCACTAAGTGAAATTTGAACTTCTCTTCCATGCCTTGTCATAATTTTTTTTTCTGAATCCTTTCAATCTTATCTTTGAAAGAAGATGGGATCTTGTAGAGCGACATGACATAAATGGGTAGATTTTGAAGAGTACTTTTAATGAGTAGGCACTTGCCAGTACTAGATAAAATGGCTCCTTTCCAACCAGCCATTTTTTTTTGGAATCTCTCCAATAAATCATCCCACACCTTGCTAGAGACTTTCCTAGTGCCGAGAGGAAGGCCCAAGTAAGTGGCTGGAAGCGCACTTATTTTACAACCCATAATTTTAGCAATTTTAATCTGCCTTTCCTTAGGAGTGTTGAAAAAGAAGATGGAGCTTTTATCATAATTGATCTCTTGCCTAGAAGCATATTCATAGAGCCGTAGTAAATCCTTGGTAGCCTTGGCTTCAAGGACTGATGCCAGAAGAAGAAGGATAGTATCATCCGCAAATTGCTGATGGGAGACAACTTGATTGATGGAAGTGGGCTTAGAGCCATTTGGAAGACTGTCATTAACTGCTTTGCCAATTGTTCTGCTTTTCCAATCACAACCATTTTTCCAACCTTTTCAAAACCTAATATCAAGTATAATAGACTTCATACCATAGATTTGTTTCTATCTACAAGAAAGCATAAATTTCATGAAACCCACAAAAGAAAGAAAAAACAAACAATACATGAAACATAAAACCAAATATCAAAGATGATTTAACGAAGAGTAGATTTTTTAATGAAATTATTAAAAAAGAAAGAAATATTAAAGAGATAGAGCATATCATACCTGGTAATGCTCCTGATTTCTTTTCCACGCTTCAAGATTTTTTGCGAAGATTCCACTGAAAGATCTTCATCAAAAACTCCAACTGATTCCTTTGAAAATTACTCCATATTTCCTTTATAGTTTCCACAATACATTTTTTCCATTATTTCCGCCATGCAATGGAAATATTTAATTTGTAATAGAATTGAACTGATAGTTCAAAAAATGAAAATAATACATGCAGAGCCATGGAGCTTGAAAAATCCAAATGCATAGTAAAACCAAACCATCCCTTTTCCACCAAACCCATCTTGTCAATTCCTAGGCAGTTTTTTACAAGGTTCAAGGTTTATTAATACTAACTAGACTACCAGTGGCCCCCAAAATTCCCGCCAATTCCACCCCATTGTTAGTTACAACTAACTGTTAAAACTTCATTTAACCAATCTTAGCAACGTTATTTTTTTAGCATATTTCTTTATAACACATGTCTCAGCCAAAATTGGTGGTAACCAAACATTTAATGGTTCATTTAAATCTCCCACTATGCCTTTGGAATGGTGCCACCACCCATTCCTGTAACTTTTCATCCAATCCAACCATGGTCTCCCTTAGGTTAGTACGATGCCACCTAGGTTATGCTTCCTTAGCATTAGATATAACTATAACTTAGGACCTTAGAAAATTCCCATTATAGCTTAAGAAAAATTTAATATCAAAAGGCTTAGGATAATCATTTTAGGAATTAATATCCTTTAAAAGTATATTCACCTTAACTTAGGTTAAGGGTAAAGTAAATAGTCAAATGCATTTAGATTATTAAGGTTCCATACCAAAAATCAGAAGACATTACCTTAAGTAATTTTTATCTAAACCAGGTAATTAAATCACATAGAAGGATGCATCCTTAAGATTCTACAAGATGCCCCAGTGATCCCCTTAAATTTGAGCCTAAGTACGAAAACATTGCAGTAAAAAATATGCTAACCAAGCTTAACAAAATGATCAAAACATCACAGTAATCATAGAAATGCCTTGAATCACTGTAATTGATCCAAGGTATGGTTATTCCTGAATTAGCAATAAAATAGACTGGAGAAAAAGTTTAATATTGTAAATTAGGCAATGAACTAGCATATTCCTATAAGACTGAATTTATTTCCTTCTCCATTATACAAAATGTATTTCAAAGTTCAACATAAAGATTATATGAAATACTTCAATATAATTTGAAAATTGCCATAGTATGATTGCATCTAATTTTAGAAGATAAGATATATCATCTACAACAAACATGATCACTCAGTTCTAAAGAGTACAACGTCTTTAAAACAAAAATCATTTATCAAAATTTGTAACTTCAGTTATAGAAGAAAGTAAGGATATCAACCATGGCAAAGGCATTACATGGAGGCTAACAATATCATACAAGTATGAGTTATACTTGAGTCTATTTTTAGGGGGTGTGGGTGAATATTTTTACTATTTATTATGTGCATTAGTAGGGCACAATGGAGAAATTTTAGAGGACTGAGTGCTTAAGGATATTTTTTTATAGATTTCCCTTGAATGAGAACCAATTATTGCCTTTCCAATTATTTGTAATGATGTGTTTTGATAGTAATTATTGTGAATTATTTTACTTGAATAAATTAAGCTTTCTTATGTTATTTACCTTGATGCAAATGGTATTTTATGCTAGTTGTAGTGTGTAATTATCTATTATGTTGTTTTGATCAGTCCCTCGACAAAATAGTTTTTTCCTCGAGATTAGATGAAAACCATGTCTTATTGAACTTATTCTCAGTATATTGTGCATGTTTCTCAATCAAGCCCTCAATAAGTTTGGTGTATCACCCCATTTAATTTCATTTTAGCCATATTTTTACCCTTAAACCCCACCGTTTTAGTTTAATATACATCTAAGGAAGGAGCCGACCTTGTAATCCCAGAAATTCACCTCATAATAGGGATACTCATAACCCTCGAGGTGTCTCAATTGTATCTACAGAAGTGAGGGAGAACCAAAGTTTACCAAATCTTCCAACCCTCTACAAGGGTGTAATTTTGAGAGATAACAATCACATCATTTCTCTTCTGAAAAAATCCCATATGAGTTGAGTATTTTCTATTATCTTCTAGAGGATGTATTTATGTTGCAAAATGGTTAAAAATAGCCAATTTATTTCTTCAAAGAGAATTTCTCCACCTCAAAGCTTAGTATTACCATGAAATCAAGATATATCCACTCCTCTACCCATGAGACACACTTAAAAACCATGTTATCACTTTACTCTTAGCCATAATGATGAGGGCACATACCTGGAGGGACTATGTGGGTTAATAGGTTGACAAGATGAAGGGTTCAAAATGATGAGGAGAAAGGTGTTCAAATGGTGGGATTAGTTTTCATGACAATTTTTTTTAATTTTACATGCTAGACATTAGGATGAAAAAATGGCTCTAACTTGGGGACATCAAACCTGGTTGGGTCGATGATGACCCAATGCTATAGAGTATGCTTGATAGTGATTAGGGTAGAATGAGAAGAAATGTAGAAAAACAAGCCTGCATAGTCTCCTCGAACTGGATCTAAAATTGATTTGAGATGGAAATGTATTTAAGCTAAAGGAAGAACGATGCAACATAGTTTGGATCTAGATATATTCAAAAGGATGCAAGAAAATTAAGGAAAATGATGATTGATTCAACAAATATTGATCTGGTTGATGTTGACCAGGATGGATTTGTTGTGACCAAAAGTGAAAAAACATATATGAGGTGACAAAAAGATAAAATGACAAGATATGAGGAGCTAAGGGATTTGGAAATATAGAGTTTAGAGATATGACAATATGAGTGACTAAAAAGAAGATGACAGTGGGTTATGTCGAAAATGACCAAGTAGGGTCGTTGACGACTATGACTAATCTATGGCTTAATGGATGAAAACAACTGAAAAAGATAGTCTACAAGTGATGGTAGAGATGGCTGAATGTAGGGACAAGGCTCTATGATGGCTTTAAAACCTGTAAAAGATGATAGTGATGGTTTCAAAGGTGTAGATGGTATACATAAGCATGCAAGAGAGAAAAAATACTTCAAATCTCCCAAGATGAACACAAGATCTCTAAGAAGGCTCCAAAATAGTGATGGTGGCTATAAGGACATGCAAAAGATGAAAACAAGATTGTACGAGCTCTGGAAATATTCAAAGTTTCATCCCTAAAGAAGGAGGGGTAAGGTCAAATTTATAGGGTAAAAAATGACCCGTGTAGGTCGTCAACGACTACGGAGAGCCATCCATTTGGGCGGTGGAAGGGTAAGAGGCTCGAGAAAATGAGCCCATATGAGGTAGGATTAGGATTTTAGTTTATATGGGTGAATTAGGTTCGCCTATAGTGGATAAATTGGTAGGTGGGAGGTGGAAAATAGTAAAAAAAGGCCATAAAGTGGGTAAAATCATTAAATGAGAGCCCAGGGATGAAAAATAGGGAAGTTTATGGAAGATAAATAAATTAGAATTAATTAGGAATGATTTAGGGAGGATAAAATAATGGGATGATTAAGATGGGAAATAATAATAAGATGGATAAAATATGATTTTGGAGGGAAGGGAAATTTTAATGGGTGATCACGATGAAAGAGAGAAAATGCAGGGTAAGAGGGTAATAATACCAAAATTTGGTGTCTAAATTTGCCCCTTTTTTCAATTGGTTTGAGTAGGAAAGCTGTGAGACAAAAAAGAGAAGAGGGAATGAGGTGTTCTCCCTCAAACTAGGGATCGATGACACAAAGGGGAATAAATCACGAGTTTGAAAGAAATAGATGAGAAAGGGAGGGTGTGGAATCTTGGGAAAAAGAGACGACAAAGCATGATGATCCAGGTAAAGAAGGATAAAAAATAAAATAAAAAATATGGTAGTGATTTTATTAATTACTTCGGCAGGGAACAAAGTATGGCCTCAATGGAGACAATGATAATGTCCTACGGACTTGTGAGTCAGAGAAAACCAATGTGAGATGGAGGGAATCCAATGGTGTTACACTCAAATTGATGTGCAAGTCGTGGGACTAACGGGTCAAAGAAATACATGAAAATACATGTAAAAAATGTAAGGATGGCGAAGAAAAATTTCTGACAAGGTTTTGGGGCAAGCTATGTGATATTCTTCGTAGAAAATGAATCAAAAATATGCGTCTTGGAGGGACAAAAAATAAAATATGGCCACAATGATGGGATTAAGATGAGATATGGTGCCCCGATAGGCAACAAAAATATGGCCATACAGGTGGAATTAAGATGAGATATGGTGCCCTTGAGAGGGAACAAAAAGATGGCCACAAAGGTGGTCTTAAGATGAAATAAAATGATATATTGGACAATATTAGACAAGATAGTTTTTAATAATATTGGACAAGGTAAGATAACATATTGTAGGGTGACCCAAAAGATAAAGATGAAACTTCATCATAGAAAGGAGTGCACATAGGATCGATGCTTCAAACTTGATTGGGGGTAAACATGAAAAGGAATTGAATAAAGTAATGCACTTGCAACCGATAACAAGTGTTAACGCAACCAATGATAGTAATTCTTAAGATCATGAGGAAAATGTGGATGATGAGCTTATAGACCTAAGGTTGATATGACAAAGGGTTGTATATATAACTCATAGTCAGGGAGATAGGTCCTCCTTAGGTGGTTGTTCCTAAGAATATGCCCCACCTTGAAGAAATATGGTGAAAACTGATCAATGTAGAAAATTTTCTATAGGAGAGAAAGATGATTGATGCGGGAAGCTTTCTTAGGATGCTTACTTTTGAATTTTATGCTTTTAATTTTGAACATATATATAAGGATAATCAATGTGAAAATCCTTCACTGCCATGTTATAATATGGTCACTATCCTTTGACAGAGTGGTCTACATTTTTATTTTTACTATGGGATTTTACTTTTTTAGATGGAAGAGATAGCTGTCCTTTCGAGGGACAAGTCTATACTTTTGACATTTTCTTTAGATGAACAATTGTCTTTTAAGGGAGTAGAATGTTTTTGGATAAGAGAACATTGTTTTAATATGAGCATCTGGGAGTTTTGAATTTTTATGGAAGAGCTGGGAATAGCTAAGTAGACCACTTAGGAGGGTATGAGAGGAGGTACAAGTGACACCCATGGACCCTTAGTGTGGATCTAGTAGGTATATAAGAGAGTGATGAATGTAATGATTGCAAAGTTCTCACCAAGAAGGAAGAACCTATCTATAAAGAATATGATATGGGAAAATCCATGGTGCCCATATTCAAGGTCATATATATGAAAGTGTCGGTAGACCACATAATTCCAAATCATTATAGTAAAATATAGTAAAGGCCAATTATGGAGGCATGATCATAGAGATGACTAAGTTAACATTGGTAGGCATGTTAACAATAGAAAGGTCACAAATGTAATGTGTTAAGAGTTTTTTTTTTATGGTTTACCATTTAGATAAGCCAAATGATAGGCTCCAGACCTGTACTTATGCATGATAATCTAAGGTCTAATCTAGTTGGGAGAAAAAATTCCACATTGGCTCCTTTCTAGAGTAGTGATGTGTTGATGTTTTTGAAGGAAAAGGTCACCAATATTAAATTCATGCTCTTTTAGATGTTTTTTATAAGCATGTTTGATGTTCTCTTAACAGACTTGATGATTCTTAAGAGTGAGAAGGAAATTTTTGTATAAAAATTGAGTTGTGCTAGATGCTCTTGATGATATCTTTTTCAAAGATGAAGTCATGAAGACAAATGCACAAGGATGGTATTTGGACTTCTAGAGGAAGAATGAATTCTGATCCATAGACAAGAGAGAAAGGAGTAAATCCCATAGAGGTGCAGATGTTACTCCAATATGACAAAAGGGAGAAGGGGAGATGAAGATGTTGATTATGAATTGATATTTCAATAGTCATGGAAATAATATTGTGAAAGGTTTTGTTAGTTGCTTCTTGTCTACCATTATCTTTGGGGTAATATATAGAAGAGAAGCTAAGCTTAATATTGAAAGAATCACAAATCCTTTTAAGATATTTGTTTCTAAAAGACTTTCCATTGTCCATGATTATTTTTTGAGGAATTCCAAAACAACAAATGATGTGTTGATGGATGAAGTTCATAATTTGGTTAGCTTTAGTGGAGGTGAGTGGAATGGATTCCACCCCTTTGGTGAAATATTTAGTGGTAGTGATGATAGAGTGGTGATACTAGGAAGAGTGTGGATTGATGTTGTCAATGAGATCAAGGCCTCATTATGAAAAGGACTAAAGGTTCTAAGTTGGTTGTAAAGCCTAGATAGGAATGCAGATAATATTGGAGTACTACTGGCATTTAATACATTTATTGACATAGTCATAACAATATTGTTTGAGAGAGGGCTAGTAATATCTCAAGAAAAGAATGTGCTTGGCCAGATTAATACTGGTAAAGTGGTCTACCATAAATGTCGTCATGGACTTCTTGGAGATCACAGGTAGATTCATGAGATTTAAGACATCAAAGAAAGATACTATCAAACTCATGTTTGTATAGGATTCCACTGAGGATAACATAGCAGTTAGTGCGTTGAAGGAATGACCTTCTACCATTTTTTGATAGGTTAGACAAAATGATATATTACACAGAAAATTTTAGTGGCGAATTTCTGCAAACTCGTGAATATTCAGATTTTTGGAAATTGGAAATGGTAAATTTTCAGCAGTAGGATGCTGCCTAATTCATTAGAAATTTCAGCCGACATGTCCTTAGTATGGGTCAGTTTTCCTAGTATTTACACATATAAATGAACTTATACATGTAATTCACCAATGTTTCGAATCAACCTGTGCACATATTCACCTAAGTTTACTACCATACATAACACCTAGGTAGTCATATAATACATATACAACCGTCCAATTTTTTTGAAATCTTTTCCACTGAAGTCAAACATCAACCTGTCCAACCTCTACCAGTTAGACTACAAGCTTTGCCGCCCAACCCGAATCTATCCAATAGTAATCTGTATAACTACAAGCCATCTAATTATAATCCATCCAACCCCAATCCGTCCAACCACTAGTGTCTAACTGTAAAATTTCCAATAATGTGTCCAACTGTAAGCTGTCCAACCATAATTCATCCAACTACAAGCCATTTAACTACAAGTCATCCAACTACAAGCCATCCAACTACAATTTGTCCAAATACAATCCATCTAAATACAATCCATCCAATAGAATGAATTTGGCCTGTAAAATTATGAGCACATTTGAAAGTGTTTCCAAAGTGGAGGAACTGATCCTGATTTGCATGCATATTATTATAGCAGTCAAAAAAGATTTTTAAAATTTTATAAATTTAAAATTGAATTGACAGATGGGAAAAATACTCTCAAATATGTATATACCAGATGGATTTCAATGTATGAACCTGCTTGTAGAATATCTGAAGAATATCCTTCATTGACAGGTTTTATGTATAAATACCGCATGGATGTAGATAAAGATAAATATCTATTATAATGTCTAATAGACATTGAAACTTTACTTACACTATGTGGTATTTTTTCAATGTTGAAGGAGCTAAAATTTTTGACGAAGCATATGCAAGAGTGTTGTATCTACATAACAAACTTCATAAGACTAATAAAATGTGTGTGCTTGAGTTTAGATAGTTTATATTTGTCAAATGGAAGTTTTAAGGTCCTTTTTCTCAAAGCTGAAATGTATTAAAGGACCTTAAGAATCCTTTTTTTCTTCTTAAAATTCAATATACATTATTATCTTTGTATAACAACACATGGGAAAGAGAGACCACTTCATAATTTTTAGAAAAGAGTAGATTTAGTTGGGTCAGAGATGGAAGAAGTAATAATGACACGTATTTTATTTGAAATAGTATTATCTGACACTCAAATTAAATTGAAAAGTATTTCTCAATCTCTATCTACAAAGATCCATGAAAGATTCAAAAATGATAATTTGTTTGAAGCAATGGGAGTTGTGAATTGACAATTTTGGAATATAGTTGGAGGCACACTTTAAACATCCATAAGTACTTTATTTATCAAATACATGACTAGTATAATGGACCATTTATGTAAGCGCACAAAGATAAATAAAGTTTTTGTTGAAGGTATTTTACAAAAAAAGTTACTGAGTTCTCAGTCACCAGGATTTTGCTACCACTATGCTAGAGTAATTTTGGTTTTTGGATGAGCCAAATTGAAAATGGTTCCATTAGAAGACTTTGGAAGAAGACTTATTCAAGTAGTATTTTGTGAGAGTATTTGAGTGAGTATATCCATATATATTAACTTTATCAAAAAATGATTTTGGGTTCTATCAAAGATGACAGGGTATTTTTTACACTGTCCTTTGTAAATTCAAAAGTTTAAAATAGATTGGATAAGAATTTAGAAAATTGTCTGAGATTGTATGTTCCAATCACTTTGTAGAAACTTTTCCTTATGAGAGATCACTTGCATTATGGAATTCACTCGTAGAAAGAAGAGGATTCAATAACATTCTGACTAATTGGGGATCCAAAAAATCCACCAAACATACTTTCAATTCAGTTGAATTCTAGGACACAAAATAATGTGTTACTCCAGGACTGCTTCAATTGTTAGAATTATAATGTATTTTATACATTATTGATGCTATTGCTAATGCTTTGATGTGTTGATATATTTCATGTTCATTAATGATAATCAATTGGTCTTAATATACTCTATTTTTTACTTGTAACAAAGTCATTTTTTATATTTTGTTTTATTTATTGAAATAAAGACTGATTTATTTGGATCCATCTGTGTGATTATCAATTAATGTTTACATCTGCATGAAATGTACATATTTTCAAACAAACAAAAAATAAGTATCTTAAACCATGCTTTACTATTTACATCTCCAAATACTAACATAAAAAAAAAAACATTCACAATAAGCAAAAATCCAATTACATGTTTGCATATTAAATTGTTGAAAAATTTCAATAAATACAATACAACAGTAAATATAGTTCCAATTAAAAATCAGTCTTGTATTCATTCTATGAAGATGGCAGATTACATTATGAAGACATACATGTTTTCATAAAGTATTTTCAGCCAATACAATTACAAAATGGTGGGTTGTCAATGGTTTTCAAATCTTCTGCGAAAGTTCTGTCATATAATAACACATTATGATGGAATCCTCTTTTTTGCCTATGATTTTGAATCATAGTTTGTCCTTATGTCTGCCACACAGAATAAAACAAAAAAATTGGTTGCCCACTATTTTTTTGATTCTATACTAGTGTGTTGGAATATGTACAACACACCTATCACATGGTGAAACTATCTACTTTATTCAATTTTATGTTTGCAGGGGAAGCTTGATATTTTTATTGCACAAGAGGCAAAAAGTTTTATCACTTTGTATAGTTCCCTTTGCTAAAAATATTGATGTCTAAAAATCCTACTACTGCGGTATTGATATTTTGAAGAATATTCTTCTCCTCCCTCACAACATCTCCTGATGATAAAAGTGATGTATCAACATCTGTATTTTCCTTCATGATATTTTTGGATCCATCTTATGGTCATTGATTCTCCTTTTAAATGTATTATTTTGTTTATTTAATAATACAATTTTTTCCTTCAGCTGTATAAATGCATTCAATATTTTGCAGGCATTCTTCAAATGTGCATCAAATACAATACTTCTTTCTTTAAATTTTCATATTTTTTTTGCAAAACAGAAATAAAAATGTATTAGTCTATTAGATAAGTCTAAATAGTTTATTGCAATGCTCATAATATCACGATTTTACATGTAAAAGATGACCTGCTGCAACTTTATCTTTTTTTCTGCATTTGAAATTAAAACATTAATCTTATCTCTAGCCCATTTGTTGTAGTATGTTTGGGCTTTAGTATTAAGATTTTCCAACTTGTTTAACATTATGTACCAAATATCATCACCATAATCATTATTATAAAAAATTGTGCCCAACTGAGCTTTGTTTAGAAAAAATGTCAAGCCTTGCTGGTTGGCTCTCCATGGAAGTGAAAAATGAATGCCTTTGAGTGTGATTATGGTATCAGGTATTTATTTATTTGATAATTTTTTTTGTCCCTTCTCTCCCAAGCGCACACTAATTCCACATTAGACATAACAAATTCCAAAATTGTGGCCCCTATATTATCTAATATCATATTTTAGAAGGCAAAATTCATCATTTGATCATATTTTAGTGGACTTTTACTTGGTGGGGAGAGGAGAGTCAATTATTTCCTATACATGTTGTTGCACTTATGGATGAGAGAAGGTGGAGTAGATTTTATCATACCATGTGTGTCAAAATAGTCACCCTTCTCTTCGTCGCCACCATCAAATCCCCAAAACTCACTGTCGAGCTTGATCTAGTTCAAAATCTAGGTGTCATTTGTACTGAAGACACCACCTAGTGAAAAAATAGGAAATTAAGAGGTTATTGGATTATGTGTTCTTGTAGAGTTTGTAGGAAACCTTATATTCTTGCATGTAATTTTTCTTGTCATTTGTACAATATGCATCGATGGTACTAGAGGCCTTTTTGGAATATGTTGTGAAGGTCTATTCATTGTAAGAAGCAAACTACAATGTATTATAAACCTAATCATTATACCCTAGTAAATACTAAATAAAATATTTACAAGTAAACAAAAGATGCTAAATATTATTAATTATACATTACCTTGCATGCTCAGAGACGTGACCATTCGATCTTTACACTAAGAATGAGTTTGATCTAGACTGTCAAACTCAGAACTTTACGAAAATGTAGAAATATTAAAATATTGTACCACTTACAGAACATATAGCTTGTTTATGGTTCCTCATAGTAGCTTAATTAATTATTTATAAATAGTAAAGTTTATACATGTAGAGAAGTGTGATGACATAGAAGATAGGAGTGGTAGATCTATCGACCCCTAGGTCTTTTTTGATGAGGAAATCGTATTGAGGTTGGTTCTGCTGAATCCATATCAGAATCGCTAGAGGCCTCGCGAGGGGATTTACCCTGAGAAATAACCTCTTTTGAGATATTCCAGCCATAATTCTTCAACGAAAAAGATAAAATTACTATTTTTTAGATAATATAAAAAAAAAAAGTTTTTTAAACGATGACCAAAAAAACCCCATACATAGAGGAGAAAGTTTTCAAAGACAAAAACAAAAATAAGTCCATGAAGGCAGAGTCAAAAACACACTTGACAACATGCCCCCCACACAAACAGGCCAAACTATAAGAGTTTGCAAATTATAACAAAGTTTTTTGAGATCCCAAAGGGACAAAGACAAAAATAAAACCAAACAGAATAAGTCATCAACATGTACCCAATTAGTTCACTGTGGCCCTACTATGATATCTGGTACTCAGACTACCATCCCTCCTACTAGCCACCTTGATAACAACCTTTTCAGATGATTTACAACCTTGTTCTTAGTCTAGGTCTCGACCTGCTCATCCCTCTATTCATTGCTTTGATTGGAGTTAGCAACCATGCCCGAGCTATCTCTAATATTTGAGTCCTTGTTGTTAGAAGAGCTCAACATCAACTTCATCTTATTTTTTTCCCTCCTTAGTACTAACTTGATCCTACAAAATATAAATCAGTTTTCTCTTTCATAATGAAATCGTCTTGGATACCCCTGATGGTTTTATTCTTAGAATAAATTCTTTTATGGCAATATTTCTGCTCATGTATGAGTTTTTTTTGATTGTGAGAATGGTGTCATTAGTGATTTCCACCCTCATAAGGATAGTCTCCCATTCAGCAAGTTCCTGAGCCCTTTTGGTAGAATTTTCATCCAATTATGGATACCTATTTGAAACATGAGAAGGATGAGACCATGGTGGAGGGGGATATCCATCTTATCCTTCTTAAAATCCTCGATGGTTGAGAGCAGTGACTGATAGAGAAAAAAACAAGGCTCATTGTTTGATCTCGATGGAAAAGATTGAGAATATATAGATGATGGGTAATTTTTTTTTTGAAATTTCCCTTCAATGGTCAAGTACTTTATGATAACTAGGAAGACATCGGCCCACTAATCTAGCAGCAAGAAAGTGTAAGCAATACCATCATCATAAGCAATGAGTTTTCCCCAGCCTCAAAGAAAGTAGCAATTTCATGTTTTTTTCCTGGTTTTTTTCTTTAAAATTTTTGAGGTCCTCCATTTTTAACATAGTAAACCTTAGAAATTTCTTCCTCAGAAACATCAATATGAACCCCATGAAAATGAAAACTACCATCCTTCTAGGAAGCAAAAAATTCAAAAGAAAGGATAGGGTCATTACGTTTGAGTCATTGAATGAACTTGGTAAAACCCCCTTTGTAAAAAAGTTTCCATAGACCCTTGTCATTTTTGAAATGGAGAAAAGTGGAGGGGTCCATTCTCACCCTAGCACCCCCTATAAAACCCATAGAAAGAAAACCTTTTTAGATCTGAGAGATACACTGAGCAAAGAAACAAATGAAAAGGACAAGGTTAGTTTTCCAAAAAAGGATAGTCCTTTCGTAAGCCCAAGCATGCAAGCTAGGTGTGTCATCATAACCCTTCCTCCTATATTGCATCATTATTAATGAGATTGTTCACCTGACACCAAGGATTATGTGTCCCAATCAAAGTCCACCATGACAACACCTTTATCAGCTAGCGCATCTGCCAGTTTGTTCCCCGCCTGATAAGAGTGTTAAATGACCACTTGTTCAAATGAAGCAAGGATGACACGTGCCTCCATAGTCAAATTATTAAGATTCCAACCACATTTTCTGCTATCCTTAAGAGCATTAATGACACACACTGAGTCACCCTTAATAATCATATTTTTAAATCCTAAGTCATGACAAAACCTAACACCCCAAATAATGGCTATGGCCTCAGAAACATTGTTTGATTGATTACCTATGGGCCCTGTATAGGTGTAAATAAAAATACTACTATGGTCATGAACAAAACCCCCTCCACCAGCCACTCTGTCATTTACATGGGCCGACCCGTCGAAGTTTAGCTTGTGGCTTCCATTCGGCAGTTTGATCCATTTGACATTGAGTTTTGATTTTTCCTTAATGGTGGTGGAGGATTCAACCTCTAAGTTCCTAATCAAGTCCATTTCCCACTTCGGACACACTTTGACCTGTTTGGTTTTAAGGATCCTAAATTTATCCTTAAGAGCTTGCATCACTTTGTCAGACACTCTGCTCGAGCTGACTGATTTGTTCTTGAAAATACTATTGTTATGTTCAATCCAGATTCCCCACAAGATATGAGGAAAGGACATTTTCCACATTTTTAAAACCATTTAATTCTAAAAATTGAAGTTCCTTTGCTCATGTAAGAGAGCCATGTCTCTTGGAAGGACCCACTGCACATTGAAGATACCTAGGATCATAACAAAGAATTGAAAAGAGAAGGGACATTCTAGAAATAAATGCCTAATAGTTTATTCATTGTCCTTACACAACCCACATCTGTTAATAATGATCATTCCCTTTCTTCTGAGATGATCTACAGTAAGGACCTTACCTTTGATGACTTCCCAAAAATAAAATTGATCTTTTAGATAAGATGTTTATTCCAAAAATTCCTCCAAATGATATTTGAGTGCAGATGATCAAAGTTTGTCAAATATCCAGATTTAACCTCATAATCCCCAGTCAGAGGTTTAATACTAGATCCTACTCTAAATTCCAAGGAGACAAAGATAAATGCAAAAGAAATAAAACTAAACTAAAAGGTGATACACCAAAGGAGAATTGGGAAAAGAATCTCCAGATTAGAGGCTGGTTCCTCAACTCCTTTGATCAGATGTATGCTTGTAAATTGCAGAGGTTTAATACTAGATCCTACTCTAAATTCCAAGGAGACAAAGATAAAGGATACAAAAGAAATAAAACTAAGACTAAAAGGTGATACACCAAAGGAGTGGTGGACATTTACTTCTGAAAATTTACACAGATCATAGAAATGCAACAAACATCATGCACAGACTGCTAAAATGTAATGAAAGATCAGAAGTGAAGCAAACAACACAAGAAGAGGATTGAAACTCATTCACAGAGCTCGTACTGTCATTTCCATTTTTAAATACAGTGTATTACAACAACAAAGAGGTAGAAAACATGTTGCAATCCTAAGAGAGGTATTGATATTCCACAAAATCCATTTGCCAGGGTGATGAAGGAAGGAGCTCTGTAATTCATAAAAAATGTCCAACCCTTTACAAAATGAGCCCAAAAATGGATTTTAACAATGAAAGCCCTGAGCTTAAGAAAGAGAGAAACACGGGAAAAATGAAAGGAATCATTCAACCACTAACCAAATTCCATCAAGACAAGCATGGGTTCCCTTAAAAAATTCATTTCCCTAATATTTTCAACCATGCTAGAGAAGAATGGAAGCCACATTACATTAAAAATGGTGGTTAAAACTGTCAGGTCTAGTCTTTTCCACATGTCAAAGACGTTTCTTGATTTTTATCTCACCAAACTCCATCAAAAAAAATTGAAGATTCCATCGTGTAGAGGACTTCAATAGCTTTCCAGTGACACCAAAATCAAGGAAAACCGACCTCTAGATGGAATTATATGCCCCTTTGAAGATTTAGGGTAAAAATCAAGGGCAAAAATTAGGGTCAGTGGGCTGAAACCCAAATTTTTTCCTCTTTTTTAAATTTGGGAATTTTTTTCCAAAAATCTCCATGCCCCACTGCTTCGACTGCCATGTATCACATTCCTTATTAGTCTATAGGCTCAAACGACTAATTTATGCACTTTTTTGCATTTTGGAAAAATTTCCAAAATCACTTCGCACCCCCGCCGACCCGGGACACGTGCTACACTTTGATTTGGTGTGGGCCTGAATCCATTATCTTTCTTCTGCGGGCCCGTGGGAACAAATTTTCCTTTGCGCCATTTGCAACACTTTAGTAAAATTGTCAAATTCCCCCCGCGCCCCCAACCTCCGCTGAGGAACAGGACACGTGGCACATTCCTATTAGTATGCGGGGTTTAAATCAAAATTTGTTTTCCTCCTCCACGTGGGCATTCAGGCCAAGATTTTCCTTTGCGCCCTTTACCATTTTGGTGAAAAGACAAAATTCACTCTACCCCTCCGTTCCCACCGACCTTATGGACACGTGAAGACCTCTTATTGGTTCATGAGCCTTCGGGCCAAATTTTTTCTTTGCTCCCCCACCGAGCCCTTTGGAAAAAATTCTAACTTACCTCCACCGACCCACCATTCCACCACCACATGGCACATTCCTATTGGTTGCAGACCTTCCCAGGGAAAATTTCTCTCAAAAACTCCGTCGAGCCATAACTTGCAAAATACAAGGAGTTAGAAGTACCAATTTTACCTTTTTGTAAAGGTGAGAAAATTATCTATCTGATGAAGCCATTTCCAAGAAATTTTTAGTACCTGAAAAGTGGAAAAATTTGATTAAGGCATAAGGAAGGAAAGGAATTGAAATAAAGTTAGCCAAAAATAAGTAAGGGGCTTATTTTGGATAACAATTTTGGTGACTCATAGGGATCATCTGCCTGCTGGATGAAGTAATCAATGGCTTTTGAAGCAATCCATTAGGCAATGGATTCATCAAATTAACTACTTGGTACTCTCAACTCATTAAAAAATTTCTAGAAGGAAGATTGTGAGAGTAGAACATCACTTGATCTGGAACATGGCCTGCAAAGATGCATCCTTGGGACAACAAAGCTTGTGCCAAAGCACTTAGGGAAAAGTAAAACTAAGATACAACAAAACAATGTGCACAAGCACTTGGAGGAATGAAAATCTAAGCTGATATGTACAATGTGAGGAGTTTCCTTTCTAGTAGCAATGCTTTAGATTGATTCCATTAACTGGAATCCGCAGTTCTTCACCATCCAATATAGACAATTGGAAGGCATTACTGTTCTTACATTTTGTGACCATGTAGGGGCCACTCCAAATGGCATCAAAATTTGAATGCCTTCCTATATTTGCTCAGTTTGCATCCCATTTCAACACTAAATCTCCAACTTGGAAGGTTCTAGCCTTAGCTTTCCTATCAAAGGTTCTCTTGATCAAGGCTTGGTCCTTCTCCATTGTTTGGGCTGCATGCTCTCTGATTTCTTGGAGTTCCATCAATTCTACATATCTAACCTCCATGGGTTCAAACTCCAACAATTCCAATTGCTTCATGAGTTCCAACGTTAACAACTTGAGTGACATATGCAAGATTGTCTCTCTTCCATAAATAAGTCTGAATGGAGAGTTACCGGTGGATCTCTTGGGAGTTATCCTATCAGCCCATAAGGCTGATTTAAGTTTAGTGTGCCAAGTCCTCTGATTTTTATCAAGAGTCCTCTTGATGATCTTTAATAGGTTCTTGTTGGTAGACTCAGCTTGGCCATTACCTTGAGGGTAATAATTTGATGAAGTGCTTAGATAGATCCCATTCTTAACAGCCCATTCAGTTACCTTTGATCCTATGAATGCCAATGCATTATCTGATATTATAGTGGTAGGTATACCAAATCTAGTTACTATCCCCTCATAGAAGTCTAGAATGCTAGATTCATTTGCCTCTTTGAGTGCCACTGCCTCAGTCCATTTGGTGAAGTAGTATGTTGCTGTTAGAATCCACTTGTGTCCTTGGCTTGAGTTTGGGTTAATGACTCCAATGAAGTCCAAACCCCATTGCATGAATGGCTGGTCAACTGAAATTGGGTGCAATGGAAGGGCTGCTAATCTTTCCTTGCCTGTGAAGAATGCACAATTTTTGCACCTCTTGATCCATGCATAACAATCACTAAACACCTTGGGCCAATAATAGCCAGCCTTCATAATCTTGAGGGCTGTCACTCTTGGAGAAAAATGACCCCCAGCTGATCCACCATGGAACTCTTCTAACATTCTCTTAATTTGATTTGTCCCAATGCATCTCAGCAACACTCCATTTATATCCTTTTTGAACAAGACACCATCAACAAGTGCATATGGGATAGCCTACAATCTGAAGTGTCTTCTCTTGGTTTTTTTCATCTCTAGAGGGCATAGGCCTATTTGTAAGAAGTGCATTATGTCTTGGGTCCAACAAGGAGTGAGCATACCACCATTCTCTTCTTGAACACCTCTTTGTTCTTGGTTGTCTTGCAATGCCAAAACAACATCCTTCCCATTGCTTGCTTCCATTGATTTTCTCAAGACCAGCTGCTCACACAATCCCTTTCCTCAGACCAACTTGGTGACTTTGATCTCAATGTCATACTCCATGACACGAGTAATCCACCCTGCACATTTTTCATTTAGGTCTTTGTTGAGGAGGAAGTCCTTAACTCCCACATGAGAAACCAACAGTTGAACCTTGTTGTTTGAAACTAGATGCTTAAATTTCTTCA
Source organism: Taxus chinensis (assembly GCA_019776745.2). Taxonomy (NCBI): domain Eukaryota; kingdom Viridiplantae; phylum Streptophyta; class Pinopsida; order Cupressales; family Taxaceae; genus Taxus; species Taxus chinensis. Next base: position 500,280,630 of record CM034155.1, on the reverse strand, counting down.
AGCTCCTAATCACTGCAAGAACATGCTTCTCAATGAAGGAATACCTCACCTCATAGTCCTCCAAGATTTGGCTAAAGAAGGCAATTGGCTGCTCTGCATTTTCTTTGTTCTGCTGTACTAAAATTGTAGAAATTGTATCATCACCACCAAATGCATAAAGGATAAAATCCTTAGAGAAATATGGGTTAATGAGAGTTGGAGCTTGTGAGATAGCCTCTGTGATTTCCTCAAAACTTTTCTTACCTTCATCTGTTCATTTGAAAGCCATACTTTTCTTCAACGTCATAGTTATTGGCTTGACAAGGGCTGCAAAGTCTGGAACAAACCTTCGAACAAAATTGATTCTTCCCAAGAAACTTTGAAGGGCCTTCTTGTGACTTGGTAATGGTAGTGCTTTTATTGCTTCAACCCTCTCTGGATCAATTGTTAATCCCTCTTTGGAAACAATGTGGCCTAGGAGCTTTCCTTCATGAGCTAGGAAAATACATTTTTTGGGATTCAAGGATACCCCAAATCTTCTACATCTTTGGAACACTTGTCTCAAATGAAAGAGATGATTTGCTGCACTTTTAGAAAATATAGTAATATCATCTAGGTATATCAGCACTATTTTGTTGATCAATCCCTTGAACGCCATATCCATTTCCCTTTGGAAGGTAGCTCTGGCATTAGACAACCCAAATGGCATTTTCCTATATGCATAGGTTCCCCATTTGGTGGTGAAGGTTGTTTTGAACTGATCATCCTCCTTTACCATGATCTGATTATACCCTGAATAACCATCTAGCAATGAAAACCTCTCAGAGCCAGCAACAACTTGCAAAATATGCTCCATAGAAGGAAGTGGGTAATGATCCTTGAGGGATGCTCTATTCAAATCTCTAAAGTCTACACACAATCTGATTTCTCCACTCTTCTTTCTAACTGGAACCAAGTTTGCAACCCAGCTTGAATGCTTGATGGGAAATATGATACTTGCCTCTATTAACTTATTCAATTCCTTCTTCATGAGAGGCTCCATGTGTGGATTGACCGGTCTTTGTTTTTTCCTGATGGGTTTAGCACTTGGATCTAATTCAATTGTGTGTTGAGCTAGCTTGGGATTGAAACCTCTCAAGTCTTCATAGCTCCAAGAAAATATATCCAGGAACTCTTGGCAAAGTTGCATGAACTCATACCTTTCTTGCTTGGTTGTCACTTTACCAATTTGAAGTGATTTGCCTTCTCCCACTGAGATGGGCACTGAATCTTCTCCCTTGACTTGGATGTTTGCTTTCTCCTTCCTAAATTGATCATTAGGATTAAAGATGGACTCCAAAGTGACAAGTCCTTTTGGCAGTTTGTTGGTTCTCAGCTGTACCACTTGATCACCATACTGTTGTTCTAACTTTTCCTGATTTTTGGCTGAGAACTCAGCTTCTTCTTGCAAGAAATTGATGATTTGTTGGTCACTTTCAAACACTTGCCAACTTACATTATTGTCTGACACTGATGGCCTTACAATCACATGAATGTTTGGCTACACTTTATCTTCCTTGATACTCTCCACAACATCAAAGGCTGCTCCAACTGCTGCAAGCCTATCAGCAGCTTGGTTTTCTTTCCTAGGGATGGAGTTGATGCCAAAGCCTTCAAAATCCTCAATGAGGTCCCACACCCTATTCTTATAACTCTTGAGCAGGTCATTTTTGGTAGCATGTTGTCCTTTAACTTGATTAACAATCAGCTCACTGTCACCAAAGACTTGTAAGTTTTTTGATACCTCTCTTTCTTGACCAATGCAATCCTTGTATCAAAGCTTCATATTTAGCAGTGTTGTTAGAACATGCAAACTGAAATCTAAAAGCTGAATAATACTTAATGCCTTGAGGTGAAACAAGCATAGCTCCCCCCTGCACCTTGTCTACTTCTTGATCCATCAAAGAACAACTACCATACCTCATTGTCATCTTTATGGTCTGGCTTGGTGATGCTAGGAATAGGCTGATTTTCTTCATGCATGTAATAAAATCCTAGTTCAGATTCCTCTATTTCCTTGTAGGGATCAAAAGCATGTACCTTTCTTTCCCATTCATCAAGAGTCAAATCTGGGATGCTTCCAACTTTGGTGTCAGCTTCATCTGTACCTAGATAATCCTCTTGATCAAATGCTGAATAGTTGGCATTGATTGGGCTTGGAGTATGAGGCTCAATGTGAAAGTTTGCAATAGGTTCAGACCTGATTGTGGCCTTAGTTCCATATCTGGTCCAAAACAACATGTGTGACCAATCAGTAGATAAATAGCCTCTAATTCTAGCTATGAAATCCCTTGACAAACATAGGGCAAAAAGTGGTGGTAAATCTATCACTGACACATCTTGCAAAATAGTGACATTGGGGCATGCATGCAAAGTGAGGCTCAAATATTTAATTACCCCAACTGTTGTTACTGCTGTCCCATCTAGTTGCACCACCCCTTTGGATATGACTTCATATTGGAGGCCTAGCTGATCAGCTATTTGCTTGGGCATCACAAAACTACTTGCCCCATAATCAATCATACAATTGTGTACTAGTTTATCCCCAATGATCAATGAAACATAGAATGGAGGGGGCTTCAAAACTTTACCTTGCTGTCCTCCAAGCTTCCCCTCAGGCTGAGAAACATTTGTGAGTACCTTCTCTTGCATATGAGCTTGCTGATTTGAAGTTGACCAATTCTTCATGGCAGCTTGTAGTAGATCCCTTTGGCCTGGGATGGATAGTGATTCCCACATAGATATATTCACATTTGTCTTCTTCATTTGTTCAATGATGCTAAATGGGGATGAAACATCTCTTTGCTGCCCCTTAGCCTGCACATTCTTTTCTTGTACATGGGCTGCAACAGCTGGCATTTGAGCTGGTCTAGAAGGTGGCTTGGGCTGTCCTTGCACATTTGGAACTGCATTTTTCTTGCCAACACTTTGTGGAGTGATGGAAGGTTGTGGATCACCTGGAGCTAATGACTGCCCTTCACCAATATTCCTCTTCTTTGACCGTGTGTTAGCTGCTACATTATGAGAAATTGTTTGATTCATACCACAAAAATCTTCAGCCTGCCAATTCACAAGTGTAGTCTCATTTGGAGTTGTATTTTGCTGAGATGTTCCTTGTTGTTGGTTTGTTTCTTGACTCACCTCACTCTCTACACCAATTGTTGTCACCATCAAAGCTTGGTTCAAAGCACCATTGAAGCACATAGACTAGTTGTGAGGTTCATTGCATGGGAAACACCAATCATACTCTTGAGCTATATTATTTTACACTGGCACTAAGGCTTTAGAGGTAGATGTAGCATTGGGGTTATAGGGCTGAAATGGTCTATTGGCAGGAGGCCTTACTTGATTTTGATTTACAGCTAGATTGGGTGGCCTATTAGGCTGATATGGTTGCCTATTAGGCTGAGTTTGAGACTGATAAGGAGGTCTTAAACTTTGGGCTTGCTACCTCGTGAGTGTAACCAACTCATTTCTTACATTTTTTATTTGTTTCATGACTTCTTGAAGTTAAGTATTTGAGAAGTGACTAGAGGAAGAAGTAAAAGTTTCATTTGAACTTTGATTTCTAGGAGTGGGAGTATAGGAGCTAAAAGGTATATGCTGGACATATGTATATGGGAGTTTCCTTGTGGTGGATATAAAGGTAAATAGGAGAGTATCAAGGTGATATACACTAGGATTTACTATGCCCTGAGAAATTTATTGACGTCAGCCCTAAGTGTGAGTTGGCTTAGGAGTCAGTTAAAAGGGTGCTTTAGAGAGTCTATTCTTGACTAATGAATACCTATTTCATAGGATGCGCTTCAATGGAGCATGAAGGAGAACATAGGTGTCGACACAAGGTTGGATGTGAAGATGGAAAAATGAATAATAACGCGCATGTATGATGAAGGTGTCGGAAGAAGAATGGATACACTGTTGGTGCAAGTGAAAGGTGCATGTTTTAAAGTGAGTTGTCGACATGAAGACTGGATGCCAGGACCCAAAGTTGGCAAACCTTCAAGGCGAATTCAATTGAAGCGAGTGTCAACACTTGAATTTTAATTGGATGCGCACCATGGCACAGACCGTAAGGAAGGTGCATCGATAATTTTTGTAAGTTTTGACAAGTGCAAAATTTAATTGTTATAGCCATTTGCATAGGCTAAAAGGCCCGATCTAGTGGCACGACATATCTTGTTGACTGGATGGATGAAATTGGCTGGAAAATCCCATGGATACCTCTGTAGGTTACACTAGGCTACACTACTGTCAAAATGTCGACACAAGAATGGATGGGCCCATGTGTCGCAGGTAGATAGGCGCATGACTGTATTTTTCGCCATTAAACAATGAATGTACCCATGGCGCACATAAAAGGTGAAGGCGAAACAGATCAAGGTTTTGGTCACCACAAATTAGATGAAGCACGAGCCCATAGTGCATTGTAATAGAAGGTGGATCCATATATTTTTGATGTATTTGCCAATGGCACACCTTCATAGAGGGTGCAATCAATTTTGAGCAATTACCCTTGTTGCATAGCAGAGACTGACTGGCGCAGGGTATTCAGATGGCCATGACTGTCTTGAAGTCAGGGTAGCTCGGATTCAAAAGCTAAGGTTGGAGAAATTGAGTCAAGAGCAAATGCATGAGAGAGGTCCATATCCAGCTATCAATAGGATATGATTTAATATGGGTGAGAAAAATACTCTGTAAGGAGAAACATTCAATGATAGTTCGCCATCATTTTGTGTAAAACATTATCTAGGCTGTTCTCACCTAGTTACCATAATGAGATGAAATTAAGACTGGTAACCTGCTTGAGGTGGTTAAGGAGCTAGATTTGAGTGTTAAAGATTTGAAATCTTATGTCTCTCAGGGTTCTTCCTAATAAAGACCTTGTGTGAAATATTGGCTTGCTAAAACAAAGAATTGGACAAGTCTATGAAGGAATTGCCCCTCCCTGTCTTCTCTTTGGCAGGTGAGTTCTGTCAAGAGCAAGAAACCTCCCATCTAAAACTATAGATGGAGGGACTTTGCCAAAACTTTAAGCCATGCAACTTTGTGGAGTATTGTATCAATATTTGGAGGAAAATAATGCATGTCTGTTGATGATTCTCTACCCTCTCTGTGTTCTAGGTATTGCATGAAACTCTAAATTTTATAATTTCACTACAGGAGTTTAGGTTAAGATGGTGCATGAGTAGTTGCATGTACATAGGTCTAACTGGTACCTCAAGTGTTTATAAGAACAAGACAGATGATGTTCTTCATGAACATCGAATTAATGATCCTATAGTGTTAGGGTGGATGGCGTAATTATTTTTATGCATCTTCTTAAAGCTCTATCCTTGGCATTGTTAGTTTAAGATTTTGAATCTAAATGACCCCTTGCATTTTTACAGTTTGAGATCTGATATAGAAGGTTTAAAACTTTGGGCTTGTTGCCTCTTGAGTGTAACCAGCCTCTATTGCCTAGAGATTCCTCTCTAATTGTTTCAAGTCCCACTTCTTGAAGAGAGGTTTCAATGTTGAGTAATCACATAGAGGATGAAGTAGAACATCAACATTTGAAACTCTAATTTGCATCCCGGAGTGCTGCTGAATAAGCAGCTAACAGTAGGTGCTTGACTAGTGCTTGGGTTTTCCAAGTTTGGATATAAGGGCATGGGAGGCCTAGGAGCCAGTTTACCAGCTTGGATCAAAAAATTATCAGCCCTCACGGCAATGCTATAAGCTCCAGGTATATTTTCACCTTCCATGGATTGTATTAACATAGAAATATTAGAATTTAAAGCTTTGAGATAGTATAAGAAAGCACCTTCAGCTGTTGGCCTTACTGTCACTGGGATTCTATCCCATGTCCTAGAACCTTCAGCTGTTGGCCTTACTATCACTGGGATTCTATCCCATGTCCTTTGAAATATGAAGTTTAAGTTTGTTAGCTGCTCATTGGGAGCTCTCTTGAATAGTGTTTTAGTTGTTCCAATAGAGACAAATTATCTCCCTTTTCTCCAAACTGCTCATGGAGAGCTATGCACAACTGGTTCCAATTTTTGATAGAGCCTGCCCCAGGACTCCTGAACCATCGCAAGGATTTCCCTTTGAATGAAGATGCCCAAAAATTTGACAACAATTTTCATCCTCAAGAATCTCATGGATTGCACAAACATTAGCAATGTCTTTGACATGATCACCAGGAGTGGTCTGATTTTCCCCAGTCAAGTATGGGATATTATTTAATGCTGTAATAAGAGCTGGGTTTTGTACATTAAGAGCAAGTGGGTTACTGCTATTGAAGTTGACATAAGTGTTGTGTTGTGCCATTCTGATTGGCCTGAGAACCCTTTTTGATTGGGTGAAAGGTCTACTAAGTGGAGGAGTTGATAGACTTTTGTTTGGTGGACATGAAGACCTTTGAATTCTTCTTCCCCTCTCCCTTCTTCCTGGGAGACCTTTGAACTCTTCTTCCCCTCTCTCTTCTTCTTAGGGATATATGCAGATACTCAGAAAATCCCTCTTCTTTGGCCCTTGACCTTGTTTGGATCCTTCTCATGAATCTTCAGACCTGGACTGCTGAAACTAGTTGATTTTATCTCCTTTAGAGTCGCCAGATGTGCAAATCAAGGCTCTTTTTAAGTATGAGGAACTTACAAGAAATGCACATCAAACTTTGTTGTAATGAAGATGAAGACCTCTAATCTCCTACCAACTATGCCAAAACTATTAGGTGAAAATCAACAACACCCCCTAGATATTTTCTCAGATTTGCTCAGTTTGATAATTGGGTAATTTAGTGTGATTGCACAACATGAAATGTTTTCCCCAGGTGTGGGACTTGAAAAAATGGGAAAAAAAAATCCAGATTACAAGGCTAGTTCTTCTACTCCTCTGATCAGATGTATACATGAAATTTGAAATTTGCATAGGTTTAACTCAAAATCCTACACTAATTCTGCCAAGGAGACAAGGATAGAAGAGAGAAAAGAAGATAAAACTAAACTAACAAGGTGATACACAAAAGGAGTGGTGAAAATCTATTTCTATAAGATTGACACAGATTATAAAAAAGCAACACAAAATCATGCACAAAATTGCAAAAATTGTAATGAAGGATCAGGATAGAGAAAACAACACAAGAAAGGATTGAAAATTCATTCACAGAGCTTACACTGTCATTTCCATTTTAAATACAGTGCATTACAACAACAAGGAGGTAGAAAACATGTGTTCCAGTCCTAAAAAGGTCTGATATTCCACAAATCACTTTGTCAGGGTGAAGGAGGGAGTCCTACAAAAATATAAAATTGTCCAACCCTTTGCAAATGAGCCAAATTTGGATTTTAACAATGAAAACTCGAGCTCAGGAAGGAGAAACACGGGAAAAATGAAAGGAATCATTCAACCACTAGATCCATCAAAATAGCATGGGTACCCTTAAAATTTCATTCCCCAAGATTTTCGACCATGCTGGAGTAGAATGGAAGCCAAACTGCATTAAAAATGGTGGTTGAATGCGTCGGTTCTGCTCTTTTCCCCATGCCAAAGGTGTTTTTCTCATTTTTCTCTCACTAAAATCTCCAAAAAAACAAAATTGAAGATTCCATTTTATAGAGGATTTCAATAGCTTTCCAATGACACAAAAATCATGAAAAAATGAGCTCTGGATTGAAAGATATGTCCCTCTGAAGATTTAGGGCAAAACAGGGCAAAAATCGGGTCGGCGGGCCGAAAACCTAAAATTTTCCCCCTTTTTTTGAATTTGGGAAAAATTCCCCAAAAATCTCCGTGCTCCCTTGCCACTCTGCTGCCACGTGGCACATTCTTATTGGTCCAGTAGGGTTTAAATGGATCTTTTTTACGCACTTTTTTAAATTTTGGAAAAAATTCCAAAAATTCTCCGCCGCCCCGGGACCGACCCAGGACACATGACACACTTTGATTTGGTGCGGTCCTGAATCAATTATCTTTCCTGTGGGCCTGTCATGGGAACAAATTTTCCTTTACTGCCAACCACTGCAACACTTTGGAAAAATTGTCAAATTCCCCCCAGCACCCCTAACCTCTTTCCGAGAACAGGACACGTGGCACTCTCCTATTAGTCCTTCGGGGTTTAAATAAAAATTTGTCATTTCCTCCTTGGCGCGCCATACGGGCCATTTTTTCCCTTACGCCTACTACTATTTAGGTAAAAAGCCAAAATTTTCTCTTCCACACCTCTATCTCTCTGCTACTCTAATGGACACGTGGCATGTTTTGATTGGCTCGTGGGGCTTCTGCTCCAAAATTTTCATTTGCGCCAACCTTTTTGGAAATTTTCTCCAACTCCCTCCGCCGGGTCCGACCTCCGACGGCCACGTGGCGGCCTCCTATTGGTTCGCGGGTCCTTCAGGCCAAAATTTTTCTTTTTTACACCCTGCCAATACTTTGGAAAAAATTCCAACTTACCCCTACCGACCTACGATTCCACCGCTGCCACATGGCACATTCCTATTGGTCCGTGGACCTTCCTAGGGAAAATTTCCCTCAAAAACTCTGTCGAGCCATAACTTGCAAAATACAAGGAGTTAGAAGGAAAATTTTACCTTTCTGGAAAGGTGAGAAAATTCTCTATCTGATGAAGCCATTTCTAAGAAATTTTGAGTGCCTAAAAAAGTGGGAAAAATTTGACTGAGGCACAAGGAAGGAAGAAATGAAAGAGAGTTAGCCAAAAAATGAGTAAGGGGCTCATTTTGGATAAAAATAATTACACACAAGATCTCCTTTCTCATCAGAGTAGAAATGCCAAAGTTCACTCCAAGGACTACTCAAATTGAGGGCAACATCCTCCACCCAAGGATCCTCCAAGAATTACTATTATTATTGCACTAAAAAATAATTAATCATTTTAATGTGAAAATTAATTATTACTTGTTTGTAGTTTGTTCTCTTACTCAAAACCCTATATGCACTGGCACATCACTAAGAAAGATTTTGAGCGCTCACCCAAAATGTGAAAAGGTACCAGGGTCCCTCTTTTTATACCATATTGTCAAGGTGTTAGCATGTTCATACAAGTATTTTATATCCATAAAAAGTAATTAAAGGTAAATCATAACATGAAATAGACGACAACCATAGTGCATAATGAATTAAACAAGGATCAAGATCAGATTTACCATGTAGTAAATAGTAATAAATATGTCAATAAACAGTAACCATCTGCAATGTTCTATTATATTAAGACATATCGAAACTAATAGTTGAATACAACATAATAGCCATCACAAATTCATGCACGCAAGTACACCAACAACATAACTTTGTTACATCCAGTCACACATGATATACCCTAAACCATGCAAATAAATACACATATATAGGTAGTGGGGACATTCCATTAACTACTCAAACACTCTCAAAATAGGATGCATGCTCAAAATAGCCATACGCCGCTATAAAAAGTAGTCAAGTAAGGATGTAAGCTTCGCCTAATAATAAATTACATATAATTAAATCTAGATATAGTCCTTTTATTAGCTCAAAATCTGCATGACTCTTCAGCTTCCCACTTGGTTTCAAAATAACTTGGCATGTCTTTCGGGTCTTCTATCAAGCGTTTTCCAAAAATCAATCCATTCTTAGCATGTGCATGTAAAAACAGCTAACTCTTGAACCCTAAATTTCCTCGGCGTGCCTTGTATCCACTGATATTCTACTTTTCACCTATGTGGATGCTTCTTGTGTGCCCTATTCTCACGCTCCTCTAGCACTTAGACATAAATATATCTAGCTAACATTACCCCACACTAGCTTAATTTCTGCCACTGGAAATGGGTAATCATGCATATCTCTCTAAAAATAAGAATAAGGAATAAAATAATGTCTGTACATAATGCATGAACATATACCAAAAAGAACCTGGGCCCTTTATTCCTCTAAAGGAAGAAGTAAATCAAGGTACTCACTCTTAATATACCTCTAACTCATTACAATCACTAAACACCTTCTTTGTCTTTTCAGGGATGTCTCCAAGTACTCCTTCCATCTCATCCAAGGTCATATTCTCTCCCTCATTCTGTAGCACCCTAAGAACGTTCACTAGATTTGAGATCATCCCATCAATTACATCCATACGTCGAGCTATAATTTTCCCAATTTCCTTTATGTTTTCTTTTTGAGGGTCCTGGGCTACTGTGGGAACATCACACTTTTTTTTCTAACAATGTTAGCCTCTTCTTGCACCCAAGCATTTTATCATTCTTCACAAAAATAACCTCATTTTCCTTGGCCAAGGTCCTTGTCTTAATGATTTCCACAGGTTCTGCATACATATTTAATGTTAAGTCTTGCTTATTCATTTCATCCCTTAGTGTTTGAAGTAAATATTCATACCCAATGATTCAGATTGCTATTATAGCCTTGGATCTTTCCTTCTATGCTGCAATATCTTCCTTTTTTTGTGCAGCCATCTCTGTGGTTGCTCACAGTGCAGTCAACTACTTATTTATCAATGAGTGAACACAATAATGTAAGAAGTGTAGAGGGGAATGATAGGTCCATTAAGTCTGTTCATCAACATCTAGATGCACATCTATAATATCCTTCCCCAATTTTGCCGTAAAATATAGAATGTTCTTCTATTTCTCTTTATCCTTAATATGCCACTTAGATAACCACTCCACTATTTATTTCAGGCTCTTATTATCTTCCAGTATATTTCTTAGTGTGACTGATTTATCTATATTATTTATGTGCCACTTTAGCTGTTATTTATTTCAAGGCATCACTTGCATGTTCATCAGTAAACTATATGGGCCTAACGGTCCAATGTGTGACTTGGGTTTTCTTCTTCATTTTCCTCTTAATACATGCATATTATTTTATATCAAATTCAATCTCATCAATATGATTCTGTATGCTCCAAGAGATTTTATTCCTGGTGTGCAAGTTGGCCACTTTAGGGTCCGTAAGCTCTCATCCATAAAGTTCCTTAGGCTCCGTGCTTTTAAACTTGGCACAAATGATCTTTGTGAGATAATTAATATACCCAACTATGGGAGGTTTGATACACCTCCCCCTTATCTCTCCCTGAGCACCTTCCCTTAGGAACATGTACCCCTTCTCCCAAAGTTAGGCCTTCCCCTACAATTCCTATTTATTCATTCTTGGGCTCATCAGAAAGTCTGCCCTTATCTTTCTCTTCCTCCTCACCTACATCTTCACTCTCATCAAAGATTTCTGTATCATATTTCACCTATTCCTCCTTAGGCTCTTCTACATATAGCACAATGACATGTGGTTTTGTCTCTGTATGCACACTTTCATCCAACTCCTCCTCACACTTTCTTTTGATATACCTTTGTCATTTATTATTTTTGTGGCACAATATTGGTGGGATAGGTCTTAGGATTTTTGGGTTGTGAAGGACCTGTGCTCACACTTGTACCTAGGGTCTTTGTTATTCTCTACACCCTCCTTTAATTTTTCTCCTTAACACCTCCAACATCCGCCCTTATATCATATGTTCCTATCTCCTCTTTGACTTCCTCTTCTTCCTATGCGGGAGGATTTTCCTCACACATTCTCTTTACTCCAATTATTTTCTACCTCTATGAGCCATGGTCTAGGCCACCATTGTCTTCCTTCAAATATTCTTCTTCTTTTGATACTATTGGATCTTCATCTTACAGTGTACCCACCACGTGTTTTTCCTTGGGAAGTTCAGAAAGATTGAACTAACTTTTAATATATTTTCCATTTTATAACTTGGGCTTAAGGTCGAGGTATACCTTAACCATGCCAATATTCCCATCTGCCATACTTATTGAGTTAATGCTTATATCATCCGAGATCATCTTCTCTATGTAAGTAGATGTACCAAGGTATACACATTTCTTTTGCAATGTATGGTAATCATGGTATACCTTATTTGCATCAAATACCAATCTATGTGGGTTTTAAAATCTATGCAATGATGCTTGAAAATAATGTGTGGTGAATGCATAAGGAAGTTTGCACTAGGGGATCCACTTTCCATCCTTCATCCCAAATTTTCCTATACAAAAATGTTGATATACAACAAATTGTGGCTTCTTATCTAATACCGAAGGGAGGTCCTTGGTTATTCTCCATTTATGTTCAAAATCCTCATGCAGGTGCTTGTACCAAAGTTATAGCCTTTGATTATAAGGACCACTCATGGATCCATCACATGTATATTTTGAAAACCTGTCTACAAGTGACTTTTTCTCTTCAAGAAACTACCAAATATTCTGCTTATGCCCATCGACCACCCCAATTTACAAAAACATAAGAGATAATAAAATAGCACCAAAAATTATCTTATCCCCATGGTGCGCATCTTCAATATCGTATCAATAATGAAAGATGAAAAAATATATATGAATCCTTTTATTATTTTCTTGGCGATATGGGGCCATCTCTTGTTTACCTGGCTCCAATGCTCCTGGTTATTAAAATTTGTGAGGAGGTGCATTGTTACCTGAATCACAGGGTATTTTTCTATCCTAAAAATATCCATTGTATACCCTCCTTTTACATAAGCTAGTGTAGCAAAATTTACTTCTACGACCTCATCATCCTTGAGATCACTATCAATCTCTGTTCCCAAACTCCTCAAATCTATTTACTTCCCAACCAAGGGTGCAGTAAGTCACAATTTCTTCCCTAAAACATATAATAAGTCCTCATGCACATGGGACATCAACCATTGATACAATTTCTTAGGTTTCCCAAAGTATGACAACTCATATAGCTGCATGAATCCAATACCCACCAAAAAATTCTGACCGACATCGTCATAGATGGAAATTTTGTTCTCTGTCCTCAAATCTATTTTCACTACCAACGGTTTATCCAAATAATCCTTGTTAACCTTGGTTTGATGATTGTAGTCTCTTACTTTACTGTTTTGATATGGGATTCCCAATCCAATCCCATTATAACTCCTTATAGGCACTGTATTTCTGAAAGTTTTCTTTCGAGAGTGTCCTCCATCTCTACTTCCACTTCTTTTTGCTTTTTACCCCTCTTGGTTGCTCTAGGTGCTTGCTTTGGTGCCAATGTGGTGATATAAAAATTGTTCTTGTAGTAAATTTGAGCTCTATAACTTAAAACTTGTGTTCCCTATCTTCTCCTCGAACCCTAACTCACATATTTTATTCCTGCACAACTTTTCCTTGCTCAAACATTTTCTCTGATGGAGCTCTAAAAAATTTCATGCACAAATCTCCCTGGTTAGATGTCTTTATTCACTCTTTCACGCACTACCATTCACAACTCACTCTTAAAATATCTCAAACAATTCACTTCAAAATTCAAGGTAAAAATGATATCACTACCCCTCCTTATACAATTTTTTCAAATTTATCAGCATTGATTGCTCCTCACCAACCACCGTACTCAACATTTACTACGCCTTTTTACTTTTTATGTGATTTTCACTAATTTTTCCATGCCCCAGTCATAACCTTTTGGCATGCACATACTTCTCAGATAAAGAACTCCTCTTGCACCCCTTCATGCACCAAATTACCTATCCACTATGCCTCACACTAAATAGTTTCCCATGTTACTTCCTACCTCGTGTTACACTATGCATCCATCCATCTATGCATGGTCCTCATCTATGAGAAATTTTCCTTAATCCATAACTTTACCTCAAGCACCTACACCATATTTCTTCTATGCATGCCCATCCTCCAAATATCATTCAATCATGGCCCATTTATCATGTATATTGTCTACCCCACATTAAAAGTATGCATGGTCCTCTGCGGATGAATTCACTAGATAATAGTCAGCTACTAGCACACAAGTGCACTTTATTACATCAAAACACTAAACTAAATTGAAAAAGAATAAAAAAAATAAGGAAACACATGTAAAGGAAATCCATTAAAGGGAAACCTAATCTAAATGACACCACTGCCTTATTACAAACACCAAGAAGACTTATTTATAGTTGGGCTTCATCCTACTCCTGTTAAAATAACTGGGAAATCATGTTTCATCCAACACATGCAAATGAAAAATGCCTGAATCAACTATATATGTCACCACATATGGTCCCAATGAATGCACCTTTAATTTCCTAGGGTGGCACAAAAACTTGGAGTCATAACAAAGAATCATCTGTCCAACTTCAAATTGTTGATTCTTAATGTGCCTATCATGTTATGCCTTCTACCTGGAATTTTTTTATCTTCATGCTCCAACGTGTGATGGCACACCTCTCATCCAATTACATTAGTTTATCTATACACTCTTTAAGTTCTTGTTCATCATCTAGTCCTCCTAGATGCACAATACATAGGGAGGGTAACATAAATTCCATGGGTAAAAAAACCTTTGCGCCAAACACTAATTGAAAGGGTGTGGCTTTGTTCAAACATTTGTAAGTTCTCCTATAGGCCCAAAGTATAATATAGACTTTATCATCCCAGTATTTTCTTCCAACATCACAAATATTTGTCAATTTATGTTCCAATATCTTATTGAAAGCCTCAATATTCCCATTATCATGTGGGTGATAGGGATTTTTCTTGAGATGCGCCACCATAAATTCTGCCAATAATGTTGTGATAGTCTCATTCAGAAAATGAGTGCTCCTATCACTTGTCAAGCTCAATGGACATTATTACCTACTAATAATGTTTTCCCCTAAGAACCTTACTATTGTAGATGCCATGTAATCCTTTTTAGGAAATGCTTCTTCCCACCGAGTCAAATAATCTATACATGTAATAATATAGCGCAACCCATTCCTTCGTGCAAGTGGGGAAATAGGTCCTAAAAATTCAATTGCCCATTTCTCAAAAGGTTCTGCACTCATAATAGGCATAAAGGTAATATCATCTCTATGCCCAAGCTTCCAAATTTGTTGACAATGATCACACGCCATGGAGTACTCTTTACAATCCTTATATAGTGTTTCCCACCAATGGCTAGCTAGCAAAATTTTACATGTGGTAACATTTACTGCAATTACACCATGAGCTTCCTCGATTATAGATTTTCACTCATGCTCAAGTACAGACTAGTGAAAAATTTCATCATGACCTAATTTTTATAAATATCCACTAATAAACATATAGGGTGCAACATGTAATGCAAGTTATTTCTTCTCTAAGCTCTTTATCCCTTCAGACGCCACACTAGTATGAAAAAAGATAACATTGTATTCTAAATTAGAGGGCACACATTTCAATCTGAACAATTGTACATCTGATAATGTGTCCTCAATGCTCTGTGCATCCTCACCTGAGTTAATCCTTGACACATGATTTGGTCCAGAATTACTCTTTTGTGGATTTACCACCACATTAAAATTAAATTACTGAAATAAGAGAATCCACCAAAATATATGCCCTTGTGAAGTGATATTATTAACCAAGTACTTAAGTGGCATGTGATCTGTATAAAATATAAACGGAGTTGCCACCAAGTATTTTCAAAACTTTTACAGCACAAAAATCATGGACAACACTCCGCATTCTGTAGTTGAATAATTCTTCTTAGTTGGGGTCAAATTCCTGCTCACGAAACAAATAGGATGACTAACAATCCTATCACCAGATTGTGTTAACACTACACCAAAGACCACACCAGAGGCATCAAAATGTACATACAAAAATTTATCCCAAGAAGGAAAGCACAAAATGGGAAAATAAGTGAGTCTTTCCTTTAATTTCTCAAATGTTATCTCATGTGTCTCATCCCAACGAAACATTCCCTTACTCCTCAACAATTATTCCAGAGGCGTGACAATATTAACATATCCCTTAATGAACTTTTTATAATAAACTGTATGTCCTTCACACCTCGCTTTGATTGGTAGGCTCTTCTAAGCCCAAAATAATTGTGACCTTAGTAGGATCTACCAACAAGCCTTCTTTGTATATAATGTGTTCCAACAGAGTTCTGAAGTGTGTAGCAAAGACACACTCTTAATATTCAAGGAGATTCTTAACCACTTATATGTCTTAAGCATGAGTCTCAAGTTTTCATAATGATCCTTTACCAGCCCATATACAGTCCAATCATCCAAATAAACCTGTAAAAACTTGTGTATAAACTCTTCAAATGCTTGTACAACAATGAACAAAAACACTGTAGGAACATTTTTCAACCCAAAAGGCATTACCGTGTATGTAAAATTTCCCCACTCAGTGGTGAAAGTTTTCTTTTCTTGGTCTTCTTTAGCAATCCACACTTGATAACCAAATAATCTATCAGTGAAATATTAAATCTCATGCCTTGCAACAACCTCTAAGATCTCGTTAGTAACAAGTGTGGGAAAAGGATTTATGAAATAGGGAGAATTCAACTCTCTGTAATACACACAAATTCATATCCTACCATCTTTCTTTATGCTTATCACCATGGGGCTAACCCACTCTGACTCCTCAATGGGCTAAATGATTCCATATTTCAACATCTTATCAATCTCTTCCTTGACTTTAACGCACAAATTAGGATTCATCATGTAAGGCCTTTTCCTAACCAGGCTTGCACCTTCCTTTAACTTGATCCTCATATTTCCTAGAGAGGGATTCAATCCCTTCAACTTGTGATAGCCTTGTAAAAATAAGTCATGGAATTTGTGTAGTAGCTTAATAATCTTTTCCACCTCTTTTCCATACCAATAGTCACCCATAATGGCCTCCTTAGGTTTTGTATCTGTCCCTGTTTCACTCAGAATGTTTCCGTTCCTAGAATAGAGTTGCTTCTATCCTTTCATTCTCTTGAGAAAAAGATAATGGTTATGGCTAGGAGGAATACCTGTTGAATGTTGGGAGGGTGCGCGTGTACCATAGAAAGAGATCAGATCGATTGTGAAGAACTCCTTTTTGTCTAGGAAGGACTACTAGTTCCTGATGAAGATACATGTCCAAGGACTGTGATGACGAAGGCAGGGCTCAGGTGGGATGATCTGACAGTCAAAGATGAGCTATCTTCTCTCCCAATGCTTAGATGAATGTCGCTGTGCTCTAGTTATTCCGTTGTAGTCTTGGGCTCGATGTCCTTGTCTGCAAACGCTTCTCTTTTCTTCACTTGTCTCTATTCTACCAAGTGAATTCCCGATCCTTAAAATGAATTCCCGATCCTTTTTTTTTGGCTGGGGGAGGCCATTTATAGGGAACCGATGGTGGTTACGTAACCGAAGGTGGTCGAGTAGGAACCGATGTCGGTTAAGTCAAAGTGGGCTATTTTTAGTAAAATAGTCAACTTTCCCTCCTTTTCTCCCGAGGGATTAGTTGTGGGCTTGGTCAAGTCATTATTAGGTTGGTTTTGGTGCGGGTGAGGAGTAATTAGTCATGGGTGTGGATGTATAACAAGTTATAGGTCTTAATTAGGCTAGTTTAGGGTTAGGGCTAGGTCATGATGAGGTGGCGAAATGAGGTGGCAGGTTTGGAGATGTGGATTTATTAATTATAAGGTAATTAATAAATAATTGTGCAAGGTTTAGGTGGTGAGGTTAGGTTGCGAAATGAGATGTAGGGCACAGGGTGCTGTAAGACACAAATTTGATGTCTACATTAGCCTCTTGTTGTCGTGTAGCATGTCTTGTAAAGCTGCACTGACAATTAATAAGAAGTGATTGCCCCAGTTAAGGGTATAGGTAATACCCCTCAAATCTATCACATATTGAGGTGACGTGAAATCAGGGATAGGGTTGATAAAGGGTGAATGGTGTTGAGATGATGGTAAGATGGTGGGGTAAGTTCAAGGAAGTGGATGCATGTTGAAATGCAGTAGTGTGACCAGGGTACATGATTTGAAGAGCAAACAAGCAATACATAGGCAAAGGTTAATAGTTTATCCAAACAAGGTTGATATAATCCTGGTATCCAAGGCCTAGGAAGTAGCTCCAGGGGATATAACAGGTAAGGTACAGGAATGTTTAGGCATGTTCAGTAGTACCAAATGGTTGGTTTGGCTGAGATAAAGGTCATGGTCTTGGTCTAGGCAAAGTTGGTCGGCTGATCAATTCAAGTATCCTAAGCATGCTAAAACACGAGCAGGTGAGCTTGATTGGACAAAAAGCTACATGATGGGTGGATAAAATTGTAATTTGTGGGTCTTGGTCGAGGTACTTAATTGGTGCGGCCTTGGGTCCGGCCAATTGATTAGTGAGGGCGGCCTTAGGTCGGGCCTGATTGGTTGGTTGCGGCCTTGGGTCAGGCCGGATTGGTTGGTTACGGCCTTGGGTTGGGCCTTGATTGGTTGGTTGCGGCCTTGGGTCGGGCCTGATTGGTTAGTTGCGGCCTTGGGTCGGGCCTGATTGGTTGGTTGCAACCTTGGGTCGGGCCTGATTGGTTGTTGTGGCCTTGGGTCAGGCCGGATTGGGTGGTTGCGGCCGTGGGTCGGGCTGATTGAAGTCAAAATAAGGTTAGTCAGCAATAGCCAGGGGTAGGTGATGCAGGAAAAAGTGGAGATTAGTGGATAAGGGCGGGAGTTAGGTGAAGGAAGTAGGTAACTGATATCAGTTAGAAGACCGATACCGGTATTATAGGGCGCAAAATAACCGGTATCAGTTATAGGTCAAAACCTATAAAAAGAAAAATACAGCCTGTCATTGTCACTTTGTGAATTTGAGCACCCAAATTTAGCTGTCTGAGGTGTGAAGTGATTTTTTTGATTTTGTGGGATAAGGTGGAATTATTTGAGTGGAAGAGTGAGTGGTTGGTAGACCCCAGTAATCAGGAGGCAGAGTTTGATTGGTGGAGGACCCAGCTGAGGAGATTTGGAGCCATGGCACAGCCAGGAGGAGCTGGACCACCACCACCTATCCCACCACGATGACGTGTAGTCATACCGGTAGGCTATGAACTCCTACCTATGTGAATTTAATGTGTTTAACCTAGATTTGGGTTTTGGGTAGGAATCCAAAATTTAATAAAATAATGAATGAATGGAGGTAATTTGTAAAATGGAGTGGGTAGGTAGGCTAGTTAGGCCAAAACGGTAGGGTGGGTAGGTTTGTAGGGTTTTCTTGTGGGTAAAAGGGGAGAAATAGGTAAAAAAAATATTTTGCGGGCCATTTTGGGCTTGGCCCCAGAATGGGACAGTGACCGATGTCGGTCACTAGGCGACCGACATCAGTCACCGAATGTTTGGAAAAAATTTCCTTGCTGGTAGATCGGCGTCGGTACTCTTTTTTTTTTTTTTGATGTAGGGGTGAAGGGGCAGGAGGGAGAGGTGATAGGAAAGATGATTGGGGTGGGGGGGAGGATGGGTTGTTAGGGGCTGGTTCGGGTAGGATAGGTTATGTGTTGTGTATGAAGTAGGAGGTTTTAAATTGGTGGGGGTATAGGTAGATGGCTAGAGTAGATCGGGGTGGTTGGTAGGGTGTGAGATAAGTAAAGGGGATATCGTAGATGTATAGGGTAAGATAGGTGGGTGTAGATGTGTGTTGTAGAGTCGGGTTGTCATTGGGTGGGTAAGTGGGTATAGAGAGTTAAGGTAGGTGTTATTGTAAAGGGTAGGCCTGATGAAGTGGGTTGTTTTTGTAGGCACGCCAGTAGCTCATGATGTGGGATCGGATGCCCCCTCTATTGAGGCGGATGCGGCCACA
Organism: Taxus chinensis; assembly: GCA_019776745.2. Lineage (NCBI taxonomy): Eukaryota > Viridiplantae > Streptophyta > Pinopsida > Cupressales > Taxaceae > Taxus > Taxus chinensis. The sequence goes on along the minus strand of CM034155.1, from coordinate 500,261,045 downwards.
TGTGTCCGCAACACAGTGGGGCATCATGTGAGAGGTTGGACTCGGCAGAGTCCAGCGGTATAGGGCTATGGATAGGGACCATAGCCTGATGGTTGCCCTCATCAAGAGATGGGATCCGACAACCAATGTCTTCCATCTCCCTACTGGAGAGATGACAATTACCTTAGAGGATGTGTATCGCATCTTGAGACTTCCGATCGTAGGTGAGGCAGTGTTCCAGGTGGATGTGGAGATAGCGATGGACAACATCCTGCATGTATTTGGGGATGCAGCCCATTGTTGACCTATCACAACGCGAGCATTGCCTATGGCGATATGTATCGCACACACCGAAAAGAGACACGGATTGCCGTGTTGATGATGATAGGTATCACCTGCTTCGCCCTCCTGGACTCAGAGGGAGGCCGCTTCCCACGGGCTTTGATGGGAGTTTTGCACGAGATGGTAGAGGAGCATACATGCTATGCCTGGGCACCAGTGTATCTGGTGCAGCTATACAAAGAGTTGTGGGGTTATCGCCGTATGAGGTGATTCGGTATTTACTCGACATTTTTGTTACACTGCTGGGCATATGAGCACATCATCTGTATACGATCAGCAGGGCTGCCCAAGCAGCCAGGGCCACAGATAGTATATAGATATGGATTTCAGAGGTGGTTGGGGGTCATGGACCAGCCACAAGTGGTGCTCGCAGGATGGGATGTGGCCTACTACCGTCATATGTTAGAGGGCTTGACCGCACTGGACATTATATGGAGGCCCTACAGAGGCCATCAGCCCCAAGGAGGAGCCCAAGCACAGATGCGCTGGATCCAGTATAGTTTCTGGATAGTTAGACAGAGGCCCGAGGAGTATGAGCAGATATCCCTAGAGAGGGTACGACGGTAGTTAGGCTTGCGACAGGATGAGCCACCTCCCTTCCCACAGTACCGGAGGGATGATGTAGAGGCCCCACTGCCTGCACTGTAGCCAGTTGACCCCGACTGGGTAGCAGAGAGACTGGCTGACGATATAGTGGATGATGCCAGAGTGACATGGGCCTTTTTGGTTTGGTGGGCAAGGGAGAGAGCAGCCAGGAGAGCACAACCCGCATAGCCAGATTTGGCGGCGGTTATAGCAGAGAGGGACAGACTCTTAGGACAGTTGCAGTTATTACAGGGGCAGCTTGCTGCTGCACATGCACAGCTTGGGGTGCTACAGGGGCAGTTAGCCTAGGCACAGGCTCAGGCACAGCCACAGGCACCGGTACAGCCATAGGCACCACCATAGGCACAGACACAGGCACAGGCATAGGTACAGGCACCCCCACAGGCACAGGGTGTACCGGCAGGACAGGGGCCACTACTAGTAGGAGTCGGGGGACCAGCCCCAACAGCCATGGTGGCACGGGCCCGCTATATGGAGGCAAGAGCGGAGGCTCGGTATTATCAGGATGTGCTCAATGGTACCAGGGATGACTATCAGCCATATGCGGCACACAGAGCCAAGATGTCCCAAAGCCAGAGATCACAGGGGGCCGTAGCCACAGCTGGTGGGTCTGTTACAGGGAGGAGGCGAGAGCCAGCACAGGGACCAGCAGGGAGATGGGCCAAGGGTGGTGGAGAGAGCTGAGACATCCTAGGAGCGGTGATGGTTTTTTTTTGATATTGGATATAGACACTGGTTTGCGAACCGAGTATGTATATAGAGGCCTGCATGCCCATATATGATTTATTTATTCATTTTTGTTGTATATACCGGCCTGTGAGCCGAGTACATATTGTATAGTTGATACCGACCTGTGAGCCGAGTATATTTTTGACATGAGAGACCGGCCTACGAGCTGAGTCGAGATTTTGACAGAGACAGCGGCCTGCGTGCCAGCTTTGTATTCTTGAGATCACAGAGGCCCCATACAGGGCAAGTTGTATATTTTGACATTGATATATGTAGATGATGATTTTGATCCATATGGTGTGTATAAAAATGTATTATGTGTTTTTTCGATGGTTTTTGAAATTTAATGTATATAGATGATGAGTTTGATCCACATGGTGTGTATAATGATGGGTTTGATGTATATATTAAAATGTCGCATGTATTTTGTCGATGGTTTTTGAAATTTAATGTAGATAGATGATGTTGATGAAATTGTGATGATATGTATATGTGTTGATGGGATTCTGATGACAAATATTGATAATGATGTCGTTATGCAGGAAAAAGAGGCTGGTGCCACAAAAAAATTGTAAAAAATGAAGAAAAGGCCTAGGTTTAAGCAAAGGGAGACATATGACCGATATCGGTTAGCTAACCGATGGCAGTAGATATATGACCGATACCAGTTAGGTAACCGATATCGGTTATGCTAAAACAAGATTTTCTAAAAATAGAAAAGCTTGGGAGACAACTTGAGTTCTTATTTTTAGAGGCATGCAATAAGTTAAATACGAGAATGCGACGCTGTTTGACGACTGATACAGATAATTGCATGGGAGAATTGAGTGATAAGAAGGAAAGAAACAGGTAAAGGGATTGTGGGTTGAGATTAAGAAGGTAGAAAGGCAAGTTATATTGAAGAGGGTGGTGGACATGGGTGAACAAGGAGAAGCATCCAGCGGGTAGAGACGAGAGGGAAGACAGGTTCCACCTCAAGCTGCTGCATCCCAAGAGGTAAAATTTTTGGTTGTAATTTAATTCTTGCATGTTTTATGAAGAGGATGAGAGAAGGTAAGTGGATAGAGATGAGAAAGAAAAGGTGATAGGTAAGGGTTTGGGATGGGGTGAGTGTTATGGGGTAGGTAAGCAGGGGTTTCGCGTATGTTTGTAGGTACAGAGAGGGGTAAACAAGCAAATAATTATCGTAGGGGATGTTTTTAAGTAGGCTGTATAGGATTGACAGTGAGTGATATCATTTAGAGATAACCGGTATCGGTTAGGTAACCGGTAGCGTTTATCTATAACTGATATCGGTTACTACACGAAATTCTAGAATGTGAGAAAAAAAACTTGGGGATTTGATTTATTGAATAGTTGTTTGTTGATTTGATGTATGCAGGTAGAGGCAGGGTTAAGGATGAATGATAGTGTGCCAAATTTGTTGTCACGAGTCCGAGTGGATGTAACACCAGCTGAATGGGCATTGATAAACCGTGTGGGGTTAAGTGGAGTCTACTATTATTCATGAATTGCACGCAATCATGCTATGTTGTAGGTGTTGATTGAGAGATGGAATCCAAAAAAAAATACCTTCTATCTTCCAACAGGGGAGATGACAGTGATGTTGGAAGATGTGTTTAGAATTTTGAGGCTCCCAATTATAGGAAGACCAGTGTATCAGGCGGGGCCTAGCGTGGTGCAGGGAGCGATAACAACAGTATTTGGTTCAGCTGCATGAGATTTGACACAGTGAGGTTTGACATTCACTTATGGTATAATGTATGTAGCACACCCTGAGGCAACAAGGTTGGCAGTGGTATTAATGATAGTGGTGGGGTATTATGCATTACCGAGGGCGGATGGGGGAAGATTTCCAAAAGCATTGATGTGTATTATTTGGGAAATGATAGAAAAGAGAGTGACTTTCGCATGGGCACCCGCATATCTAGCGGAGCTATACAGGGGTTTATGGGCTTGCAGGTGAAATCACAGGATGACACTAGATTGTGCATACTTATTACATTGTTGGGCCTATGAGCACATTGTGTGTGTGCGACCAATAGGCCGACCAATCTAGGAAAGAGAGACAGGAGTGCAGAGGTTGGGATTTAGACGATGGGTCCAGATCGAACAAGAGGCGAGATCCCAGGACGTGACAGATGACATCTAGTATTATAGGTAGGTGTGGGAGATGGTGACGATTATGGATATTTGTTGGAGGCCTTACGGAAACTATATGGTGACAGAAAAAATAGCTGAGGATTTGAGGGGTGTAGAGCGATTGAGGTGGATAGCGGGGCATAGGCAAGGTGAGTATGAGAGGATTCCTCTAGAACGCGTGCGTTGACAATTTATATTTGTTCAGGATATACCCATGGCTTATAGACCATATATGAGGATCGATGCCGAGGCATCATTCTCACCTCCCCGGCTGACACCTCCAGAAGGACCAGAAGAGATAGTAGCCGATCGCAGGGTAATGGATGCAGGAGCGACAGAGGCTTATAGATTATGGTGGGTAGCAGAGCTGCGTGGTTTACATGAGAGGGCCAATCATCTAGACATAGCTTCTATTATAGCAGAGAGAGATCACCTGCAGGGTTTAGTTTACCAGCTTCAAACGTGGGTGAATGAGACAATGAGATTGTTAGCAGTTGCGCAGTCACGAGTGGAGAGACTAGAGGCGAGATTCTGCCACGCGAGAGGGCATATTCATATGTTACAGGAGAGATTGGTAGATCAGTGGGAGGAACCAATAGCAGTGGCACATTTGAGGATGGAGAGGCCAGGCGAACGGCGTCGACGGTCTAGTTCGGGATGAGGCGCAAGGGTCTAAGTGAATTTCATAGGGGTAGAAGAATAAATAAGGATGCTGACCTACGCGTCGATGATAGAGAAGATGTATTTGTTTAACATCTAAATAAAACTGAATATGTATGTTGATTTGAGTTATGATAATAATAAGAATGGTTGTGTTTTGAATGTTTTGTTTTGAAAAAGGATAAAGATGAATGTGATCAAATAGAAATACACAAAAAGATTTATATTTACCACACATGATAGGTTATGGTAGGGGATGGTCGAGCTAACCTTGGGAGACCCCATGTATCCTAAGTGTTGCCTACATAGCCCATTACACAAAGCAAGGAGGGGCCTCAGACCGATGTAGTTCTCCCTTAGGACCAGGGAGAGGTGAATTCAGACGATTTGGTTGTGGTTAGGAAATTTTTTGGTTGGTAAAAATATTGATATTGGTAGGGTAAATGTTGTTGGTGTTGGTAAGGTATTGGCGGTATTGGTGTAGGTATAGGTGAAGTGAAGGTTAGCTAACCCAAGTAGTAGGGAACCGTGTCCTAATTAAGGTCAACACATAATCCTAGATTCGAGTAAAAAGAGGCAAAAGTGTCCCGTAGTTGAGAAGAGATAAACAAACTACATATTAGCGTAAGATGAGCTTGAATCCTTGGGTACCTTGCATATGCGAGAAGTCGATAGGTGAAAATAGTTGTATAATCACAATATATCAGATATATGTCACGTCCCTTGAGTTTTTTTGCTTTGACGAATGGTGAGGTGAGGTGGCTGGTAGAGCTGGGGCGCAGAGAATTTGTTATAAGGTGATTATGCTGACAAAAGAGAACCAAACCTAAATAGACAAGTCCATGACTTAAAAGTGCTTTTGAATATTACTTTTATTTTTCTGGATATAGATTGATCGGTGCGGGAAGTCTACATGGGATATGTATTTTGTTGTTCTTGAGGTCTTCACGAAGTTGATCAATGCAAGAAGCTTCTGATAAAGGCTGACTTTGTATATCTTTCCTTCAAGGGAGCAGTCTATTTATAGTAGCAGATACGGATTTTGTGTATAGCTGTCCTTTGGAGTAGTAGTCTATTTATAATAGTAGAAGTGGCTTTGCACATAGCTGTCCTTCAAGGGAGCAGTCCATGTATAACTTAGAGGTCTTAGATGTCCGTTTGGCATGAAGCATCTAGTTTTGTAGGAAGTTTGACTCAAGAATATCCCATAAGTGTATAATTGAGAACGTGTTATTTTGATACTTTTAAGTCATGGACCAGACTAAAAAGGGGAAGGCATCTTTAAGAGGAGATGATGACCAAACCATGTGAGCTTGATTCTATTTTGAGATGCATGAAACAAAGTGTATGAGGTGGTAAATGAGCTCAAGGGACAAGCGCAAGGTAGATAAGAAGTGATATAACACTAAATTCAATAGTAGAATGGTCGAAGATGCAAGGCATTAAGGGGTTCAGGCTCAGGTTTACCATTGAACGAAGCTAAACAATAAGTGCCTGATCCATAAGTGTGAGTGATAATGTAAGGCCCAATCCAATTTGGAGCAAATTTTCCACGTTTGCTTTTTTCTAGTTTGGTTACATGTTGATTCTCTTTGAGGAAAAGATCACCAACCTTAAAGGTACGCTCATGAAGTCACTTATCATAAGCACGCTTGATGCACTTTTGATATATTTGAAGGTGGTCAAGAGCTGTAAGACGACACTCATCAAGAAGCTCCAATTGGGCTAACCGCTCTTGGTGGAAATCATCATTGGTGAGAATATCCTGAAGAGATATTCTTAGGGAGGGTATTTGTATTTCGAGAGGCAAGACAGCCTCGGTACCATATACCAAAGAAAATGGGGTGGCATTAGTGGAGGTACGAATGCTGGTACGATAAGCCCAAAGGGCAAATGGGATGTGATCAAGCCAATTTTTTCTAGAATCGTTAACGACTTTCATGAGAATTTTGGTCAGGGTTTTGTTAGAAGATTCAGCCTAACCATTTGCTTGTGGATAGTAAGGTGATGAGAAGCTAAGTTTGATACCAAAGTTGTCACAAAGGTCTTGTAGCAACTTATTTTTAAAAGATTTTCCATTATCTGTTATCAGGCGGTGAGGAACACCAAAACGACAGATAATGTGATGGTTGATGAACTCTACAATTTTTTCTTTTTTGGTTGAAATGAGTGGAATGGCCTCCACCTATTTAGTGTAATATTCGGTTGCTGTGATTATCCAACGGTGACGTTGCGAAGAGGGTGGGTGAATCTCACCAATAAGGTCTAAACCCCATTATGAGAAAGGCCAAAGATCTCGTGCGACCTGTAGCGGATGGCTAGGAGTATGTTGAAGGTTGGCATGTTGTTGACACATAACACAATGCTTAACATATTCGTAGCAGTCGTTATTAAGAGTAGGCCAATAATAGCTTAGGCGAAGGATCCATTTGGCCACGGCAAGAAAACTAAAATGTCCACCACAAATACCGTCATGGACTTGTTGGATGGTATAGGTGACCTCCGTGCCGGTTAGACATCGAAGGAGGATACCATTAAAGCCACGTTTATAGAGGAGTCCCCCTATGATGACATAACAAGAAACACTTTTAAGAAAAGCACGTTTGCCGTTACTAGTAAGGTCAGGTGGGAGAACAGAGGTTGTAAGGTAGTCATGAAATTGGTGATACCAGGTATCCTGTGAATTAGCAGACACATTATTTATCATACAAACATCTGGGGCTGACATAGTTGTTGGACCAAGAAAAATATGTCAGAGTTAGTTGGTGAGGCAGGAATTTGTGAGGCTAAGCAAGCCATATTATCTGCAAATTTATTAGTTGAGCGAGGAATGGTTTGGATAGAATAATGAGTAAATAAGGTCAAAAGTGAATCCACGTAATGTTTGTACTTTTGAAGTTCCTCATTTTTACATTGGTAGATGCCCACAACTTGATTGAATACTAATTGAGAGTCGCCAAAAATGTTAATAGATTTTACACCTAAGTGTAACGCAACCTGGAGACCCAAAACAAGGGCCTCGTATTCTGTTGTATTATTAGTGTAGGGGAAATCGAGCTGGAATGAAAGAGGCATAGGCTCAGCATCAAGAGGAATGAGAACAACACCAGCCCCTCCGCCGCGCTGGCATTTGGATCCATCGAAGAAGAGAGTCATTGGATACGACTCCTCACTGAGTGAAAGAGTGGCAATGAGTTTGTCAGGGAAAGTAAAATTGGTAAATTGTTCCCTAGGTAAAGGGGCTTCCGTGAGTTGGTCTGTGATAGTTTGTCCTTTAACTAATTTCTGGTGTACAAATTCAAGGTCGAGGTCGGCAAGGAGCATAAGCCATTGGGCGATGCGTTGGTTTAGATGAGGTTTTGTGTACATATAATAGATGGGGTCCGCATTGGTGATGACAAAAGTTTTGTGATTCAGGAGGTAATGTCAGAGTTTGGTGGCCACGAATGATAGGGTGAGGCACAACTTTTCTACATGTGTATACCTAGTCTCGTAATCCATAAGAGTATGACTTATGTAATAAACGGCTTGTTCTCAATGCTCGGAGTTACGATGGGCTAGCATGGCTCCTACAACATGGTCGGTGGCAGAAAGGTAAAGGTAAAAAGGGCGATCATCCTGAGGTGGGATAAGCACAGGTGGCTGCAAGAGATAGGCTTTAAGAGCCTCAAAGGCCTGGTGGCACTCTTCTCTCCATTGAAAGACAATTTCCTTTTTAAGGAGATGACAAAAAGGTTGACATCTATCCCAGAGTTGTGAGATGAAACACCGGATAGATTGGAGTTTGCCTTGCAAACTATGCAATTGTTTGAGGTTAGTAGGTGGGGGCATTTCTAGGATAGCTTTGACTTTAGCTGGATCGACCTCGATGCCATGCAAAGAGACAATAAAACCAAGGATTTTTCCTAAAAGGACACCAAAGACACATTTCTTTGGTTGAAGATGAACACAGTATTGTAACAGGTGATCAAAAATAATGGTTAAAACATTAAGATGTTCACTGCGATGTTTAGATTTGCCAAGAAGATCATTGACATAATCCTCAAGGATAGTGTGCATAATGTCATGAAAAATGTAATTCATAGCCTGCTGATAGGTTTCACTCGCATTCTTAAGGCTGAACGGCATGACACGATAGCAGAAGGTTCCCCAAGGAGTTATGAAGGCGGTTTTATGTTGATCGGCCGGGGCTACCAAAATTTGATTGTATCCCGAGAAGCCATCCATGAGAGAAAGCATCTCATGGCCCATAGTGAGATCAACAAGTTGATCAATACTGGAAGGGTGAATTCATCCTTTGGGAAAGTGAGGTTAAGGTCCCGGAAATCCGTACATATCTGAAGTCCCCCCATTGCTTTAGTAACAGGTACGATGTTAGAAATCCATTGAGGATAGTCAATAGGTAAGATGAAGGAAACAAAAAGGAGTCATTGAAGCTCTTCTTTGACCAAGAGGGCAATCAGTGGATGCATTTTTCTCAGTTTCTGTTTAACTGGTTTGAAATCGGGTTTCAGGGTAATGTTATGGATAGCAATGTCAGGATCAATTCTTGGCATGTCAGCGTAGGACGAAGCGAAAGCTTGGTTGCAGGCATGGACGAAGGTAGTGAAGGCAGTTTGTTCTGATGCGTTAAGAGATTGTCTGATCTTCATAATGTGAGGATCGTCCTCTGTGTGGATGTTGATTTCTATAGTCGACTCATTCAACATGGTTTGAGTTTCAGATGGTAAGGTGCATTGAATATAAGAGTCGTCCGCACCAAGGTAAGTGAGGATGGAGTCGTCATCCTGGCACTCAACAACATTAATTGAAGGTGATTCCTCTTCGATCATGTCTGGATATAGAAGGGGAAGAGAAGATGGGTCTTCATTATCATGTTGATAAGTGAGAGGACCCAGGAAGATAGCGTTTATGAAAAAAAAAAGTTAGGAGGGAGACCCGCATCTCATTTCGCAACCTAACCTCATCACCTAAACCTTACACAATTATTTATTAATTACCTTGTAATTGATAAATCCACATCACCTTACCTGCCACCTCATTTTGCCACCTCATCATGACCTAGTCCTAACCCTAAACTAACCTAATTAAGACCTATAACTTGGTCCACATCTACACCCATGACTAATGACCCCTTTCTTGCACCCAAAACCGACCTTCTAGTCACTTGACCAAGCCCGCAACTAATCTCTCGGGAGAAAAGCAGGGAAAGTGGGCTATTTTACTAAAAATAGCCTACTTTTTCCTTACCGATACCGGTTCCTACTCGACCGGCATCGGTTACGAAACCACCATTGGTTCCCTGTAAATGGGCTCCCCTAACCAGAAACAAAGGTCGAAGGATTTTTGGATCAATCGAGATCATCAGAAGCGATCAAGAGAATCCGGATCTTTACTTGGCTGAGCAGAGACAAGTGAAGAGACAAGAAGAGTTTGCAGCAAAAGGAGATCAAGCCCAAGACTGCAACTGGATAACCAGAGCCCTGTGATACTCAGCTGATCATCGGGAGGGAGATATCTCATCTTCTGTGTGTCAGGCCATCCTACCTGAGTTCTGCCTTTGTCATCAGAGTTCTTGGACCTGCATCTTCGTCAATAACCAGTAAGTTACATCTTGCATGTCCTCTTTAATAACATTTCTTAGACTTTTTGAATCACAGTCCTCATAAATCCATTCCTAGATCCACTACCCAGCGTGCCATTGCATCTAACTATCATTCATTTACCTCTCATCACCTCATTACCTAATATCACTCATATACTTGCCTTACAAACAACACAGCTACCCTACAACACAACCACCCCACAACACAACCAACCTACAGATCCTAGACCCTACCGATATCGGTTATCAGTAACCGGTATCGGTTATTGTGATTCAAAACCAGAAATCAGCCTTTCCCCTACCTGTTTCAACAAAGCAATTTAATTGATATTTTACAGTCTTTGGTGTTAATTCATATTAGCAGGGAAACTGACCACCTTCGAAAGGAAGTTTTATATTTCCTGGGCCCAAGGCAGTTTCCTCATTTATTGTCTAATCAAAATCTTGTGGTCTTGTGTTCTTATTTGCAGGTAGTCCTTCCAAGACAAAAAGGAGTTCTTCGCAGTCAACCTGATCTTTCTCTACGGTACGCGCACACCATCTCGACATTAAACAGGTATTCCTCCTAACCCTAACCTTATCTGTTTCTAAAAGGAATGAAAGGATAGAAGCAACTCTATTCCCAGAAGCCGAAACATTCCGAGCGAAACATTTTGGCACGCCCGGTGGGACCCATTTTGGGTTTCTTTCTTTCTTGCTTGCTTTCATATAGGGAGCATACTTGCTGTTTTCTTCTTCTAAAGATATTCACAAGGTTTTGTATTATTTCGGTAAAAGAACTTGCTTTGCTTTTACATCTTGCATTAGTGAAAGTCATCTCTTTTGCTTCATCGAATATCATTTTCGATTTGGGTTTAAAACACGTGCATCACATTCTTGCTTGCTGTTTTCAATTCTAGTGAACATAGATTAAGTAACAGGTCATACACGTGGGGGTGATATCCACGGTATTGACAAGAAATTAATCTTACATTCACTGCACAACACATACCGAATCACTTCACAATTAACTCAACAGCTCAAACATCCCCCCTTTTCCGCGGTATTCCTCCGCCCGATTGAGGTAACCTTATAAGCCAAAACAAACTTGACATTTCCCCTAAGTCTTTTGTTTAGGATTCTGACATCATTCTACGTCTAAAGGCATAAGCCCACGATAATTAAAATTAACCCTAGGGTTAGTCTCTGGATTTGCGTGTGCATCTTGCTTGTTTTCAGTTCTGTTTTCTCTGTCATACTCTGTCTTCTGTGATCAATAATTTGATAAGTATACTAAACATTGTTAAAAATCAAATTAGCAGCCTTTTATATCTTGTTATACCAGTCTTGTTACACCGGCATCGGTTAACTGACCGACGTCGTCTATGCTCTGACCGACATCGGTTATTAGACCGATATCGGTTACTGTCTTTTACAGCCCCTGACAAACCAGCAACCTGCCAATTTCACCATTCTGAGGCTGTTTCTGTTCCTGATAGATTGAAACCCTACTGTGTACTCTTGTCCATGGTTGTTATCACTCAGAAGCAAGCCGCCGCCATGGTTTCACATGCCTGCTCTGTGCCTTTGCCTGAATCACCCCCTTCACATTCTATAGGGAACCCTACGGACACCAGTGAGGTCCCCAAAATTCCTGTAGGAGATAAGGAATTTGCCAAATTTCTGGATGCTAATCCTAGTGCTGTACAATACTATTTGTCTCATACCCCTGACCGTACGCCTGATGGTCAGCTCCTTGTTGGTATGCCTATTAGTATAGCTGCTCATTTAGCTCCCACTCCGCCTGATAACACCGCCTTGCTTCCCGCATCTTTAGCCCCGTCTCCCAATCCGATGGCTTCAGAGGTTCATACGACACAGATTGGCTTTCCTTTGGTTAATCTTGGACCCCACATATCATTACCGCCGCCGGCTCCTACCTCATCTCTCTTGCAGACTGCTCCGTTCATGACTTTCTCTCTGCCACCTATCCACACGAGCTTTCCTTCTCAAGCTCCGCCTACCTTTTCATTCCCATACACGTATCCAGTGACCTCAACATCTTATATGGGACATCCCTATTCGGTCGCCTCAACATATTCATCCTCCATACCTTATCAACACTTAACCCCATCATTGTCTAGCGGAGGCCCTTGGCCCAATTTGCCTCCGTTTACCACAACCGCACCATCATCTCATCCAACCACGGATTTCATCAAACAAATGATGGAAAAAATGCAAAATCTGGAGGCTTCTGTTTCAGGAAGTCGTAGCGCCTTAACATACGAGCAAGTTTGTCGGGAGCCTATTCACCCTTCTGTCCCCCTTCATTCATATCCTCCTCAATGGGAATTGCCGAAATTTACTCGTTTTAATAGTAAAGAGGATCCTCAACAACACTTGCGATCATTTAGACATGCTTGTTATTTGATTGCTCATGATGATGCCTTGTTACTCCGCACCTTTCCCATGTCCTTATCAGGACCCGCCTTGGAGTGGTACAGTGCTTTAACCCAGCACTCAATCTTCTCTTTTAACCAACTAGCCCAATCTTTCTTGGATCATTTCTCCATTAACATTGCCAAGAAAGTATCTATCACCGACCTTTATGCCATCCGACAATTCGAAGACGAATCTATCGCAGATTTCGTTGGACGATGGCGCGGCCTTATCAACCAACTTACATATGCCTTGCCTCAGGCTGAACTTATCGAACTTTTTACGCGGGCATGTGCTAAGCACATTTCTCCTACTCTTCAAATTCAAACTTTCCGCACATTTGATGAGGCCTTTACCATGGCTCGGAAATTAGAAATTCGAGCCTTAGAAGAAGAGAAATTGCGGTTGCGCAACAAAAACCCCAATTTCCGAACTCCAGATTCTACCAATAAGCCAAACACCACCACTCCTCACGCACCCACTTCTTCTAAATCAAAAGGAGCTGTCCACGCGGTGATGGTCAAATCTCAAACACCGTCTAATACCCCACCAAAAACCACCTATAAGTACAAAGCCGAGCCCATCAATTACACTCCCTTGGGAGAAACTTATGGTGTCATCTTGGAAAAATTGCTCAAAGCCGGAGCTATCACCTTGCCTCCTGTTAAACCTCACTCCGGGTTTGACTCCACCCGCGCTATACCTTCCTGGTACAAAGAAAATGACTTCTGTAACTTTCACCGCGTAAAAGGACATAGTCATGAAAACTGCAAGATGTTGAAAAACATAGTGCAGGAAATGGTTGACGCAGGGGATATAGCCCTCGATAATCCTAATGCCCCTGCCAACCGAAATTTGAAAATCTTCAACAAACCATTCCCAAATCACTCTTCTAACAGTAACATAAACTAGGATATCTTAGCCGAGGAAAGTGTTCATGAGATCCATGCAGTCTTCGACTCCCAGCCAAAAGCCTCTATCGAGAAAATTTTGAATCAAGCCTCTTCACTAACGCAGGGGCCCGAACCTCCTTCACCACCATCAAACCAAGGCGAAATCATTCCTTTACCCATAAAGGAGTTAACTGCCCAGACTTCTCTTCTCATCGATGAGTCTTCTTACACCACATCCCTACAAGACTGCGAACGGATGTTATCTAACTTATCTATTTCCCAAACGTCTCCTTCTACCGCTCTTGCTGCATAAGAGGAAGGCTTGCCACTCCTTTTGTCATCCTTAGACGAGAAATCTCTTGCACCGACATCACCAAATTCTTTAACCATAACAGACCCTCTCAAACATGCCCTCCTGCCTATTAGTTCTTCATCGCCTAAATCTTTTCAACGACCGGTCGACCTCTTAACATCTATTGATACAGTGCCTCATCTACCCCCTGTATCACACCCACAGTGGACTGGAATCACAACCCACCTTTCTTCCGTACAAAAATTCCAATTCACACCTGAAGACTGTCATTCTCCAGAAGATAGACGAGTCCTATGGGAACGTTTGAGTACCCCCTATTCTACTCAAATGCAGATGACCGATCCAGACACCTCTACCATATACCCTAAGTGTTTACAGAAACTCAAAATGCCTATGTCCTCATTCTCACCCCCCGCATCTATACCAAGTATCCCATCCACCTCTATTAACCTAACCAAATCTTCCCCTACACTTGGGACCTCACCAATACCCAGTCTAACACACCCGCCTAAGCGACTAGATTTATCCAAAAATAAAGCCGCCCCGCCACTTAGGAGACAAACTCAATCCGTGCCTCTATCACAATCAAAACCATCATCGTCACACCTACCTTCCATATTGGGACCTCATCCCTCCACCTTGCATCAATATATCATACCTCCTGCGTTTTCTTCAAAACGACCTATGCCTTCTGCACCCATACAGAGATCAAAGGGTATATCAACATTGTCACCCCACGTATCCTGCCCACCCATCAACCCTAAACAAACTCCATCATCAAAGGATTTATTTTCTGTCACTCCCCTTTCTCCGTGGTTGTTTCCCGCTACCGCGTCATCTGTAGCCTCATCATCTAACCAGCTGAACGTAGCTCCTGCGCCAAAGAAACCACGTTTAGTGAAAACCACGTGTCAACACCCCTCGGCTAAACCACCACCCGTACGAACCAACCACGCCCAAACATTACCAAAACCCGCACAACCAATACCCTCATCCTCCTCCAACTTTGACCCACTCAAAGGATCTTACGCCAAAATCCTTGCTATGTTGGTGGAGAATGCGACCATTTCCCTACCCCCACTTAGACCTTATGACCCGTCTAAACCTCGACCTATAGGTTATGATGAGTCTAAAATCTGCGCCTATCACCGCACACCAGGACATGATGTGGAGGGATGCAAAGCTTTAAAAACCATCCTTCGTCAGTCACCTCTCCCAGATAGAAAGGTTAAGAAAGACAACTTACGAAGGGAGAGACCTTTAGCTTCAATTCCCTCTCCTATACCATCTGTCCCCGCCTCACCAAGATCTATCATTATTACAACCCCACCTCTTGAAGACCATGATTTATCCCAACCATCTTCCTCATCTCAGGTCTACGAGATTAATATGATTAGTGTTGCTACTCGAGCGCAGAAAAACAACGAGAAAGCGAAAGAAAGCACACCTGCGTCCTCTCTTTCTCCGTCCACCATCCCGATTGCACCACCACCCAAAGTGGTTATTCGTGGACCCGCTTACCCCGTCTCTAATGGAGTTTCCCATCGAGCCATGATCAAACAGCTTCACCAATCACCTGTAAAAATGACACTATATGATCTCATTCAGACTTCTGAATCTCATCGACAAGCTCTCGTGGAAATTCTTCAAGGGATCGAGGTCTTACCTAATGAAACCCTACCTGTTACCTCCATTCTAACACCCAATCACGTTGCTTCTCTCACCAAACAACCCACTGCCCCAACCACTTCTATCTCTGTACAACAAGCTGCTGCAGTCAGTTTCTCCGAAGACGAAATTGTTGACTTTGGTACAGAAGATCCTGACCCTGCTCTTTTCATCTCAGCTTACGTCCGGGACATTCGGGTACGTCGTGTTATGATTGACGGGGGCGCTAGCCTAAACATCATCTCTTCAAAATCCTTCCAACAAATGAATATCCCTTCTAGCTACATGTGTGCCAATCCCATCATGTTGCGGTCATTCAATGATGCTATTACCTCTACCTTAGGCACCGTGATCCTTAACATTCGTGTAGGACCACGTACTTTACCCGAACTCTTCTATGTCCTTGAGGGAGAGTTCCAATACAATATATTGCTAGGTCGCCCTTGGATCCGGGCTATGGGATGCGTTCCCTCAACCTTACATAGATGCATAAAATTTGAGTACGAGGGGAAGTCCTACACCGTAAAAGCTGATCCTCCCCCCTTTAAAACCTGCAATATGTTATACCGCCCTAATGATGTGCTTGTACCAATCAAGACACCCATTCATTCAACCCAACCATCCTCTTCAAATGTGCCTCAACCATCCACCTCAACCGCACCTACACCTTCAAATGAAACCACTGTCGCAAAAACCACTTCCCTTCCTGCAGCTAATATCCCAACCGCAGACCCCTTAGTAGATGTTTTTCAACGCCTTACGCTGGGGGAGTATCGCCTATATAACGTTAGTTCTTTCCATACCCCACAGGAGTACGGACAGGTACATGCACATCCTACCTATGACCGTCGTGTGGGGGAAGTAATCCCCTACGGACCACCTCACTGCCGCACTAACCTAACATATGGAGGTGTCGACGCATCTTCCGTTGTCCCTGAGCCTCCTCTTGGTGTGGTTCCTTTCCAATCCAATTTTCAATACCTGACAAATCATCATTTCGCCCTCACCTTCTTGACTCGCTGTGCTTGGAAAGGCTTTGGTTTTGGTCTTTATGAACAAGGCCGACATACAATCATCCCCGTAACTACACGCAAGCACAATGATCGTAGTGGTCTCGGATTTCCGGGAACACTTACATCGAAGGAACCTCGTGTCAGTTGTCTTCTAGAAGACAACGACGTCACCCCTACCGAACCATCATCACCCATTTTTCCTTCGTCACCCACAGAGTCGATAGATCCCGAATCTATCCCTCCTAACTTTTTTTTTTTCATAAATGCTATCTTCCTAGGTCCTCTCACTTATCAACGCGATAATGAGGACCCCTCTTCTATTCCCCTTCTATATCTAGACATGATTGAAGAGGACTCGCCTTCAATTAATGTTGTTGAGTGCCAGGATGATGACTCCATCCTCACTTACCTTGGTGCGGATGACTCTTATATTCAACGCGCCTTACCATCTGAAACTCAAACCATGTTGAACGAGTCTACTATAGAAATCAACATCCACACAGAGGAAGATCCTCACATTGTGAAGATCAGACAATCCCTTAACGCATCAGAACAAGTCGCCTTTACTACCTTTCTCCGTGCTCGCAACCAAGCTTTCGCTTGGTCCTACGCTGACATGCCAGGAATTGATCCTGACATTGCTGTCCATAACATTACACTGAAACCCGATTCCAAGCCAATTAAATAGAAATTGAGAAAAATGCATCCACGCATTGCCCTCTTGGTCAAAGAGGAGCTTCAACGACTCCTTTCTGTTTCCTTCATTTTGCCTATTGACTATCCTCAATGGATTTCTAACATCGTACCTGTCACTAAAGCGACGGGGGGACTTCGGATATGCACGGATTTCTGGGATCTTAACCTCGCTTGCCCTAAGGATGACTTCCCCCTACCTAGCATTGACCAACTTGTTGATCTCACTGCAGGCCATGAGATGCTCTCTCTCATGGATGGCTTTTCAGGATACAACCAAATTTTGGTTGCCCCTGCCGATCAACATAAAACTACCTTCATAACTCCTTGGGGAACCTTCTGTTATCGTGTAATGCCATTTGGCCTTAAGAATGCTGGTGCAACCTATCAGCGGGCTATGACCTACATTTTTCATGACATTATGCACACTATCCTTGAAGATTATGTCGATGATCTTCTTGGCAAATCTAAACATCGCAGTGAACATCTCGATGTTTTAACCATTATTTTTGATCGCCTGTTACAATATTTTGTCCGTCTTCAACCAAAGAAATGTGTCTTTGGTGTCCTTTCGGGAAAACTTCTTGGCTTTATCGTCTCTTTGAGTGGCATTGAGGTCGACCCATCTAAAGTCAAAGCTATTCTAGAAATGCCCCCACCTACCAATCTTAAACAATTGCGTAGTTTACAAGGTAAGCTCCAATCTATCCGACGTTTCATCTCCCAACTCTCGGATCGATGCCAACCTTTCCATCACCTCCTTAAAAAGGACATTGAATTTCAATGGAGCGAAGAGTGCCACCAAGCCTTTGAAGCTCTCAAAGCTTATCTCTTGCAGCCACCCGTGCTTATCCCACCCCAGGATGACCACCCTTTCTACCTTTACCTTTCTGCCACCGACCACGCTGTAGGGGCCATGCTTGCACATCGTGACTCTGAGAATCGAGAACAAGCCGTTTATTATATAAGTCGTACTTTGGTGGACTATGAGACTAGGTATACACATGTAGAAAAGTTATGCCTAGCCCTATCATTCATGGCCACCAAACTCCGACACTACCTCCTGAATCACAAAACTTTCGTCATCACCAACACGGACCCCATCCATTACATGTATGCCAAACCTCATCTAAACCAACGCATCGCCCGATGGCTCATGCTCCTCGCCGACCTCGACCTTGAGTTTGTCCACCAGAAATCAATCAAAGGACAAACCATCGTAGACCAACTTGCGGAAGCCCCTTTACCTGGGGAACAATTTACCAATTTTACATTCCCCGACGAACTCATCGCTACTCTTTCCCTCAGGGAGGAGTCGTATCCAATGACCCTCTTCTTCGATGGATCCAAATGCCAGCGCGGCGGAGGAGCCGGCGTTGTTCTCATTCCTCTCGATGCTGAACCTATGCCTCTCTCATTCCGACTCGATTTCCCTTGCACTAATAATACAGCGGAATACGAGGCCCTTGTTCTGGGTCTCCAGGTTGCGTTACACTTAGGTATCAAATCTATCAATATTTTTGGCGACTCTCAATTGGTAGTCAACCAAGTTATGGGCATCTACCAATGCAAAAATGAGGAACTTCAAAAGTACAAACACTACGTGGATTCACTTCTAGCCTTATTTACTCACTATTCTATCCAAACCATTCCCCGCTCCACTAATAAATTTATGGATACTATGGCTTGCTTAGCCTCGCAAATTCCAGCTTCATCAACTGACTCTGACATTTTCGTCTTGGTCCAACAACTCTTTGCCCCATCTTACTCAACCCCGGTTGTTTGTACGATAAATACGGTGTCTGCTAATTCGCAGGATACTTGGTATCACCAATTCCACGACTACCTTGCAACCTCTGTTCTCCCATCTGACCTTACTAGTACCAGCAAACGCGTGTTTCTTAAACGCGTTTCTCGTTATGTTGTTATGGGGGGACTCCTTTATAAACGTGGCTTTGATGGCATCCTCCTTCGATGTCTCATCGGTGCGGAGGTCACCCATACCATCCAACAAGTACATGACGGTATTTGTGGCGGACATTTTAGCGGCCTTGCCGTGGCCAAACGAATCCTTCGCCTAGGTTATTATTGGCCTACTCTCAATAACGATTGCTACGAATATGTTAAGCGTTGTGTTATGTGTCAACAACATGCCAACCTTCAACATACTCCTAGCCACCCACTACAGGTCGCCCGAGATCTTTGGCCTTTCTCACAATGGGGTTTAGACCTTATTGGTGAGATTCATCCGTCCTCTTCGCAACGTCACCGATGGATTATCACAGCAACCGAATATTACACAAAATGGGTGGAGGCTATTCCATTCATTTCAACTAAAAAAGAAAAAATTGTAGAGTTCATTAACCACCACATTATCTGTCGTTTTGGTGTTCCTCATCGCCTGATAACAGATAATGGAAAATCTTTCAAAAATAAGTTGTTGCAAGACCTTTGTGACAACTTTGGTATCAAACTTAGCTTCTCATCACCCTACTATCCACAAGCAAATGGACAAGCCGAATCCTCTAATAAAACCCTAACCAAAATCCTCATGAAAGTTGTCAATGAGTTCGGAAGAAATTGGCACGATCACATCCCCTTTGCCCTTTGGGCTTATCGTACTAGCATTCATACCTCCACTAATGCCACACCTTTTTCTTTGGTATATGGTACCGAGGCTGTCTTGCCTCTCGAAATCCAAATACCCCCCCTCAGAATATCTCTTCAGGATATTCTCACCAATGATGATTTCCGCCAAGAGTGGTTAGCCCAATTGGAGCTTCTTGACGAGCGTCGTCTTACAGCTCTTGATCACCTCCAAATCTATCAAAAACGTATCAAGCGTGCTTATGATAAACGACTTCATGAGCGTACCTTTCAAGTTGGTGATCTTGTCCTCAAAGAGAATCAACATGTAACCAAACTAGAAAAGAGAAAATGTGGAAAATTTGCTCCCAATTGGATTGGGCCTTATATAATCATTCACACTTATGGATCAAGCACTTATCGTTTAGCTTCGCTTCATGGTAAACCTGAGCCTGAACCCCTTAATGCCTTGCATCTTCGACCATTCTACTGTTGAATTTAGTGTTATATCACTTCTTATCTACCTGCCGCTCGTCCCTTGAGCTCACTTACCACCACATACACTTTGTTTCCTATAGCTCATAATAAAAATCAAGCTCACCTAGTTTGATTCTCACCTCACCTTAGCAATGCCTTCCCTTTTTAGTCTAGTCCATGACTTCAAAGTATTAAAATAACACATTCTTATGGGATTTTCTTGAGTCAAACTTCCTACCACACTAGATGATCTGCGCCAAAAGGACATCTAGCTATCTAAATTATATATAGACTGCTCCCTCGAAGGACAGCTATATGCCAAACTATTGCTGCTATTATAGGCTGCTCCCCCGAAGGACAGCTATGCACTAAAATCATATCTGCTACTATAAATAGACTGCTCCCTCGAAGGACAGCTATACACAGTCAGCCTTTATCAGAAGCTTCTCGCATTGATCAGCTTTGTGAAGACCTCAAGAATAATACAATCAATATCCCTTGTAGACTTCCCGCATCGATCAGTCTATATTCAGTAAAATAAAAGCCTCATTCAAAAGAACTTTTGAGTCATGGACTTGTCTATTTAGGGTAGGTTCTCTTTCATCAGAACACTCACTTTGTAATAAGTTCTCCGTACCTCAGCTATACCATCCACCTCACCTCACCATTTGTTTCAACTCAAGGGACGTGACGCACACCCGATATATTGTGATCATACAACTCTTTTCACCTATTGACTTCTCGTCTATGCACGGTACCTAGGGCTTCAAGCTTGTTCTACGTTGTGTGGTTTGTTTAGCTCTTTTCACCTATGGAGCACTCTTTCCTCTTTGCCTCGCATCTAGGATTGTGTGTTGATCTTAATCAAGACATGGTTCCCTACCACTTGGGTAGGCTAACTTTCGCTTCCCTTATACCTTTTACAACATCACCAATTCGTTACCAACACCATCAACCTTACCTTACCAATATTAATATCAATATTTTTACCAACCCATTTGGCCCGACCCAAGGCCGCAACCAACCCATTTGGCCCGACCCAAGGCCGCAACCAACCCATTTGGCCCGACCTAAGGCCGCACCCAACCCATTTGGCCCGACCCAAGGCCGCAACCAACCTATTTGGCCCAACCCAAGGCCCTCACCCAACCATTTGGCCCGACCCAAGGCCGCAACCAACCCATTTGGCCCGACCTAAGGCCGCAACCAACCCATTTGGCCCCTGACCAAGGCCGCAACCAACCCATTTGGCCCGACCCAAGGCCGCACCCAACCATTTGGCCCGACCCAAGGCCGCAACCAACCCATTTGGCCCAACCTAAGGCCGCAACCAACCCATTTGGCCCGACCCAAGGCCACACCCAACCATTTGGCCCGACCCAAGGCCGCAACCAACCCATTTGGCCCGACCCAAGGCCGCAACCAACCCATTTGGCCCGACCCAAGGCCGCACCCAACCATTTGGCCCGACCCAAGACCGCACCAATTAAATACCTCACCCAACATCAACAACACACAATTTTATCCACCCATCATGTAGCTTTTTGTTCACTCGATCTCACTTGTTCGTGTTTTAGCATGATTAGGGTCCTTGACTTGATTTGTCGACCAAATTTTCCTAGACCTACACCGTGATGTTTATCTCAACCAAACCAACCATTTGGTACTGCCGAACATGCCTAAACGTTCCTGTACCTTACCCGTTATATACCCTGGAGCTACTTCCTATGCCTTAGATACCAGGATTATATCACCCTTGTTTGGATAAACTATCGACCTTTGCTTATGCATTGCTGGTTTGCTCGTCAAATCATGTACCCTAGTCGCACTAATGCATTTCTACATGCATCTGCTTCTTTGGACCTACCTCACCACTCTCACCATCGTCTCCACACCATTTACCCTTTATCAACCCTATCCATGATTTCATGTTATCTCAATCTGTGATAGATTTGAGGGGGATTACCTATACCCTTAATAGGGGAAACCACTTCATTTTATTGTCCGTGCAGATTTACAAAACAAACTACACGACAATAAGGGGCTAATGTAGACACCAAATTTGTGTCTTACGACCCCTTGTGATCCACATCTCATTTCACAACCTAACCTCATCACCTAAACCTTACACACAATTATTTATTAATTACCTTATAATTAATAAATCCACATCACCTTACCTGCCACCCTCATTTCGCCACCTCATCATGACCTAGTCCTAACCCTAAACTAACCTAATTAAGACCTATAACTTGGTCTACATCCACACCCATGACTAATGACCCCTTTCTCGCACCCAAAACCGACCTTGTAGTTACTTGACCAAGCCTACAACTAATCCCTCAGGAGAAAAGGAGGGAAAGTTGGCTATTTTACTAAAAATAGCCCACTTTGACCTGACCGATACTGGTTTCCTACTCGACCGCCGTCGGTTACGTAACCGCCATCGGTTCCCTGTAAATGGGCTCCCCTAACCAGAAACAAAGGTCGGGAGGATTTTTGGATTAATCGAGATCATCATAAGCGATCGAGAGAATCTGGATCTTTACTTGGCCGAGCAGAGACAAGTGAAGAAAGAAGAAGAGTTTGACAACAAAAGGACATCAAGCCTAAGACTGCAACTGAATAACCAGAGCCCTGTGACACTTAGCTGATCATTGGGAGGAAAGATATCTCATCTTCTGATGTGTTAGGACATCCTATCTGAGTTCTACCTTTGTCATCACAGTTCTTGGACCTACATCTCTCGTCAATAACCAGTAAGTTAGTATCTTGTATGTTCTCTTTGATAACATTTCTTAGAATTTTTGAATCACAGTCGTCATAAATCTATTCCTAGATCTACTACCACAGCGTGCACATTACATCTAACTATCATTCCTCTACCCTCTCATCACCCCGTTACCTAATCCCACTCATTTACTTAGCCTTATAAACAACACAACCTACCCTACAACACAACCACTCCACCACACAAGTCAACCTAAAGATCATTTCCCCTACTGATATCGGTTAATCAGCAACCGGTACCGGTTACTGTGACTCAAAAACTAGAAATCAGCCTTTCCCCTACCTGTTTCAACAAAGCAATTTAATTGATATTTTACAGTCTTTGGTGTTTAATTCATATTAGCAGGGAAACTGACCACCTTCGAAAGGAAGTTTTATATTTCCTGGGCCCAAGGCAGTTTCCTCATTTATTGTCTAATCAAAATCTTGTGGTCTTGTGTTCTTATTTGCAGGTAGTCCTTCTAAGACAAAAAGGAGTTCTTCGCAGTCAACCTGATCTTTCTCTACGGTACGCGCACACCATCTCGACATTAAACAGGTATTCCTCCTAACCCTAACCTTATCTGTTTCTAAAAGGAATGAAAGGATAGAAGCAACTGTATTCCTAGAAGCTGAAACATTCCGAGTGAAACACGTCTTCCTGGGTACAACGAATATGCAGTGTCTTCGGTGTAGGTGGTTCAAAGAATCCAAGACCAGGGTGATCTTTGTGTTTCCTTGTAGTTACAGGAATGATCGTATGTCGGCCTTGTTCATAAAGACCGAAAACCGAAGCCCTTTCAAGCACAGCTCGTCAAGAAGGTGAGGGCGAAGTGACGATTAGTTAGATATTGAAAATCAGATTGGAAGGGAACCACACCAAGGGGAGGTTCAGGGGTGACAGAGGATGTATCGACACCCCCATATGTTAGGTTAGTGCGACAATTAGGTGGTTCGTAGGAGATTACTTCCCCCACATGACGGTCGTAGGTAGGATGCACATGTAACTGTCCGTACTCCTGTGGGGTATAGAAAGTGCTAACGTTATATAGGCGATACTCCCCCAGTGTAAGGCATTGAAAAACATCTACTAAGGGATTTGAGGTGGGGATGTTGTCCGCGGGAAAGGAAG
This sequence comes from Taxus chinensis, assembly GCA_019776745.2. Lineage (NCBI taxonomy): Eukaryota > Viridiplantae > Streptophyta > Pinopsida > Cupressales > Taxaceae > Taxus > Taxus chinensis. Next base: position 500,237,020 of record CM034155.1, on the reverse strand, counting down.
TGGTATTTGCGGCGGCAGTTTCATTGGTTGAAGGTCTAGGTGTGGTTGAGATGGATGGTTGAGGTGTGGTTGAAGTGGATGGTTGGGTTGGATGAATGGGTGTCTTGACTAGTACAAGCACATCATTAGGGCGATATAACATATTGTAGGTTTTGAAGGAGGAGCGTCAGCTTTTACGGTGTAGGACTTCCCCTCATACTCGAATTTTATGCATCTATGTAAGGTGGAGGGAACGCATCCCATAGCCTGGATCCAAGGACGGCCTAACAAAATGTTGTATTGTAATTCTCCCTCAAGGAAATAGAAGAGTTTGGGTAAGGTCCGTGGCCCTACACGAATGTTAAGGATCACGGTGCCTAAGGCAGAAGTAATAGCATCGTTGAATGAACGCAACATGGTGGGGTTGGCACACATGTAGCTAGAAGGGATATTCATTTGTTGGAAGGCTTTGGAAGAGATGATATTTAGGCTGGCACCCCCGTCAATCATAACACGATGTACTCAGATGTCCCGGATGTAAGCTGAGATGAAAAGAGTAGGGTCAGGATCTTCTGCACCAAAGTCAACAATTTCGTCTTTGGAGAAACTGACAGCAGTGGTTTGCTGTACAGGAACGGAAGTGGTAGATTGTTTGGTGAGAGCAGCAACGTGGTTGGGTGTTAAGATGGTGGTAATGGGAAAGGTTTTGTTAGGTAAGACCTCTATCCCTTGAAGGATTTCAACGAGAGCTTGGTGATGAGATTCATAGGTTTGAATGAGATCATACAGTGTCATTTTTACAGGTGATTGGTGAAGTTGTTTGATCATGGTTTGGTGGGAAACTCCATCAGAGACGGGGTAGGCAGGTCCACGAATAACCAATTTAGGTGGTGGTACAATCGGGATGGTAGACGGAGAAAGAGAGGCTGCAGGTGTGCTTTCTTTAGCTTTCCCATTGTTTTTCTGCCCTCGAGTAGCAACACTAATCATGTTGATCTCGTGAACATGAGAGGAGGAAGATAGTAGGGATAAGTCATTGTCTTCGAGAGGTGGGGTTGTAATAATGATATTTCTTGGTGAGGTGAGGACAGGTGGTATAGGAGAGGGGATTGAAGCTAAAGGTTTCTCCCTTCGTAAGTTGTCTTTCTCAACATTTCTATCCGAGAGAGGTGACTGACGAAGGATGGATTTCAAAGCTTTGCATTCCTCTAAATCATGTCCTGGTGTGTGGTGGTAAGCACAGATTTTAGATTCATCATAACCTATAGGTCGAGGTTTAGATGGATCATAGGGTCTAAGTGGGGGTAGGGAAATGGTCACATTGTCCACCAACATATCAAGGATCTTGGTGTAAGATCCTTTGAGTGGGTCAAAGTCAGAGGAAGATGAGGCTATTGATTGGGTGGGTTTTGGTAATGTTTGGGTATGGTTGGTTCGTATGGGTGGTGGCTTAGACAAGGGGTTTTGATAATTGGATTTAATTAAACGTGTCTTCTTCAGTGCAGAAGTTATGTTTAGCTGGTCAAATGACGTGGTAGCAGAAAACAACCACAGAGAAAGAGGAGTGATAACAAACAAATCCTGTGATGATGGAATTTGTTTAGGGTTGATAGGTGGACATGATACTTGGTGTGACGGTGTTGATACACCCATGGATCTCTGTAGGGGTGTAGAAGGCGTAGGTCATTTTAAAGAAAACGCAGGAGGTATGATGTATTGAGGCAAGGTGGAGGGGTGAGGTCCCAATATAGAAGGTAGGTGTGATGGCGAGGGTTTTAGTTGTGATAGAGGCATAGATTGGACTTGAGGAGATTGGGTTTGTCTTCTAGGTGGATGGACAACTTTATTTTTGGATAAATCTAAGCGTTTAGGTGGGTGTGTTAAGCTAGGTATTGGTGAAGTCCCAAGCATAGGGGGAGGTTTGGTTAGGTTAATAGAGGTGGATGAGGTATCCGGTAGAGATGAGGGGGGTGAGGATGAGGACATAGCCGTTTTGAGCTTTTGTAAACACTTCGGGTATATGGTAGAGGTGTCTGGATCGGTCATCTGCATTTGAGTAGAGCATGGTGTACTCAAATGCTCCCATAGGACTCGTCTATCTTCTGAGGGATGAAAATATTCACGTGTGAATAGAAACTTTTGTATGGAAGAGAGGTGGGTTGTGATTCCGGTCCACTGTGGGTGTGATACAGGGGGTAAATGAGGCACTGTATTAATGGGCGTAAGAGGTCAACCGGTCGCTGAAAATATTTAGGTGATGAAGAACTAATAGGTAGGAGGGCATGTTTGAAAGGATCCGTCATGATTAAAGAATTTGGTGATGTTGGTTCGAGAGGTGTCTCTTCTAAGGATGACAGAAAAAGTGACGAGCCTTCCTCTTGTACAACAAGAGTGGTAAAAGGAGATGTTTGGGAAATAGATAAGTTAGATAACATCCGCTCACAGTCTTGCAGGGATGTGGTGTAAGAAGGCTCATATGTGAGAAGAGAACTCTGGGTGGTTAATTGCTTTATGGGTAAAGGAATGGTAAGGTTATCATTTTGTCTTGATTAGGGTGGAGGGGGTTTGGATTCCTGCGTTAGTGAAGAGGCTCGATTCAGAATTTCCTCGATTAGAGCTTTTGGTTGGGAGTCGAAGACCACATGGATTTCATGAACACTCTCCTCAGCTAAGATATCTTGGTTTATGTTACTGTTAGATGAGTGGTTTGGGAATGGTTTGTTGAAGATTTTCAAATTTTGGTTAGCAGGGGCATTAGGATTATCAAGGGTTATATCCCCTGCATCAACCATTTCCTGCACTATGTTTTTCAACATCTTGCAGTTTTCGTGACTGCGTCCCTTCACACGGTGGAAGTTACAGAAGTCATTTTCTTTGTACCAAGAAGGGATAGCGCGGGTGGAGTCAAACCCGGAGTGAGGTTTAATAGGAGGTAAGGTGATAGCTCCCGCTTTGAGTAATTTTTCCAAGATGACACCATAAGTTTCTCCTAAGGGAGTGTAATTGATGGGCTCATCTTTATACTTATAGGTTGTTTTTGGTGGGGTATTAGATGGTGCTTGGGATTTGACCATCACCGCGTGTATAGCTCATTTCGATTTCGAAGCAATCGATGCGTGAGAATTGGTGGTGTTGGGTTTGTTGGTGGAGTCTTGGGTTCAGAAATTAGGGTTTTTGTTGCGCAACCGCAATTTCTCTTCCTCTAAGGCTCGAATCTCTAGTTTCTGAGCCATAGTAAATGCATCACCAAAGGTGTAGAAAGTTTGAATTTGGAGGGTAGGAGAAATGTGCTTAGTGCAGGCCCGCATAAAGAGTTCGATAAGTTTGACCTGAGGTAAGGCATAAGTAAGCTGGTTGATAAGGCCCCGCCATCGTCCAACGAAATCTGCGATAGATTCGTCTTCAAATTGACGGATGGCATAGAGGTCGGTGATAGATACTTTCTTGGAAATGTTAATGGAGAAATGATCCAAGAAATATTGGGCTAATTGGTTAAAAGAGAAGATTGAGTGCTCGGTTAAAGCACTGTACCACTCCAAGGCAGGTCCTGATAAGGACATGGGAAAGGTGAGGAGTAGTAAGGCATCGTCATGAGCAATCAGATAGAAGGCATGTCTAAATGATCGCAAGTGTTGTTGAGGATCCTCCTTACTATTAAAATGAGTAAATTTTGGTAATTCCCATTGAGGAGGATATGAATGAAGGGGGACAGAAGGATGAATAGGCTCCCGACAAACTTGCTCGTATGTCAGGGTGCTACGGCTTCCTGAAACAGAAGCCTCCAAATTTTGCATCTTGTCCATCATTTGTTTGATTAAATCAGTGGTTGGATGAGATGATGGTGCGGTTGTCGTAAACAGAGGAGGATTGGGCCAAGGGCCACCACTAGACAATGGTGGGGTTAAATGTTGATAAGGTATTGAGAAGGAATATGTTGAGGTGACCGAATAAGGATGTTTCTATATAAGATGTTAAAGCCACCGGATAAGTGTGTGGAAATGAAAAGGTGGGCGGAGTTTGAGAAGGAAATCTCATGTGGATAGGTGGCAGAGAGCAAGTTATGAAAGGGGCAGTCTGTGAGAGAGACGAGGTAGGAGGAGCCGGCGGTAATGATATGTGGGGCCCCAGATTAATCAAAGGAAAGCCAATCTATGCCGTATGAACCTCCGAAGTCACTGAGTCGGGATACAGAGCTAAGGATGAAGAGGGTAAGGTGGAGTTATTAGTTGGGGAAGGAGCTAAGTGAGCCGCTATACTAATAGGCATACCAACAAGGAGTTGAACATCAGGTGTACGGTCAGGGGTATGAGACAAATAGTACTGTACAGCGCTAGGATTAGCATCCAAAAATTTTGCAAATTCCTTATCTCCTACAGGGATTTTGGGAACCTCACTGGTGTCCGTAGGATTCCCCATAGGATGTGAAGGTGAAGGGGGTGATTTAGGCAAAGGAACGGAACATGCATGTGAAACCATGGCTGCGGCTTGTTTCCGAGTGATAACAACCATGGAAAAGAGTACACAGCAGGGATTCAATCTATCAGAAATAGAAACAGCCACAAAATGTTGGAATTGGTAGGTTGCTGGTTTGTCAGGAACTGTGAAAGACAGTAACCGGTATCAGTCTGATAACCGATGTCTGTTAGACTGTAGCCACCGTCGATTAGTTAACTGATGTCGGTATATTAGGACCGGTGTAAGAAGCTATAAGAAGTTGCTGATATGGGGTTAATAATGCTTAGTATACCTACCAAACTGTTCTGAAGTGATCACTGAAACAGTGTATGATATAGAAACAGAACTAAAAACAAGCAAGATGCACATGCAAATCGAGAGACTAACCCTAGGATTAGTTTTAATTATTATGGGCTTATGCCTTAGGCACAAGATGATGTCAATCCTAAACAAAAGACTTAAGGGAAATGTCAAGTTTGTTTTGGCTTATAAGGTTACCTCAATCGGGCGGAGGAATACCACGGAAAAAGGGGGGATGTTTGAGCTGTTGTGTTGATTATGATGTGATTTGGTATGTGTTGTGCAGTGAAAGTAAGATTAATTTCTTGTAAATACCGTGGATATCACCCCCACGTGTACGACATGTTACTTAATCTACGTTCACTAGAATTAAAAACAACAAGCAAACATGTGATGCACATGTTTTAAAACCCAAATCAAAAATGATATTCGATGAAGCAAAGGAGATGACTTCCACTAAAGAAAAGATGAAAAAGAAAGACAAATTCTTTTACCAAAATAACAAAATATCTTGTGAATATTTAGAAGAAGAAAAATAATAAGTGTGCTCCCTATTGGAAGCAAGCAAGAAAGAAAGAAACCCAAGAAAGGGTCCCACCGGGCATGCCAAAATGTTTCACTCAGAATGTTTCCGTTCCTAGAATAGAGTTACTTCTATCCTTTCATTCTCTTGAGAAACAGATAAGGGTTAGGGCTAGGAGGAATACCTATTGAATGTTGGGAGGGTGCGCGTGTACCGTAGAAAAAGATTAGATTGATTGTGAAGAACTCCTTTTTGTCTAGGAAGGACTACTAGTTCCTGATGAAGATACAGGTCCAAGGACTGTGATGAAGAAGGTAGGGCTCAGGTGGGATGATCTGACAGTCAAAGATGAGCTATCTTCTCTCTCAATGCTTAGATTAATGTCACTGTGCTCTAGTTATTCCGTTGCAGTCTTGGGCTCGATGTCCTTGTCTGCAAACGCTTCTGTTTTCTTCACTTGTCTCTGTTCTGCCAAGTGAATTTCGGATCCTTCAAATGAATTCCCGATCCTTTGTTTTTGGCTGGGGGAGGCCATTTATAGGGAGCCGATGGCGGTTACGTAACCGACGGTGGTCGAGTAGGAACCGATGTCGGTTAAGTCAAAGTGGGCTATTTTTAGTAAAATAGCCAACTTTCCCTCCTTTTCTCCCGAGGGATTAGTTGTGGGCTTGGTCAAGTCATTATTAGGTTGGTTTTGGTGCGGGTGAGGAGTAATTAGTCATGCGTGTGGATGTAGACCAAGTTATAGGTCTTAATTAGGTTAGTTTAGGGTTAGGGCTAGGTCATGATGAGGTGGTGAAATGAGGTGGCGGGTTTGGAGATGTGGATTTATTAATTATAAGGTAATTAATAAATAATTGTGCAAGGTTTAGGTGGTGAGGTTAGGTTGCGAAATGAGATGTGGGGAACAGGGTGTTGTAAGACACAAATTTGATGTCTACAGTCCCAATGTTGACCTTATTTGTTTTCATAGGATCATGGTAAGCACATGCCTTCTCATCAGCACTATGTAAGACTGTTGGACCCCAAAACATTGGCTAAGTAATAAGAGGCACATGCATATAGGACCAGTAAAATGGAAGGGAACTCAGAGGAAAGTGCACAGGATAAGGTATAAGGAGGATTTTAGTAAATCCAGGGTGCGCGCGAGAGGAAGAACAAGGGTTTAAAGGACTTAGCCATATTTGGAGTTTTAAAGGCACTTGAGGAAAAATGTGAGGACCCGACTAGGTGTGATGAGTGGATAAGGTGCCAACCTGGAACCTTGGAGGTCAAGGAAAGGATATTCCATATAGGGAATATTATCAGAGGCATGATTAGAGTTAGTGGAAAGGTTTGCAAAGGAGTTTAACACTCACTTATGGAGGATAACTTGGAAACTTGGCATGAGATCTACCCCTGGAGAGGTCATGGTGGTGGAAGCTGATCCTATTTAAAGGAATGTTTGGGCTAGAAATATATATAGAGACATCGAGAGAGATAGAGATGTATAGAGAATGAATAGGAGGAAATGGGTGAACGAAGTGTTGTAGAAAGTGTTAGGTGGTCCTAAGGTTTAGGGTCATCATCAAGGAGGTTGTAATAATGTTATCAATCATCAACATAGATGGTTGGGTTTATAATGAGTTATAATGAGGAAAACATAGGTAGGATATTTTTTTAGAACATGATGTATCGGCTGAATCTCTGTCATTCACTGTATTTGGTCTATCTTGACCCTTGTAAATGTAATGTGGATATTAAAACTTCTTAAATCAATATATATGTGGCTCTATTCTGTATGAATTGATCATGGTTGCAAAGCCTAATGTTATTTCTACATGTCATGACTCAGATATGGTTCCTTATGTTTCATACTATGCTAATTTCCTTTCTTTTAGATGCATGGGTATAAAGATCTACTAGTTCATCCTATGCTTTTAAGAAGATGCACACACACACACACAAACACACACACACACACACACACACACACACACACACACACACACACACACACACACACACACACACACACACACACACACACACACACATCTGTAAATAATCCTCCATCAATGGAAAAACCATCTCATAACCCTCACATAAAGGAGGTGTTTGGTGCCCTTGCATGCATCAGGTGAGCGCCCAACACCCACTGAGTGATAGGATGATACGCTTTGGGTTAGAAGTATTAATTTTATAAAAAATGAGTACATCTTGGTTATTTTTCCGGGACTTATTTTGAATTTTTTATGAGAATGAGGTGTGATGACTGAGTGCTTGAACTTGGATAGTGTCTGATCATGGTTTAAAAGCATGGAGGATGAGTTCACTCATAGGTTTAAAACTGGATCTGATTTTTATGCACGTAAATGGGTAGAAGAACACATGTACCCTAAGCTATATGAGCCATTCTTTTGTTGTTTTCCAGTGGAGTTGTATGAATGGCTCTCAACGTATGAATCCAAGTCAAGCTAGTATTATAGACCTCGTATATGGACCCAAGATGAGTATCATAGGCTGCATGATGCTGATCTGACTTGGACCCATGTTGTTGATCACTAGTGGAGTAGGGTGTTGACTAGCTACACATTGGAATATGTAATATCTATGTACTATTTTCTAGAAGTTACTGAGTTTAAATTCTTGAAGGAGCCAAGGGGATCATTCTTGCATGCTATCCCTCTAGCTATAAAGATCCTAATTATCGCACTAAGTTTAGAATCATTCCCTATGGCTAGCTAAAACCCTTGCTAGGCACTAGGGAGAGGAAGCTAGGGTGGAGGAAGATGATGGACCTTGCGGTTGAAATATAAAGAGATGACAGGTGGCTCAAGTACAATTAAGCTCATGAAAGGGAGATAGATAGACACATAAAGTGTAACGTCCCCATTTTAGTACATTAGAACAAGTAATTTTTTTTTTGATAAATGCTTCGTAGTTCTAAATACATAATTTAGAACTCATAAATCAAAACAACCATTCTTATAACAGATAACCATATGCAGCTGTAATGACTCGGAGTACCTTCGATCTATTCATTCCATGACTCGGTAATCTACCGATCTATTCATGAGTATCAAGAGTTGGCATTTTTATTTTAACACATCACTCTTGCGGTTCTCTTCCCTAATCTGGGATTCAGAATTCTCTGTCCAAGGAACCTATCTGAATAATTGTTACCATTATTCATCGGCATCTCGTCCCTTAGACTAGGTGACATAGGACAACGCAATCAGTAGCTTGCGATACTTTGGCCAAAGATTTGAAACATACTGCTTATGTCTCGTATTCCTTGACGGCATACTTGTCAATCTGGAATACGTCCTTCACCCCATTCCTATGTTATGTAGAATGTCTTATACTGACTTATGTCAGTCTCTCCTGCCCCAATTTATTCACTCAGGAACAGATTAATAATATGACAACGTTATAGGGATGCTCCCGAGGACTAGGGATACGCTGACATACTGGGTCAACCCTAGTTAACCTGGTGTGTCAAGATACCCCGAGTCTCCAGGGGCAGCCTTATAACATGACGGCATTCCTAACCAGTCCCAGAGTAAAACTTGTTTGAGTTTAAGGTGTAAATCTTAACGATCAATGCAAAGGGTGTCGCCATAAGTCACCTGCATTGTTGTATCTTCGAGAAGATCCTAATCTTCTCGAAGGTACAACCCTACAGTTGACTTGTGCCATCAACCTTCCAAAACCGCCTCGAAAATATCTACTTAACTTTAAGGTGTTACCTACGTTGAGTTAAAGTTATACTTTAAAACGTTCCTTTTTGGGTAGTCTTTTCCCAACCCCTGGGTTCCTTACCTTAGAATTTCCTTTCTTAATAAAACCCATTATGCAAAGAGAAGTTATTAAGAATTGAGGTCTCATCAAGGAGATCATTGAAAAACAGTAATCTATATCAACGAAACTGGGCAATAGCCCTAAATATTCACAGAAGGTTGCTAACCATACCCTTTTAGGTTTATATCAGTTCTCATAACTGAAATATATCTTACTTATTAGTATTGAGATATAGTGATTAAAAATCCAATTAAGCATTGTCTTGACTTAGATCAAGACTAGGAAGTAATAATTTATTCAGCCCGTTTAGCTTCCTGTTGAGGTTTATTTTAACCTTAGCTTCTCGCAAAATACAGTGATCTAATTTCCAATTTAGCTTTAGATAGAACATAACAGATCTACTAAACATTCACAAGTATTCAATCACATAATATTTTCAAAGCTTACTTAGAGAATCCCAAATGTCTCCAAGGTATACAATAATAACAATGCTCTTAAAAACATTTGAACTGAAGAAGTTCAATCCATCAAGATACGAATGTAAACACATAAGTAACAAATACCTCATTTCATTCATTTCTAAGCTAATCAAATACATTTTATGCATTCAACATATTTGATACAATATTCAACAGCAAAAGAAAATATTTCTTCAAGTAGCACATTTAGAGATTCAAGTTGGAATTCATCATAAAACCAAATTAAACAATCTGTACATTAGATCAGATATGCGTGCCTTTACCACTTACGACAACCATCTACAAAAATTGTCAACACGGGTCAGTTCGGTGAACTGAGCATGATAAGCACTAAATCTTAAAACAATTGCAATCCACCAATTGTTCTCATTAAACAACCTATTTAAATGAAATCAGTTCTTCAAATTCAAAACATAAATCAGGCTATTCATCATATATGTTAGAGACTAAGAACAAATGAATACAGCCATTCCAAAGACAGCAATACTCTCAACGAGAATGTTTTAACAATTACCTAAAGGCGGTTTATAACAATCAACAAGCTCAACTGACATAATTCCTTTTCAATCATACATTATTTCAATAGTAATGACAAGTATACCTACTTATACAACAACACACATTTTATACCAGTTTCTCCATACAATACCACAGTCTATTCTTGTTTTGCCCTTACCGTAAGGATCACATAAGGATACAAGAAGAAAACATACAAAGTTTCCAGACTAGGAGAGATAGTATCTTTTTATTCCTCTTATTATACATCCACATATAATTTACAGTTCAGGAGAAGGAAACAAAGACAATCAGATTTCCATTCCAATCATGTTCAGGACTGTACCGACTTCTCAAGAATAATGCATTTACATTATACGCATGCGGCTAAATCAGTCGAGATAACAAGAAGAACTACAGTTTCATCAAAATTCAAATGTAAAAATCACCTGTAGCTTTCAAGAAATTTGAGAGTTCTCACGACAAGCAAAATAAATAATCCAACCCCAATAGACTCAACAAAACTTTACATATCATTCATCAAACGTGAACAATATCCAACGCCATCGCCTGACACGGCACAGATTGTAACTCTTTATCTCAGTCAAGCACAAGACTAGATAAAACAATCACAGAAAACGTAACCATGTGCAACCTAAGTGACATTCCCACTTAGTCGAAACACTCAGCATCATACAACTGAATCTAATCCCTACGATTAAACAACAAGGCTTACATTAGAAGCCGATTTCAAGAAGAACACTCACAACAAGGACTTCACCGAAGCTGATCCCACATCAAAAATTTCCTCAGAGTTTCACCCGAAGTCAAGCTATTACTAAATACAATGGGGTTTCAACAGAGTCTAGTTTGCAAAGGAAACCCATCCCTTAATTCCTCAGAATCAAACTGAACATATCACAATAATGTTAAGAAAGTGTCTGTATGAAATGCATGCACAACGAGGACTTAAATCGGGAATCGAGCCAACACGTAACATATCAAAGACTCCAACAGTGTCAAATCCAACCAGTACTCACAACCAGGGTTTTGATTGAAGTCGAATTCATATGACAACAATTCAAGAATTACAATAGTATTCACAGCAAAACTTCTTACAGAAGTTAAAAGCATAAATTACGTTTCAAGGACTTGAACGGAGTCAATACCATATAGTATTCTCAACTAACCTATAAATAAGTCGCAACATACTATCCATTTCAAGGATTCCAAAAAAATTCACAACAAATCTTCTACAGAAGTCAAAACATACTATCTATTTCAAGGACTCCAACATAGTCGATTTCAACAAGTGATAACAGCAAGGCTTCGACAGAAGTTGATATCAAACAAGAAAACATTTCATGGACTCCAATAGAGTTTATTTCAACAAGTGATAACAGCAAGGCTTTGACAGAAGTTGATATCAAACAAGAAAACATTTCATGGACTCCAACAGAGTCGATTTCAACAAATGATAACAGCAAGGCTTCAACAGAAGTCAATATCAAACAAGAAAACATTTCATGGACTCCAACAGAGTCAATTTCATATATTATCCTTGCAAGCATTTCTTCAGAATCTAACCAAAATGCAAAACACAACACAATAATTCAACAGTACAAATCCAAGTGTACACTCAGCAAGGATTCAATAGAATAATCGAACCAGCAAGTAAACACAGCAAGATATTTCATACATTGCTACCATTAAAACCAACTAAACCAAAAATCATCTGAACAGAGTTGTTCTAATGAAATCATTTGAAGGAAAGCAAGATTTTTAAAAGTCAGGGCCTATCATGCCTGGTAATGTCGCTTTAAAAATCCGAAGAAGACCTCTGAATGAGCTCGAGCCTTCTCCTCTTCTTCCACGTTAGATTCAAAAACAATAATTTGTTACTTCCATGCCTTATAAACTTTCCTCGACAGAGAAAAGAGCTAGTTATTCTCATAGTTGCCATGCAACACCAAGTAGACTAGTTTGAAGAACCAGTGATCAAACAGAGAGAAAACCGGAGCATATGGAAAACCAAACAACCAACTAGTTTTCCATTTTGCATGCCTTCCCAAGCAATCCGTGCTCGGGAACCGAGTTCATTAATGACATTAACTCCAAAATTCCCTCCCAATCTCCATTGCCACCGACCGCCATAGTTGGCGATGGACAAATGCAAACCAAAGACCATTTCCAAATTTGGCGACTCTGCCACGTTGGTCTCGATGGCCGTTTGAAATCTCCGCTAAATCCCTTGTCCTTCATGCTTATCCACTTCATTTAATGCCATAGAAACTACCGCCTATGGCTCGTACCCCTTCATAGGTCCCCCTTCATCCATGATCATTAGTTAGGTTAGAACATAGGTTAGATCATAAGGTAATACTTTAGCCTTACTTCCATAGTGCTAGGTGGCTAACCTTAGGAACATTTAGCTTATAGTTTAGGGCTAGGTTAGATTACTAATAATTTAACCAATAGGCTATAGTTTAGGTTTAGGTTATTAACCTTAATAAATCCAGTCTAGGTGTCCTAAGTAGGATCGTTCAGTATAAGAATCAACAGGTATAACATTCCCGAAATGGATTCCATCTGGCATTGATATAAGATAGCATTATATACCAGAATTTATTACTTGGCTCAAGGTCTAGACCTTCCTGATATTACGATATCGGGAACCAATTCATTTAACAAGATCAACCTGAGTTAACTCCTGAATTTCTCATTCAACACATTCAGACCTTGCAACCTTCGTAAGGTCTATAATTTTTGTTCATCCAGAATAAACTTAAAACATCTCTTGGATCAATGCCACTGATCCAAGGCTGATTCATAAAGATGGGTAAATCCACAATTCATCCTGAAATCAGATTAAAATCAGGTGCTAAAAATGAAAGAAATAAAAGAGTCCAAGCATATCCTGACTCAGTCAAAGATCTTCAAGAGCAAAGAAGATACAATCCATATCAAGCATGACTTCACAATCAAAGGAACACATCCTTTTACAGAAGAAATCATATATCAACACTTGAATGCTTAGGAGGAAGTAACAATAGTTCAGGGTGTTACATATAAAGTTGTAGGAGTGATGGATATATGGAGATATATGTTGCGGGAAGGATTTGAGGTTTGTGCGAAGGATGTGGGACCTGAGTATTGTGTGCTACCCCATATTGGAAAGCATGGAAGAGAAACACCTTAGGCTTCTAGAGAGATCTTGTCATGTGAAGGAGGAAAGCTATGGACTTACATCTTGATTGAGACAAAAACCAGACCCTTACGCTTAGTCTTCTAGTTCTTGAGGAAAATATTACTAACCTAGTTGGTATTTTTGTTGGTGATTTGACAGTGCATAGGAGGTATAATTTTTTTTAGTACATATATGGTTGTACAATCATTTCCTTTGTTTGGGGGTATATTGTCTAGAATAACCTTCAGACAAGGTACAAGCACAAAAAATTTGGGTATCGCATCTAGTAGTGGTGCAGGACACACATTTGGGAGTGGTACAATATCATAGACTACTGGCATGTAGTTTAGCGTGACAACAGGGACACAAAGTGCAACCTCTTTAGGACCCTTACCTGCTACGGGAGGAGGATTCGGTGGATCAAGTAGAGTAGGAACTAATGGACATGGTGGATCTAGAGGGTCAGGAGGAACATGTGCTGGTGGGCCAAGTGGATATGGAGGTGGTGGTAAAATTGAAGGGAATCAAGGTTCTGGAGTAGGTGGACAAGGACCTCAACCACCTCTGCAAGTATTCTTTGAAATTTCAATACACTTATCGGATTACAATGGTGTTGAGAATGCCATAGAACATGTACATAAGTGTGAGGTACTATGATGCATGAAGGGAATAATTTCCCCAAAAAGGAAAGTAACTCATTTTGTGATCACTTTGTAAGGGCGTGGGCATAGTTAGTACTATAAATATGACCCACACAAGATGATGGTGGATTACACTATGCTACATGATGCATTCTTGGTAGAATTCCATATTTCTAAGTTTGAACAGAAGAGCATCAGTGCGTTGAAAAAAAATTAGAAAGGGATGACAGAGAGTGTACGAGAGTATGATGCATGTTTTAATACTCTCTTGTCAAAACTATCTTATGATATCCATCATTCTCATCATGCTCAATGGTTTGTTGGAGGATTAATAATGCCCTTCAGGAGAGCACTTTTGCATAAAAATTTCATAGATCCGCACGAGGCCTTGGAGGCTACCTTGTGCGCTGAGTCTTACGGAGGCATGGACATTGGATTTAGTACATTTCTTGAAGACCAGATAACTTCCATGGAAAATAAGGTAGAGAAATTATATGTGAACTCGCCACATGAGACTCATGGTGGACTATGGTGCATGAAATGTGAAATAGAGGGGCATATGAAGGACAATTTTCCACGAAGATCAGTTTGTGCCGTGATGGTAGACTGTGAAATTTTCCACAAAGACCATGATGTAAGTAGGTGTCATCTACTAAAATGTGTGATCCATAAGAATGTGTCATGTTATTGCAAAATTTGTACCTCTACTAATCATGACACCAAATATTGTAGATTGACCGACAAGATACATGATTCCATTAATATTGGTGTGCACCAGATTGACATTGCAAATAGTTCCAAGGATAATGATCACCATTATGAATGGCACACGGATGGAGGAGCTCATAGAAGAGGATTTTGTGGAGGATTTAGAGGTTGTGGTAACCAAAGAGGTGGAAGAAGTGAGTTCTTGTGTGGAACTTGTTACAACTGTGGGTCTACGGAGCACTATAAGTGCGAATTCCTTGATCTGTTACAATGCTCTTGGTGTGGAAAGAAACACAAGTATGAGGAGTACCTAGAGTTATTTGAACACATGAGCCAAAAAAAATGGAAGGATAAAGGAGAAAGGATTGTAAGTAGGAAGAAGGTTGACTCACAGTGAATGCCAAGGGTGGCGTGTTAGTTAGAGTTGGAACCTTTCCTGGTAATGACACAAACTGAGGCACGCGCACAAGAGAAACACCCAAGAAAAGACCATTGGTTACTAGAGAAGAGGTGGTGTATGGAAATTATCCAAACCCTACTCATCAGAAAGAGTTTTATCAAGAAACCATGGATGTGATTCAAAGCCTATAAGGAGAGATCTAGTGCCTGAAGGAGAAGTCGAGGCAATTAGAGAAAAGGAAGAGTGATGAGGCTTCATAAAAGGATCTGGATGAAGTCAAGGAAATATGCAAAATTTTGAGGTAGGAGAATATAATCCCACTACTAGGGGAATGGTTACGAGAAAAATTACCACGTGCTAGAGAAGAGCATGAGTGACAGGTCTTGCATGCTAACCTTCCCCCTCATACCATTGATTATGATAAAGAGATTACCTTGAATGTAGTACAAAGTGGGTGGCTTCTCAGCAATATTATGATAGACATGGGTGTGGAGGTTAATGTTCTTAGTTTAGATGCATGAAATCAAATAGGAAGGCTTGTTATCTCGTTTTTGTGATTCCAACTAAAAATGAGATAACTATAGAAGATTTTGGACATATCTCTTAAAATTCTCCTTTGAAGGAGATTTTTGGGTTTTCGGGTTTTCATTACATGAAATCATGTTTTATGCATGTTTCATGTCTGATGTTCCCCAAAACCTGAAACCTGATTATCTTAGCGATGTGTCAGGTTTTCAAAACTCCCACAGATCAAAAGATGCTTTATTTAATGCATGTTTCGTGTCATTTGTTTCCCAAAACCTGAAACTCAAACAAAGCCTTTGTGTTGGGATTTTGGGACTTAGAAGCATCTCAACATCTCATGCGTCATGCTTCATGTTTTTGAAACCTGAATTAAACCAAATCCTTTGTATCAGGTTTTCAAAAGCTCAAAGCATGATTGCATGTCATTAATGTCCAATCTTTTAGTAGTTGGCACACGTGTCAAGCAATGTGTAATTAATGTTAGGGTATTATAAATAGTTTGTTTTCCACGTCATTTGTTACCTGGTATGCTTTTGCTGCGTTGGATTTCTGTGTATGCTTCTTCCACCTCCAAACCTGATTGAGCTTCCTGGTCAATTACCTCATCTGTCTTTGATCATTTTCTGAACTTGTTGGAGGTATTCTTCTCCTCTTTTTGTTTTGAAGCTTTTTGGGGTTATTTTTGAGGTGTTTTGTTTGGGTTTTCATTTCATTTCCTCTTCCATTATTGTTTTAGGGTTTTGGGTCTTTTTCCTTGGTTCTTGTCTTTTTCCTAGTAGGGTTTTTGTTTAAAATTCACTCCTTAGTTATTTACTTATTTTAACATAAATTTTCCATTTCAAAAGAATCTAAAAATCAAGGAGTGAACAAGGCAGGAAATTCTCATATTCTGGCATGTCAGAAACCTGATATATTGATTTCAGGTTTTTTAGGGTGTTGTACATCTCGTGTTGGGTTTTACAGGGTGCTCAAAACCTATCAAGTTCCACCGTGTGTTAGGATCTTCCACCTGATCAACATCCTCTGACTTCCACAGCGTGTCAGGTTTTCGTCGATGTGTGACATGCCCTAACTTCCGATGTACACCCTTCCAGTGTTTCAAGTTTCTCAATGTGCTTGACATCCTCCAAACTCCAACAGTGTTTTGGGTTTCCATTGGTGTTTGACACAGCCTAATTTCTGACATACAATCCAGTCTGTCAAGTTTCTGAAGGTGGTTTGCAAGTTTCAAAACCTGAATAGTGTGGCGGGTCTGTGCACTTTTCCAACAAGCTCTCACACCTGATTGCTTTTCCAGATGTCATCAAGGAATTTTCAAGACTCCTCATGTCAGACCACAGCCAATCTAAGGATAAGATAGATAAGTTAGGGAAGATGAAGTATAAGTATTAGAAGATGGAGTCTTCTTCTTATGTAAGTTGCAATTATGACATCTGAGACACATAGCTCAGAAATATAGATATGGAATACTTCTGGAAAATAATTGAGGATTCTTCTCAGAATTTATAGATGAAGTCAATAGCCAGCAACGGTCTCCCTCTTGCAGTAGGATTTCCAATATCAGCTCAATGCCCTGAATTCATCTTGGCTTGCGCTTCCCACTACGACTCAACCTCCCGCTCAGTGAGAAATCAAGCAGGAGAGTCTATAGTGAAATTGGATGGAGATTACTTCGATCAACTCCTAAAGTTGAACAACTTTATGGATTATGTTAATTTAAACCTTAAATTAGCATAAAAGGCCTATGAAAAAGATCAAGAAGACTACATCAAGCATGTAAATAAGAAGTTCTTGATCAAGTCTAAGCTAGTTGTTTATAGGTTTCCTAAGTTGGTTCCTAGAAATGATTTTATTCTTGAAGTTAGCGATATCATCACCCTACTAAGTCGGTTATTTGGAATCCTAGAGTCAAAATAATTCCAAGGGTGGATGTACCAGTTCATGGTCATTATAAATAAGAATGACCAAGGGATTGATTGGGGTAGCTTAATATGTGACGAGATAGACTCCTAAATGAAAATGGTCTTGTCTACTGGAAAGTTCTATATGATATCATATGTTACCTATACAACAACAAGCATGAGAAACTACCCAGGGTTAGATGCAAAGGGAAACCAAGCAATGGAAGACATATATTGGTACTTCCCTCAACTGACAATAAAAGGGTCCGAAGACCAATTTAGAAGAGTGAACGATGCTTCTTCTATGAAAATATTTGCATGTTGGATCCTAATATGAGAAAAAGAAGAGTTTCTGATGAGGCATGGGCAGAGGTGTCAAAATGGGGTTGCATCTCTTTGCAATTCAAGAATTTCACCTATCTTTGGGTGGTAAAGTTCTAGGGTAACCCTTTCTATTTACCTAGGTTCCCAGGTGATAAACTCATCCTTATGGAGTTAGTTAGACAATTGTTGGATTTCCAAAAATTCCAACAAAGTAGGCACAAGGCCACTGTCTCCTTCCCTTTTTCCATTGGTAGGTATACATGTTCTACCATGATTAAGGCCAAGAACGTGGTGCACAAGCTTCAAGAAAAATTGAAGAAGCATATGAAGTTCAGGGAAGGATTCGACATATGAGGAGTCCTCAAGTCATATGGAACCTTATATCTGCATCTGCCCCATGTAAAAGACATTTGGGTTGATCTTCAGGATGAAGTTTCCATCTAAAGAAAAGACAATAGCAGACTGACACTCAAATAAATTCAAGCATTAGATCTAGCTGATATCCCAAAAGGCACCACAGATAATGAGAGTGTTTTGGACACTAGGTATGAACATTTAGATGGAGACCAACTCGAATTCTCGGCTATTGTTTGGTCTATTGGTGAAAAATCTTCTATCACTGAAAGGGCTACTCATATTCTTATCCATACCAAGGCATGGCTCATTTCTCGGGGAATGTGTTATAAGGAAAAGAGATTTTTAAAAATGGCTACTTTAGAAGTAGGACCCTCCAAGGGAGAGAAGGAAAAGGATAAAATCCCTACCAAGAGGAAAATAAAATTTAAGTTTTTCAGAAAAGGAGAAAAGCAAGGGGCCAAATCATCTGCTACTCCTACACAAACAGTTGAGATATTGGATTCACCTCCTCCACCAGAACAAGGAGTAATTATTTGAGAAGTCAAGGTTGGTCAACCTCTTATTTCTCCTTTTATTGATTTCTCGTCGGAAGTAAGTATTTCTATTACTTCTCAAGTTTTGCCTTTAGAGTATTTACCTCCTCTCTCTCAACCTTCATCATCTCATATTCCTATGCCACTTTCATCAGCCGTGGCCAGTGTCTTCTCTAACCTCTCACCTCTCTCTGCTGGACCTCTGATGGCCATTGAAATGCCTCCTCCTTCCACACCTTAATCCCTAAATCTATCCCCATAATCACCACACTTGCAGTCATCACCACTCCACAAATAAACCTTCCTCCACCTACTAATATAACCATAACACCTCCAATAGGGGAAACTCCTACTATACCTCAATGGTTAGTTGATCAGACCCTAAGAAAGAGGAAGGTGGTAGTTCCCCTACCACCCTTCAACCTCAGTTCACACAAGGCCTCTCCTACCAAATATGCCAAGAAACCAAAAAAGTTTCAAGGGTTTCAGTGGATGCCTCAGGGCATAAGTTTTCAGAGATTTACACTCCAGTTGCTGATAAAACCAAGGAGGATATAATGGTTACTGATTATCAGATTACAAGGGTTGATCTGGGAAAGGTAACAACAGAAGGAGCACAACAACATGTGCAGGATGCCATGAACGTGTTATGCTAGAAGTTGAAGGAAACAAATGTGAGAAGGGATGAGCTAAAGGAGAAATTTGAACAGTTAACAGAAGTATTTCTCAAGCTCTCAAAGCCCTCTCAGTCAACACCGTCATCTTCTACTCCAATTCCTATCAAGTTTGATTTCTCATTAGTACCTATTATTGAAAAGATCAATGAGAAGGGGAGAATGATTGATGAATGGATTCAGAGGTTACTCATTCAAGGAAGAAAAGTCAATGATGAGACAGTGGAGGTTTATAAGTCCTTGGATGCGATGAAAAAGGATGGTGACAAAATGAATGATGAATTTTCACAGGAAGCTGAGAACTTCGGGTTAACTTTGGAGGCTCTAAATGCACTGAAAAAAATTCCATCTCTGGTCTTAGTGAAAGAAGGAATCATTTCACATGGGGATAAGCATTTCATGCTAACCAAAGCCATTATATTCAAGATAAATATTCTTAGTGAAGCTTGCAACAAGTTGAGGGAATCTAGAGATCAGTTGATTGATGCCACCAACGATATAGAAGAGGAGATGTTCAATATATTCACCAAAGTGTTGGATGAAGGTGCAACTATTGTACCTGCTGATGATTTCTATAAACAAATCCAGGAATCATTCGAGCATGAACTAGCTTCTGTATTTGATTTGACCATTATTGATAAGTTCATAAAGATCGAGAATGTTTTGGAATCACTGAGGAAACTCAATAAGATATTTAAGAAACTTCCTAGTAACGCAAGTGACACTCAGGAAACTTTCGAGGTTCTAAGTGATTATTCTAGTGTGCCAGATGAAGCTGAAATGCAAGGCATAATTCGGAAGTTTCAAGAATTTTGAGACAAGGATGAGGAAATAGAATAAGCATAATGCTACATGTCATTTCCTTCTAGATATTGGCATGTCTTTTTCATTTTCGTTTCGTCACATAGGAAGAAAATTTTGACTTGTTCTCCTGCGTGAGAGTCAAGCAAAACAAGATTCTCATTAAAAGACTATTTGATAGGATATATCCTATTTTCTCTCTACCCTTTTTATCATAAATAAGGGATGCTTGTGCATTCTAAAGAAGAGACTTTTTTAATATTAAGAGTTATTGTGAAGAAGAAGAAAAAAATTGTATTTTGTTTTATCTATTGAAGAATAGAAACATGTGTTATTTTACAAACTTTGTGTTGTGGGATCCATATGTCTTGAGAGATTGTTCTTACACCAAAATCTTAAGCTATTCTTTGTTTAGTATTCTTGATCATTTTAATAATTTCAAATAATTACACTCATTATCTAAAACTCGTATAAGTATTTCTTGATCTGTGTTTGCTTGAAAGAAAATGTGTTCCTCTAATCCCCCTTCCCGCTTTGTTTCATCTATAATATTTTCCCTTCTAATTATTTCTAATCCAAACTGTAATATCTCCATCTCGAGTTGATATGTATTTCGGGATTTTATCACAACCCCAATGGTTAGATTAGTGTGAATATTGTATATATTATTTTTGTTGTGTTTTAGATTAGTAATAAACAGGAAGCCTCACCTGTCTCTGAGGAGGGATTTGATCCCATGTACTGTGGTTGAAACTCATATTTTGGCCTGTTAAAATATCCAACCAACAGTTTTTGGTGACTCTGCTGGGGAATACGGATTGATTAGACTAAGCTTATCCTATCGGTGTATGGTGACTCCGTATTTGCCTTATTTTCAGAAGATCCTTTTTTTTGGTTCAAGCTAGCTAGAAAGATCTTCACTCGGTCAAGCCGAGCCAAGGGTGAAACTGATCCGTTCTTTGATATGCTACAATAACACAATTTCAGACTTTCCCCCAATAGTGTTGTATCTAGCCAAGAAACAATTTCTTCGCCTATCTGAAGAACTCAGGTTCCTCAAGAACAAGAAGTTTTTACAACCTGCCGAGTGCTATTTTTGTTTGACACTCAGATTCCTGTGTGCACTTCATTCAGAAGGATGATAGCACAACCTGTGCCTTGGGGTGTGGGTATTAGTCATCTTTCCCTAACTCCACCATTGCATGATCTACCACATGGATCTCGTAAGAATATTCTTAAGTTCAATGGTGATGGGAAGCAACATCCTGATGAACACATTGCTTCATTCTTTGTTACATGCAGCATCCTTGGGGTTACTCATGAAGATGTCTCTATTTGACTCTTCAGTGAAACATTGCATGGTGTAGTAGCAGAATGGTTTTACCATCTTCTGAATGCATGCATTACCAACTGGGCTACCATGAGATCTGTATTTGAAGCAAGGTTCAAACTAGTTGAGGATTCTCATTCCTAGTTAGCACAACTTACGCATATGAAGAAGGAGTCTTATGAACCCATGCGGGACTTCATAGCCAAATTCAACAAACTAATTCGTAAGATTATAGATCTAGTTGTTCCCACTCTTGAAAATTAGAAGTGTTTCTTCATCGACACTTAGCCCCCTGATGTGAGCTTCTTATTAAGAAGGTCTGTTATCCATGATTTAACTACTACTCAAGCTACTACCATTGAAATAGAAGATAATATCATTCTTTCCGGAAAGATCAGAAGAGAGTCATCTAAGCCTAAAAATAAGAGTTCTTCTTAGAATAATACTGATCCTATGATTCAGAGGATGGCCAATGATTTGATCACTTTGAAGAAACAAATGTCTCAACAAGTGACCAACGTCCCTTATCGGGATATTCCTATATATAATTTCAACAATACCAATAACACTCCCACAAGAGACAGGAATTGGTTGATTGCTACCCCAGCCAGGCTGGCCATTGAAGATCCTCCTATCAACACAACAGTAGAAATAGTTGAGGAAGATGAAGAACCAGAAGATCAAGACTCTCACAAAGCTTTTGAAGCTTCAGGATATGTTGATGAGTCTTTTGACCATTGAGCTTACGACTCCAGCATTGGGTAATTGGAATAAATGGAAGATGAATGTGAGCATGATGGTAAATCATTTGTAGTCTTCACTCAATCTCTATCCTAGAACCCCAAAAAGCTGGTTGGAGGCTCTAAGGAGAAAAGTAAAGAAGCCCCTGTGGTTATGGCTAAAAGAGGCTCTCCTATCTCAGCACAAACTGAAAAGGAGATAACTAAAAAGGTAAATTCATCTTCTAACTCTCTTTCTCCTACCTCCAAGACTAGTACCTTGGCTCAAAATAGTGTAACCAGAAGTGAGCCCACCATCATTCCTTCATATACCACTTTTGACATTATCGATCATGTAAATAAAACTAAGATCCAAATGTCAGAAGCCGAGTATCTTCAATCAAATCTTGAGTAATTTTAGAAACTTGCCAAATTCATTAGAATCAAGGCTGCTATCCCTTCATCTTTGAAAGGCATTTTTCCTAGCCCCACTCAGCCTTTACCTCAGAGTAATATGACCTTTTTTGCTTCCTTGGGAAAGATTCAACCATTTTATTTGTCCTTACTTATAAACGGTTTTAAACTCAGCAATTGCATAATTGACTCAGGATCCTCTGATAACGTAATGCCCGCCAAATCATCCCATGCCCTTAGAATTAATTTGACTAAATCTTATGGGCGGTGTTATTCCATGGAAACTAAACAAGTCCCCTTGATTGGCCAAATCAAGGATGCACAATTTGCATTTATTGCATTCCCAGAAAAGAGAGTAAAAATGACTATCCTGGTTGCTGATATCCCAATTGCTTATGGTATTCTCTTAGGAAGATGGTTTTACAAAGATGTTGGAGGAGAAATCAATATGGATTGGACCAAAGCTAAAATTCAAGTAAATGGAGTTCTTGACGTCCTCCATCCTGAAGCACAAGCAAAGTACCTAGTTACTAAATCAGACAATCCCAAGGCTCAAATTCTCTTCGAAGATGTAGGCTTGGGTAATTATTTCATGAAATCTGAGGTGCCTTCTATAGAATTCAAGGAAGAAGATTCTAATGTTGATTGGACCCTTGAGTTTGAAAAAAATTGTTCAACTACTGGGTCAGGTGCTGGTGTGGTTCTTATATCTCCAGATTTTGAGATTTTTCTCTCCGCCTTCAAGCTGAAGTTTGATAATACTTATAACACGGCTGAATACGAAGCTTTGTTATTAGGATTAGAAATGGAAAGGCAAAAAGGAATCCAAAATTTCAAAGTGAAGGGAGATGCTGAATTGATTATGAATTAAGTAAGGGGAATCTATCAGGTGAAAAATGATCACCTAAGGCATTACAGGAGCAGTGTGTGGTTAAACATAGAATGCTTTGATGATTTTTATATCAAGGTAGTTTTGAGAGATTATAATGATAAAGCTGATTCCTTAGCCATGTCTGCATCTCTTCTCCTTCCTCACCCACAGTTCAAACAATATATGTATACCATTGAGATTGTGTATTGTCCGAGTGTTCCAGACAATTCAACACATTGGCAAGTGTTTAATGATGATCAACAATTATTGTCTTTTCTCAAGAAAGCTGATAATTTTAGCGAACTTTATTTTGAAGGATCAGAATCAGATTTCTGTGAGTCCATCTTGAATTCATATCAAGAAATTGATGGTGAATTCATATAGCTCAAAGGCAATAAGATTCCGAAAGGACTGGTTTCTTTGGAAGGTCTGTTTGACAAGCATGACCGTTTTGTTCAGAATAAAAGACAAACTGAAGGTGCTTCCTCATCAGAAGTGGATCAAGTTAATCTGGGCTCTGTTGACCAACCATGGATGGTAAACATCTGAAAATGCTATTCTCCTAAGGAGAAAGGAAAATTCACTACACTCCTAAAGAGATATATGGACGTATTGGCATGGTCCTATGTGGATTTGAAGTCTTTCAAGCCCAAGGATGTGCGACATAGCATTCCTTTGAAACTTGATGTCAAACACTACAGGCAGACGTAGATGCATTACAACCCAAAGATCTCAGGGACTATCCTTGCTGAAATCCAAAAGATGTTAGATGCAAGGATTATCTTTCCAATCCATCATTCTACCTGGGTTGCTAACATCGTCCCTGTTAGAAAGAAGAACGGTGAGATTTGGATTTTTGTTGACTTCCAAAACCTTAATCAGTCTTTATTGAAAGACAATTACCCTTTGCATATTATGGATCAAGTATTGCAGACTCTCACCAGATCAAAAATGTTATCCATGCTTGACAGATTTTTGGGGTATAATCAGGTCGAGGTAGCCACTAATGATCAACATAAAATATCATTCACTACCCCATGGGGGACCTTTGCTTACAGGAGGATGCCATTTGGTTCAATTAATGCCAGAGCCACATTTTAAAGAGCCATGGACTTATCTTTTAGAGATTTGATGGGAAAATTCATAGTTGTATATCTGGATGACTTGACAGTATTCTCTAAGAAGTGAAGTGATCATTATGATCACCTGGAACAGGTACTCTTAAGATGTAGATGTCTTGGGATTTCATTAAATCTTAAAAATTTCATGTTCAGAGTAACATAAGGAAAGTCACTGAGTCACATCGTGACTAAAGAAGGAACCAAGATTGACCCAGAGCGGGTTAAGGCCATCCAAAGCCTTACCCTGCCTACAAGTAAAACTGGGGTGCATTCCTTTCTTAGAAAGGTCAATTTCCTAAGAAGATTTGTACTCGAGCTGATAAAACCAAGGATATCCTTGGGATGATGAAAGGTAAAACTCCATTTCAATGGAGCACTTAAGGGAAGCTTGCTTTCGAAGAAGTCAAAAGAGCAATTACTCATGCTTTTATTCTGGTA
Organism: Taxus chinensis; assembly: GCA_019776745.2. Classification (NCBI taxonomy): domain Eukaryota; kingdom Viridiplantae; phylum Streptophyta; class Pinopsida; order Cupressales; family Taxaceae; genus Taxus; species Taxus chinensis. The sequence continues at coordinate 500,212,062 of CM034155.1, read as the reverse complement.
TGCACAGAATTCAAGAAGGATTTCATCATGTACAGTTACACTTCCACACATACAATATCATCCATCCTGATGCAGGTGAATGAAGAAGGAATCAAAGCTCCCATTGCCTTCATGAGCTACCCATTAAAAGAACATGAATTGAAGATGTCACAAATTTAAAATCATGCTTATGCAGTGGTAAGAGCAGTGAAGCATTTAAGGTATTATGTGTTGAGTTCTCACACTCTCGTTCTCGTTCCTAATACTGCAGTTAAATCCATTTTGACTCAAAAATATTTGGGTACTCAATGGTGTAACTAGATAGCCAAAGTCCAAGAATATGACTTGGAAATTGGACCTACCAAGTTGGTACGAGGAAGAGGCCTGTGCCAATTGATTGTAGAAAATAAGTCTGAGACAAAATATGGAGAAACTTAAGGTACTTCTTCAGAATTGCCCATGGTGATTTTTGTAAGAAAAGCAATGAATAGTATGCAGATATTTCTTTCTTCTTAACCTACTGTGAATGTCCCCCACATTTAAGCCAAAAAGAAAATAGGATAGTTAAATTAAGGTCCGCAAGATATATTCTTTGGGATAATGGTATATATAAGAAGGGTATTGATGGTGTATTCTTGCGTTGTGTTGATAAGTCTCAGCAGATAAGGTTGCTAGAATCCTTCCACAATATAGCATGCGGAGGACATTTCTATTACTTCGTGATGGCTTACAAGATCTTATGGGCCAAGTAATATTGGCCTACTCTCTTTCGAGATTCAGAAAAATGGGTGGCTAAGTGTGAAGCTTGTCAACATTTCATTGGTCGTCCTAAGCTGACATCTCTTCCCTTGAAGCCTGTGATAATTGAAGAACCTTTATGACAATGGGGAATTGATTTCATTGGAGTACTAAATCCTACCTCCAGTGTCGGTCATAATTATGTGCTCACTGCCACAAACTATTTCACCAAGTGGGTGGAAGCTGCACCAATCAAGCAGGCAACCTCCAAAGCCATGTGTAATTTTATCAAGGAGAATATAATTGTTAGATTTGACATTCCTCACAATATTGTTGCTGAAAATTCTTCCAATTTCTCATCACATGAGTTTACAATTTTTTTTTATGGATTTGGGATCACATTGGCTCATTCATCTGATTATTACACCCAAGGTAATGGTCAAGCTGAATCAAGAAACAAGAACCTGACAACCATAATAAAAAAGATGGTTGATGAGAATAAGAGGACATGGCACAAAGCATTGTATGATGCATTATGGGAAGATCAAATTACTCCTAAGTGAGCTATTGGAATGTCCCCATTCCAGGTGTTATATGGAATTGATGCTGAGATCCTTATTTCTGTAGAATTGTCAGCCTTACGATTGGATAAAGCAATTGAGAATGAAACTTTTCAAAGTTCCATTGAGAAAAGGATGATGTACCTAGTCAAGTTAGAAGAAGAATGGAGCAAAGTGGTGGATCACATTTCATATCATCAGAGAAAAGTCAAAAAGATATTTGACAAAACATCAAAGCAACGTGATTTCCAGATTGGAGATCTAGTACTTCTTTGGGATAAGAGAAGGGAACAGAAAGGGATGCATGGCAAGTTTGACTCTTTATGGAAAGGTCCTTTCAAAATCCATCAGCTGAATGGTGAAAATAGCTTCTGTCTATCATATCATGATGGAGAGTTACTCCATCTACCTTTCAGTGGTCAACATCTAAAGTTATTCCATCAATAATGCAAGATGCTCTCTTACACTACATTATAATTTATTTCCTATTGTGTGCTTGCTTTATTATTGTTGTTCACTCAAAATTTCCCTGTTTTTAAGAAAGTGAATTTTTGAAATTTTGAGTTTTGAGTGTTTTCTCTGTTGTCTCGCAAGTGTTAAAAGTCATGAAATTGAAAATCCACAGTTTTGGGTCATTTTGTATGTATTTCGGGCCTGTCAGACATTTTTGTCCCACGTGTACCAAGTTCAAAAGCGCGTTCTGTTCCCCGATCGGCCGATTTCCCCGAAGTTGTCCCATTTTTGGGCCCGTTGGAACTTTTTGTCCCAAGTGTCCTAAACTTAATCGTGCAAGCTGTTCAATTTTCAGTCGAAACACCCGAACCGCGTGCTTCGCACTTTCGTGTCCCTAATGTCCCAAGTCAAATTGTGCAAGTTGTTTCATTTTTGGCCGATTCGCCTGAACTGCGTACTTCACGTACTTTCATCCCAAATGTCCCAAACTTCTCCGGACCTATTGTAACATTTTCACCCGAACCGGCCGAGTCGCATACTCCAGAACTTTTTGTCCTGAATGTCCCAAGTTCAAACGGGCCCTTTGTTCCATTTTTGGCCGAAACGCCCGAACCGCGTACTTCGCGCACTTTCATCCCATTTGTCCCAAAGAGCATTTGTACGTCTTCTCCCTGCTTCGCCCAAATCGGCCGAGCCGCGTGTTTCGCGCATTCGCGTCTCACATGTCCCAAGCGAACCAAGTGCCATTCATACTTAGTTTTTCCCGCTCACCCCGAGTATGTTGCTTTTCAAACTGATAGATATGAATTTAATGCGCATTGATCACCTCTCTCTCTCCAAAATGGCTATATAACGGGTAGACCTCCTTTTGCAGTTCTCACACTACTTCCTTGTTATCCTTGCTCGAACCCTTGCAATCTAATTCCCTGCGCGTGTATCCCTTTTTGCTGTAATCCCTTCCCGAGTCTAGTTTGCAGCTCTGTCACTATCAATATGAAGATCAGAGTCCTGGAGGATGCTTTGGGAGAACTGAAGAAAAGTTGGCAGAAGGGCGAAGCTTTCTGTCATCTTCAGGATGAAAATTCTGGTGTTTCCCTTTCCTTGCAAGAAATCAAAGCTCAGTTTAGAGCTTTTGTAAAAGATAATTTATTCAAGGAAAGCTCCATCTCTAAAGAAAAAATGAAGGAGATATGCTCTCTTCAATCTGCCATTGAAGAAGCAAATAAAGATTATCATACTCATGTCGAGTTTGATAAAGAGATGGAGAGGTGTCTGGGATTTTGGACTCAGTCTACAGCCAACACATCAGTCCCTCGTGGCAGAGATATAGCCGATTCATTGAAGAGATTCAAGCAGCAAATTCTGAAGTCAGTGGGTCCCTCTCAGTGACTAGCCACCTGTCTTTTTCCCCATTCTTTTCTCTTCTTCCCTTTATTTTTCCGTTTTCTTTGTAATAGGTTGAGGTACTGCGATTTGGCAGTCCTTAACTATTCTTTAGTTAAAAGAAACGGTTACGAAGAGTAACTGAATTATAAGCTATATGATGGCCTTCTTTCCGCCATTCTAAAGGAGGAAGAACTTGGCTTATTTTCTGAAAAGTGTAAATAGATTATAAAGAAATCAATACAGAAGGACTTTCCCATTCTTTGTCTATCTGATCTCTATTATTCCTAAGCTTTCATTTATTTTCTTTGTGAAGATCATTTGTCTCAAGTTCGTTAGTCTTACCGATTGCATACTCTTCAACTTTGCAAGCACGGTGATCTTGTATAACCAAGAAGGAACTTTGTTTTCTTGATTAATGAATCTGTGTTATGTTAAGAAACTTTGTGTTCTAAGCAGATGTTATTTACAGAACTTTGTGTCTTTAAATTCCATCTTATTTATTCGATACAAATGATCTTGTTTCAATTCACTGTGACTTCGCATACATACAGAATTACTCTGATATCTATAATTCTACATGTTGCCTTTCTGCTCTTTCCCGTACTCTCATTTCCTCAGTCCTTTTGTAATTGGTGATCTTCATAGAAAACACTTTCATGATATCCAAGTTTAACCAACAAATCATGTCTTGTACATTTGTAAATAGGTTTGTTTCTGAATAAGGGAACCTCTCCCATTAAAGAGGAGGGAATTTTTATCCCCTGACTGTTGCTCTTCTTAAAAGTCCAATCTGATGACCAACATTTTTTGGCGACTCCGCTGGGGAAAATAACATTCCAGTTCTGTAATCTTTTTGATCATCCTTTGATCTGGCGACTCCGCGTTTTACTCGAAGGAGAAGGGCCCTTGGTATTGAAGATTCTTAGTTTCAGCTTTTGGAGCAACAGGGTTTTCCTTTCCCTTCAACGACAAACAGAAGGACCCGTTCGACAAGCACTCCACCTGTTCAATACAGAAATCCTACGGGTGTTATTCCTTTAGAGCCTGCTAGTCCCAATCTTCGAGCTTTGATCCTTGCTGGTGTTACAGTTCCTCTCCAAGCTGTTTTTCCAAGAATGGCGGCACCATTACCATGGGGTCATCGTGTCGGGCCCCTGGCCCTTACTCAGCCTTTACAAGAGTTACCAAGAGGTAACCGGAAGAACTTCCCTAAATTCAAAGGCAATGGCAAAGTGCATCCTGATGAACACATCGCAGCCTTCGTTGTTGCATGTGGAGTTCTGGGAGTCGAACATGAAGACATCTCCGTAAGACTGTTCGTTGAGACGTTACAAGATAATGCTGCTGATTGGTTCTACCACCTTCCGGCTGGCACTATCACCGACTGGGACACCATGAGAACTCATTTCGAAAACTGTTTCAAGCCGACAGAAGATGTACATGCCTTGCTAGCCCAAATCTCTCAGATAAATAAAGATTCACAAGAGCCCATGAGAGAATTTGTGGCCCGATTCAATAAATTGATCAATAAAATTCCGTAGCCTACCCGACCTGTTGATCAAATTCAAAAATGTTTCTTCCTAAATGCTCAATCGCCCAAAGTTAGTTATGCACTAAGAAGGGCTAATCTCGCAACACTGGTTGAGGATCAAACCCTCGTTGTTAGTATCGAGGATGATTTGATCATGTCAGGGAAGTTGAGAAGAGACCCTTCCAAATCTAAGTCTGTTGCTTCTTCCTCTTCCACCCCTGGACCTAATACTGATCCATTAGTTCAGAAACTTGCGAATGATCTTATTGCTATAAAGAAATAATTGGCTCAACACACTCCTTATGCAGACGTTCCAAGGAGGAATTTTCAGCCTAGAAATCGTTTGCCTGCTTCTCAAACAAGATTAGCACTTGAAGGACCTCCTGTTAAAGTCCCTGTCAATGCGACCTGCGAAGTGGAAGAACCAGATGATGATGGAGATAATGAAGCTTGTGAGGAGTTTGCGGAAGAAGTTGATGATGAAGCAGACGAACTTGAGGGATCTCGAGTAAATTTCTTCACCATGGAAGGTGTCGATGATGGAGATGATTATGATGAAGTGGTAGCAGACATGAATAGCGAATCATTTGCTGTCATGACTCGAGAGCAGACACATCAGAGGGAGAAAGTGACGCAGCCCCCCAAGAAATCTAAGGAGCAGCCGGCAACTATCCCTGTAATTGCAAAAAGAGGATCTCCTATCCCTACTTTATCTGCACCAAAGGTGAGTCCTGTTAATCCTACTAGCAAAGTTCCTTCTCTTTCTCCTAAAGTTGATAAGCCTAGAATTTCAAATGATGATGGCCCGTCCACTTCTGGGTCTTTTGATATTATTGATCATCTGAAAAAGACTAAGGTTCAAATCTCAGAAGCCGAGTATTATCAAACTCATCCTAAAGCTTTTGCCAAGATGATTCAATTTGTTAATTCCCATTCCAAGACCACCTCTAACGGTCTTTTACCTACTCCTTCTTCTACACCACAGCCTAGTTTGGTAGCTGCTGTCACCTCACCTGGTGACAAAATTAAACCATTTTATGTAACACTTCTTATAGCTGGCCATAGGCTCAGTAATTGTGTCATAGGCTCAGGAGCCTCAGATAATGTAATACCTGCTAAAGTAGCTCATGCTTTAGGCCTGACCCTCACACGCACTTATGGATCTTGTTACTCCATGGAGAGTAAAGAAGTTCCCCTGGTTGGAAGAATTAAAGATGCACAAGTGGATTTTGCTGCCTTGCCTGAAAAGAAAGTGTTGGCTACCATCTTAGTAGCAGATATCCCTCCTTCATATGGGATGTTGCTAAGTAGGAACTTCTGCAAAGATGTGGGTGGGGAAATCCAAATGGACTGGTCGCATGCACTCATACCTGTTAATGGAAAAATGAAGAAGTTGATGCCTGAGAAGCAATCTGAGTATATTGTGTAAAAAATGGATGATCCTAAAGCACAAATACTCTATGAGGATATGGGTCATGGAAATTACATGATTATGTCCCCTGATGAAATCCAACTTCCCAGAATGTCACCTAAAGATCCTAACGGGGTTTGGATTTTAAAGTTTGATGGAAGTTGTTCCTCAGCTGGTTCGGGAGCCGGTGTCCTACTGGTGTCACCTGAAGGAAGCATACACCCCTTTTCATTCAAGTTACAGTTCGAGAATACTAATAATACAGCAGAGTATGAGGCTCTCATTCTCGGATTACAAATGGCCAAAGAACAAGGTGTAAAGAATCTCCTAGCTCGTGGTGATGCAAAACTGATTGTAAAGTAGGTCAGAAACTTCTTTCAGGTAAAAAATGGAAGGCTGAAACATTACCGGAATCAGGTTTGGGATTCCATTGAATTCCTTGATGCTTTCTCCATTGAAGCAATGCCTAGGGAGAAGAACAGCAGGGCTGATTCGTTGGTAGTCTCAGGGTCACTACTAATTCCTCATCCTGACTTCTCTCAGGATAAGTTCACTATTGAGATGGTCCATCGGCCTAGTGTACCTGATAATACCAATAATTGGCAAGTTTTCAATGATGATCAACATTTTCTTTCCTTCCTGGAACTCAAGGGTAATTTCGAACAACTGTATTTTGAGGGAAGTGACAACCTACCTCGTGAGAGTGTGCCCTTTGACAAAGCAGTCGCCCAAGGGGAAGAAACAGATCAGGAAGGGTGCATTAAACTCAAGGGGAATAAGATTCCTAAAGGATTGGTAAGCTTAGAGGAACTATTTGATAAACATGACAGGTATGTGAAGTCTAGGGCTTCTACTGGACCTCAACGATCAGCTGGGCATGACAAAATCAATATTGGGAGTTCTACTGATCCTAGGCTGGTGAATATTGGAAAATGTTGCACAACAGGTGAAAGAAGAAAAGTAATTGATCTTTTAAAAAGGTATAAGGATGTTCTTGCTTACTCTTATGAAGATCTAAAAGCCTTCAAGCCAAAAGATATGCAGCACTCTATTCCTCTTAAGCCTGTATTTAAGCCTTTCAAGCAGAAACAGAGGCAATACAACCCCAAAATAGCTGACACCATCTTTCAGGAAATACATAAGTTGTTGAAGGCTAAAATTATTTTTCCCATTCACCATTCAACATGGATTGCAAATATTGTGCCTGTTAGGAAGAAAAATGGTGAGATCCACATCTGTGTTGATTTCAGGAATCTGAATCAGGCTTCTCTGAAAGATAATTATCCTTTGCCTATGATGGATCAAGTATTGCAAGCAGTAACAGGATCTGAAATGTTATCTATGCTTGATGGATTCTCGGGATATAATCAGGTAGAGGTTGATACTATAGATCAACACAAAACAACTTTCACTACTCCTTGGGGTACCTTTGCCTACAAGAGAATGCCTTTTGGGCTTATTAATGTTGGTGCCACTTTCCAGAGAGCTATGGATCTGGCTTTTGGAAGTTTGAAAGGGAAGTGTATTGTCATATATCTTGATGACCTGACAGTATTTTCCAAGACAAGAGCGAATCATTTTGATCACCTGGAAATAGTTCTGCTAAGATGCAGAGAGCATGGAATTTCTTTGAATCCCAAAAAATTTGTTTTCTGTGTCATAGAGGAAAAATTATTAGGGCACATCATTTCCAAAGATGGTATTAAGATTGACCCTGAATGAGTACAAGCTATCCAGCAAATTCCTCTCCCAACCAATAAAAAGGGCGTGCACTCCTTCTTCGGTAAGATCAATTTTTTGAGAAGATTCATCCCTGATTTTGCAGAGTTAAATTTGAATATTTATCAGATGATGAAAGGGAAGCAAACATTCGGTTGGTCTTCTGAAGGAAAGGAATCCTTTGAAGGTATCAAGAGAGCTATTGCTAAAACTCCTGTTTTAGCCTGTCTTGATTTCAGCAAAGATTTTATTATCTATTGCTATGCCACAGATAATACCTTAGCTGCTGTTTTGACTCAAGAAGAATCTAACGAGCATGAGATCCCAATTGCGTTCATGAGCTATATTATGAAAGATCACGAGTTGAAATACACCATGATGGAGAAACATGCTTTTGCAGTGGTTAAAGCTGTCAAGCAGTTTCGCTTTTACATCCTCAACTCTCATTCCATGGTATTGGTCCCAGATACAACTGTCAAGTCGATTCTCACGCAGAAAGAATTTGGATCCAAGAGAGGGAACTGGGTTGCTAAGGTCCAAGAGTATGACATTGACATCAAACCGACCAAGCTGGTTCATGGAAAATGCCTTTGTGAGCTCATTGTAGAAGGAACTAGACACGAGTTGCCAATGGATAAGGCTGAGCTTCCTACCGTCCTGTTTCTCAGCTCAGTCGATGAATGGTATGCCGACATCACCCATTTTCTCACCTATGGGGAATGCCCCTCTCATTTAACTGCCAAAGAAAAGAGGACTGTTAAATTGAGGTCAGCGCAATATGTATTGTGGGAAAATGCCTTGTTCAAGCGTGGGTTAGATGGGAGATTTTTGAAATGTGTGGACAAGGAACAACAGAGAAAGTTTCTCTCAACTTTTCATGATCAGGCATGTGGAGGGCACTATTCATCGACGGTTACAACTCATAAGATACTCCATGGAGGATATTACTGGCCTTCTTTGTTTAAAGATGCATCCAAGTGGGTTGATAAATGTGAGGCTTGTCAAACCTTCATGGGAAGACCCAAACTGGCCTCTTTGCCTCTTAAGCCAGTTGTAATTGAAGAACCTTTTCAGTAGTGGGGTTTGGACTTCATTGGAACACTTAATCCTGCTTCTAGTGCTGGTCACACTCATGTGCTAACTGCCACTGACTATTTCACCAAATGGGTAGAAGCTATTCCGGTCAAGAGTACTACTTCTGAAGTGGTGTGTAGCTTCATAAAAGAGAACATCTTGGTAAGGTATGGTGTACCTAATAAGATTGTAACAGATAATGCTTCAAATTTCTCCTCAACTGAGATAATGGATTTCTGCTACGGGTATGGCATCTCCCTGTCTCATTCTTCAGATTATTACCCCCAGGGAAATGGGCAGGTAGAATCCACTAACAAAAATATGGTGACTATTATAAGGAAGTTGGTCAATGAGTCTCAATGAAACTGGCACAAGAAGCTCTATGATGCTCTTTGGGTAGACAGGATCACACCTAAAAGAGCCATTGGAATGTCCCCTTTTCAAGTGGTATATGGAGTAGAAGCTCAACTGCCAGTAACAATGGAACTGCCGGTCTTGCACCTGATGAAGGCCATTGAAGATACTAGTTTCAGAGATGCTTTGGATAAGAGAATTATGTACCTGCACAAACTGAATGAGGACAGATTGGTGGTTGCTGATAGGATATCTGTTCACCAGCAGAAGGTAAATGTCTTGTTTGATAAGAACGCCAGGTTCAGAGATTTCCAAGTTGGAGACACCGTGCTATTATGGGATAAAAGGCATGAACCTCGTGGCAGCCATGGAAAGTTTGATTCCCTTTGGCTCGGACCTTTCAAGATCAGACAATTTGCTGGTAAGCATTCCTTTTATCTTGATTACATGGATGGTTCTCCTCTCCCACTCCCTTATAGTGGGCAGTATCTCAAGTTGTTCAAGTCATAGGTGACTAGGGATTCCCTTTGTATATTCTGTACAGTGCTTTTGCTTCTCCGTTTTTGGCGTGTTTCCCTTTCTCCTTTTGTTTTGGTGTGTTTCCCTTTGTATTAGTTTTCTTGTTGACTCCGTTGCCCAATGGATAAGACACTGGTCTGCTTCCCCTGAGTTTGTCTAAGTTCTTGCCTTGTCTCATTCCTTGAATTCATGCCAAGTCATCCCCAGAAGGAGCCAGCTGTTGTTCACTCAAAATTTCCCTGTTTTTAAGAAAGTGAATTTTCAAAATTTTGAGTTTTGAGTGTTTTCTCTGTTGTCTCGCAAGTGTCAAAAGTCATGAAATTGAAAATCCGCAGTTTTGGGTCATTTTGTATGTATTTCGGGCATGTCGGACATTTTTGTCCCGCGTGTCCCAAGTTCAAAAGTGCGTTCTGTTCCCCGATCGGCTGATTTCCCCGAAGTTGTCCCATTTTCGGGCCCGTCGGAACTTTTCATCCCAAGTGTCCCAAACTTAATCGTGCAAGCTGTTCAATTTTCGGCCGAAACACCCGAACCGCGTACTTCGCACTTTTGTGTCCCTAATGTCCCAAGTCAAATTATGCAAGTTGTTTCATTTTCGGCCGATTCACCCGAACCGCGTACTTCGCGCACTTTCGTCCCAAATGTCCCAAACTTCTCCGGACCTATTGTAACATTTTCGCCCGAACCGGCCGAGTCGTGTACTCCAGAACTTTTTGTCCCGAATGTCCCAAGTTCAAATGGGCCCTTTGTTCCATTTTCAGCCGAAACACCTGAACCGCGTACTTCGCGCACTTTTGTCCCATTTGTCCCAAAGAAAATTTGTGCGTCTTCTCCCTGCTTCACCCGAACCGGTCGAGCCGCGTGTTTCGCGCATTCGCGTCTCACATGTCCCAAGCGAACCAAGTGCCATTCATACTTAGTTTTTCCTGCTCACCCTGAGTATGTTGCTTTTCAAACTGATAGATATGTGTTATGTTTGTGGAGCCTATTTTCATGTTAGAGTATGGTACACCTTCCATGTGTTACACTTGGGTATTTTTACGGCGGTCCCGCTCGCCGGTGAGCGGGTCAGGGGGGTTCGGGGGCGAAGCCCCCGAAGCAAATTTTCATGGGTGGTTCATTAACCCATGGGTAATGGGTAACTGTTATGAGCTGTTTTTGGGCCCATGGTTTTTCGGTCTTTTGCCCATTGTTTTGATACCCACGGTTTTTTTCCCTTGGTTTTGATACCCACAGTTTTGTATCAAACTGCTTAAGCAGTTGTCTATTTATATGGTCTTATGCATATGATAGATGTACAAGCAAATGTATTGCAGATGTGTTTTGAATTCGGCTGTGAATTCTGTAGAGTTTGTTGAGCATAGCTCCAAACGGATCTGGGTATTGTATTGAGAGAGTGAAGGCTTGTAATAAAATCTGAGCAAGTGATTCTTGGTGGACGTAGCCCAAATCAGGTGAACCACGTTAAATATTGTCTCTCTGTGTTGTGTTATTTATTCTGCACTTTTATTTGAGATCTGTAATAATTTCTGCATATTAGTTTCTACTGCTGCGATTCTGTGAGGGATTATTCCACATATTTTATCTCTTATTTCCTAACAATTGGTATCAGAGCCTGGTTTGGTTTGCTGCAGTGTTGAATCGCAGGGAAAGTTTTTAGCCTGAGTGGGAGCTATGGCAGATGAAGGAAGATCTAGGGTTGATAAATTCAACGGGCAGAATTTCAGTCTTTGGAAGATGTAGATGGAAGATTACCTTTATCAAAAGGATCTTTATACTCCGTTGTCTGAGAAGGTGAACAAACCCTCGAGTATGACAGATGCGGAATGGGATTTGTTGGATCGGAAGGCACTTGGAACGATCCGGCTGAGTCTTGCATCTTTAGTATTATTTAATGTTTCAAAGGAAAAGACTACGAAAGATCTAATGGATGTATTAGGGAAGTTGTATGAAAAACCCTCTGCCTCTAATAAGATATTTTTAATGAAAAAGTTGTTTAATATGAAGATGTCTGAGAATAATGTAGTAGCAGATCATTTAAATGATTTCAATACGGTTGTGAATATGCTAGCTTCGGTTACAATAGAATTTGATGAAGAAGTTAGGGCTTTATTAATTCTGTGCTCTTTACCTGAGAGTTGGAACAGCCTAGTAATGGCGGTAAGTAACTCGGTTCTAGCTAACTCGAAGTTGAAGTTTGAGGATGTTATAGGGGTGATTCTAAGCGAGGAAATGCGAAGAAGAATCTCTGGGGAATCTTCTACTTCAGGGAATGCTTTGACAATGGAAACTAGAGGGAGACAGAAGAATAGAGGAAACCGTGGAAAATCAAAAGATTGGGCAAGGTCAAAATCCAAGAACAAGATTGTTTGCTGGAATTGTGGAAAGCCTGGGCATGCAAAGAAGGACTATTGGGAGCTTCGGGATAAGAAGAAACAACAGGAAGAAAACAAGGAGGCAAATGTGGCATCGGGTAATTTATGTCAGGATGCTTTGATTCTTTCTTTGCATAATATTACTGAATCTTGGGTTTTAGATTCAGGGGCTTCTTTTCATGCTACTCCACATAGGCATTATTTTGTTGATTATGTTCAAGGGGATTTTGGGCATGTTTTTCTTGGTGATGATGAGCCTTGCAGCATAGTTGGAAAAGGTTCTGTTCAGGTTAAGATGCAGAATGGGAATACATGGCTATTGAAGGATGTCAGACATGTGCCTACATTAAGGAGAAATTTGATATCGGCAGGGCAGTTGGGAAGTGATGGTTGTATTGTGATATTTACAGCAGACTCTTGGAAGGTTACCAAGGGTGCTCTTGTGGTGGCAAGAGGTAAGAAGGTTGGAACCTTGTATTTAACCACTGATAATACTAATGATTGTAATCTTGTGGCTTCAGATGCAAATACAACATTATGGCACTATAGGCTCGGTCATATGAGCCATAAGGGCATGAACATCATAAAGAAGAATTTTCCTGGATATACAGAAACATGTTTGGATTTCTATGAAAATTGCATATATGGGAAACAGAAGCGAGTAAGGTTTCTCAAGGTTGGACCTACAAAGAAAGAGAGTAAGTTAGAGCTGGTACATTTTGATGTGTGGGGGCTAGCTCAGGTATCATCTCTTGGGGGTTCAAGTTATTACGTTACTTTTATTGATGATGCAACAAGGAAAGTTTGGGTTTATTGTATTAGACACAAATCTGATGTATTTGACACTTTTGTTAAATGGAAAGCCTTGGTAGAGAATGAAACAGGTCTTAAGCTAAAATGTCTCAGGTCAGATAATGGAGGAGAGTATTGCAGCAAAGAATTTAATGATTACTGTTCTAAGAATGGAATCCGCAGGCAAAATACGGTTCCAGGAACTTCGCAGCAGAATGGGGTATCAGAAAGGATGAACAAAACTATAATGGAACGTGCTAGGAGCATGAGATTACATGCAGGACTGCCTCTTTCTTTTTGGGCAGAAGCGGTGAGCACAACTGTGTACTTGATAAACAGAGGACCCTCAAGTGCCTTGGATGGAGGCATACCTGAGGAGGCATGGTACGGTAAGAAAGTTGATTATTCATTTCTTAGAGTCTTTGGATGTGAAGTGTTTGTTCATATAGGCAAGGATGATAGGACCAAGCTAGAGGCTAAATCAGAAAAATGTACTTTCATTGGTTATGGTGGTGATGACTTTGGGTTTAAATGTTGGAGTATTAAGGACAAGAAAATCATTCGGTCTAGGGATGTGGTCTTTAATGAGAAAGTCATGTATAAGCAACAGTTGCAGGAAAACAAGGAAGAATCCAAGAAAGAATATGCAGTGGTAGAGGATCTTCCGGATGGGAAAGTGACCCATGAATCAGTTCAGGAACCTATTCAATAGGAACCCCAAAATCCTACTGTGAGGAGGTCTTCTAGGGTAAGAAAAGAACCTGAACGATTTTCTCCTTCTCTTTATTATTTATTACTCACTGATAGTGGAGAGCCAGAGAGCTTTGATGAAGCAATGCAGGTAGATGCCAGTAAGAAGTGGGAGCAAGCCATGGATGAGGAGCATAAGTCTCTTATGGAGAACCAGACTTGGGATTTGGTGAAGCTACCGGAAGGCAAAAGAGCATTGCAGAACAAGTGGGTATACAGAGTTAAAGATGAAGAAGGAGGAAAGAAAAGATATAAGGCCCGGTTGGTGGTCAAGGGGTTTGCACAGAAACAAGGTATAGATTTTGATGAGATTTTTTCTCCTGTAGTAAAAATGACTTCTATTAGAACTGTTCTTGGAATAGTGGCAGCAGAAGACTTGCACTTAGAACAGTTAGATGTAAAGACTGCATTTCTCCATGGTGATTTGGAGGAGGAGCTATATATGTAGCAACCAGAGGGCTATGAGGTCAAAGGTAAAAAGGAGATGGTGTGTAAACTGAAGAAGAGCTTGTATGGCCTGAAACAAGCTCCACGTCAATGGTATAAGAAATTTGATAGCTTCATGATGGAGCAAGGTTATATCAGATGTCATTCTGACCATTGTGTGTATACAAAGAAATTTGAGGATGGAAGTTATATTATCCTGTGTTTGTATGTTGATGACATGCTGGTTGCAGGTAAAAACATGCAGGAAATAAAATTACTCAAGAAGCAGCTAAGTGAATCCTTTGCTATGAAGGATTTGGGTGCAGCCAAACAAATCCTTGGTATGAGGATATCTCGGGATAGGAAGGAACGGAAGCTGACTTTATCTCAGGAATAGTACATTAAGAAGGTATTGGAGAGGTTTAATATGCAGGATGCTAAACCGGTTGGGACTCCTTTGGCAGGCCATTTCAAGTTATCAAAGGAGCAATGTCCCAAGACAGAGCAGGAGAGGAACCAAATGTCCAAGGTACCTTACTCATCAGCAGTTGGTAGTTTGATGTATGCTATGGTGTGCACTAGGCCTGATATTGCCCATGCAGTGGGAGCTGTGAGTAGATTTATGAGTGATCCAGGTAAAGAGCATTGGCAAGCAGTAAAGTGGATCCTTCGGTATTTGAGAGGAACCATGGGGATAGTTCTATGCTACAGTGGATCAGACACCACTTTACGTGGTTATGTAGATTCAGACATGGCTGGAGATGTAGACAGCAGGAGGAGCACAACAGGTTATATTTATACTGTAGGTGGGACAGCAGTGAGCTGGATTTCACGACTACAGAAGCTGGTGGCTTTGTCAACCACGGAGGCTGAGTATGTTGCTGCCACAGAGGCAAGCAAAGATATGATTTGGCTACAACAATTTCTTGAGGAGTTGGGGCATAAGAAGGAGGAATGTAAGCTATATAGTGATAGTCAGAGTGCTATACACCTAGCTAAGAACTCTGCTTTCCACTCCAGGACGAAGCATATACAGTTGAGATATCACTTCATCAGGACAACTTTGGAGGAAGATAAGTTGAAGTTGGAGAAGATTCATATCAGTTAGAATCCTGCAGACATGATGACCAAGGTGGTCACAAGGGATAAACTAAAGCTATGTTCAACTTTGGTTGGCCTTCGCGGATGACAGTGAAGGGTTGAGAAGCTTTCTCAGTGGAAACTAGTCTCCAAGTGGGAGATTGTTATGTTTGTGGAGCCTATTTTCATGTTAGAGTATGGTACACCTTCCATGTGTTACACTCGGGTATTTTTACAGCGGTCCCGCTTGCCAGTGAGCGGGACAGGGGGGTTCGGGGGGTTGAAGCCCCCCCGATGAAAGGGGGTTCAGGGGCGAAGCCCCTGAAGCAAATTTTCATGGGTGGTTCATTAACCCATGGGTAATGGGTAACCGTTATGGGCTGTTTTTGGGCCCATGGTTTTTCGGTCTTTTGCCCATTGTTTTGATACCCACAGTTTTTTTCCATTGGTTTTGATACCCACGGTTTTGTATCAAACTGCTTAAGAAGTTGTCTATTTATATGGTCTTATGCATATGATAGATGTACAAGCAAATGTATTGCAGATGTGTTTTGAATTCGGTTGTGAATTCTGTAGAGTTTGTTGAGCATAGCTCCAAACGGATCTGGGTATTGTATTGAGAGAGTGAAGGCTTGTAATAAAATCTGAGCAAGTGATTCTTGGTGGACGTAGCCCAAATCGGGTGAACCACGTTAAATATTGTCTCTCTGTGTTGTGTTATTTATTCTGCACTTTTATTTGAGATCTATAATAATTTCTGCATATTAGTTTCTACTGTTGCGATTCTGTGAGGGATTATTCTGCATATTTTATCTCTTATTTCCTAATAATATGAATTTAATGCGCATTGATCGCCTCTCTCTCTCCAAAACGGCTATATAATGGGCAGACCTCCTTTTGCAGTTCTCACACTGCTTCCTTGCTATCCTTACTCGAACCCTTGCAATCTAATTCCCTGCGCGTGTATCCATTTTCGCTGTAATCCCTTCCCGAGTCTAGTTTGCAGCTCTGTCACTATCAATATGAAGATCAGAGTCCTGGAGGATGCTTTGGGAGAACTGAAGAACAGTTGGTAGAAGGGCGAAGCTTTCTGTCATCTTCAAGATGAAAATTTTTGTGTTTCCCTTTCCTTGTAAGAAATCAACTATCCACACACACACACACACACACACACACACACACACACACACACACACACACACACACACACACACACACACACACACACACACAGACATACATATATGTATATATATACATACATACACACACATGTGTGTGTGTGTGATAAAGTGATGCGCGAAGTGTCATGGGATTATAGACTCCCAAATAGGGGACCAAGAACTAACACATTAGTAGATCGTGGCAAACATATATGCCGTACTATCATTGAAGAGATTCAGGCAGACTTGTAATAAATCTGAAGAAAGTGATTCCCTCTCAGTGGACGTAGCTCAATTGGGTTCTTCCACATTAAATATTGTCTTTTATGTCCCTGTTCTTTTTCCGTTTTCAAATTTGTAATAGGTTGAGGTACTGCGATATGGCAGTTTTCTAACTATTGTGATTATGTGTGGGATAGTTATGTGTAGTTTCAAAGAGTGATCTTATGGATGAGTGTTTCACTACATCTCAAAATCCATGTAGCCTTCTTTGTGAAAGTGTGTGTAATGATGCCCTAAGATATCCTTGTGTTTAGTTACACAATGATAACAGGTTAGATCTAGAATGTAACACATGTATACAATGTGTGGGATGGAATAGAGATAGGACTTCCTCTCCCATGTTGTGTATGTATAAGTGATGCAACCCTTTTCCCTTGAGTGAGTGTGCTAGATGGATTACTTTGGCACTATTTTTTTCTTTAAATGCAAGATCATTAGGTGATGATAGATAATCGTTTAGTTCTTGGTCCCCTATTTGGGAGCTATAACTATGCATACTATATATATATGATTCCTTTGTTTTAATTTTGTAACTGACAATAGGAAGGCCAACCCAAAAGTATAAAAGATTCCCAAGAAGTAAAAGAGACCTAAAAGAGTGATGAAAAGGGGAGAAATGGTTAGCAGTCCTAGGTAGGGATAGTTATTTACTTGAACTTCTAGTGTCTTTAAATTCCATAAAAGATAAATAAGTCAATACACCATCGAGCCATAGGGTGTATAAGGTAAATAAAAGCATAAGAGACTTCGAAAAAATACACAAAAGAAATTACTCTAGTTATCTATAATTCTGCATGTTGCCTTAGGAATCATGCTATATATCCCGTAAGCTCTAGAACCTAGAAATGTACCTCAACTACATAGATTTTGTTTCTATGGTGACCCCTCACCCACTCACATTTAACTTTTTCCATCCCACCTACCCATGTGCATGCCCAATACATCTATGTCTCCCTATCATTTGCACCCATAGGTTCGTTTCTCATTCCACCATCCACTCCAAATTTGAGAGGAGGGACTTTTTGTCACCCTGATTATTGCTCTTCTTAACCAATGACTCTTTGTGACGACTAGGGATTATGCTTGAGTTTTCTTGCTTGTCTTACTTGCATATCTCAATTCTTGCAGGATTTGAAGAAGTGAAAGTGAAACACAATTTAATTGATATATGACTTATCTGCATTCAATGTTTTAGCAAGAAATTCCCCAACTAGGAGCTGAATCAGTAATTGTCGATTAGCTTAGTGATCTTCATTTGATTTTTGGTGAGTAACCATACTGTGATTTTCCTGACGATTTGAGTCACGTACATTTTTCATTTTAAGGAGATTTTATTGTTTTGTTATTTTCAGTTACATGAATGCATTTATGTTATGCATCCTTAAAAGGGTTATGGATATAACCAAGGAAGGTCCCATACCCATCAATAACAACTAAATTTTGTTCAAGCATGGTTGTGTGTAGGTTTTAGATTCAGATTTGAACAGAGTTTTTCCCATGCTTTATTCAATGCATGTTTCATGTCATTTGTTTCCCGAAACCTGAAACTCAAATAAATCCTTTGTGTTGGGATTTCAGGACTTGGAAGCATCTCAACATCTCATGTGTCATGCTTCATGTTTTCCAAAACCTAAAACCTGAATTAAACCAAATCTTTGTATCAAGTTTTCATAAGCTCTAAGCATGATGACATGTCATTAATGTCTAGTTGTTTGGTAATTGGCACATGTGTCAAGTGAGGTGTAATTAATGTTAGGATATTATAAATAGTTGGTTTTCCATGTCATTCGTTACTTGGTATGTTTTTAATGCGTTGGATTTCTGTGTATGCTTCTTCCACCTCCAAACCTGATTGAGCTTTGCGGTTGATTGTACCATCTGTCTTTGATCATTTTTCAAACTTGTTGGAGGTATTCTTCTACTCTTTCCATTTTGAATCTTTTTGGGGTTATTTTTGAGGTGTTTTGTTTGGGTTTTCATTACATTTCCTCTTCCATTAATAGTTTAGGGTTTTGGGTCTTTTTCCTTGGTTCTTGTCTTTTCCCTAGTAGGGTATTTGTTTGAAATTCACTCCTTGGTCATTTACTTATTTTTACATAAGTTGTTCATTTCAAAAGAATCTATAAATTAACGAGTGAACAAGGTGGGAAATTCTCATATTCTGGCATATCAAAAACCTGATATATTGATTTTGGGTTTTGTAGGGTGTTTTACATCTCGTGTTAGGTTTCACAGGGTGCTCAACACCTATCAAGTTCCTCCACATGGTGGGATCTTCCACCTGCTGAACATACTCCGACGTCCGTAGTGTGTTAGGTTTTTGTTGATGCGTGATATTCCCTAACTTCTGACTTACACCTCGCCAGTGTTTCAGGTTTCTTAAGGTGCTCGACATCCTCCAAAATCTGCCAGTGTTTCGGGTTTTTGTTGGTGTTTTAAATGGCCTAATTTTTGACATACAATCCAGTCTTTTGGGTTTTCAAAGGTGGTTTTTAAGTTTCAAAACTCGGATAGTGTGGTGGGTCTGTGCACTTGTCCAAAAATCTCTCACACCTGATTGCTTTTCCAGAAATCATCAAGAAATTTTCAAGACTCATGTCAGACCCCAGCCAATTTAAGGATAAGTCAGATAAGTCAGGGAAGATGAAGTATAAGTATCAGAAGATGGAGTATTCTTCTTATGTAAGTTGCAATTATGACATCCGGGACACAGAGCTCGACAATATAGATATGGAATACTTATGGAAAAGAATTAAGGATTCTTCTCAGAATTCATGGATGAAGTCAATAGCTGGCAGTGGTCTCCTTGTTCCAGTAGGATTTCCAATAAGTGACGAGATAGACTCCCAAATGAAAACGGTCTTGTCTACCGAAAAGTTCTATATGATGTCATACGTCACCTATGCAGCAGTAGGCATGAGAAACTACCTATGGTTAGATGCAAAGGGAAACCAAGAAACAGAACACATATATCGATACTTCCTTCAACTGACAATAAAGGGTCTGAAGACCAATTTAGAAGAGTGAACAATGCCTTCTTCTATGAAAATATTTACATGTTGGATCTTGATCTGAGAAAAAGAAGAGTTTCTAATGAGGCATGGGAAGACGTGTCAAAATGGGGTTACATGTCTTTGTAATTCAAGAAGTTCACCTATCTTTGGGTGGTAAAGTTCCAGGGTAACCATTTCTATTTGCACAGGTTCCCAGGTGACAAACTCATCCTTATGGAGTTAGACAATTTTTGGATTTCCACAAGTTCCAAAAAAATAGGCACAAGGCCACTATCTCCTTCCATATTTCCATTGGCAGGTATACATGTTCTATCATGGTTAAGGCCAAGAACATGGTGCATGAGCTTCAAGAAAAATTGAAGAAGCATATGAAGTTTAGGGAAGGATTCGACATCCGAGGAGTCCTCAAGTCATATGGAACCTTATATTTGCATGTGCCCCATGTAGAAGACATCTGGGTTGATCTTCGGGATGAAGTTTCCATCCGAAGAAAAGATAATAATAGATTGACACTTGAAGAAATTCAAGAATTAGAGCTGTATGATATCCCAGAAGGCACCACAGACACTGAGAGTGTTTTGGACACTAGGTATGAACAGTCAGATGGAGACCAACTTGAATTCCCAGCTATTGATTGGTCCAATGCTGAAAAATATTCTATCGCTGAAAGGGCTACTCAAATTCTTGTCTGTACCAAGGCATGGCTCATTTCTTAGGGAATGAGTTATAAGGAAAAGAGATTTTCAAAAATGGCTACTTTAGAAGTAGGACCATCCAAGGGAGAGAAGGAAAAGGATAAAATCCCTACCAAGAGGAAAATAAAATTTAAGTTTGTTAGAACAAGGAGGAATTCTTTCAGAAGTCGAGATTGGTCAACTATCATCTGCTACTCCTACACAAACAGTTGAGATATTGGATTCACCTCCTCCACCAGAACAAGGAGGAATTCTTTCAGAAGTCGAGATTGGTCAACCTCTTATTTGTCCTTTTGTTGATTTCTCATCGAAAGTAAGTCTTTCTCTCGCTTCTCAAGCTTTTCCTTTGGAGTATTTACCTCCTCTCTCTCAACCTTCATCATCTCATATTCCTATTCCACTTTCATTAGCCATGGCTAGCATCTTCTCTGACCTCTGACCTCTCTCTATTGGAGCTCAAATGGCCATTGAAATTCCTCCTCTTTTTATACCTTCATTCCCTGCATCTATCCCCACAATCACCACACTTGCAGTCATCACCACTCCACAAATAAACCTTCCTCCACCTACTGATGTAACCATAACACCTCAAATAGGGACAACTCCTTCTACTATACCTCAATGGTTAGTTGATCAGACCCCAAGAAAGAGGAAGGTGGTAGTTCCTCTACCACCCTTTGACATTAGTTCACTCAAGGCCTCTCCTGAAAAATATGACAAGAAACCCAATATAGTTTCAAGGGTTTTAGTGGATGCCTCAGGGCATAAGTTTGCAGAGATTGCCACTCCCATGACCATTAAAACCAACGAGTATATAGTGGTTACTATTTATCAGATTACAAGGGTTGATCTGGGAAAGGTAACAACATAAGGAGCATAACAAGATGCACAGGATGCCATGAATGTGCTATGCTAGAAGTTGAAGGAAATGAAGGTGAGCAGGGATGAGCTAAAGGAGAAAGTTGAACAGTTGACAAAAGTATTTCTCAAGCTCTCAAAGCCCTCTCAGTCAATTCCGTCATCTTCTACTCCTACTCCTATCAGGTTTGATTTATCATCAGTACTTGTTATTGAAAAAATCAATGAGAAGGGGAGAACGGTTGATGAATGGATTCAGAGGTTACTCATTCAAGGAAGAAAAGTCATTGATGACACAATGGAGGTTTATAAGTCCTTGGTGGATATGAAAAAGGATGTTGAAAAAATGAATGATGAATTTTCACAAGAATCCGGGAACCTCGAGTTAAATTTTGAGTCTCTCAATATGCTGAAACAAATTCCATCTCGGATCTTAGTGGAAGAAGGAATCATTCCACACGGGGATAATCATTTCCAGCTAACCAAAGCCATTAGATTCAAGATAAATATTCTCAGTGAAGCTTGCAGCAAGTTGAGGGAATCTAGAGATCAGTTGATTGATGCCACCAGTGACATAAAAGAGGATCTATTCAATATATTCACCAAAGTTTTGGATGAAGGTGCAACTATTGTACCTATTGATGATTTCTATAAACAAATCTAAGAATCAATTGAGCACGAACTAGCTTCCATCTTTGATTTAATCATTATTGATAAGTTCATAAAGATCGAGAATGTTTTGGAATCACTGAGGAAACTCAATAAGATATTGAAGAAAATTCCTAGTAATGCAAGTGACACTTAGGAAACTTGTGAGGTTCTAAGTGATTATTCTAGTGCACCAGATAAAGCTGAAATGTAGGGCATAATCTGGAAGTTTCAAGAATTTCAAGACAAGCAGGCTTCATTGGAGGAAGACAAGGATGAGGAAATAGAATAAGCATAATGTTACATGTCATTTCCTTCCAGATATTGACATGTCTTTTTCATTTTCATTTCGTCACATAGGAAGCAAATTTTGACTTGTTCTCCTGTGTGAGAGTCAAGAAAAATAAGAATCTCATTAAAACACTATTTTCTAGGATTTATCATATTTTCTCTTCGCCATTTTTATTATAACTAATGGATGCTTGTGGATTCTAAAGAAGAGACTTTTTGAATATTAAGAGCTATTGTGAAAAAGAAGAAAAATTTTGTATTTTCTTTTAATCATTGAAGAATAGAAACATGTGTTATTTTACAAACTTTGTGTTGTGGGATCCATATGTCTTGAGAGATTGTTCTTACACCAAAATCTTAAGCTATTATTTGTTTAGTATTCTTGATCATTTTAATAATTTCAAATAATTAAACTCACTATCTAAAACTCGTATAAGTATTTCTTGATCTGTGTTTGCTTGAAAGAAAATGCGTTCCTCTAATCCCCCTTCCTGCTTTGTTTCATCTATAATATTTTCCCTTCTAATTATTTCTAATCCAAACTGTAATATATCCATCTCGTGTTGATATGGATTTCGGGATTGTATCCCAACCCCAATGGTTAGATTAGTATGAATATTGTATATATTATTTCTATTGTGTTTTAGATTAGTAATAAATAGGTAGCCTCACCTATCTCTGAGGAGGGATTTTATCCCGTGTACTGTGGTTGAAACTCATATTTTGGCCTGACAAAATATCCAACCAACAGTTTTTGGTGACTTCGCTGGGGAATACGGATTGATAAGACGACTCCGTATTTTGGTGTCTAACGACTCCATATTTTCCTTATTTATAGAAGATCTAGTTTCCGGTTCAAGCTAGCTAGATAGATCTTCACTCGGTCAAGCCAAGCCAGGGGTGAAACTAATCCGTTATTTTATCTACTACAACAACACAATTTCTAACATTCCCCCAACAGTGTTGTATCTAGGCGAGTAAGAAGTTCTTCACCTATCTGAAGAACTCGGGTTCCTCAAGAACAATAAGCTTTTGTAACCTTTTGTGCACTATTTTTTTCTGCCACTTAGATTCCTGTGCACACTTCATTCAGAAGGATGACAACATAACCTGTGCCTTGGAGTGTGGGTATTGGTCCTCTTTTCCTAAATATACCCTTGTATGATCTACCACATGGATCTTGTAAGAATATTCCTAAGTTCAATGGCGATGGGAAACAACACCCTGATGAACACATCGCTTCATTCTTTGTCGCATGCAAAATCCTTGGGGTTTCTCATGAAGATGTCTCTATTGAACTCTTCATTGAAACATTACATGGTGTAGCAGTAGAATGGTTTTACCATCTTCTGAATGCATGCATTACCAACTGGGCTACCATGAGCTCCGTATTTGAAGCAAGGTTCAAACCAGCTGAGGATTCTCATACCTTGTTAGCACAACTTACACATATGAAGAAGGAGTCTTATGAACCCATGCGGGACTTCATAGCCAAATTCAACAAACTGATTTGTAAGATTATAGATGTAGCCATTCCCACTCTTGAAAATTATAAGTGTTTCTTCATCAACACTCAGCCCCCTGATGTGAGCTTCTTATTAAGAAGGTAGGTTATCCCTGATTTGGATACTACTCAAGTTACTGCCACTGAAATAGAAGATGATCTCATTCTGGCTAGAAATATCAGAAGAGAGTCATTTAAGCCTAAAAAATAAAAGTTATTCTTAGAATACTACTGATCCTATGATTCAGAGGATGGCCAATGATTTGATCACTTTGAAGAAATAAATGTCTCAACAAGTGACCAACGTTCCTTATCGGGATATTCCTAGATGGAATTTCAACAATACCAATAGCACTCTCGTAAGAGACAGGAATCGGTTGATTGCTACCCTAGCCAGGCTGGCCAGTGAAGCTCCTCCTGTCAACACAACAATAGAAATAGTTGAGGAATATGAAGAACCAGAAGATCAAGACTCTCACAAAGCTTTTGAATCTTCAAGATATGCTGATGAGTCTTTTGACGATTCAACTGGTGACTCTAGCATTGGGTAATTGGAATACATGGAAGATGAATGTGAGCATGATGGTCAATCATTTGCAGTCTTCACTTAATCTCTATCCTGGAACCCCAGAAAGCTGGTTGGAGGCTCTAAGGAGAAAAGTAAAGAAGCTCTTGTGGTTATGGCTAAAAAAGGCTCTCCTATCTCAGCACAAACTGAAAAGGAGATAACTAAAAAGGTAACTTCATCTTCTAACTCTCTTTCTCCTACCTCCAAGACCAGTACCTCAGCTCAGAACAGTGTAACTAGAACTGAGCCCACCCTTATTCCTTCATATACCGCTTTTGACATTATCGATCATGTAAAGAAAACTAAGATCCAAATGTTAGAAGCCGATAATCTTCAATCAAATCCTAATTAATTTTAGAAACTTGCCAAATTCATTAGAATCAAGGCTGTTATCCCTTCATCTTCAAAAGGCATTTTTCCTAGCCCCACTCAGCCTTTACCTCAAAGTAATATGACCTTTGTTGCTTCCTCAGGAAAGATTGAACCATTTTATTTGTCCTTACTTATAAACGGTTTTAAACTCAGCAATTGCATAATTGACTCAGGATCCTCTGATAATGTAATGCCAGCCAAATTAGCCCATGCCCTTAGACTTACTTTGACTAAATCTTATGGGCGGTGTTATTCCATGGAAACTAAACAAGTCCCCTTGATTGGCCAAATCAAGGATGCACAATTTGCATTTATTGCATTCCCAGAAAAGAGAGTAAAAATGACTATCCTGGTTGCTGATATCCCATCTGCTTATGATATTCTCTTAGGAAGATGTTTTTGTAAAGATGTTGGAGGAGAAATCAATATGGATTGGACCAAAGCTAAAATTCAAGTAAATGGAGTTCCTGACGTCCTCCATCTCGAAGCACAAGCAAAGTATCTGGTTACTAAATCAGACAATCCCTAGGCTCAAATTCTCTTCGAAGATGTAGGCTTGGGTAATTATTTCATGACATCTGAGGTGCCTTCTATAGAAGTCAAGGAAGAAGATCCTAATGTTGATTGGACCCTTGAGTTTGAAAAAAGTTTCTCAACTACTGGGTCAGGTGCTGGTGTTTCATATATCTCCAGATTTTGAGATTTTTCTCTCTGCCTTCAAGCTGCAGTTTGATAATACTAATAATATGGATGAATGCGAAGCTTTGTTGTTAGGATTAGAAATGACAAGGCAAAAATGAATCCAAAATCTCAAAGTGCAGGGAGATGCCGAATTGATTATGAATCAAGTAAGGGGAATGTATTAGGTGAAAAACAATCGCCTAAGGCATTACAGGAACAATGTGTGGGACATCATAGAATGCTTTGATGATTTTTCTATCAAGGATGTTTTGAGAGATTATAATGATAAAGCTGATTCCTTAGGCATGTCTATATCTCTTCTCCTTCCACACCCATAGTTCAAACAAGACACGTATACCATTGAGATTGTGTATCATCTAAGTGCTCCATATAATTCAGCACATTAACAAGTGTTGAATGATGATCAATAGTTATTGTCTTTTCTCGAGAAAGCTTATAATTTTAGCGAAATTTATTTTGAAGGATCAGAATCAGATTTCCATGAGTCCGTCTTGAATTCATATCAAGAAATTGATGGTGAATTCATCCATCTCAAAGGCAATAAGATTATGAAAGGATTGGTTTCTTTGGAAGGTCTATTTAACAAGTATGAATGTTTTGTTCAGAATAAAAGATAAACTGAAGGTGCTTCCTCGTCAGAAGTGGATCAAGTTAATCTAGGCTCTGTTGACCAACCAAGGATGGTAAACATCAGAAAATGATGTTCTCCTGAGGAGAAAGGAAAATTCACTTCACTCCTGAAGAGATATATGGATGTCTTGGCATGGTCCTATATGGATTTAAAGTCTTTCAAGCCCAAGGATGTGTAACATAGCTTTCCATTGAAACCTGATGTCAAACCCTACAGGTAGAATCAAAGGCATTACAACCTGAAGATCTCAGGGACTATCTTGGTAGAAATTCAAAATATGTTAGATGCAAGGATTATATTTCCAGTCCATCATTCTACCTAGGTTGCTAACATCGTCCTCATTAGAAAGAAGAATTGTGAGATTTGGATTTGTGTTGACATCCGAAATCTTAATCAGTCTTCATTGAAAGATAATTAGCCATTGCCTATCATGGATCAAGTATTGAAAAATTTCATTGGATCAGAAATGTCATCCATGCTTGATAGATTTTCGAGGTATAATCAGGTTGAAGTAGCCACTGAGGATCAACATAAAACAACATTCACTACCCCATGGGGGACCTTTTCTTACAGGAGGATGACTTTGGTTTTATTAACACTGGAGCCACATTTCAAAGAGCCATGGAATTATCTTTCAGAGATTTGATGGGAAAATTCATAATTGTATATCTAGTTTACTTCAGAGTCTTCTCTAAGAAGCGAAGTGATGATTATGATCACTTGGAGCAAGTACTCTTAAGGTGCGGATGTCATGGGATTTCATTAAATCCTAAAAAGTCCATATTTGGAGTAACAGAAGGAAAGTTTTTGGGTCACATCGTGACTAAAGAAGGAACAAAGATCGACCCATAGCGGGTTAAAGCCATCCAAAGCCTTACCCTGACTACAAGCAAAACTGGGGTACATTCTTTATTGGACCCCTGGAATATTGACCAAGTATGAAGGCACGTATGCATGCAAGATCCCGGTTATGAAATGGGGCGCAAGGAAAAAGCTCACAAGTGAGGGATTAAGGAAGCATGTAGCATGTGTGACATGGGAAAGGATCGGGACTTAGTCATTTTGGACATCTTAAGTAGAACACCTGAAAAGCATGACCCAGTTGTGCGTGGATAAGATGCCAACCTGATGATAGGTTGGCACAGGAAGGAGCATGCTTGTGATAGAATATTCTAGAATAACATCATGGAATAAAGTGGAGAGATCAGGTCTGGAGAAGCATGCTCACATGGAGGACCATATTCAGATACTTGGCACTGGATTTGAGGGCACTAGAGGGTGAGTTGGCAGTCTAGGAAAGATATAAATACAAGCACCTACAAAGACAGAGCTATACCCATATAGATCCATAGAGAGTGAGAGGAGCTTTGCAGAAATACTGTGAGGACTTTGTCAGTGAATAGTTATATTCGGGAGATAATGCATTAGGCCTAGGGGTTGTAAACTTTATTTTTGGTAGCTTAGTTACATTAAGTCCAGTGCAATGCATGATTGCAGTCTGCTTCTCTACAACCCCCTGTAATGGTTCCATGGATGTAATAAAGTTTCCTATTATAATAAATATATGAATATCAATGATTTTGATGTATATTTATCTCTTATGAGTGCTCTTTCCTTTCATGCTAAAGTATGGATACTTGTATTTTTCTTTCTGTCATAATACATGTTATGGATTCTGCTAAGCACTCGGTCTGAAATAACTACAAGGATCTAGAGGCTGTTCTGAGCCCTACGGTTCTTGTATGTACTAAAATCCCTTATGAAATCTCTTACACAAATCATAGATGATGTTTCCCACTAAAATCAAATAAAAGAGAGACCTGGTACCCTCTCGTGCCTCGGGTGAGTGATTAGCTTTTACTAGGTGATAGGCCAGCATGCATGGGGTTCCTTTATTTTGTGATAAGAGTAAAAATGAGTACATCCTCGTTCCATTGCCAGGACCTCTTTTTGAAGTTGTAGTGGGATTTAACATACATCATGATCTATGTAATGAGTAATGACAGAGCAATTAACATTGAAAAGTGTTGAATCGTGGTTCAAGAGCATGAAGGATGAATTTGCTTAGAGATTCAGAACTGGACCTGATTTTAATGCACGCATATGGGTAGAAGAGAATCTCTACCACAATCTATATGATTTTTTTGCTGTTGCTTCCCTATGGAACTGTATGAATGGCTCTCATCTCATGCATCTAGATCAAGTTGGAATTATAGATCACATGTGTGGACCTAAGAAGAATACCAAAGACTACAGGATGCAGATCTGACGTGGATCCGTGTTGTGGATCATTGGTGGAAAGGGGTATTGGCTAGCTACACTATGGAGTACACAATTTCCACATATTCTTGTGTGGATGTTGTTGAGTTTGAATTCTAGTGGGAGCCTAGAGGAACGTTTCTTTATGTTGTCCCTTTGGTTCTAAAGATCTTGATGATTACCATGAGTTTAGAGGCTTTCCTAATGGCCAGCTAAACCATTCTGAGTGCTAGGCGAGGAAGATAGGGTGGAGGAAGATGGTAGATGTTGCAGCAGAGAAAGAAAGGGAGGAGAGATGACTCAAGTATGGTGAAGTATGTGAAAGGGAGATTGCTAGATGATGCGAGGTTACAGGTGTGATGGATATATGGCGGCAGATGTTACAAGAAGGATTTGAGGTTCACGTTGAGAATGTGAAGCCTAAGCAGTCTTTGTGACCCCATCTTGGCAAGTGCGTGAGAGAAACCCCTTCGGCTTTTGATGAGAGTTTTTCACACAGAGAAAGAAGAACTGTTGGCACACATCTGAGCCCACCTAGTGACTAGACCATGGCACTTGGTTTTCCAGATTAGGGGGATAAAATTGTTAATCTAGTTGATTACATTGGAAGTGATCGTTCTATGCCCAGGAGGTATAATTTCTCATTTGGGACTTCTATGGCTGTAAACACCAGCCCAGTGTTAGGAATTTTATGGCAAGGTATAGGCACACAAGTGTTTTTTCTCACATCTAGAAGTTACGCAGGGTATACTATTGGCAGTGGGGCATCCTCACAGACTATAGGCGTGTAGCTCAGTGGAACTGTGGGAACCCTTGGCATGACCACTTCAGGACCTGGTGGGCTTGGTGGATCTGGTGGTTCAAGAGGAGTAGGATCTGGTAGGTTTGGTGGTTTAGGGCCTGGTGGGCCTAGTGGATCTGGTGGTTCAGGACCTAGTGGACATGGTGGATCAAGCGGTGGAGGAAAGACGGGAGGAAACCACGGATCTGGCGGAGGAGGATTTGGACCCTAACCACCACCATAAGTTTTCTTTGAAATGTATCTACATTTTCCTAATTATAGAGGTATTGAGGATGTTGTGGAACATGTTCACAAGTGTGAAATGCTATGGCACATGAAGGGTGTCACAACCCTAGAACAAAAGGCTAGTCATTTTGTAACCACATTGTAAGGGTGTGCGCATAGCTGGTATAGGAAGTATGAACCTCATCAAACAGTGGTGGACTATACTGCCTTAAAGAATGAATTCTTGGCAGAGTTCCACATTCCTGAGTTTGAGCAGAAGAGCATCAATGCTTTGAAGGAGATTTAGAAAGGAATGGCTGAGAGTGTGTGGGAGTATGATGCACACTTTAAAACTATATTGTCTAGATTATCATATGATATTCACCCTTCATAGCATGCTCAGTGGTTTTTGGGAGGGTTGATCACCCCTTTTAGAAGGGCCTTATCTCATGAAACTTTTACAGACCCGCGTGAGGCATTGGAAGCTGCCCTGTGCACCAAGGCTATTGGTAGTGTTGATACTGGTGTTAGCTTGTTATTGGAGGCTTATATTTCTATTATGGCTAAGCAGTTGGAAAAGTTATCTGTGAACTTAGCCCATGAGACTCACAGTGGTTTTTGGTGCACAGATTGTGAAATAGAGTGGCACGTTAAGGATAATTTCCCTTGGAGGACAGTACGCACTGTGGCGGTAGAGTGTGAAATTTGTCATGGGGACCATGATGCAAGTAGATGTCCCTTGCTGTAGTGTGCAATCAGGAAGAATGTATCCTATTACTGCAAGATTTTCACTTCTATAACCCATGATACTAAGGACTATAGGCTCATTGATCAAATCCATGAGGCCATCAATCATGGGGTTCCCCAAACCAGTGTTTCCAGTAGTTCTAAGGGCGATGATCACCGTTATGAGGAGTGTACAGATGGAGGTGCACATGGAAGAGGTTTTTAAGGAGGATTCCATGGTCATGGTAACTGCAGAGGAGGAAGGAGTGAGTTCTTGCATGGAACCTGTTTCAACTGTGGATCTATAGAGCATTACAAATGTGAATGCCTGGACCTGTTGTAGTTCTCATGGTGTAGAAAGAAGCATAAGTACAAGGAGTGCCCATAATTGTTTGAGCATATGAATCAATAGCACCTAAAGGAAAAAGGTGATGCAATGGTCAGTATTAAGAAGGTAGATATACAGTGGATGCATCGGGTAACATAGGATGTAGGTTTGGAGCCTGTCTTGGTAACAACAAGGTAAAAAGCCATGTGCATAGGAGAGGTACCAAGACAAAAGAACTTAGTTTTAAGGGAGGAGGTCATTCACGGAAAGTATTCAGACCCCACACATTAAAAGGAGATATATCAAGACACCATGGATGTTATTCAGAGCTTACAAGGGGAAATCCAGTGTCTAAAGGAGCAATCTAGGAGGGAGAAACAATGAAGGAGAATCGAGGTGCAAAAGGATGAGGTTAGGAAGGTGTGTAAAATGCTAAGGAAGGAGAATATCATTCCCTTGCTAGGATCATGGTTGAGAGAAAAGGTACCACGCACTGGAGGAGAGCATGAGAGACATGTCTTGCATAGGTCCCCCTCACAGCCTCGATTATGACAAGGAGATCACATTGAATGTAGTTGTAGATGGATGGATCCTTAGTAATATCCTCATTGAAACAGGTGCAGAGGTTAATATTCTAACTTTAGATGCATGGCATCAGATGGGAAGACCTGCATTACATCCATCTTTGAATGTGTTGTAGATGGCAAACAAAATTAAGGAAATTCCCATTGGTGTCTTAAAGGATACATCGATTACTATCCAGGAAGCCAAGTTTATTAGGGACTTCAAAGTCTTGGTGCTCACCAAGGTGGAAAATTTCCTAGCACTACTTGAGTGCCCTTGGTGTTACAAGAACAATGTAGACCTTCAGTTCAACAAAGGGTACATCAGCTTCAAGAACAAGGAGGAATGGGTCATTATACCCTTGGCCGATGGGAAGTTGACACCCTATATTGAACCGTTGGGGGAAGAAGTTCTGGATATGATATATGTGCACTCAATAAGAGACCCTGAGATGATACACCCTACTAATAGGGTTATCCAGTTTGAAGATACTCAATCAATGAGTGATACCACCAGTTTGGCATGTGACAATTGGGCACATGGGACTTATGAATTGATGGGACGATAGTTGAGAGGGTCTTTGACCAAGGTAACACAGGTGCACACGGTTCAACACCTTGGAGGAAAAGAATTGCCTAAGTATTCAGGAGGATCCTTCCTTGAGATCCTTCTGTAGGAGGTGGAAGCTCAGTATAAGAATGAGAAGGAACGAAGGGGGATGTTAAGTTATGTATTTCTTTGCATAGCAGCTCGTTGGTGGGCTACACATCAAGAGATCCTTTTAGAGTGGCACGAGGTAAGAATTTCTCTCTGTCAAATTTTCTAGGAGCAATGTACCCACCATCATCAAGGAGTACCATAGGAAGGAGCCCACCTCTTTCCATATCCCAAAGTGTGAACGGGTCTGGAGAGAAGGTGCGGAAGCTTTGCCACCATCCCTCTGGGTGCACAAGTCATATTCTACACTACAAGGTTATGTGTGCGCATGGTATATTCATTCAGAGACACGCTGCTAGACAAGAAATTGGCAAGAGCTCGCAGCTGACCTTATTCAAACCTTTGAGTATCGGATTACCAAACCATCAATTGACAAGGCCATGTAGGGTATCAAGTTCCTTACCATGTGGGATAGTGCCAGGGTGGAAGATAGGCTGTTGGAATTACTAGGTGAACCAAGATTGGGGTGCGCTTAGAAGAAGAAGTAGAGGAAACAAAAGAGTTAGAACTTGAGTGCACATGTTTGGAAAAATAAAAAGGAAAGTTGGTGTATGTGATTGATGAAGAGGAATCAGAAAGTTTAAATGTTATCCATTCTGTAGGGACACGCGAAGTAGTGGACAGTGTAGATACTCACACGCGCGTCTACCATGAAATCTTAAAAATGAAGAAATTTAACATCGGTTCAGGAGAAGAACCTAAGGAAGCTATTATTGGAGATTACTGGTCGGATAAGGAGGTATCTAAGATCATTGATTTGCTATGTGAATTTTAGGATTTATTCCCGCTTAGGTATCATGAGCTCAAAGGCATTCACCACTCCTTGGGGGAGATGAAGATACAATTGAAGGACGATGCGGGCCTAGTTAGGAAAATACCCTACTGAATGAATCCCAATTTATGCATGAAGGTTAAAGAGGAGATAGATAAAATGATAGCTTCTAGGATCATTGAGGCAGTGGAAGAATCAGAGTGGATAATTATGATGGTAATCAACATCATGAAGGATGGGAGGATTAGGATCTGTGTGGATTATAGGGAACTAAACGTAGTTTGTGTCATTGATTCCTTTCCGACCCCCTTCACTGAATAAATTTTGGAAGGAATCGTTAGGCGTGAAATCTATTCCTTTACAGATGGATTTTTGGGGTACCACAAATTCCATATTGCATAGGAGGACCAGGAGAAGACAAATTTCACCACCTAGTGGGGAAGTTTTGTATATATTGTCATGCCCTTTGGGTTGAAGAATGTGCTTGCTATTTTTCACGCATAGTGGTGCAAGCATTCCAGGACTTTATCCATAAGTTTCTTCAGGTCTATTTGGATGATTGGACAATGTATGGTCTAGTTAAAGACCATTGTGATAATTTAAGGTTAATGTTTGAGAGGTGTAGGTAGTTGAGGATATCCCTCAACATTAAGAAGTGTGTGTTTGCTACACCCTTTGGGACTTTATTGGGGTATATCATATGTAAGGAGGTATTTCTAGTAGATCCCACTAAGGTTGCAGTTATTTTGGGATTAGGGGAGCCTACTAGGTAGGGCGCAGTGCGCAGATTCCTTGGGCATACGAGCTATTGCAGAAAATTTATTAAGGGATATGCTAAGATCGCCGCACCTTTAGAAGAGCTACTTAAACATAAAATTTCCTTCCATTGGGGAGAGGCACAACAGAGGGTGTTTGATACATTAAAAGATAGGATTATCACCACACCTATATTACGTTTTCCCTCTTGAGACAAGCCCTTTCATGTCCATGTAGATGCCTCAGGGACCGCCATTAGAGCAGTAATTACATAGCCAGGTGAAGAGATTGTTGATCTTCCTCTATCTTTTGCAAGTATGAAGCTGACACCAATAGAGTATAATTATAAAACAACTGAGCGTGAGGCATTGTCGATGATCTATGCACTTTTCAAGTTTAGATAGTATCTACTGGCAACACCCTTTGTGTTTTACACTGACCACATGACATTAAATTATTTGGTGAATAAGCCTGTTTTACAAGGGCACATATGTCGGTGGGTGTTGTTGTTTCAAGAATTTGAATTCACCATTGTAGTGAAGCCTGGGAAAATCAATTGTGGGCCTGATCATCTATTAAGAATTGATTCAGGGGAGGATGCATAGATTATTGAGGAAAAAATGCTAGACGCACAACTGTTTAGGTTGCGGTGCATGCTCTTGGATTTGGAAGAGATTGTAGTATTTTTAAAGGAAGGTGTGGCACCAGAAGGAATGAAGACTTTAGAGAAAAAGCAATTGGCCATACGTGCCACACCCTACATGTTAATCAGTGGAGACTTATAAAAGTTGGGATGTGATTTTACGTAGGTGTGTATTAGAGTGTGAGCACCTGGCCATCATGGAGGAGGCACATGGAGGAAGTGTGGGTGGAGATTATGCAGGTGATGCCACCGTGCATAAGATATTAATGGCAGGTTTGCGGTGGGAAACCCTGTATAAGGATTGTAGAGACTATTGTAAAGCGTGTGAACACTGTCAGCGCATTAGCAAACCAGGAAGGAGAGATGAAATGCCTTTACACCCTATCCCTAGCACAGAGACTTTTGAAAAGTGGGCAATAGAATTTATAGGACCTATTGCACCAGTGGCATGTAGGATTGGGTCATGTTATGTCATCACTTGCATGGATTACCTGACAAGGTGGGTAGAGGCAACTCTAAATAAAGATTACACAATAGCTGCAGTGGCAAGGTTCTTGTGGGAAAACATTATTACGAGGTATGGATGTCCATTGAGTTTGACCAGCAATAGGGGTATGCATTTCTTGAATGAGACCATGAGGATCCTGTTATCAGAGTTCATGGTGGCTCGTCACAAGACTACACCCTATCACCCATAAGCAAATGAAACCACATAAGCATTCAAAAAAATATTGAGTCATACCCTAACCAAAATTTTTGATGTTGGAAGACAAGATTGGGATGAAAAAGTATCGACAGTATTGTGGGCTTACAGGACAACATATAAATGGCTGAAAAAACCCACACATTTTCAGTTGGTGTTTTGCATGGAATTTGTTTCACTGGTTGAATTTATGTTGCCTTCTCTACGAATAACATGCATAGGAGGGTTAGCCGATGAACAAGCACTGGAAGAAATAATTGATGATTTAATGAAGTTGGATGAGAGATGATCACTCGTCAGGTGGAGCCAAATAGTAGAAAAAGCAAAGTAGAAGGCTTGGCATGATTTCCACATTAGAAACAAGAAGTTTGAGGTTAGGCAGATGGTGTTACTATATGATTCTAAGTTTTTGCTTTATCCCAGGAAGTTGAAAGTCCATTGATTGGGTCCTTACATAATCTCGTACATCCTTGATTTGGGTGCATGCCAGTTACAAGTGCTGGATGGGAGGAAGTTTCCTGAATAGTTCAATGGGAGTAGGCTGAATCCCTACTATAAATAAGTATTCTTGGTGTTTGTAAATAAGGTAGTTTTTCCAGTTAGTTTAGAAATTTCCTTTATGCTTTTCCCTTTCTTGTGTTTCCCTTTCACGTTCTTGTTTTTCTTTGTGCCTTGGGCGTCGGTAACCTTATTTGATTTTTTTGGAGAAATTGTGAGTGCGTAGAGGACCACACATAATTTTAAGTGCGGGGTAGAGAAATGTGAAGGAGTGTATGATTAGAGTGCCAAGGAAGTTGTGATGAAAATCCCTGTTGAATGGCCCGGTTGAAAGATGTGTATGAAGAGAAAAGATGGAAGAAGAATGGTTGGTGCTAGGACAAAGCTACTTTTAGATCCCATGTACTAAGGAGGAGAAAGCACATTTAAGAAACACAAGGTAGGTGAGAGCAAGAATCAGGACAGAAGAAGTGCCTTCGGCATAGGTTACGTGCGCGTAAGAGTCTTTTATCATGTTGGATTGGTTATGTGCCAGAGTGTTGGAGGATTTTTCGTAAAGGTTGGGCGTGTGAGTAAAAGCGCTAAAGATAGGCTTTGTTTGAAAAATTTACATTAAATGAAAAAATTATGGTGGTAGGTGAAGTAGCATTTAATGTTCAAAAAGAGAAAAACTATAAGTAAAGGGTTGAGGCACTTTCATTTTCACTTTGTGAAATAGAGAAAGAAGCGAGTTTTACAAACTAGGGTTTCTAGATTCGATTGAGTGAAGAAAGATCTGTGAGATTGAAGCGTGAGTAGCCAATTTGAGTTTGCGAACCAGAAGGGGTTACATGGGTGTGAAAAAAAAAGTTGTAAGGAGGTGCCATCTTGTGGAATTTTTATCTCAGTTAGGGTTCGACAAACTAGGGCATGGGTTCAAGAGATTTTATATCACAAATTTGAGATCAGAGGCTGAAAGAAGTGGAAGAACAAAGTAACAAGGAGGGAGTGAAGTGATAAGAGGACCTTGAAAATAGCACCCAAGAAAGGAAAGGGCAATGGCAAGGCCAAACAACAAGAACCTGACATAAATACGAATGAAGAATTGTATGTGGAGATGCAATACCCAGATGGGGTAATGATGGGTAAGGAGTGGGAATACCACCTGAGAAATGTGCCTATAAGTGATTATAACCACCGAAAAAACACAATCAAGAATGAAATGCACTGTAGTTAGTGTGCCCCACAAGTAAACGAATACCAGAGGGCTTGCCAATCTATAATGATGACGTTAAGGTCAAGATGGACAAGGCAGGGTTGTTGCAACTCTATGAGTTGCCCTATTTTGGAAAGCCAGAACACCTGTATCAATGGATAATGTTGTGGGTAGAAGAATAGTACTTCCGCTTTGCAGGGTGTAAGATGTGTGTTACTCATTAACTCATCTCTCAGTTCACAGGCCTCATATGTGAAGGAAGCAACTTGGAGGATGACTTGAGAAATAAGGAGGCAATTCAGGAGACATTCAACAAATATGCCTACAAGAAAGGGTCGAGGTACTACAACATTTCAGAAATCAAGGACCCAGTAATGAAAATGGTTGTGCATCTGGTAACAAAGTTGAATGGCCAGGAAAGGTGGACCCAGGTCAATAAAACTTGGTTACATGTTTGCAGAAAAATTATAGAAGGCACCATATACAACTTGTTTGATTTCATCGCAAAGGAGATTGTCAGTTGCACGAAGGAGGGGGAAAAAATCCTCTTCAACAACATCTTACTAACCATTGTATTTTCAAAGATTGGAGTGCCTGATGCACTAGACAAGTTTGTATGGGAGTACCCTACCGAGGATCCTTCACCCATGAAGAGATTTGAGAGGTATGCTTGTGACACAATGACAACACCCCACAAGGTGTGATTGGGGAAATGGAATATGTGCCTAAGGAACACGTTTGGGGCAGAGTGGAGAATTCTTGAGCAACTCCAAGTAGCCATTGAGGGGGAATTTGAATTTACGGTATATCAACATTTCTGCCTGGGTAGGTTCAGGATGGTAGATGAATTATGGCGCCCTTAGTGCAAGATTCCCTTCGCATTCACTGCTCAATACTTCCAAGCGGGAGTAAACAAATTTAAGGAATCCAAGAAGTTGAAGCTAGAATTAGGTAGTCTGGACCGGAAGCATAGGGAGATGTGGGAAAGGTTTAACTACCCTAGCGGGAAGCACACGTACGTGGAAAGGTAAATGCCGCATGAGGTCCAAATGAAAAGGCTGATGACACTACCCATTGCAAGAGGATCCGCGGCACGCGTGTACCTTCGTATAAGGCCCAAGTTTGAGAAAGGCATGTATCTGGAGAATGATGTCTCCATACCTAAGGATCCCATGGGTAGGAAGAAGCCCACACCCAAGAAGAGGGGAAGAGAAGATGAAGAAGCACCAAGTGTGCAAAATACTCAGACAGTGAGCATGCTGATAACAAGTGCCAAGCCTAGTACTTACATGCGGAGAAAGAAGTCCCCGGTGAAGGAGAAGACACCAGAAGTGGAGGTACCTAGGCAACCAATCACCAAGGAAAAGTCACCTGAGGGAGAGGAAGAGGCCGAATCCCTTATCAAGGATCCACCTCTCAGGAAAAAGTAGAGGGTGGAAGATGAAGCTGACTCGGAGGGGACTGACAGCTTGGAGAAGTACATGGGTAAAAGAAAAGATGAAAGTGAAGAAGATAATAGCAAGGAGTATGAGCTTGAAAGAGACTAGGAGCCACATGTTTTCAATGTGTATGAATTTGGAGAAGGGAGCAAAGATGAGAAACAGGAGTTCATATTCACATGGCGTAAGGGCACCCAGGATGAAGAATGTGCCTGGGACATGGAAAGGATTGAGGAGGTTGGCGTGGAAAAGCAGGAAGCCATAAACTTCACAAAGGACCAGATCACTGAGGTGGCAGAGAGAGAAGTAAAGAAAATGCTCGAGGCCCTGATAGACCAAGATTTGGAGTGCAACACTGACATAGTGCTAGAGGAAGGAGAGAAAAACATTGATAAGGAGAATGAAAACATGGGAGGAGGTCCCGCTCTAATGGTGAGTTTTCCCAAATGTGTGCGCTCGAGAAGGAGGACCCTCGATATAGAAAAAATACAAGTGATGGGCCACATTAATTACTCTCAAGGAAGGTACTACGTGTGTGGTTCTAAAGCACAGTGCCCACAAAAATGATTTTAGCCATGGGGTCATTTGAAAATGAGCACGCGTACCCTAGAACGAAGAAGATGCTCTCTTGGGAATTTTAATCCCACATTGATGAGCTAGACTTTAAAGTCTGCCAAGGAGCAATCATCATAGTACCAGAGTCAAAGGGAGCCAATCCCTTGGTAAATTCCTAGGAACTCTCAGATGAGCAGGTCTGTAACACACTCAAAAAGTTTGCGGTTGAGACAGAGGCTAGGCTCTTCACGTGCAATGACATAATAAGAGTACTGGAGGAGAAACTAGGGAAGAAAGAAGAGGATCCAACGAAGAAGGCAAAGAGCTTGAAGCAAGAAGAACTGATCAGCACACAACTAAGGTGCGAGCTAAAGGATGAAAAGATAAAGGTGTAGGAAGTATAAAAGAAGGTGGAGTCTATCAAGAGTGCCATCAATTTAAAGCACCAAGACTTAGCGCCACCCGCACAGAAGTACTCATCTCTTCTGGAATGCTTAGAATATCTAACACATGTCCTCACCATGGAGAGATGACCTTTCACCCTGGATTCTGTAGAAGAAGTGGACATGAATTTAAAGTAGGAGGATAGGTTGAAGGTGGTAGCACTCATTGCTGAGTACAGCTAGGTACTCGTAGAAGTTAAAGTCACTACCTAATCTCTTGAGGTTGCATATGATACTTGCACAGATAGGGATAAGGTAGCAAGATCCTTGGTCACCACACTCGAATCAGAGCTGAAGGAGTTCCAAGAGAAGAACAAAGGAAACATGGTAGAGAGGGATAAGGTTCTTTCCAAAGTAGAAAGAAAATATGAGGTGATTGAAACATCAAGGAGTTTAATCAAGTCCCAGCTAAAAGAACTATACCCTTAGACTACAAGGAGGATGGAAACACTC
This sequence comes from Taxus chinensis, assembly GCA_019776745.2. Classification (NCBI taxonomy): domain Eukaryota; kingdom Viridiplantae; phylum Streptophyta; class Pinopsida; order Cupressales; family Taxaceae; genus Taxus; species Taxus chinensis. Next base: position 500,173,130 of record CM034155.1, on the reverse strand, counting down.
AAATACCTAGGCAAGGAGATGGAGAAGATCATTGAAACCTTGGGCACCATGAGAATCGACCTAAGTTTTGATGATGTGATAATCCTAATCGGCGACCTTTGTCAGAAGGCACAGAGCGAGGTCAACATTTGGAACAAGCTATAGGAAGACTTGTGGAAGGATTTTACCAGCTTGCTGAGTTGATGCCCCTCCATTCTTCATTCTTCCCCAATTATTTCATTCCTTTATTCTTTTACAAAATGTAAGATTACACCTTGGTATCTTAAGGCAGCCTACATCTAGGTTAAGTGGAGTGTTTCCGTGGACAGAGAACAGACATAGTGTGGGGTGATGTTGGACCCCTAGAATATTGACGAAGTGTGAAGGCGCATAGGCATACAGGATCCTAGTTATGTAATGATGTGCAAGGAAAAAGTATGCAAGAGAAGGGATTAAGGAAGCACGTAGCACACGTGATGCAGGAAAGGATCAGGACTTAGTATTTGTGGATGTCCAAAGTAGAACACATGAAAAGCATGACTTGGTTACGCATGGATAAGATGCCAGCTTGATGACAGGTTTGCCTAGGAAGGAGCATGCCTGTGATAGAATATTGTATAAGAACATCATGGAATGAAGTGGAGAGCTCAGGCCTGGAGAAGCGTACTCGCATAGAGGACCACATTCAGACACTTGGCACCAGATCTGAGGGCACCGGAGGGTGATTTGTCAGTCCAGGAAAGCTATAAATACAAGTGCCTGCATAGATAGAGATATACCCATATACATTTAGATATCCATATAGATCCATAGAGAGTGAGCGGAGCTCTGTAGAAATACTGCGAGGACTCTGTCAGTGAATAGTTGTATTCAGGAGAGAATGCATTAGGCCTAGGGGTTGTAAATTTTCTTTTGGGTAGCTTAGTTACATTAATTCCAATGCAATGCATGAATATGGTCTTCTTCTCTAGGACCCTTTGTAATGGTTCCATGGATGTAATAAGGTTTCCTGTTATAGTAAATATATGAATATCAATGATTCTGATGCATATTTATCTCTTATGAGTTCTCTTTCCTTTCATGCTAAAGTATGGATGCTTGTATATTTCTTTCTGTCACAATACATGTTATGGATTCTTTTAAGCACTCGGTCTGAAATGACTGCAAGGATCTAGAGGCTGTTCTAAGCCCTATGATTCTTATATGTCCTAAAATCCCTTATTAAATCTCTTACACAAATCATAGATGATGTTTCCTACTAAACTCACATAAAAGAGAGACTCGGTCCCCGCATGTGCCTCGCATGAGTGCTCAACTTTTGCTAGGTGATAGGTCGATGCACATGGGGTTCCTTTCTTTTGTGATAAGAGTAAAAAATACTAAAATCAAACCAGAGCGGGTTAAGGCCATCCAAAGCCTTACCCTGCCTACAAGAAAAACTAGGGTGCATTCCTTTTTCGGAAAGTTCAATTTCCTAAGAAGATTTATACCTGAGTTTGTCGATAAAACCAAGGATATCCTTAGGATGATGAAATGTAAAAATCCATTTCAAAGGAGCACTGAAGGGAAGATTTCTTTTGAAGAAGTCAAAAGAGAAATTTCTCATGCTCCTATTCTGGTATGCCCAGAACTCAAGAAGGATTTCATCATGTACAGTTACACTTCCGCACATACAGTATCAACCATCATGATGTAGGAGAACAAAGAAGGAATCGAAGCTCCCATTGCCTTCATGAGCTCCCCACTAAAGGAACATGAATTGAATATGTCACAAATTGAAAAGCATGCTTATGTAGTGGTGTGAGCAGTGAAGCATTTCAGTTATTATGTGTTGAGTTCTCACACTCTCGTTCTCGTTCCTGATACTGCAATTAAGTCCATGTTGAATCAACAAGAGTTGGGTAGTCAATGGCATAACTAGATAGCCAAATTCCAAGAATATGACTTGGACATCAGACCTACCAACTTGGTACGAGGAAGAGCCCTGTGCCAATTGATTGCAGAAAACAAGTCTGAGACAGAATGTGAAGAAACTGAAGGTACTTCTTTAGAATTGCCCATGGTGCTTTTTCTAAGCACAACCGATGAATGGTATGCAGATATTTCTTTCTTTTTAACCTATGGAAAATTTCCCCCGCATTTAAGCCAAAAAGAAAAGAGGAAAATTAAATTAAGGTCTGCAAGATACATTCTTTGGGATAATGGTATATACAAGAAGGGTATTGATGGCGTATTCTTGCGTTGTGTTGATAAGTCTTAGTAGATAATGTTGCTAGAATCCTTCCACAATGTAGTATGCGGAGGAAATTTCTCTTCCTCTATGATGGTTTACAATATATTATGAGCTAGGTACTATTGGCCTAATCTCTTTTGAGATTCAACAGAATGCGTGGCTAAGTGTGAAGCTTGTCAACATTTCGTTGGTCGTCCTAAGTTGAAAGATCTTCCCTTGAAGCCTGTGATAATTGAAGAACCTTTCCACCAATGGGGAATTGATTTCATTGGAGTACTAAATCCTACCTCCAGTTCCACTCATAATTATGTGCTCACTACCACAGACTATTTCACCAAGTGGGTGGAAGTTGCGCCAATCAAGCAGGAAACCTCCAAAGCCGTGTGAAATTTTATCAAGGAGAATATAATTGTTAGATTCAACATTCCTCACAAGATTGTTTCTGAAAATTCTCCTAATATCTCATCACACAAGTTGATAGAATTTTTTTATGGATTTGGGATCACATTGGCTCATTCATCATATTATTACCCCCAAGGCAATGGTCAGGCTGAATCAAGCAACATGAACCTGGTGAACATAATCAGAAAGATGGTTGATGAGAATCAGAGGACATGGCACAAAGCATTGTATGATTCATTATGGGAAGATCAGATTACTCCTAAGTGAGATATTAGAATGTCCCCATTTACAGGTGTTATATGGAATTGAAGCTGAGATCCCTATTTCTATAGAATTTCCAGCCTTACGATTGGCTAAAATGATTGAGGATGAAACTTTTCAAAGTTCCATTGAGAAAAGGATAATGTACCTAGTCAGGCTAGAAGAAGAACGGAGCAAGGTGGTGGATCACATTTTAGATCATCAGAGAAAATTCAAAAATATATTTGACAAAAAATCAAAGCAACGTGATTTCCATATTGGAGATCTAGTACTTCTCTGGGATAAGAGAAGGGAACAGAAAGGGATGCATGGCAAGTTCAACTCTTTATGGAAAGGTCCTTTCAAAATCCATCAGATGAATGGTGAAAATAGCCTCTTTCTATCATATCTCAATGGAGAGTTACTCCCTCTACCTTTCAATAGTCAACATATGAATTTGTTCTATTAGTAATGCAATATGCTCTCTTCCACTGTATTATAATTTATTTCTTGTTATGTGTTTGCTTTATTTCTATCTTTGTTTGTTTGTTTGTATTAATTTTTCTTCTTCTGACTCTATAGCCCAATGGATAAAGCTTTTTGATACATGAGTTCTCTTCCTTTGATGTTTAAAAGAAATTCCCCAACTGGAGCCAGTTGTTATCTCATTTTAGTGATTCCAGCTAAAAATGAGATAACCATATTAAATTTTTGACATATCTCTTAAAATTATCCTTTGAAGGAGATTTTTGGGTTTTCAGGTTTTCATTGCATGAAAGCATGTTTTATGCATGCTACATGTCTAATGTTCCCCAAAACCTGAAACCTGATTGTCTTAGCAGTGTGTCAGGTTTTCAGAACTCCCACGCATCGAAACATGATTTATTTAATGAATTTTTTTTGTCATTTGTTTCCCAAAACCTGAAACTCGAACAAAGCCTTTGTGTCAGGATTTCAAGACTTAGAAGCATCTCAACATCTTATGTGTCATGCTTCATGTTTTCCAAAACCTGAAACCTGAATTAAACTAAATCCTTTGTATCAAGTTTTCAGAAGCTCCAAGCATGATGACATGTCATTAATGTCCTTTTGACTGGTAGTTGGCACATGTGTCAAGGGAGGTGTAATTAATGTTAGGGTATTATAAATAGTTGGTTTTCCATGTTATTTGTTACCTGGTACATTTTGGTGCATTGGATTTCTGTGTATGCTTCTTCCACCTCCAGACCCAATTGAGCTTCCCGGTTGATTATGCCATCCGTCTTTGATAATTTGTCAAACTTTTTGGAGGTATTATTCTCCTCTTTCCATTTTAAATCTTTTCAGGGTTATTTTTGAGGTGTTTTGCTTGGGTTTTTATTTCATTTCCTCTTCCATTACTGGTTTAGGGTTTAGGGTTTTTTTTTCCTTAGTTCTTGTGTTTTTCCCAGTAGGGGTTTTGTTTAAAATTCATTCCTTGGTTATTTACTTATTTTAACATAAGTTTTCCATTTTAAAAGAATCTAAAAATCAAGGAGTGAAAAAGGTGGGAAATTCTCATATTCTGGCATGTTAGAAACCTGATATATTGATTTCAGGTTTTGTAGGGTGCTCGACACCTATCAAGTTCCATTGTGTGTCAGGATCTTCCACCTGATCAACATCCTTTGACTTCTGTAGTGTGTCAGTTTTTCATCAATACGTGACATGCCCTAACTTCCAAAATACACCCCTCCAGTTTTTTGGGTTTCTCAAGGTGCTTGACATCCTCCAAACTCCGCTAGTGTTTCAGGTTTTTTTTGGTGTTTGACATGGCCTAATTTCTGACATACAATCTAGTCTATTGAGTTTCTGAAGGTGATTTGGAAGTTTCAAAACCCAAATAGTGTGGTGGGTCTGTGCACTTTTCCAACAAGCTCTCACACCTGATTGCTTTTCTAGAAGTCATCAAGGCATTTTCAAGACTCCTCATGTTAGACCCCAACCAATATAAGGATAAGTAAGATAAGTCAGGAAAGATGAAGTATAAGTATCAGAAGATGGATTCTTCTTCTTATGTAAGATGCAATTATGACATCTGGGACAAAGAGCTTGGAAATATAGATATGTAAGACTTCTGGAAAAGAATTGAGGATTCTTCTCAGAATTCATGGATGAAGTCAATAGCCAGCGACGGTCTCCCTCTTGCAGCAGGATTTCCAATATCAGATCAATGCCCTGAATTCATCCTGGCTTGTGCTTCCCACTATGACTCAGCCTCCCGCTCAGTAAGAAATAAAAAAGGAGAGTCTATAGTGAAATTGGACAGAGATTACTTCGATAAACTCCTAAAGTTGCCCAAATTTATGGAATATGTTGATTTAAACCTTAAATCAGCACAAAAATCCTAGGACAAAGATCAAGAAGACTACATCAAGCACATAAATAAGAAATTCTTGATCAAGACTAAGCCAGCTATTTCTAGGTTCCCTAAGTTGGTTCCTAGAAGTGATTTTATTCTTGAAGTCAGAGATATCATCACCCTTTTGAGCCAGTTATTTTAACTCCCAGAGTCAAAAGAATTCCAAGGGTGGATGTACCAGTTCATGGTCATTATAAAGAAGAATGACCAAGGGATTGATTGGGGTAGCTTAATAAGTGACGAGATAGACTCCCAAATGAAAACGGTCTTGTCTACCGACAAGTTCTATATGATTTCATACATCACCTATGTAGCAACATGCATGAGAAACTACCCAGGGTTAGATGTAAAGGGAAACCAAGCAATGAAATACATATATTGGTAATTCCCTCAAATGATAATAAAAGGGTCTGAAGACTAATTTAGAAGAGTGAATGACACCTTTTTCTATGAAAATATATGTAGGCTGGATCCTAATCTAAGAAAAAGAAGAGTTTCTGATGAGGCATGGGCAGAGGTGTCAAAATGGCATTGCATCTATTTACAATTCAAGAAGTTCACCTATCTTTGGGTGGTAAAGTTACAGGGTAACCCTTTCCATTTTCCCAGGTTCCCAGGTGACAAACTCATCCTTATGGAGTTAGTCAAATAATTGTTGGATTTCCACAAGTTCCAACAAAGTAGGAACAAGGCCACTGTCTCCTTCCCTATTTCCATTGGAAGGTTTAGATGTTCTACCATGGTTAAGGCCAAGAACATGGTGCATAAGCTTTAAGACAAATTTAAGAAGAATATGAAGTTCAGGGAAGGATTTGACATCCGAGGAGTCCTCAAGTCATATGGAACCTTATATCTGCATGTGTCCCATGTAGAAGACAGCTGGGTTGATCTTCGGGATGAAGTTTCCATCTGAAGAAAAGATAATAGAAGACTGAAACTCAAATAAATTCAAGCATTAGATCTAGCCAATATCCTAGAAGGCACCACTAACAATGAGAGTGTTTTGGACACTAGGTATGAACAATCAGATGGAGACCAACTCAGATTCCTAGCTATTGATTGGTCCATTGCTGAAAAAGCTTCTATCACTGAAAGGGATGCTCAAATTCTTGTCCGTACCAAGGCATGGCTCATTTATTGGGGAATGAGTTATAAGGAAAAGATATTTTCAAAAATGGATACTTTAGAAGTGGGACCCTCCAAGGGAGAGAAGGAAAAGGATAAAATCCATACCAAGAGGTAAATAAAATTTAAGTTTTTCAGAGAAGTAGAAAAGAAAGGGTCCGAATCATCTGCTACTCCTACACAAACAGTTGTGATATTGGATTCACCTCCTCCACCAGAACAAGGAGGAATTATTTCAAAAGTCGAGGTTGGTCAACCTCTTAATTCTTCTTTTGTTGATTGCTCGTCAGAAGTAAGTCTTTCTCATGCTTCTCAAGCTTTGTCTTTGGAGTCTTTACCTCCTCTCTCTCAACCTTCATCATCTCATATTCCTATGCCACTTTCACCAGCCATGCCCATCATCTTCTCCAACCTCTCACCTCTCTCTGCTAGACCTCAGATGGCCATTGAAATTCCTCCTCCTTCTGCACCTTCATTCCCTAAATCTATCCCCATAATCACCACACTTGCAGTCATTACCACTCCATAAATAAACCTTCCTCCACCTACTGATGTAACCATAACACCTCTAATAGGGGAAACTCCTTCTACTGTACCTCAATGGTTAGTTGATCAGACCCTAAGAAAGAGGAACATGGTAGTTCCCCTACCACCCTTTGACTTCAGTTCACTCAAGGCCTCTCCTGCCAAATCTGCCAAGAAACCCAAAATAGTTTCAAGGGTTTCAGTGGATGCCTCAGGGTATAAGTTTGCAGAGAATTCCACTCCCGTAGCTGATAAAACCAAGGAGGATATAGTGGTTATTGTTTATTAGATTACAATGGTTGATCTGGGAAAGGTAAAAATAGAAGGAGCAGAGCAAGATGCCATGAATGTGCTATGCCAGAAGTTGAAGGAAACAAAGGTGAGTAGGGATGAGCTAAAGGAGAAAGTTGAACAGTTGATAGATGTATTGTTCAAGATCTCAAAGCCCTCTCATTCAACACCATCATCTTCTACTCCTACTCCTATCAGGTTTGATTTCTCATCAGTACCTATTATTGAAAAGATCAATGAGAAGGGGCGAACGGTTGATGAATGGATTCAGCGGTTACTCATTCAAGGAAGAAAAGTCATTGATGGCATAGTGGAGGTTTATAAGTCCTTGGTGGAGATGAAAAAGGATGGTGACAAAATGAATGATGAATTTTCAAAGGAATCTGAGAACCTTGAGTTAAATTTGGAAGCTCTCAATGCGTTGAAAAAAATTCCATCTCAGGTCTTAGTGGAAGAAGGAATCATTCCACATGGGGATAAGCATTTCTAGCTAACCAAAACCATTAGATTCAATATAAAGATTCTCAGTGAAGCTTGCAATAAATTGAGGGAATCTAGAGATCAGTTGATTGATGCCACCAGTGACATAGAAGAGGATATTTTCAAGATATTCACCAAAGTTTTGGATGAAGGCGCAAATATTCTACCTGCTGATGAATTCTGTAAACAAATCTAGGAATCAATTGAGCACGAACCAGGATCCATCTTTGATATGACCATTATTGATAAGTTCATAAAGATCAAAAATGTTTTGGAATCACTCAGGAAACTCAATAAGAGATTGAAGAAATTTCCTGTTAATGCAAGTGACACTCGGGAAACTTGTGAGGTTGTAAGTTATTATTCTAGTGCACCAGATGAAGCTGAAATGTAGGGCATAATCTAGAAGTTTATAGAATTTTTAGACAAGAAGGATTTGCTGGAGGAAGACAAGGATGAGGAAACAAAATAAGCATAATGCTACATGTCATTTCCTTCCAGAGATTGACATGTCTTTTTCATTTTCATTTGATCACATAGGAAGCAAATTTTGACTTGTTCTCTTGTGTGAGAGTCAAGCAAAATAAGACTCTCATTAAAAGACTATTTTATAGGATTTATCATATTTTCTCTCTGCCATTTTTATTATAAATAAGGGATTCTTGTGCATTCTAAAGAAGATAATTTTTGAATATTAGGAGCTATTGTGAAGAAGAAGAAAAAAATTATATTTTCTTTTAATCATTGAAGAATAATTACAGGTGTTATTTTACAAACTTTGTGTTGTGGGATCCATCTATCTTGAGAGATTGTTCTTACATCCAAAATCTTAATCTACTCTTTGTTTAGTATTCTTGATCATTTTAATCATTTCAAATAATTACACTCATTATCTAAAACTCGTATAAGTATTTCTTGATCTATGTTTGCTTGAAAGAAAATACGTTCCTCTTATCCCCCTTCCCAATTTGTTTCGTCTATAATATTTTCCCTTCTAATTCTTTCTAATCCAAACTGTAATATCTCCATCTCGTGTTGATATGGATTGTAGGATTGTATCCCAACCCCAATGGTTAGATTAGTGTGAATATTTTATTTATTATTTCTACTGTGTTTTATATTAGTAACAAATAGGCAGCCTCACCTATCTCTGAGGAGGGATTTGATCCTGTGTACTATGGTTGAACCTCATATTTTGGCCTAAAAAAAATATAACCAACAAGGTTCCCATTGCAGCCATCCTCAAATGTGTTGTATATGGCTTGCTGGTATCCAAATTTGTTCTCCTTTTAAAGCCAAACAACAACACAGATTCACCATGGAGCTTAGAGGTAGCTATATCATAAATATATGTCATTTTGTAGCTGGGGAGGAATCTAACTTTCCCTTTGTTAAATGGATTTTTGGAGATATGGATAACACCTTAAAAGGATATGATCTTATCCTAACTATTTTAGGTTTTGCCTTTCAACCAAGGTAAGAGAACCTGTTTGGTAACCTCTGTTATCTAAAAGGAGATACATGTACATTTCTTTTGCATAAATTTTATAGAGAAGACCTTGGGAAAATATGATCAACACACCAAATCTGACTCTCACGAGTTGTCACTTCTAGATTATGGAGATATTTTCAACACAAGGCTAAGGTTACTAAAGACATTTGGAATCCTGATCTATTCTGCATACTTTAGCAAATGGATTTTGTTCTTGTGTGGGTATACAGAGAAAAATAGGGGTAGTATGGGTAGGATTAGATGTTTTAAAATAGATTTTTTGTGGGAGTGGAGATAGGATGAACTTGATTCAACAGATCCTTGAGAGCTTATGCAAAATGGAAAGATTCAAACAACAAAATGCCACAAAATTTAGAAATATTTATTCAACTAGAATATGTGATTCAATGGAGGCCCAAACTGGTACTTTTTCATACAACCTATGGGATTCTATCACGAAGGATCGAGTTAGAGAACCCAATAAAGCACCAAGATTTAAACCAAATCATGCCTAAGGTACACCCAGAGGCTTACAGATAATCTCTGTGAACAAAATGAAAGAAATGTGATTTTAAACTATTTATCTCACTCCCAGATGAAGGCTCTTCTGAGAAATGAAATTACAGATGCCACTAAACTATCACAAGGATTGAGACCTGTGTGATTGGACCAGATTTTGGTACAAGATTGCAACAAAAACAAGAAAAACTACTTGCATGCATTCAGAGATGAAATAAACACACTTTACTCAAGATTAACATAGAATAAATCAATTTTGATCAAATTTATCAGCAAGGGAAAGTTTCCAGAACAATCTCAAAGCTTTTCAATGGTTGTACACTTGCAACCACCTTGACACGATTAAATTTGACACAAAGAGGGATATACAGGATTCTTAGATGGCTTCTCAAAAAAGGATGGGCTCTATCAAGCTTTTTCTACTAGAAAAATCAGTCCCTGACCTCTCCAAAACTCCCAACCATTTGCACAATGAATTTTTTCCATTTATAACTTTTACAATAGACTGCTTTCCCCCCAAAAACCAAACATTGAGTGCTACCAGTGTTTTCCATGATCACGATCATGATTCCCAGAATCAGATCTACAAGAAGTTACTAGGTGCTCAAGGGAAAATCTCTTTGAATATCTCCCACATTAAACTCCTTCCTCTGGAAAATCATGGCTCTTTCCATTCACCAACCAGTTCCGCCCCTAATCTATCAAATCTGGCTCCTTGCGTGCTCAGGAGAAGAAAAATAGAAAATTAGATCAAGCCTGATAGTCAGACCATTTTAATGGTGAAAGACGTCTCTAGATCTCTCCCACCAAACTCTAGATATCAAAATTAACTCGCCTCTCTGTTTGGCATGTAGAAAATAACAAGAAATCATGAAGACTCGCACTTCTAGGAGCTTTACAGTAGAAATGGGGGGAAAATCAGATTTAGACACACAACTACCATTGATCTTCAATTTGAATGTGGGCCATCCATGTGGAAGATTCAAAAATGGGCTCAGGGGCTTCCTTTTGAATTTTTATGACCCTTTGAAAAAATGTAAAAATTTTACATTTTGCTCCACACCTCCACTTCTGAAAAATGGGCCTGACACATGTCCTAAGGTGGGTCCCAAAGGAAACACGGAAAAATTCTGCCATTTGACCCTCTTTTGGAAAAAGGAAAATTTTCCAAGTTTTCCCTGCAGCTCTGCCCTTCCGCTTCAAGTTTCTAATGTGGGTCCCAGCGGAACCCTGCTTCCTTTTATGCCTTTAACTCCTTTTCCCTCAAAGGGAAAATTTCTCACTTTTCCTCCGAAAGCCCGCACCTCCACCATTGACTGGAGCAAGCTTTGACCTTTTTCCATTTATTGGGATCGTGGGTCATTTTGATAATTTTAGTCATTTGCATGAAAGAGGCAAAATTTCCAAGTTACCCCCGATGGTCCACCTTCCCGCCCCTTTGACCAAAAACAAACTTTAACTTTTTCTTTTGTTAGGCTTGTGGGCCATTTTTGATATTTTAACCCTTTTGAGACAAAGAGGAAAAAAGATTAAGTTCGCCACATGATGGTCCACTTCCTCCACCCTTGAACTCAGTTCAAACTACCATGTGTCACAATGGCGCTCCTTGAGATGCCGTTGAAAATTTGAAAAATGCAAAGTGAGCGGAGTCGCCACGTGTCCTGCCCCAGAAAAATTTGTTTGAAGGCTTGAAGACTCAGTGGAAGGTGCCAGCTCGTGTCATGTCCGAGGCTAGTCTCCAAATTGGCCAGTTGAAAATTCCAAGTCAAAAATGCAAAGTAAGCAGAGTCCTCCACGTGTCTCTCAGGTGCTACTTCTAAAATGGTAAAACCCAAAAGTAATCCCCAAATGAGTGCGTCGTTCCTCCACGTGTCCCAGACTTCCCATTTTTTTTTTGAAAAAGACTAAGTATGAGGAAACCCAACAGAAGCCTCCACATGTCTCTATCCCACCAAGCCTCCACATGTCCTCTCGGGCGCTACTCCAAGGAAAACCAAAAAGTAGATCTTCAAATGAGCACCGTTCCTCCACATGGACACATTTTTAAGTTGAGGCTTTTCATATAATTTTTGAAGTATTCAGTTGAGCCACATCCAACCAAAAGGATGAAGTTTCCTACCGATGCAAGGATGTAAATTTGACTGGGAGAAATGCCCGTCAAACCGTAAAATACAGAAAAATGACCATTTGAGCCTAAAATGAAATTTTCTTCAAGGACAGAGAGTTTAGAAATGTTACAAGGCTCAAATACGTTCCTCAGAGACACATCAATTCATTTTCTTCAAGTATCAAGGGTAGAAATGACAAGGATGATAGATCCTGACTATGGAAAATAGAGAGAATGGGAAAACGTGAGTTTTGAAGGAACAGAGAATGGGAGACTCAAAATACAGATTTATTCCAGAGGAACAAAGAAATGAGGAGAAAAATATGGACCCATACATGATCTTTGACCCAGGAGCAGATTAAAAATGGCAACAAAGACTGACCAAGCACAACATGGGGAAGGAGAAAATGACAGAGGTCGTAAATCAATAAATTTTCAAAGGCACAAATGGGGCGAGACTATTTTGAGCACCAACATTGGCTCCGACTCAGGGATGGGCACTCCCTACGAGTGCCACAAGAACAAAAGTAGACCAAGTGCCAAAAATATCCATTGGGCGAAACAGAGTCAGCTTGCAGAGCAGAGGAACAAAGCCATCTCTAAAAACAAACAGAGAAGCGAGAAAAAACAGGTCACCAAGGACTAGAACAAGCAAAAACACAAAACATAAACAACAAACTATACACTATACAAGAGGTGTTTACCTTGATTCTGGGGAATCAATCCAAGAAATGCTTCAGATGCCTTCCATTAACAAGCAGTTTGAGAAATTCACCATCCAAATCCTTCAAGAAGAAGGTGTGTTCACCAATTCTAATGTCAATGGAGTAAGGGCCCATCCATAATGAGTCAAATTTTCCATGCTTGCCCTTATCTTCATGCCTGCTATCCCATAGTAGCACAAGATCTCCAATATTGAAAGCTCTGGGAGTGACCTTCTTGTCAAACAGTTTCTTCATCTTTTCTCTGAACTTTATATGCCTCTGGTGGGATGCCCTCCTCTCTTCATCAAGCTCAACAATTTGGTTAATGCGAGCATCATAAGGACTTACCTCTTGATCTTCTAGTTGTTGAATGAACTGATATGAGGATAATTGCATATGTAGGGGCAATAGGGCCTGAGTTCCATATACCAACTCAAATGGACTCTTTCCAGTGGATCTTTTAACAGTGATCATATTAGCCCAGACAACAAACTTTGGTTGTTCACCCCATTTTCTCTTGTTCAGTTCCAAGGTTCTTCTGATAATCTTCTAGCAAGTTCTTATTACTGGACTCAGCTTGTCCATTTCCTTGGGGATTATAATTAGAGGCATATGTCAAGTTGATCACATATTATTTGCACATTGTAACTAGAGGTTTAGCTCTGAAACTCATGGCATTATCAGCTATGATTTTGACTGGTACTCCAAACCTGCAAATAATATGGTTTAGCACAAAGTCCATGACAATTTGGTGTGTAGCCTTCTTGGTGGGGATTGCTTCCACCCATTTGGTAAAGTAGTCAGTGGCTACAAGAATCCACTTATGGCCAGCACTTGAAGGGTCTGAAATCTCACCAATGAAGTCCATTCCCCATTGCTTGAATGGGGCTTCAATTGATACAGGATGTAAAGGTAGGGAGCCTGAAATTTTCAGTCTTCCAGAGAAATGCTGGCAACTCTCACATCTTCTGACCAACATGGTTGTATCCTTAAAGAGAGTTGGCCACCAATAACCAGCCCTCAGGATCTTGTGTGTTGTGACTCTTGCAGCGAAAAATTGGCCCCACAAACTCCTCCATGGAGATCAAAAATTATTTTGGGGGCTTCATCTTCAGTGATGCATCTTAAGAGGACTCCCTCTGGGTTCTTCCATGCCAACCCAAAATCAGTAATGACATATTTTTGGGAAGCCAACTTAAGAGCCCTTTTCTGGTTCTTACTTAAATGCTCAAGGCAATTTAAATGTCTGAGATAGAACATCACATCCTTGTACCACTCAAAATTCATCAACTTTTCAAAAACACCTGCCCTTTCTTCTTCAACCTCATTTACCTCAATAGTCTGCAAGTTGCTCTTAGCCATAAGCTTAGCCAAGCCCAAACCTCTCACCAACTTCGTGGTTTGGATGTCCATATCATATTCTTGCAACTTGTTCACCCATCTACATCTTTTGCTTGAGACTTCCATCTCTGACAAGATGTCCTTTACCATGGTATGGGGAACATAAGCAACAACTTTTGAACTTAGAATATAAGGCCTGAAAACCTTTGTTTCTTTTACCAAGGAAAATGCATGCTTCTCCATAATGGTGTATTTTAGTTCTACCCCTTGCAATGCCTTACTGAAAAAGGAAATTGGCCTCTCATCCCCTTCATTATCCTTCTGCAGTAGGACAGAAGCAATAGTGTTTTCTGAAGCAAAGGAAAATAGCTAGAAAGGCTCCTTATAATCTGGGGCTACCAAAACAGGGGCATGCTTTAATGCCTCTTTGATTCCATTGAAAGCTTGGATGGAATCCTCCTCCCATTTGATGACTTGGTCCTTCTTTAGCATGGAAGTGATTGGGATGGTCAACTCAGCAAAGTTTGATATAAATCTTCTAATGAAGTTTATCTGCCCAAAGAAGGACTAAATTCCTTTCTTGGTTCTTGGAATTGGGACTTTGCTGATGGCCTCCACTCTTTCTGGATCAATCATCACTCCTTCTTGTGACACAATGTGACCTAACAAATTTTCCTTCTGCACTCCAAAATGGCATTTCTTTGGATTGAGTGAGATGCCATATTCCCTACATCTTATCAGCATCTTCTCCAAGTGCAGCAAGTGGTCACTTCTCTTCCTTGAAAACACTGTTACATCATCTTGGTAAACAACAATAAACTCATTGATGTAACTAGCAAAAGCAACATCCATTGCTCTTTGAAAAGTGGCTCCAGTGTTCATCAGACCAAAGGGCATCTTGACATACACATATGTTCCCCAAGAAGTAGTAAAGGTGCTGTCTTGATCCTTTCTGATTCTCTTACCATGACCTAGTTATAACCAGAGAAACCATCTAAAGTAGAGAGCAACTTAGAACTAGTCACTAACTGCAACATGTGTTCCATGTTAGGTAAAGGATAGTTGTCCTTCATTGAAGCTTTGTTCAGATTCCTGAAGTCTACACACATCCTGATGTCACCATTCTTCTTTCTTACTGGCACTAGGTTTGCAACCCAAGAAGAATACCTCGTGGGCTAGATAATCCCTCCATCTCTTAGTTTCTTCAGTTCTTCTTGCATTTTGAGAGATAAGAGTGGATTAATTGGTATCTGTTTCTGCCTGAATGGTTTTGCATTGGGTTCCAAGGGAATCTCATGTTGAAACATGTCTTCTCTGTATGCTTTGAGCTTAGAATAGGTCCAAGCCATGCAATCTTGGTATTTCTTCAACAATTGGATGTATGACTGCTTTTCCTCCTTGCTGAGATTGTTTCCTAACCAAATCTTCCTTGGTTTCTCCTTTGTTCCAAGGTCATGCTCCTCAACATCCCTTGAGGCTGCCATATGCCTATTAATAATGCAATCAACATTATCAAAATTTGATTCAAGAGCAACCATCCCTCTAGGAATGGTATTGGTCTTTAGCTGGATGATGCCTTTGCCAAACAAGGTTTCCCTTCCCTCTGTTACACATACCATTGGCTCCCAATCAATGTTTTGATCAGCAAACTCTCCTCTTGTTTTGTAGAAATCTCCGATTTGAGCATCATCATCAAAAACCTGCCAGTGTTTAATATTGTCAGGGATAAAGGGTTCTTGTCAATACCTCGACATCATATTCACAATAAGGGGACATTGTAGAATTGTCAAACCGAGACCCCAACACTGCAAGCTTGTATTCCAAGTCATTGAACCTTCTGTCATGATGCGCAATGTTGAATGAGTCAAACATCTCAATGAAATCCCAAATTGCATGCTTATATTGCTTCATTCATTGATTTTTGGTGGCATACATTTTTATGACTTGCTTTACAATAAATTTTGAGTCTCCTTTAACAATGATTTCTTTGACGCCATACTTCCAAGCAATTCTTAAACCTAAAAACAGTGCCTCATACTTAGCAATTTTGTTAGACACTCAAAGTTAAGCTTGAAGGAAAAAAAAAAATTCCTGGCTTGGAGAAATCAAAACAACACCGGCACCATTTCCAAATTTGGAGCAAGCTCCATCAAACAATAGAGTCCAAGGAGAGCCTACCTACTCAAGACACTTACATTCCTCAATCTTGTGCTCCTTTCCATCAGAAAATCCCACAAAGTTGTCAGCATCAACATTTGTGTACAATACTTCATAGGATGCATTGTTGGGATCCTCAATAAGGTGCAACATTTTCTTCTCTCCATACAACCTGACAAGGCTGCCCTCAATTGGGATGGTGGCATAAGACATATCCATTTGGACACTCCCACCAACACTTGCAGCCCATTTTCTTGACAGCAACATACCCCACTTGGCTGGGCAATCAACTATGACAACATCAAGTTTTAAATTTTTACCTGGGTAGGTTGCAAGTTGCACCACCAAACCCTTCACACATCCCACTACTGGCACTTCTCTGGAGTCCATGGCAGTGCACTTCCCATATGCTGTTGTTACCTTAATATTCAGCTCATTCATGACTTCCAGAGGCATGACATTGCATGATGCCCCTGAGTCAAACATACAGTTATGGAGCAGCCTATCCTTGATGATCAGAGTGGTGAAGAATGGATCCACATTCAGCTGAGAGTCTACCAAGGATGTCCCCAAATAAACCTCAGGTGGTTCAGCTAGCTCCTTTGATGCTGGTGGTGTCTCATACTCTTCAATGACTGGAGGATTCTCCACAATGTTCACATTTCTTCCTAGGGCAGTCTTCTCTTCATTCAATCCCAAGTATTCAAATGCTCTCCTTTTGTGCTCAGGAATCCTAAGCAACTCAACAATTGGAACAGAGACTTTGATTTGACTTAAAACTTGGGCAATGTCATATGGGACATTCTTGGGCAAGGTAGTATTGGAAGGAAAGCTAATACACTCATTAGGTGGTACAAGATTTTTGATAGCTTGAGCATGAGGAGGGGTATGATTTTTGCTTGGAACTGCAGGGCCTTTGGCAGGTGCATCTTTCTTAGGAGCCTCTTTAGGAATGTTTGAAAGTAAGGGAGCTTTTGGCTTGGCTTGAGGCCCTTGTCACCTTTAACAACCCTACTTCTTGTGTTATATTCCTTCTCTTGAGCAACAACAACATTCATTAACAACTGTCTATCTTCCTCAGATGGGATTCCTCCATCATACTTTTTTATCATTAAAGCCCTTAAATATTCAAAGTCATTATTGGGAAATTCAAAATCTTGTACAGTATCTACTTCTAAAGTATGAGAGAGAGGAATAATATGTACCCTATGAATGCAGTCCCAAAAAGTGGCAGCAGTTCTAGCACTTATCACCTCAGTTGAGGTTGCCCCTTGTTGTGAGCTGGTGGAGCAACCCATCATGCAAACATCATCATCATTGTCATCATCAGCTTCTTCTTCTTCTTGCTGATCTTCTTCACAAGGAGCATGGGGCATGAAACATTTGTCACACCAATCAATGACCTCTGTTTCTTCCACAACAACAACTCTAGCAGCCAAAGGATCAGGCACCATTCTATTTTCCCTGCCCTGGGGCTGCTTATTTCCAAATCCAATAGGTCCTTTTCCTCTGTCATCAAATATTTGATGATTTGTGAGTCTTTCTTGGCCTTGTTGCTTGTGTTGTCCTTGTGAACTCTTCCCAATTCCTTTCTCACCCCAAGCTATTTTGTAGGAAATTTCCTTTGACAGCCCCTACCAAAGTCTTCACAACTTCTTCCAAATCAGCACCCTTGCTTGTCTGAGGTTTTTCTGGGTTAATCAACTTCACACCTTCCCTCTTTTGAGGCTTTCCAATTGCCTTGATATTATTCTCTATTTGCAGAGCCATGGTGAATGCTTGCCTCAAATTGGTAGGGTTCTTGTCCCTCAAGTAGTAAGCAACCTTTTTATCAAATGCATCTATGTATTTGATCAAACATGATTCATCACATGGCCTTATCCTAACAGGTAACCTTCTTAAACTATTATTGAACCTTGTGTTGAAATCATGTACTGACTCATTGGGATTCTTCTTGATGTTTTCAAACTCTGATAGAAGAAACCTAGGGTCAGTCCTATCACCATATCGCAATATAAATGCATTGTTCACCTCAGCCCAAGAGTCAATAGAGTTATCTGACAATGCTTTATACCAGTCCCTTGCATCCTCTTCTAAAGTGTGAACAAACAATTTGATGTATACATCTTCATGTTCAATCTCAAAGTCTTCCATCATACTGAGAAAAAGCTTTAGATGCTGATCACCAGTTATAGCATTGTTTCCCTGGAACTTTGGTAGTCTGTTCCTTACATCTTGAGGCACTGCATTTGGATAACCAACCATTCCCACAAAATTTATAGGTCCAAAGGTGTTTACAACAAATGGAGGTCTGGGTGGGGGCTGAGCCATATTGATTCGAGGAGGTGATCTTGGAGGAGTGACAAATTGATAAGGGGCAGAGGGGTCTCTGAAACACAGGAGTATAGATTTTCAAAATGGAGATCCCCCAAAGGACCTTACTCCCTTGGAAATCCCTATCAACTTCTGAAAAGACAGGTGCAGAATGTGAAGCAAACTTTTCAAAATCAAATGAAGGCCCTTCTCCAGCTGGAGAATTCAATTCCACAAAGAGGCTACCTGATTCAGAAGTCACTTGAATGGCAGTCTTCAATGATAGGCCGATCACTTTCATCAATGGAGATCTCCCTTCTTGTCTGTTGATCTCCCACAACTCTCTAGGATTTTCTTCCTTCTGACTTTGCTTTTCCTAACTCAGGAAACAATGTCCTAGCAGGATCCCTAGCAAAGAAATATCTTCTTCCTTCCAGCTTTGCAAATATTAGTAACAAATCTTACTTTGACAGAGGTTTAAGACACTGGTACTCATTAAAAATCAGATCAACAGGGATTCGCCACTAAGGATTTCCACCTTAGTTGTGCAAATGCACTAAAATATGATCTGTCAAATGTCTGTCAGCACTGCTAGAAACTGGAAATGAAAGATTTCTACTTCTCTTTACCAAAATTTATCAAAGTGAAAACTAACCTGTACAAAGACCTGTAGAGACTGGAAGAGTTGCATACAACATTTGTAACATGAAACTTCTTACAGGCTTGAACACCTCAAGATCATTTTTGAACCTCTTTATTTCTTACAATGATTGGGGGGTTAGCATTTACGAGCATATAAGAAATGCTTACCAGGGTCTGAAAATGAACTGCTCAATGATTTGACAAATATGTTCCCAGCAATCATCTCCCTCTCCCTCTTTTCTAATTATTTTCGGCAACTTACTTGCTCTTTTTTTGGGGAATGCACTTAGAATGTGTTGGTATCCAAATTTTTTCTCCTTTTCAAGCCAAGCAGCAACACAGATTCAACAGGGAGCTTGGAGGTAGATAGATCATAAATATATGTCATTTTGTAGCCAGGGAGGAGATCTAACTGTCCCTTTGTTACTTGGATTTGTGGAGAGATGGATAGCACCTTAAAAGGATTTGATCTTATCCTAACTATTTTAGGTTGTGCCTTTCAACCAAGGTAAGAGAACCTATTTTGTAACCTCTATTATTTTGAAGGGGATACAGATACCTTTCTTTTGCATAAATTTTATAGAGAAGACCTTGGGGAAAATATGATCAACACACCAAATCTGACTCTCACGAGTTGTCACTTCTAGATTATGGAGATATTTTCAACACAAGGTTAAGGTTACTAAAGACATTTGGAATCCTGATTTGTTCTGCATACTTTAGCAAATGGATTTTGTTCTTGTGTGGGTATACAGAGAAAAAACATGGGTAGTATGGGTAGGATTAGATATTTTAAATAGATTTTTGGTGGGAGGGGAGACATGATGAACTTGACTCACCATATCCTTGAGATCTTATGCAAAATGGAAATATTCAACCAACAAAATGCCACAAAAAGTTAAAAATGTTTCTTCAACTAGAATATGTGCTTCAATGGAGGCCCAGATTAGCACTCTTTCATACAACCTATGGGATTATATCACGAAGGATCGAGTCAGAGAACCCAATAAAGCACCAAGATTCAAACCAAACCACGCCTAAGGTACACCCAGAGGCTTACAGATAATCTCTGTCAACAAAATGAAAGAAAAGTGATTTTAAACCATTTATCTCACTCCCAAATGAAGGCTCTTCCAAGAAATGAAATTTCAGATGCCACTAAACTATCACAAGGATTGAGACCTATGTGATTGGACCAAATTTTGGTACAATATTGCAACAGAGACAAGAAAAACTACTTGGCATACATTCAGAGATGAAATAAATACACTTTACTCAAGATTAACACAGAATAACTCAAGTTTGATCAAATTAATCAGCAAGGGAAATTTTCCAGAACAATCTCAAAGCTTGTCAATGGTTGTACACTTGCAACCACCTTGAGATGATTAAAGTTGACACAAAGAGGGATATACATGCTTCTTAGACGTTTCTCAAAAAAGGATGGGCTTTGTCAAGATTTTCTCTATTAGAAAAATCAGTCCTGACCTCTCCAAAAACTCCCAACCATTTGCACGATAAATTTGTGCCATTTATAACATTTACAACAGACCACCTTTTCCCCCCAAAAATCCAAGACATTGAGTGTACCAATGCTTTCCATGATTATGATCACGATTCCCAGAATCAGATCTGCAAATAGTTCACCAGGTGCTCAAGGGTAGATCTCTTCAAATATCTCCCGCATTCAACTCCTTCCTCTGGTAAATCACTCTTTTTTCAATTCGCCAACCACTTCCGCCCCTAATCTGTCAAATCTGGCTCCTTGCATGCTCGGGAGAAGAAAAATGGAAAATCTGATCGAGCTCGATAGTCAGACCATTTTAATGGTGAAAGACGTCTCCAGATCTCTCCCACAAAACTCTAGATATCAAAATTAACTCGCCCCTCTGTTTGGCGTGTAGAAAATAAAAAGAAATCATGAAGACTCACACTTCCAGGAGTTTTACAGTAAAATTGGTGGGAAAATCAGATTTAAACACACAACTTCCGTCAATCTTTTCTTTGAATTTGGGGCAGCCACGTGGAAGATTCAAAAATGGGCTAAGGGGCTTCCTTTTGACTTTTCACATCCCTTTGAAAAAATGTAAAAATTTTACATTTTTCTCTGCACCTCTGCTTTTGAAAAAATGGGCCTGACACGTGTCCTAAGGTGGGTCCCAAAGGAAACATGAAAAAATTCTACCATTTGACCTCCCTTTTGGAAAACAGAAAATTTTCCAAGTTTCCCCCACAACTCCGCCCTTCCGCTTCAAGTCTCTAATGTGGGTCACAGAGGAACCCCGAGTCTTCTCATGCCTTTAGCTCCTTTTCCCTCAAAGGGAAAATTTTTCAGTTTTCCTCCGAAAGCCCGCACCTCCACCTTTGACTAGAGCAAGCTTTGACCTTTTCCATCAGGCCTGTGGGTTATTTTGATAATTTTAGTCATTTGTATGCAAGAGGAAAAACATCCAAGTTTACCCCCGATGGTCCATCTTCCCGCCCCTTTGACCAAAAACAAACTTTGATGGTTAACCTTTTGTTGGTCTTGCGGGCCATTTTTGATATTTTAACCCTTTTGAGACAAAGAGGCAAAAATTTTAAGTCCTGCCCCCGGATGGTCCACTTCCCCGGCTTTTGAATTTTCAAATTCCACGTGTCACAATGGTGCACCTTGAGATGGTCCCAAAATTTGAGACCTTGAATGAGCGCGAGCTCGCCACGTGTCCTGCCTTGACAAAATTTGTTTGAAGGCTTGAAGCTCAGTGGAAGGCGCCATGTGTCAAGATCTGAGGCAGTCTCCTTTGGTCGTGTAAAATTTCAAGCAAAATGCAAAGTGAGCAGAGTCCTCCAAGTGTCCTCATGACACTTCTTCAGAATGAAACTTAAAAGGCCATTCCCCAAAATGCGCAGTTCCTCCACTTGTCCCGGACTTCCAAAAAACCTTTTGAAAAAAGACTAAGTATGGGAAGACCCGGCGGAAGCCTCCACGTGTCCTCTTGGTGCTACTCCAGAGCCAAACCAAAAAGTAGATCTTCAAATGAGCGTCGTTCCTCCACGTGGACACATTTTTAAGTTGAGGCTTTTCATAGAATTTTTGAAGTATCCAGTTGAGCCACGTCCAACCAAAGGAGGCCACATTTCCTGTCGATGCAAGGATGCAAATTTGACCAGGAGAAACGCCCGTCAAACCGTAAAATACAGAAAAATGACCATTTGAGCCTGAAAATGAAATTTTCTCCAAGGATAGAGAGTTTATAAATGTTACAAGGCTCAAATACGTTCCTCAGGGACACATCAATTCATTTTTCTTCAAGTATCTAGGGTAGAAATGACAAGGATGACAAATTATGACTGTGGAAAATAGAGAGAATGGGAAAACGTGAGTTTTTAAAGGAACAGAGAACGGGAGACTCAAATTTCAGACCTTTTCCAGAGGAACAAAGAAACGAGGAGACAAATATGGACCCATACATGATCTTTGACCCAGGAGCAGATTAAAAATGGCAACAAAGACTAACCAAGCACAACACGGGGAAGTAGAAAATGACAGAGGCCGTAAATCAATAAATTTTCAAAGGCACAAATGGGGCGAGACTATTTTGAGCACCAACAGGACCTTGAGGTGATTCATCCTATGGAAGGAGTTGTTCAGATTGAATAAGGTCAATCTATGAGTGATACCACTAGTGTAGCAGGTGACAATTGGGCGCATGAGAATTATGAGTTAATTGGGAAGAAATTGAGAGGCTTTGTTACAGAAGTAATGAAGGAACACCCACTCAGGTGCCTGAGAGGGAGGAAATTTCCAAGCTACAATGGGGAAGGTAACCTTGACATTTTTTGGCAAGCCATGGAATCCCAGTGGAGATGCAAGATCAAAAGAAGGAGCATGATTGTTTATGCTTTACATGGAACCATAGCACATTGGTGCGCAATGCATCAGATTTATCTTCTAGAATGGTGCAAGGTGATAATTAATCTCTCTATTAGATTCTTCTGGAGAAATGCGCCTATTAGGATCTGTGGTTATGATGGGAGGGGACCCGCCTCAAAGCATGTTCAGGTATGTGAGGATAGTGGTTGGGAGGTACAAAATATTTACCCCCTTCCCTCTGGGAGCACAAGTTCTATTCCACATTGCAAGGTTGTGCTCGTGTATGGTACGTTCATTCAGAATTACACCGTCAGGAAAAGAACTGGTGGGAGTTAAAAGATGACTTGATTTAAACCTTTGAGTATCAAAGTACCAATCCATTGGTGAATGAGGTGTTACAGGTTATAAAGTTCCTAACTATGGGAGATAGTGACATGACTGAGGATAGAATTATGTAATTATTGGGAGAACCTGAGTTACATGCGCGCTTTGATGTGGAGGAACTAGAGGAACTACAACTTGAGCACGCTTGCATGGAGAAAGAAAAGGAAAAGTTAGTCTATGTGATAGATGGTGAGCAAGTAGAGAACATGATCTTCCCCTGGAGAGGTCATGGGGGTGGAAGATGATCCTATTTAAAGGAATGTTTAGGCCATAAATATATAAAGAGACAACAAGAGAGATAACGATGTATAAAGAACGAATATGAAGAAATGGGTGAATAAAGTGCTGAAGAAAGTGTTAGGAGGTCCTAGGGTTTAGTGTCCTCATCAAGGAGGTTGTAAGAATGTTATCAAGCATCAACATAGATGGTTGAGTCTTTAATGAGTTATAATGAGGAAAACATAGCTAGGATCTCTAATTATAACATGATGTATGGGCTAAATCTTTTTCATTTATTGTATTTGGTCTGTTATGACCCTTTTTCCCTTTTGAATGTAATGTGGCTATTAAAAATTATTAAACCAATATATATGTGGCTTTGTTCTATACAACTTGTTCATGGGTGCAAACCCTAATGTTATTTCCACGTGTTATGACTCAAATATGGTTCCTTGTGTTTCATACTATACTTATTTTCTTTCTTTTAGATGCATGGGTATAAAGAAATACTAGTTCATCATGTGCTTTTAAGTATATGTATGTATATATATATATATATATATATATATATATATATATAACCGATCCTCTGTCAAAAACAAAACCCTCTCAAAAAATCACATAAATGAGGGGCTAAACACCCATGTGTGCCTCGGGTTAGCACCTAGTGCCCGCCGGGTGATAGGCCAACATGCTTGGGGTTAGAAGTATTAAGATTAACATAAACGACTACATCTTGGTTTCATTTCCGAGACCTCTTTTCAAAGTTGTTGTGAGAATATGGAATTTGCATGTCTGTGAAGGTGCATTTCTCTTAGGAAACCTAGTAGAAAAGGTGACTCTCACTTATCACCACTCCAAAAGGTTATATTTGTATGTAGTCCACCAACGTGCAACTATTCCATGTATGGTATAAATCAACATATTTATTTTGTTACCCTCATTCATCCACTGGGTTTCCATTGTGCTTAGAAATACGTCAAGGTTTCCTTTTCCAGTATATCAGGGTACCTAGTTGTGACTCAAGAACTGAACAACATGCATCATGATCACGCAAGTAAATTCATTCTTGATTTCTCTACCGACCATTTCATATGTTCCATGCGCCCAATTATCACATGCAAAACTGGTTGTATTTCTCATAGACTTAGCATCATCCCACTGTATAACACCTTCCTTAGATGGCTCAAGTACTTCAGGATCCCTAACTATACGTGCATATATCCTATTTAGATCCTCTTCACTCAAGGGTTCTAGGTATGGTGCATCCTTCTAATCCATTAAAGGAATAATGATGTGCTCTTAGTTTTTCTCAAAACTAATACAACCTTTATTAAAGTGCAGGTCAACATTATTCACGTAACAACAAGGGTACCTAAGCAAGGATGGAAAAAAATCTACTTTGAAAATCACCAAAACCTCAAAGTACCTAGTAAATTTGGCCCATTATATATTAATAACGACATCTTTCAATACTCCAATGGGAATGGCTCGAGTCTTGTTCACCATATACATCACATTCGAAGAGGGATGTAATGGTGATCTTCCCATTTGATTCCACACATCCAAATCAAATGAATTTACTTATGCACTTGTATTAATTAGTATATTACTTAGTAGTCAACCATCAACAACTGCACTCAAACTGATCTCTTTATCATACTCAAGACCATGAGGAGGTAAGTTCACATGCAATATTTGTCTCTCATACTCAGATCCAATGTGAGGTATCTTCTCCCTTAGCCATTCCCCTAACAAAGGAATGCTATTCTCTTGGTGTAGCATCTTAGAAACCTCCTTCAAGTTATCAACATATTTCTAGGGAAGATCAATTGCCTTCACCTGCTCCAACTTCCACAAATGCTACTTCAAGCATTATATCTCACCCTGCAAGTTTCTAACAACCTCCATAGTCTCTTGATAAATTTCCTTTTAATGGGAAAGATCTAGATATTTCACATTCATCACCTCTTGCTTTATAATAGTAGGTTTTTCTTTGGAATATCATAAGTGTGCCCAACCTCAAAACATGTATTCACTAACATAGGTAACATCTCAGTGCATCTTAGGATCAAGCGCTAACTTCAACATCCACTAATCTTCCACAACATGTTGTACTTTAATCATACCCCCACCCTCATCATTTTCTTATAGTTCTTACTCATGTACTCATATAACTCAGGACATTCTTCAAACTTATGCGCTTCCTGCATCATTAGTAGACTACGTTATGAGGGCAATCACACCTATAATGGTTAAGGGACCTGCATGTAAAATAGGTTACTCATGGGAAATCACCGATTTCTTTGTTATAACCACAACCTTTGTATCCACCTCACTAACCTCTTCCTCTACCACCTCCATCAGATTTCCATTCATTGTGGTTATTATTATGATGTTCACATTTCTCCTTAGAACCATTTACAACACTTGTCTAACGTACATAAGTCTCAATAGCTTCATGAATCTGATCAATCAAACTATAATTATTTATATCACGAGTGTGGGACTTGCAAATCTTATAGTAACAAGGCACATTCTTCTTGATCATGTGCTATAACAAGGGGCAATGACTGGAATCATGATCCAAGTGAAAAATATCACACAATCTAGCAACATGGTTCACACTAATTTTACGAGGGAAACTATCCTTAGTATGTCCTTCCACCTCAAAATCTATACACCATATCTTGTTTTGCATCTCATGAGCTGAATTGGCTGATAGTTTCTCCAACTATTTTTCCATAGATGCAATTTGTACCTCCAAGAATGGGATAAATCTAGTGTCCACGCTCCCAACTACCTCAATACACATAGTTACTTCTAAATCTTTGCATGGATTTGTAAAATTCTTATGAGAGAACACCAATTTGAAAGGTGTGATCAAACCGCCAACACACCACTGTGCATGATGGCTAGGGTGAATATCATAAGAAAAATCTGATAGTAAAGTTTTAAAGCATGCATCATAATACCTTACACTCTCAACCATGCCCTACTTAATATCTTTCAATGCATTGATGCTTTTTTGTTCAAACTCAGGTATATGGAACTATGCCAAGAAAGCATCATGCAACGTGTTATAATCTATAATAGTCTATTTCGGATCATACACCCTATACCATCCATACACACACCCTTAAAAAGTGGTAGCATATTAACTTGCCTTCTGCTTAGGAGATGTGATTCCCTTAGCATGTCATAATATATCACACACGTACACATGTTTCGCTGCATCCTCAATACCCATTATACTCTAGTAGGTGAAGATACATCTCGTAATATAATTGTTGTGGCTAGTGTGGACCATACTCACCAGATTCAGAACTTGTATTACCTATAGTATTTCCTCGACCTATAGAACTACCAGATCCGATAGATCCCAAGCCTCTAGATCCTCCTGATCCTCATCCTATAACGTGCACCACATAAGAGGATGATATGCTCTGTGTTCCAACTATTATATTAAATTGAACTTCCACTGTCTATGAATTTTTTCTACTTCCATATGTATTACCAACGTTCTATGCACCCACACTTTGTCTTGATGATGTGTCAGAAAATATATCACCAACCAGTCCTCCAAATAGAAAACATGATGTCACCTAGGATGCCATTGACACTATTTACTACACTTCTGTATTCAATAGAAAATTAAAGATACATGTCACTACTCTATCACCAACACTATCATGTTTCTCATTAACTATTTTAGGAACTGGAACACCAAGTGCAAGGGAAAGGTTTTCATGTGGGATTAGATGCATGCCTAATGTTCTTAATTTATCTTTATCATATGCACTCTCATACAAAGCTAGAGGTGATTCTCTACTGCATTTTCCTAAGTGGGGGTGAGCTTGATGCTCTGGCTCCATATCATCCACGTGAGACTCAAATCCTTCATGAGACATCATCCTTTGCAACCCCATAGACTCCTCGATATCAAGCTTCGTCACTAACTCTCTCTATCTCTCTCTCTCTCATGTTTCATTATACTTAATTTGTCTTTCTTCCATGATGCCCACCATCTTTCACCACACCTACTCTTTTCCCCACATGTGGTGGGGTTTAGCTAGCCATGTAATTCTTTGAAATCCAAAGTCACAATCAAGATCTTAATTTCTAAAGGGATAACACACAAATAAGATCATCTGGGTTCACACAAAAACTAAAACTCAACAACATTTGGACAAGAATAAGTAGAAACAACATAATCCAACATGTAATTGTTCAAAAGACCACTCCACCAATGGTCTACAACACATGTCCAAGTCAAATTGACATCATACAAATCTTAGTAATCTTCTTATATCTAAACATTTGTTTTATACCTCTTATTCCACTTCAATGCATATGTTACTAACCACTCATACAACTCTATAGGAAAATAACAAAAGAACGTCTCATAGAGTTCATGATACAAAAATTATTCAACCCATGCGTGAGCATAAAGATTAGATCCAATATTATATCTGTGAGAAAACTGGTCTTACAAATCCAAAACCCAACTCTCAATGTTGTCCAGAGTCAACTGATATGTATTCATCATGTAGCATCCCTGCCAAAAGCTTGAAAAATGTCTCAGCAATGGAACCAAAATGTAGTCTATTTTCTTACTCAAAAAGCTATATGTGCTGACACATCACTCAGACAGATCTGAGTGCTCACCCAAAAATTGCAAAGGTACCAGGTCCCTCTTTTTATACTAGCTTGTCAAGTTGTTAGCATGCTCATACAAGTATTCTACATCCATAACAAGTAATTAAAGTTAAATCATAACATGAACTAGATCACAACCATAGTGCATAGTGATTCAAACGATCAAAATCATATTTATTATGCAGTAAATAGTAATAAACATTTCAATAACCAGTAACCATCCAAAATGATCCATTATATTAAGTCATAGAAAAACCAATAGCTGAATACATCATAATAGCCATCACAAAGTCATGCATGCAAGTACACTAGCAACATGACTTTATTACATCTAGTCATACATGATCTCCCCTAAACCATGCAAATCAATACATATATATAGGTAGCGGGGACTTATCCTTCACTATTCATGCACTCTCAAAATAGGATGCATGCTCAAAATAGCCATGCACCAGTACAAAAATAGCTAATGAAGCATGTAAGCTTCACCTAATAATAGATTACCTATAATCAACTCTAGATCTAATCTTGTTATTAGCACAAACTCTACATGACTCTTTAGCTTCCACTTGGTTCCAAAATAGCTTGGTTTGTTTTCTAGGTCTTATATCAAAGCATACTCAACACTTAATCCATTCTTAGACTGTGCATGCAAAAATGGCTAAGTTCTGAACTCCAATTTTCCTTAGCGCACCCTGTATCTACTAATCTTCTATGTGCACCTACACGCATGCTTCCTGCGCGCCCTGATCTCATGTGCCTCTAGCACTTAGGTATACATATGTCCAGCCAACACTATTATTATTTAAGTGAGATACCAATCATTTTTTCATTAATTACAATTGAATTTTGTCTAATCTGTAATTACTGGAAAGCTTTGTGATAGAAAACAGGTAGATAATTGGCAGAAGAGAAAACAATCTTGGATTTATCATATGCATTTGTACTGGAAAGGGCGTTGTTGACATCTATTTTTATTTGAGTGGACAAATATGTGCATCAATCGAATCTCTACCCTACTAGTGTTCGTAATATTTATTGAACCACCCCAAATAGAATGTCCGTGGATCTTTCTTGCAACATAATCCTGGATTGAAATAGTGATATCACTATATGAAAGAATTTGTTTGTAATACCTTATATAACAAGGCATCTTTTAGAAAAATTAACATGAGCTATAAAAAGATATAAGAAATTCTAGATTCTTGGGAAGTTAAGTAATATTAAGAAAACAAACGATGGATTTGAAAATAATATTGAACTTACCATCAACTTGCACATTGTAATGAGACTCCAAATATTTGTTATCTTCATCCGTTAGGACCTCCTTTGTAGGTGTATGCATACTAAAATAACTAGGCTAATTGAATGAAACTAACACCAAGTAGCTTCAAAGAAAATTTAATTCTAACAAGAACATCATAAGAAGAGCTTAAAGGAAATAACTATCTTAGTGCATAAATATGGAAGTAAACTCATGATGCTAAATAATTCCTACTCTTTTAATATTTCTACTTAAAATATGAACCTAATTAAATCATTAAGCAATCAAACTTGTGTTGTTTGTCTCAAGAATGAGAATGATATCTCACTAAGACATGGCTGCAAGACCATATTTGGATCTTCCCATACTACTTAGTTTGAGAGAATGGATGTAAGAGATGAAGAAGATTTTCCAAAACAATGGAGAATGCTCAAATCAACATGCCTATAGGTTTCACTAATCAAATTGTGGTGTAAGTTTTTAAAAGGAATGAGGAGGATCCTTTATATAGATTTCCTATTTGGAAGAAGATTGCAAACTAGTGCATGTGGGATAAAGGATAAAGTAGATTTAGACTTTTTAATCTTGATTATAGGAATCAATAAATGATTAGCAACTCATGGGAGTTGGGGATGATTAATTAATAAAATATGATTAAATAATAGGCTAGGATGAGCTTAGGAAGCTTATAAAAGTGATTTAGAGGGAAATAAGGAGGTTTTGAATGGTTTTAAAGGGGGGTGTTTAGCTAATAAGAGAGTTTATTAGCTAAATACAAGACTAAACAAATTTAATTAACTAAAGAAGCAACTAACTAATTGATTATAGGAGTATTAAGACTAAGTTTCATGAATGGGAATCTTAAAATGGAGTGAAGACTAGTTAACTAACAAAGTGTCGTTAATTAGCGAGAAATCACTAATTATGATGAGAATGATGAAAAATGGGGTAATTAGTATAATTTTAGCAATAAAAATGTGTAAGCTAATTTTAGGTGTCTACGGTAGTCACATGCAGATGGTTTTTGAAAGGTAAACCAACTAGCTGATGGATGTCTGTGGGATCCACAGTGAAATAAATTATACAATCCCTCATGGGAATGGAAAATTGTGCCTATTTATGGCTATAAATAGTGAGTAGGTAATCAAGGACAAAAGTATCTATTTCGAATTGGGGATTGTGGACAAGTGCCATGAATTGTGTTTTATGGATCCATTCCTTCAGTGTATCTTTAAGTTTTACAAATGTTGTGATTTGAGGGCACATGAGATTTTTGTACTAGAATTTGGAGGGAGCTATAGGAGTAATTGTGGTGCTAGCCATTATTGAAAGTTTTGGACATTTTTTCTAAGTTACAAGAGAGGGAGGGGAAACCAATAGATTTTAGGTAATCATTGGTCAGGTATAAAATTGGTGAGATTAGAGCGGTGTGGATTTGTAAAATTTGATGGAAAAAGTGAAGAAATGAACCTCGTATGGGTATATAAAGGTCTCGGGGTCACAACACTATTTAGACACTGAAAATCTACATCCCCTGTCTCAAGCTCATTTACGATCAAAACATGATCCGTTTATAACACTCCATAACATTAAACCACCCATTGGTGCCCTTTGAATTAAATTAATTTAAATATGTACCACCACATCCCTATGTCTAGTTAATTAATTAATTAATTAAATTAAATGGATAAATATCCTCACACCTCACCCGTACACCTCACCATGCTAACTCAGACACCTTCCATAGTTACAACTAAGTAACTAGTTTACTAACCTTCCAAAATGTCACTCAACCACCCCTAACTCATCCCTAACCACCTCTCCACACTTAACTAGTTAGGACTAATTTAAAAATAAAAACCTTCTAAAATCACTCACATCCTCATCCTAACAAACTTGACCCAAGTTTGAGTCTCTCCCACTTCATATCTTAACCCGCTTCAAAATCCTCCAAAATCAAGTTAGAAATAGAAGGAAAATCATTTGTTTTGAATCACCTCAGTAAGATTTCCTGAAATCGCCAGTGATTTTCCCGATCACCGGTGATATATATAAATTTTTTTCCTGGCCTCTTTTGGGGAACAATTTTTTAAGTTTAATAGGAAATTTTACTCTTCTCCAAGCATTCAAGAGATCAATTATCTTCAACTAAGCTCCATTACCGTTATGCTGCTCCAAAATTTTCAATTTGATTATCACATCGTCTATTTTCATCGTCAAATCATCCTCGTTCATTTGCCAACCAAATTGATCCCTCGCGTAAGGTAATCATTTAATTTTTGTTTGTTTTGGTCACTAACAATAGGTAGCATTTTTTATATCTTATTTATCATATCATATATGCTCTGAGAATTACTTTAAATCATAATTTAATTAATTTTTTGTCCCTATTTCTGTATACTATTAAAATCCATAACAATCACATGTGATTGACCTAATCATCATCAATTTCTGTGTAATATTTTTCTTTTGTGCATTTCCTATAATCTACCTAACCTTTCTTGTTTGTTTCTGTCATTTTCTAAATTTTTTTCCAACATGGTGATTCCAGATGGATTTAGGAGGTAACAATTACCCTGTTGTTGGAATTGACTCTTTTCCCATCATCCGTCATCCTTTGTAATGGGAGAAGTACGAGCTACTTCATGACTTAGAAATTTTTGCAATTCAAGACACACCATTTGATCATCTAGAAGTTATTTTTGCATCAACTTAGCATATCTGTGAGGCAACTGAGGCATTTTGGGAGACATATTATGAGGCTGGAAGGATCTAAGAAGACCTTACACAATATGAATACAACTATGAAGCTAGTTTAGACCTACCAAAAGACTACCACACTATATCCAAGTTTGATACTGATAATCACATCAACATCCCTGATACCGACACAAAAATTTCCCATATCTATGACACGCAGGAGGAAGTTTCTGATTTCTTTACAGAAGACTTCATTTCCAAACCTGAATTTGATTTCACTAAGGAGGAAGGCCTAGTTGATTCTGTAGGGTCCAACTTCTATGAAAAACTTGTACATGGATCAAGAATCCAATCTTTGGTTCTAGGCTTGTCCTTAACCTCTTATGTATATATCCATATAAATAAGTGACATCAGTTGGTCATAATTTCACTTTCTCATATTGTATCGTAATCTTATTATCAATACAAAACTTAATTATATCTTGAGCAGGTTGATATATGTCAAAGGAAGTCTTAGAGATTTTGGGAACTGGATTTTTCCAGATAACCTGCGCATTTATCTTACTGAAATTATTTTGTTTAAGTGCTTTGATTTGTAGGCTTGCATGCATGGGAAGAAGACTTGTTCACTTTATTTACAGAGATCAATACCACACATCGACCATCCACATTGTGGGTTTCCTAGAAACCCCATCATACCGAGGTTGAGTTAGGTTGTTACCCCTTGAAAAAATCAAGTAAACTCAAGGTAACAACCGCACTCAACATTCTGGCATGCCCGGTGGGACACTTGTCCCTTTTTAGCGCTTCATTTTATCATTATAATTGTTATTTTTTTCACTAACTGTCAATCACCTGTGATTGGCTTAATCACCTATAATTATCCCAATCACCTATGATTCCCCTATGTTGTTTTCTTATAAACTCATAATCTATTTGTTGTCTCTTGCTTTTTGTTTTCTACTTTTGCTAATCTGATTGCATGGTGTTTTTTTCCCTTGAGAATTTAATTTCTAGATTTTTTATACATGTGCTTCATAAAATTAATAAAATTTTAAATAAATAATAAAATAGGAGTGCTCCCATGATAAGTTTTAAAACCATCTTCTTCCTTTCTACTTTGCATTCTTATTTGTTTATCCTCATCAAAATCAATATTTCATTTTGGGTCTTAAAATGAATCGTTCCATACTTCTTACTCACCTAGTTTTAAGTAGGGAGGTTAATTGGTTGCATTCACTTATTCTCCCTCACACACAACCAAATCACTATCAAATCAAAAGTGTATTCAAACATTTCCCACCCAGGTGAAAGTGATTGGGATTTCATCACCCAATAGGGAAACTGACTCACTATTTTGGCTGAGTATAAACACTTGTTTGTTGGTATATTTTGGCTCAGCACCCAACTCCCTTATCACAATGGGACCATGAAGTGAGGGGGTAGGCCCCAACATACACATCTATACTGGCAGTAGTACACAGTTGGGCTTCATGTACCTTCAGTTATATCGAGGACTCCACCTTTAAATGTAACTAAAACCACACGTAGACAACCATTTCTTAAGACCCTCGTTATACATCTTACACATTTCACCTTTCATAATTAATCAAGATAAATACAAAGAAACACTTTGCTTATTGTTTGTAAAGCAATCCATCTAATTACTTTTCATTTTGTAGGTGCTTTGTGTATCATGGTACTTACTAGATAACAAACACATAATAAAAAGTTTGAATACATGTCTAGCTCACCATTTGCATTTCAACAACAAGATCCACTTCATATTGTACAACTTCTTGCAATGTTTTCTTCACCTATGCAACCAAAAGCATTGCTTTATCAAACACACACATCTAATCCCTTTTATGATGCACAAACTTAGAATGAGTTAGGGATCAATTATAATAATGAAATTGGATAACAATCCTTTGATTCCTCACAATAATTTCATAGAAAAATGATTCATACACCAGAATTAGAACATTCAATTTCTTCCATAGCATCCAAACCTCTCTTATGTAATAGGGGTGATCCTATTTTTGAAGAAATGCTAGACTCAAATCACATTGCTTTCAACGCTTATTTAGCAGCAAGAAATTTCTAAATGCAACCATCCAAAACCCAATCCATTCCACACAATTACAACCCTTCATCTACCATTACACAACTCATTGATCAAAACCAAGACCCTATTTTCCAATAGTTATATCCATACAATCCAAATCAACCTAAAACACCAAATAATAGTCAACTCCATATCTCTACCAGCTCCATTTGTAGACATCTAAAATTTCGACATTGTTAAATACGATTAACCTGTCCCCAAAATATCCCTACATCATCTTGTTTCACCTAATTCTAGAGCATTTCTTTGAATATTGACAAAACAGATAAGGGTAGAAGGCTAGGAGGAATACTTGTTAAAATTCCATTTGAAGGTTGTTGCGCACGTATGACTTATTGATCCACAACTGATCGTGAGATCTTCCTTTTGGCTAGGAGGAACTACCTGAAATAGAAAACAATACCACCAAATGAAAGCTAAATAGTATATGCAGTGGATTGCCTAGCGTATGCTAGATCTGGGAAGTGTGATACTTCCTAGATGACTGTCAATCCAATGTTTAAAACAACTTAATTTTATCAATAAAGGAAATCCTACTATAGTTAAAATGATTTAGGTATATCATTCATCTACAATAAGCAAATTGAATCACAACAGGCTAAGCTATGACTGAATCTGAAGGTCAAGGTCTTAGTCAGAGTACTTGTACTGGTCAAAATGAGATTCTGGGTAGTTTTGGGTATTTGGTGGAGGTTTGGAGGTTTTGTTCTTAGTTTCTGGTAAAACACAGAGACCAACGTCAGTCTGGTATGACCGATGTCAGTTCAGGTTAACCGGTGACGATTGTGGTTAACCAGTGTTGGTATGGTCGTGGTACAGGAAACTTAATAAAAAATTGGTGGGGTGATAGATCTAAGGCTAGATGAAAATGGAAGGGAAATGACAGGGCTCGTGTGGGTCTTGGGTATGCACAGGAATGATAAAAATCTAGATATGGACAGTTCAAGGGTGTGGGTAAGAGGATGATCAAGTTTACATGGAGGAAAAATGGTGGTGGAATGAAATGGAAGTAGAAACTAATGACAGAAGTAAAAGAATATACCAAATGATAAATGGACAGGGGCTGGTTAACAAAGCACTTAATGTTTGTACAAGCTTGATGTTTGGTTGAAAATGGTGGGTGATCAAATGGAAGGGACTTGGTGTGGTACTGATGCTTCCCCAGATGCTTTCGTGAAGGCGAATGGCTCTGTGGTTGCTTCAGGTGTTGGCTATGGATGCTCTGATGCGTGTACTAATGCTGGTTCTACTTGCATGCATCTCTGGTTTCTTCACTTGTTCTCAGAAGATGTCCCCAACTCTAAACAATGTGCCAACCTCAAAATAAGGTTATTTTTGGGGTTAAAAGGTAACCAACAGTAGTTCCGGGTTGACCGGCGGTGGTTTAGGGTGACCGGTTTCGGTTAGGGTGGGATTTTCTAGGTTTTCTAAAATGGGCAGATCCTTTTGATTTTCTTGGATCTCGCCTATTTTTTCTCTACGGAATAGAATGGAAGCTTCCTTCTAATTGGATGGGAATGTGGTTAGAGGGAATATATGCTTTGATTTTTAGGGTTTGGGTAGGTCTTAGTTATTTATGAAAACTTACTATGAATAAGTCTTGGGGTGAGGTGGATATGTGGGTATTATCCAATTACGATATTGTAAATAATAGGTATTATGAGTTCACAAATTAATTTAATTAAATTAATTAAAGTAATATTAGTTTTGGGTGAAAGGGGCCATGGTTAGGTGAGGGTGCCCATGTTGGTAATTTGTCGAGGGACCAAGGGTGGTGTGACCCAATTTGGGTGTCTAAATTTTTACCCTTCTTGTTGCATAGCTTGTATTGGTAAGTGAGGCTAACAAAAATAAGATGTGGTTGCCCCATGTGTGGGTGAAGGTGATCCCCCTCAAACCAAGAACTGATGAGGTAGAAGGCATAATCAGTGAGTGTTTTGATAAAAGGTGAATGTGATGAAGAGGAAGGTGGGCAACGAGGGTAAAAAAGGGAAAAAGGTCCAATCAAGTAATCTAGGTAATGGGTCAGGGTCAAAGGTAGTTACAGTCAAACACATGCACATGTATAAACTGCAACACGGTACCAGGTTGAAGAGTAGGCAAACTCTACAGTGTCTAAGGTCACTAGGTTTATCCAAACAAGCTTGAAGTGAGTCCAGTATCCAAGGTATAGGATATGATCAGGAAACACGATGCAGGTCAGGTGCAAGAATGTTTAGGTATATTCTGGTACACCAAAGGTTGGGTCAGGATAAACGATCATGGAAAGAGGAAAGGTAAGGTCATTAGGCCAATCAACACAAGCAACAGTTGTGTAAGGTATAACAAGCACATGAGGTCACAGGTCACTAGCAATGTTCTAGGTCCAAGTATCTAGGTCATGGCACGGGTAAGGCCTAGGGATGGTCACAATAATGAGTCCCCAACTAGGAACGAGGTGAGGGGGTCAATGATAAGGCCATGAAGATAAAGGGAAATGTCCAAGTAAGATGTGGGTGAGGTAAAAAGGATTTAGGTCAAAAATCAGAGGTAGGGGGGTAGGAAAAATTGAAGCATGGAAACTGATGATGGTTTGAAGGTATCGATGCCAGTCATAATTGAATGACGACAGTAAGCTAGGGCACATGACCGATGTTGGTTAGGTTGGGGTTGTTATAAAAAGAGAAAAATCCACATTTTTTTCAATTCATTTGTCTTTTGCAAAAGAGGAGAAAATGACAGAGGAGAGAGAAAAGGGTGGAAAGTGACCAAGTGAGATGGAGGACTAGGTTGGTGAGCTACGTGGCTGGTGATAGTTGATCGATAGGTGGATTCATGAGCTGAGTTAGATCGATTGTAGTGGATTGATTGGTTGGAGAGTGAGAGGTCATATAGGGATGGCAAAGGTGGGAGAAGGATCGCGGGGATTGTATGTACCCAAAATTGTAAGGTACTGCACTGCCAGAACAATGTAACACATGCGCCAATGATGATACAGGTCTCCTCGCAAGGTGTTTGGGATCCGAAAAAGCTCCCCAAGTATGTGTTAACATCCTGCATGTCCTGCTTAGCCCTTGCATGCTTTGTTGTTATCTTTTCCCCTCTTTTCTTTGTGTTTTATTCTTCAGTGACGAAACCGCCACCCTGCCTGGGCGGCGGTCTTGTAACCACCGCCTTGCTCAGGGCGGCGGTCCTTCACGTGTTTTCCAGAATGTTATTTTTAACGTGACTCACGTAAATTTCAATGTTTACCAGATTTTTTCACCACCTTTGGATTGCATTAATGATTATGGTTCCCTGGAATAGTGTTTTGGCTTTGTTTATGGTTTAATAGATCAATTTGGTTTCTACCTTTGGGTAAATGCAAATGCTATAAATAGTTGTCTTGTGCTCAAGGAAATGGCCCATCAAATTTACCTCTCAATTTCTCATTTCAGTAGTTCAGTCTTTTATTTTTCTTAGGATTCATAGCTTAGTTCATTGCATGCTTAGTTAATGTTATTTTTCTATTAGAAAGCCACATATCCATCTTGTGCAAGTGCTGTCATTACTTCATGCAGTCCATTAAAGTAGAACAATTTAATTCTCAGTAGGAAGCCATTAAAGTTGCATGGTTTACTCATCAAACATGATAGTTTAAGGTTTTGGATGTTTTATATTGCATGAATCACAATAAATCCTACTAGGAATTACATAAGCCAAGCTCTGTACTCTTGCACTATCCCTCTCCTACTCGCAATGTATTCAGTTTGTATCCTAAGCTGCCTTTGTTCCAAAATCTACTTCTATTGATGCTAGCATTACATGCTTTTTTGGATCCACGTGAGCATGAAGGAACAAGGAGATCACACTGAGGGGACAAAACCACACACACCATCGAATTTGCCACTATTTTGCAAAATCCAAGTTCTAGCTTTCAAAGTTCTAGTTAGAAGCATATCAAATAGAGCAGCCAATCACTTTATTTTAGTCAATTTTACTTTCGATATTGCCAGGGAAGCTATGGGGATTGATAGTTTATGAGAAACTATGATTCATTCCTCACTTCTGAGGTAGGATCAAGAGTCTTTCAAATAGATTAGATCAGTTATTTCATTATTTAGAATAGATTTACAACTGCACAGGCAAGTAGCTATACTCAGTTTCTTTGTTTGTTTTAAATTCGATATTAGATTAGTTGTCAATTTCTAGATATATTAAAATAGTTTCTCCTTCAATTTCATTCATATAAATTCATCAGAAAAATACAAAAATAGAGAAGTTATATATGTTATAGATATATTTCACATAGTCAATCTTACTTTTCTGCAATTGGATTTACATTGTTGCTTTCGTACGACAATCACGAGACCTAGAGATCCCAGAGGATACGTATTCAAGCCAATCGTGCCCTAGCCCAATCGCGTCATAGCCATAGCTGATATAGATAAGAATCTTACGATCCAGGTCTTTTGAACAACGACAAATTTACAACAGATCAACCTCCAGTTAATTAGGTTAAACATAGAAGATGACCAAGCGCACACGTTTTGGTCAAATCAACCAAACTACAGATTACCCTAGATATATATCTGCATGAATGTGGAAGGGCTTGAAAGAGAGAAAACATTTGGTTGTGATCCTTTGGTCCCACAGCCAGATGCAGGAGACACTCTCACAGATATAGATGTTAGCTTAAAAATTCAGGTTGCACATACACCTTTGAGATACTCTAAAAAGATTGTGCAACTCTTAATTTTTAATATAAAGGCTAAGAAAGCATATGACTATTGGATACTAGGGATTAGGGAATGAGTCCGCACATGACCATAGCAGGACCACAAAAAATGTGAATCTACGGTTGTGACCCAAAAATATCATAGCCCAACGAATCCATAGGTGAATTAGACATAGATGCTGGCCTATGCATATTAGTATTCAGATCTACTCCACTTCCACCTATCATCATCGGACAGTTATCCTTGTTAGACGTAGCAGCTAATAAAGCTAGGGAATTCTAGACTAGGCCAGATAATCACCTGTAGAGTCCACTATACCCATCATCCACCCTATGACCCTATCTGGAGATATACACGAAACTATCCTAGGTCATTTTCCACATATTCCACAACCCATAGACTGAATCACGCCAGAGCTCGATATTGATTAGAGCCTTCGAGCAGTCATCCTTGCTGATCGATCTATCACACCAGTTCAGGTTAAGAGGGCCTTCTTTGCCATAGATTTGTAGTTTCCACTAGTGTGCATCTAAGACACCAGATTGCCTAACTAGTTTGTTTGCATCCCACGCGTATTCCATCCCCACCGGTTGTCTCAGCACGACCTCGAGAGGTCGGGTGCGAGGAAGAGTTACTTGTAGATTCCCACGCTCGCTTTTCACTTTTCCATCGTACAAAATTGGTGAACTCAACGTGAATAAAACAGTTCTTCCTTTTGATTTTCACTTCTTCCTTCCCTCTTTGCTCTTACCCATTATTATAAGGGTATTCATATACCCCTTGAATATGTCGGGATTCGATGCATATGGTAGACGTCTCCTAGGTCTTGAAGCATACTACGCTAAACTGAATAGATAGTCATCGCCCTCACTCTCAATATGGGGTGACAACTATTCAAATAAACAATTATCAACACAAACTCCATCTCCAAGGATCAGATATAGCTCATCTTTCCAAATAAAGGAGTTGGATGAGCTTGCTTAAACACAAAAAATAGAGCCTTTAGGCTCGAACAATATGACGTTCACAGGAGAATCTGGTTCATCTCCTCAGATACTACTTAGACCAAAAATTAGTAGATAATTTGACCCATACCTGGTGTTAGATGATGAACATTCGGTACGTTATGCTAGGAATGAACAATGCTCTCAGAGTATGTACCCACCCATAGGGAGTTTACAAACACAACCCGAGGTCTCTTTTCAAGAAAATACATCCATGCCACTACATATAGGAAATTCCCTCGGGGAAACTTGGCAGGGCAGTGATCAATTCATAGCAGGATATCACATGCCTATACAACATCAAGATATACAACAAACGACACTAAGGCAAAATATCATGACTTCACCAAATGAGGTCATTTTAACTCTAGTAGAAAAAGTTAGGGGGTTGGAACTTGCTCAGGCAAATCACCATTCTCAATTCATACAGGTAGGAAATTCTAATCCTCCACATCATCCTAGCCAAGTAGACCTCCTCATAGGAATGGGCATGTTAGGCATGACTCCTCAGTATTCACAACAAACGCTAACAAGAACCACCATTTCTAACACCGTTTCGATACCTCCCGGTCTAGTACAAAATAATCCATTCCTAGACAATACCTCTTCATACTTAAACATGTACTCCAAATCACCACAAGGGGACATGTTCTCCTCTCTCGGCATGTTTTCTCAAACACAGGGGCTTGCCTATGCCCCTACCAACGTATACGCTACACCATACCAACAACCCATTCCACCGCCAACCCCTCAGCAGGCACCATCAATGGTCGAAACCTATGCAATAGGGATTTATTTAGGCTATTTGAAAGAACCCTTAGAATTCACCCTATGAAGTGTTATGATTCCAAGACCTCTTCCTGATTTTCCCAAATACAAAGGTGAGGGAGATCCGAATGCACATATCAAGGCTTACGCCACAACTATTCGAGAACTACTCCCTTGGGATGGGGTTGTTGCTAAAATATTCCCCAAAACTTTGGAAGGTATCACTCTCGATTGGTATTATAGAATACCTGAGGCTTCCATCCATTCATTTAAACAACTCGTTTCAGAGTTCATCAAGGCATTTGACATGAACAAACTATTAAGAACATGAATTATGGAATTCTTGCACATTAAATAGGAACACAATGAATCTGTTGCTCATTTCATCTAGAGGTGGCGTACAGTTCTTTATTCTTCATCCAGTGCTCCAAATATGGACCAACTAGAATTATGTGATTTATTCCTTCATTCTCTCAGTAGAGAAGTGAAGGAAGAAGTCCAGAAGTTCCCACTAAGGACTTACGATGAAGTACTTGAGAGCACTCTTCGAATAGATCAAGCGATAATAGATAGCGGTCGTAAGATGTATGTAACAAACGAGAGGTTAATCACCTCCAACAAGAATACTACGGCTTATCCTACCACCAAAAATACCAATAAAGGACCTAAAATCCTTAATAAAAATCATGGAGTGACAACAGATGGAGTAACTGATCAGGCCAAAAGGGTAAATGTTGTGAATACTCCACCACTAGTAAACAACCAATGAAATAAAAACTTTACCCCAACAATCAATGCAGTGGATTTTAATAATCAACAACAACAACGGTGAAACCCTACATAGGGTCCAAGCCAAAACTCAACTGGATATCAAAACCATAACCAAAACCAAAAATAGCAAATGTAAAAATTTAATCCTATTAGGCAGCAATTTGATCAGATTTTGGGCCACAATATACACAAAACCAACAGACTAGGAATTACAATCCTAACTCATATTGTGGTTTTCACAAAATCTGAGGCCATGACACCAGAACATGTCGTGACTACAATAAATTCATGCAACCTTTGCTAGAGGAACAAAGACAACTTTTTATAGATATGTTCTTGGCAGATCCTATGTCACCAGCGCCAAATACTTGTACGGGGGCAGTTTCCCTTTGAAATGCACCCCTTAAGATCTTCAATGATCTGCTCCCAAATCACAACAACAATGGGTTAAATTTGAAGGGGAAAAACAAGGGTGCAATGATAGGAAACCACGATCATGAAGCCTCGACTTCACTAAATCCATTAGTTGCGCCACAATTAGGAAGTTAACCATGATCGAAGATAGTTGGTTTAGTGGAGTTAGACGCCGAACTACCCATGGAGGCTGTAACAAGGACACAAGATTATTCCTCTTAGCCAAGTCCAAGTTACCTATCAAAGACAGATAACATCCAACAAATGTTAGTAAGACCTGTAGGTGCCTAAGATTTAATTAGTGATCTAACAAAAACCTTCTCGCACATTTATTTTTTGGACTTACTAAATAATTCTCCTACCCACAGGGCTGCTCTTTTAGAGGCATTAGGTTTAGGCCATTTAATTAACGTCAATCCACCTCCCGAAACATAGGTAAACCATATAGAATTTGATATCCACCCTCCGGGGCAGCCAAATAGGGATACCGAATTCATATTCGAAATAAACAAAATGCAAACATATGCTGAGATTGCATGCCGAGGTGATCCAACCTTACATTTGCAAGTATGGGTTTATAACAATTATGTGAAATGCGCGATGGTTGACAATGGGGCAGCAGTTAACATAGTCCCGTTCTCTTTCCTTCAAAAGCTAGGGTATGGAGAAACGAATTGTTCCACAACTCGAAATACGCCAAGAGGCTATGATAGCCTTAAAGCCACCTCGATTGGAACTATAATACTACCGGTCACCTTAGGACCTAAAACAATCCTGACTGAGTTTTATATTATAGATCGGGAAACCAACTATAATATGATCCTCAGCCGACTATGGATACACCATATGAAGGCAATCCCTTCTACGTTATTTCAAGAAGTAAGATTCTTGCATTTAGGAAATGTGTTCATAGCCAAAGGTGATCCAAAACCATTCAATGTACACCTGGCTGACCTAAAGAAAAGACCAGGCGTGCACTCGGAGTTTGAACTCCCAACAAACTAACTTAATAAACATACCGATGCAAAACCTAAAGTAAATTTGGTACCTACGACAGATCTTGAGACTATGAGCCTAGAAAAGATGATCCTAGCCCTAAAAGATGAGGTTAAGATTGTAGAAACAATATCATTAGGAAATATTGCAAAAATTGTTGAATTGCTAGAACAGGGTCTACCAATGTTCCTACCATTTGATTCTGTAGGCATGGGGTACACCCTAGGTGTTGGTTCTCTTCCAGCAGTGGATCTCTGCATGAAAGAGGTAGAAGATGTTAACACAAAAAATATCCCAATGACCATATTCCTAGCTAAGTATTGGAATCTCCATTTCGATGGAGCTAGATGTCATTACGGAGCTGGGGCAGGTGTAATCTTTACTTCTCCCGAGGGAAAAGTCCTACCATTTACCTTTAAACTAAATTTTAAATGTACAAACAATGGCGCAGAGTATGAATCCGTCCTCCTTGGCCTCATCCTAGCTAAGAGGATCGGTGTTAATAATATCAGGGTGTTAGGAGACTCACAATTGGTAGTATACCAAGTCTCTGAGATGTATGAAACCAGATCCGAGTACTTACATCTCTACAAAACAACTGTATTGGATTTAAGCAAGGAGTTTGACATCATATCAATTGAAGCAATCCCACGAGAGAAAAATATTCTTGCCAATTAAATAGCAACCTCGGCATCACGCTTCACTCCAAACAGTGAGTTGGAAGATACCCATTTCATGGTATCCCTTCGTACCGAACCATTAGTAAAAAAATTGTCAAATCCTCTTTTAACAAATAGAAATGAAAACAAATCTACTATCCTAGACCACATTGATAGTGATACAACCACTCTGAACTACTTAAATGCCTATGCAGCGTTACATCTCACCCATCACGCAGTAGATTTATCCTTAATCCCACATTCATCTTCCTACTTCGGAAATCCCATGACAGAGCTTCCCCCACAAAAGGAACTTAGCATATACATAGTCGAGAATGGAGACAATCTGAAACTACCTCCAGCCCCGCCTGAGTTTGAAGAAGGTAACGCTTCTCTAATCAAAGAAACAATCAATATTAACATCGGAACAGAGGATGAACCAAGGATATTGAAGTTAAGATCCTCGTTAACTCCATCGAATGTAGAGATACACACTCAAATCCACAAAGAACATTGGAAGGCTTTTGCATTTAATTATAAGGAAATGACAGGGGTTACACCACACATTGCGGTACATAACCTCGTCACTAAATCAGATGCAAAGCCAATTAAACAAAAATCAAGACCAATGAAACCTAAGGTAGCTCTCATGGTAAAAGAGGAGGTAATGAAACTCCTCCAAGTAGGATTCATCAAGCTAGTCGATTACTCTCAGTGGGTATCTAATATTGTTCCCATTCTAAAAAAGAATGGAAAGATACGCATCTGCATAGACTTCTAAGAAACTAACAAGGCATGTCCTAAGGACGACTTCCCGTTACCATCCATAGACGTCATTTTT
Source organism: Taxus chinensis (assembly GCA_019776745.2). NCBI lineage: Eukaryota > Viridiplantae > Streptophyta > Pinopsida > Cupressales > Taxaceae > Taxus > Taxus chinensis. The sequence goes on along the minus strand of CM034155.1, from coordinate 500,128,840 downwards.
GATGCAACAACTAGATTTTAGCTTTTGTCTCTCATGGATGGATTCTCAGGATACAATCAAATAAGAATATCTGAACAAGATCAAGCTAAAACCACGTTTATAACTCCTTGGGGAACCTATTGCTATGTTGTTATGCCATTCGGTCTCAAGAATGTTGGCGCTACATACCAGTGGGATATGATGTATATATTTCATGACCTTATTCATAAAATTGTGGAATTCTACGTAGATGAATTGTTGGCTAAAGCCAAGAAGCGTTGTTACCATCCAGAATTGCTTCACATCATTCTTTCACGTCTGATAGAATACAGAGTCACCCTAAATCCAGAAAAATGCATCTTTGGTGTAACAGGAGGAAAGCTCCTAGGTTACATTGCATCGTCACGTGGGATCAATGTTGACCCAACCAAAATTAGGGTCGTTCTCAAAATGGTCCCACCTTCGGATGAATTTGGAATCAGATCATTTCTCGGAAATCTTGGTGCAATCCAGAGATTCATCCCAGACTTAAGTTTCCTCGTTCATCCAATCAACAATCTACTCAAGAAATATTATAGTATTGATTGGACCAAAGATTGTAATGAAGCTTTCGACAGAGTTAAGCGTTTCTTATTATCACCACCTATGCTAAGGCCGCGTAAGCCAGACTGCCCGTTAATTTTATATTCACGAGCTACCAATGTCTCGCTAGCCTGTATGTTGGATCAAGAAGACGATGACAAGAGAGAATGTGCAATCTATTTCATTAGCCAAACATTTCTCAAATATGAAACACGTTATACATAGGCAGAATGAGAATTCCTTGCCATAGTCTTAGCAAGCAAATGCTTAAGACATTACATGAAAAATCAAGAAACAAAGGTCACTGTAAAAACAAAACATTTATGAACTTTCCTCATGCAAGGGTCCTTGTCTAAAAAGGTTGGATACTTTATAACCTTGATGGGTGAGTTCGAACTAACATTTGTAAATCAAAAGTCCATTAAAGGACAAATCATCATGGATTGGTTAGCTGAGAACCCATTAGACGGAAGCAATCTAGTAGATTTGGACTTTCCTGATGAATGCGTATACTACATCGACACTAGACCTCCCATCTCTGAGTGTCCTTGGTATGCTGATATTATCAATTATATCATGGATCATACGTATCCGAAAGGTGCTACACTGAAAAAACTAAGGTGGTTACGCATTATTGTAGCCAGATACGTCATTATAGAGCAAGTGATCTATCGAAAAGAATTCGATGGAATGCTTCTAAGATGTGTCGACACAGAAGAATCCAAGAAGATTCTCCACGAATCTCACAGTGGGATGTGTGGAGGCCACTTCGGTGGCCATGCCACCACTCGTAAAATACATTGGATTTGCTATTTCTAGCCTACTCTAGAACACGACGCAGTAGAGTTTGTACGAAGGTGTCATAAATGCCAAGAATTCTCCCATGAGATCCACATGCCGGCACAAGATCTACAACCAATTGCTACTCCATGGTCCTTTTCTACGTGGGGCCTCGATTTGATAGGGAAATTCTCTCCCTCATCTAAATACAGCCATAATTTCATTATCACAGCCACTGAATATTTTACCAAGTGGGTAGAGGCTATGCCTCTTACTACTGTACCGGGTTCTGTAATCACCAAGTTAATTTTGAACCAAATCATTTATAGGTACGGTGTCTCGCAAATCATTATCTCGGATAATGGGACTTCTTTTAAGAATGAAGAAGTTCGCGAATTGTGTAATAAATTTAAAATAAGCCATCACACGGCCTCCTTGTATTACCCCTAAGCCAACGGACAAGCTGAAGCAACAAACAAAACGTTAAAAGCCATTCTTCTTAAAATGATGAAAGAAAACAAATGAGATTGGCATTTGAAGTTATATCTAGCCTTATGGGCCTACCAAACCTCAATAAGAACACCAACATGAGCAACTCCTTTCTCGCTAGTATTCAAGGCAAAAGCAGTTCTCCCGCTTAAGGTTTAAATACCCAGTCTCCGTATTTCATTACAAGGGATTTTGGATGAAGACGCTTACAGAGAAGCACGTCTCTCCTAACTAGAAAGCCTAGATGAAGCTAGGTTAGATTCTGAATAGCGATATAGAGTCTATGTTGACCGGATGTGCTGGTAGTATAACAAGAAGGTCTATGAATGAGACATATATGAAGGTGATCTAGTTCTAAGGCTAGACAGCCAGATCGGTAAAAAGACCGGCGAAGGAAGGAAGTTCCGGCCCAAATGGTTGGGCCCATACCGAGTCATGAAGGACTATGGAAATGGTGCATATCTCTTATGCACACTAGAAGGTGAAGAATTTGGTGAAATGGTCAATTCCCTACAACTTCAACGATTCTATGCACAAGCAACCAACACTACTTGTATAATTATAGCTACATTGCATCTTCATATAGTTAGGATCATTTTGTCCGCTTGTTTTGTACAATTTTGTGATCAAGGAATTTATTCTTAAAATCAACTCATTACAAACTTCTAATGGTATTGGCATAAACACTCTAATCATACTTCTCCATTTCCATAATATCATCAACTATTTCGGAATCATTTCATCAAATAAAGCTAGATATGACAAAGTCTTAACGGTAACCATACCAAGGTCTGCATACTTGTTCTCACTTTTGGTTTCTTCTTAGGATAGATTTTTTACCTAAAGTATGTTCTAGAAGCTTCATTGTGTCACATCTATCTCGTATGTATATCTCTTTGGAAGTAAGAGCATGCTAACACTTTGCTCAAGTAAACGAGTCGAATATAGATCAAATAGAAAATTTTAAATTTACACATTTCCTTGCCCCACCAACCTTTGGTGATGAGCCTGCATCTCTTACTAGTGACCTAGGGTTGGGAAAGGATGGAAATTCCCTTACTCGCCTATGCCTTGCCCATTGTGATAAACCCACGCTTCTTACTAGTAGCATGGGGCAAGGTGTAGGGGGTCCTCTTGACAAAAAAATGATAAAGATCATAAACAAACAATTCAAATCTTGAAGTCTTGAGTAAAAAAAAAATGAATCAGATGTCCAAAATTCCAAGAGAGTTAAAAATCCTAAAAACCAGATTTTGTCTACCATGTGGCCATCTACGGATCTAAGTCTAGATAAACCGCAAAGCAAGTTGCATCCCAAACTATGGAGTCACTTGAGTGGAGTAGGCTTGTAGCTTCCTAATTTGGTTCCACCAAAGCTTTTTCTATCTTTCATCACTATCATTTCAACACATTTCATAAATTTTTCCCTTTCTAGCTCTCAGTGATGAGCCCTCGCATCTTACTAGTTGCGTGGAGTTAGGAGTAAGGCAGGTTTATCTGCTCATCATACCAGCTTATCTTCACCACTTTGCCAAAATAGATATGAGGTATAAAAATTTCTTAAAGAAACTAAAATTCAAAATCACATTGTATCTACATTATCATATATCAACACCATGAAATACAGAAAGAAAGTAGACACCTGTATCATTTGTTCTCCATTGCATACATTCTAGAAAGCATATAAGCATAACATCATAGTTTACATGTGGAAATGGAAATGGAAGCAAGGTCATAGATGCCAAGAGTCTGATCCCAAAAGAATATATATATATATATATATATAAATGGTCAAAATTTCTGTACAATGCCATCATGCGCTAAGCATGGTCAAAACGCTCAAAGAGCCCGGGAAATACAAAAGCATCATACAAAAATCTAAGAGAGCCAAGTGGCTTCTCAACCCCTATGAGATCCCTCTGAGGGTGCACGCCCATGCCTAGGACTCTGGCTACGTCGGTGCTCTGAGTGCACAGAGGGCTCATGATCCCAAGGGGCAGCTGTGGTCTCGCCATCAGAATGATTCCTCATTAGATGTTCTGTTGTCCTATACCTTGCCAGCTCAGTACGGAGGGTAAAAACCATCCTTGCCACATGCCAGACAGGGGCAAAGATGTTGCTATGTTTGCCAGTTGTTGAGGGCTCCCCTGCATCCACAAACAGCTCTGCATGGGTCCTCTCTATAGGGATCATTAGGGTATCGGTGCATACCCTATGAATCAGGTCTCGCCACACATTGGCGGTCTCTGCAAACAAAGGAGAAAAAAAATTAGAAATAAAGCAAGAGATAAACACAAGTGTAAACAAAAGGAGAGATGGCAGTTAAAGTGATCCTAACTCAAAGCAAAGGGAAGATAACTTACTCAGATCACCGGGCCTCCAGGATGGATCTCTAGGGTCAGCCCCTACCACAGATGTCGCCGCTGACTGAGGTACTCCTCCCATGGCTAAAGCGATGTAGCATCCCAAAATGGACTCATCCTCCCCACCATGCCCCTGGGAGAGTGGCTCCTCTGAAACAAGAGTCACCCTCTCTGTACTCTGCTCTGCCCTCTCTACCTACATGATATCCTGAGTGTCATGCCACTCAGGATCACTGTCCTCAGTATCCTCCTCCGTCTCCCCCCTGTGAACTCCTCAAACTTAGAGTCTATGTCAATAGGGTCGTCATTGCTGTGAGCGGGACCGGCAGTAATCTGAAGTAAGGGTGCCTGAGGAGCACTGGCTCTCCCTCGGGCACGTACTACCCACCTAGCTGTAAAAGGAACGCCAGGGGTAATAATTGTCCAACCCCGGCCCCTAGGACCCCATCTAGCCTCTCGAACTGACCGGTATACCTGCACTACCAGGGGAAGCATACCCATATAAGGTAGGCCAAACTGTTGAGGAACTCAGCCAAAGGGGTGTATCTCCACTCTCCCTACTCTGTCAACAAGCTGTCCTGTGGTGGAGCAGGAGATCAAAGTAAGAGCCTCCTCGCCCCATAAACCTGCCATGGCTTGATACGGTGTGGCCTCCATGTCATCAGTGGTCAGGGAAGCAACTGGCTGGTGAGGTGCTCTGAGCACCGACATGTCTGTCCATCTGGCTGCCCTCATAGCTCTGGGATCTGCCACCTCTACACCTCTGTCGTAGGGGATGAAGCGCTCATAGACCCAACTCATAACCAGGGTTGGGTGGCTCAAAGACTGCCCTTGTAAATGGAATACCCTGTATAAGTTGTGGTAGGTAGTCCCAAGTATATCAGCTCCCCAGGCGTAAATCCGGCCATGTCCCTTGATCTGTGCAATGATGGGGGACCAGCAATATAGTAGTGTGTCTCCTCCCTTGTCCCCGATCAATCTCGAGGCAAGGATCCCCATAATGGCCTGGCGAATCAAGGGGATGGGCAGGCTAGGAATATATCATACCCTCACCCCCTTCTTTGAGCCAGTGGAGATAACTACATCTCCCATGTAAGAAGCCCATTGTGCTATCTAGGCCCGTGAACCTGCCGTCTCAAGAGTAAGTCATCTCCCGATGATCGGGACCCCCAGAATACGGTAAACATCCTCCAAAGTGATGGTCCACTCACCTCGGACCCCTGGTAATCGGAAGGTGTTCCGATCAGCATCCCAATAAGAAAATAAGTCACAAAGTATGTGACTGGATGGAGCAACATGTGGGACGCGTGATATACGCAGTATACCGGCCCTCTGAAGAGTGTCCACCTCATCCTGTGAAAGGGCATCTAATACTGCTGGGAGCCAGTCACACTCTCTCTCTCGGCTCCATCGAATGTACTCCTCCCTCGCCTACATACACCCAAAAACACACAAAACAGAGCAAGTTAGCATCCGAATGACATTAGAAAAATCATGAAAACACATAAAGATGCTAAAAATGCAAAAATAATTTCAAACAAGTGTTCCTTTGGCATTCTGTTAGGAACCGCCGCCCTGAGCAGGGAGGTGGTTTCGTAAGCACCAACTTAAAGGCGACTGTCTTATAACTGCCACCCTGAATAGGGAGATGGTCACGTGACCACCACCTTGTTCAGGGTGGCGGTCGTGTCCCGAAAACCCACGCGGGTTTTATACCTTAAAAAAGCCTAAAAACGCAAAAAAGGGACTATTTTAACTAAAACAAAGCCTACCCAGTAGGCGCCCCCCCTAGATAGACCTTTTGAACCTAACATTTTCAAAAATAACCCCCCCACGACAAAGATTTTAACATTTTAAAATTTTGGGGGTAAAAACGATAAATTGAGAAAAACTAACCTGTGATCTCGCGGGTCGATGATCTACTCACAGAGGCATGATCACTATCTCATCATGAACGTTTTGACTCTACTCTCGTAAGAAACCGTCACCGTGGGTCCCAGAGCTCAAAACCAACCAAATCAACACGCACAAATGAATAGGAAAATGGGCCCACTTTCATATATATAGCAACCTAACTCATTTTGAATCCCCTTTTCACAGGTTTGGAGCGCCAACGGAGGTAAGTTCTTACCCCCGCACAAATGGTATGTCCTCATTTCCCATTATTTTAGCATTTATTTTCCGATCTATTTTGTCTATTTGCACTTGATTCCTCTTTTCATTTTTGCAGGTGGCGGGAAATTTGGATGGCATCATTTCGACACACGGATGTATCAGGTATAACTTCCAACTTCTCATTTCAGGACCACCATACTCGGACCCACCGTTTTACGCCTCTTCATGGCTAAAACGACTTCTCCAAGGGGGCAATATGTACGTACCCAAAATTGTAAGGTACTGCACTGCTGGAACAACGTAACACGTGCCCCAATGATGATACAGGTCTCCTCGCAAGGTGTTCGGGATCCGGAAAAGCTCCCCAAGTATGCGTTAACATCCCACATGCCCCGCTTAGCCCCTGCATGCTTTGTTGTTCTCTTTTCCCCTCTTTTCTTTGTGTTTTATTCTTCAGTGACGAAACCACCAGCCTACCTGGGTGACGGTCTCGTGACCGCCGCCCAGGAAGGGCGGCAGTCCTGTAACCACCACCCTGCTCAGGGTGGCGGTCCTTCACGCATTTTCCAGAATGTTCTTTTTAACAACTCACGTAAATTTCAACATTTACCAGCTTTTTTCACCACCTTTGGCTTGCATTAATGATTCTAGTTCCCTGGAATAGTGTTTTGGCTTTGTTTATGGTTTAAGAGATCAATTTGGTTTTTACCTTTGGGTAAATGCAAATGCTATAAATAGTTGGCTTGTGCTCAAGCAAATGGCCCCTCAAATTTACCTCTCAATTTCTCATTTCAGTAGTTCAGTCTTTTATTTTTCTTAGGATTCATAGTTTAGTTCATTGCATGCTTAGTTAATGTTATTTTGCTATTAGAAAGCCACATATCCATCTTGTGCAAGTGCTGTCATTACTTCATGCAGTCCATTAAAGTAGAACAATTTAATTCTCAGTAGGAAGCCATTAAAGTTGCAGGTTTTACTCGTCAAATAGGATAGTTTCAGGTTCTGGACGTTTTATGTTGCATGACTCGCAATAAATCCTGCTAGGAATTGCATAAGCCAAGCTCTGTACTCTTGCGCTATCCCTCTCCTACTCGCATTGTATTCAGTCTGTATCCTAAGCTGCCTTTGTTCCAAAATCTACTTATATTGATGCTAGCATTACATGCTTTTGTGGATCCATGTGAACACGAAGGAATGAGGAGATCACACTGAGGGGACAAAACCACACACACCATCAGATTCGCCACTGTTCTGCAAAATCCAGGTTCTAGCTTTCAAAGTTCTAGTTAGAAGCATATCAAATAGAGTAGCCAATCACTTTATTTCAGTCAATTTTACTTTCGATATTGCCAGGGAAGCTGTGGGGATTGATAGTTTCTGAGAAACTATGATTCATTCCTCACTTCTGAGGTAGGATTGAGAGTCTTTCAAATAGATTAGATCAATTATTTCATTATTTAGAATAGATTTACAACTGCACAGGCAAGTAGCTATACTCGGTTGCTTTATTTTTTTTAAATTCGTTATTAGATTAGTTGTCAATTTCTAGATATATTAAAATAGTTTCTCCTTCAATTTCATTCATATATATTCATCAGAAAAATACAAAAATAGAGAAGTTATATATGTTATAGATATACTTCACATAGTTAATTTTACTTTGTTGCAATTAGATTTACATTGTTGCTTTTGTATGACAATCACGGGACCTAGAGAGCCCAGAGAATACGTATTCGAGCCAATCATGCCCCAACCCAATCTCGTCACAGCAATAACTGATATAGATCAGAATCTTAGGATCCAAGTCTTCCGAACAACGACAAACTTACAACAGATCAACCTCCAGTTAAGCGGGTTAAACATAGAAGACGACCAAGTGCACACGTTTTGGTCAAATCAACCAAACTATAGATTACCCTAGATATATATCCACATGACTGTGGAAGGGCTTGAAAGAGAGAAAACGTTTGGTTGTGATCCTTTGGTCCCACATCCAGACACAGGAGACACTCTCACAGATATAGATACCAGCTTAAGAATTCAGGTTGCACGAACACCTGTGAGATACTCTGAAAAGATCACACAATTGTTAATTCTGAATATAGAGGCTGAGAAAGCATATGACTATTGGATACTAGGGATTAGGGACTGAGTTCCGCACATGACCATAGGAGGACCACAAAAAATGTGAATCTACGGTTGTGACCCACAAATCCCACAGCCCAATGAATCCATAGGTGAATCAGACATAGATGCTGGCCTACGCACATTAGTATTCAGATCTACTCCACTTCCACCTATCATCATCGAACAGTTATCCTTGTTAGACGTAGCAGCTAATAAAGCTAGGGAATTCTAGACTAGGCCAGATAATCACCCGTAGAGTCCACTATACCCATCATCCACCCTATGACCCTATCTGGAGATATACACGAAACTATCCTAGGTCATTTTTTGAATATTCCACAACCCATAGACCGAATCACGCCAGAGCTCGATATTGATTGGAGCTTTCGAGCAATCATCCTTGCCGATCGATCTATCACACCAGTTCAGGTTAGGAGGGCCTTCTTTGCCTTAGATTCGTAGTTTCCACTAGTGTGCGTCGAAGACATCAGATTTCCTAACTAGTTTGTCTGCATCCCACACGTATTCCATCCCCACCGGCTGTCTCGGCATGACCTCGAGAGGTCGGTGCGAGGAAGAGTTACTTGTAGATTCCCACGCTCGCTTGTCACTTTTCCATCGTACAAAATTGGTGAACCCGACGTGAACAAAACAGTTCTTCCTTTTATTTTCACTTCTTCCTTCCACCTTCGCTCTTACCCATTATTCTGTGGGTATTCATATACCCCCCGAATATGTCGGGATTCGATGCATATGGTAGACCTCTCCTAGGTCTTGAAGCATACTACGCTCAACTGAATAGACAGTCATCACCCTCACTCTCAGTATGGGGTGACAACTATTCAAATAAACAATTATCAACACAAACTCCATCTCCAAGGTTCAGATATAGCTCATCTTTCCAAATGAAGGAGTTGGATCAGCTCGCTCAAACACAACAAATAGAGCCTTCAGGCTTGAACAATATGACGTTCACAGGAGAATTTGGTTCGTCTCCTCAGGTACTGCTTAGACCACAAATTAGTAGACAATCTAACCCATACCTGGTTTAGATGATGAAAATTCAGTACGTTATGCCAAGAAATGAACAACGCTCTCGAGTATGTACCCACCCATAGGAGTTTACAAACACAACCCGAGGTCTCTTTTTAAGAAAATACCTCCATGCCACTACATATAGGAAATTCCCTCAGGGAAACTTGGCAGGGCAACGATCAATTCATAGTAGGATATCACATGCCTATACAACATCAGGATATACAACAAACACCACTAAGGCAAAATACCTTGACTTCACCAGATGAATTCATTTCAACTTAGTAGAAAAAGTTAGGGGGTTGGAACTTGCTCAGGAAAATCACCATTCTCAATTCATACAGGCAGGAAATTCTAATCCTCCACACCATCCTAGCCAAGTAGACCTCCTCACAGGAATAGGCACGTTAGGCATGACTCCTCAGTATTCACAACAAATGCCAACAAGAACCACCATTTCTAACACCGTTCTGATACCTCCCGGTCTAGTACAAAATAATCCATTCCTAGACAATACCCCTTCATACTTAAACATGTACTCCAAATCACCACAAGGGGACATGTTCTCCTCTCCCGACATGTTTTCTCAAACACAGGGGTTTCCTTATGCCCCTACCAATGCATACGCTACACCATATCAATAACCCATTCCACCGCCACCCCCTCAGCAGGCACCATCAATGGTCGAAACCTATGCAATAGGGACTTATTCAGAATATTTGAAAGAACCCTTAGACTTCACCATACGAAGCATTATGCTTCCAAGACCTCTTCCTGATTTTCCCAAATACAAAGGTGAGGGAGATCTGAATGCACATATCAAGGCTTACGCCACAGCTATTCGAGAACTACTCCCTTGGGATGGGGTTGTTGCTAAAATATTCCCCAAAAATTTGGAAGGTATCGCTCTCGATTGGTATTATAGAATACCTGAGGCTTCCATCCATTTGTTTAAACAACTCATTTTAGAGTTCATTAAGGCATTTGACATGAACAAACTATTAAGAACAGGAATCAGGGAATTCTTGCACATTAAGCAGGAACACAATGAATCTGTTGCTCATTTCATCCAGAGGTGGCATACAGTTCTTTATTCTTCAGCCAATGCTCCAAATATGGACCAAATGGAACTATGTGATTTATTCCTTCATTCTCTCAGTAGAGAAGTGAAGGAAGAAGTCCAGAAGTTCCCACTAAGGACTTACGATGAAGTACTTGAGAGCGCTCTCCGAATAGATCAAGTGGCAATAGATAGCGGTCGTAAGATGTATGGAACAAACGGGAGGTTAATCACCTCCAACCAGAATACTACGGCTTATCCTACCACCACAAATACCAATCAAGGACCTAAAATCCTTAATAAAAATCACGGAGTGACAACAGATGGAGTAACTGATCAGGCCAAAAGGGTAAATGTTGTGAATACTCCACCACTAGTAAAAAACCAACGAAATAACAACTTTACCCCAACAATCAATGCAGTGGATTTCAATCATCAAAACAACAACAACAAACAATGGCGAAACCCTACACAGGGTCCAAGCCAAAACTCAACTGGATATCAAAATAAGAACCAAAACCAAAAACAACAAATGTAAAACTTTAATCCTAATAGGCAACGGTTTGATCAGAGTTTTGGGCCACAATATACACCAAACCACCAGACTAGGAATTACAATCCTAACTCGTATTGTGGTTTTCACAAAATTCGAGGCCATGACACTAGAACATGCCATGACTACAATAAATTCATGCAACATTTTCCAGAGGAACAAAGACAACTTTTCATAGATATGTTCTTGGCAGATCCTACGTCACCGGCACCAAATACTTTTACAGGGGTAGTTTCCCCTCAAAATGCACCCCTTAAGATCTTCAATGATCCACTCCCAAATCACAACAACAACAATGGGTTAAATTCAAATGGGACAAACAAGGGTGTAATGACAGGAAACCATGATCATGAAGCCTCGAATTCACTAAATCCATTAGTTGCGCCACAATTAGGAAGTCAACCGCGACCCAAGATAGTCGGTTTAGTGGAGTTAGACGCCGAACTACCCATAAAGGTTGTAACAAGGACACGAGAGTATTCCTCTCAGCCAAGTCTAAGTTACCTACCAGAGACAGATAACATCCAACAAATGTTAGTAAGACCCGTAGGTGCCTACGATTTAATTAGTGATCTAACAAAAACCTTCTCGCACATTTCTTTTTTGGACTTACTAAAGAATTCTCCTGCCCACAGGGCTGCTCTTTTAGAGGCATTAGGTTTAGGTCATCTAATTAACATCACTCCACCTCCCAAAACACAGGTAAACCATATAGACTTTGATATCCACCCTCCGGGGCAGCCGGATAGGGATACCAAATTCATATTCGAAATAAACAAAATGCCAACAGACACTGAGATTGCACGCCGAGGTGATCCAACCTTACATTTACAAGTATGGGTTTATAGCAATTATGTGAAATGCGCGATGGTTGATGATGGGGCAACAGTTAACATAGTCCCCTTCTCTTTCCTTCAAAAGCTAGGGTATGGAGAAATGAATTGTTCCACAACTTGAAATACACTAAGAGGCTATGATAGCCTTAAAGCCACCTCGATTAGAACTATAATACTACCGGTCACCTTAGGACCCAAAACAATCCTGACTGAGTTTTATATTATAGATCAGGAAACCAACTATAATATGATCCTTGGCCGACCATGGATACACCATATGAAGGCAATCCCTTCTACATTATTTCAAGAAGTAAGATTCTTGCATTTAGGAAAGGTGTTCATAGCCAAAGGTGATCCAAAACCATTCGATGTACACCTAGTTGACCTAAAGAAAAGACCAGGCGTGCACTCGGAATTTGAACTCCCAACAAACCAACTTAATAAACCTACCGACGTGAAACCGGAAGAAAATTTGGTACCTACGACAGATCTTGAGACTATGAGCCTAGTCAAGACGATCCCAGCCCTCAAAGATGAGGTTAAGATTGTAGAAATAGTATCATTAGGAACTACTGCAAAAATTGTTGAATTGCTAGAATAGGATCTACCAATGTTCCTACCATTTGATTCTGTAGGCATGGGATACACCCTAGGTGTTGGTTCTCTTCCAGCAGAGGATCTCTGCATGATAGAAGTAGAAGATGTTAACACAACAAATATCCCAACGCCCATATTCCCAGCTAAGTATTGGACTCTCCATTTCGATGGAGCTAGATGTCGTTACGGAGCTGGGGCAGGTGTAATCTTTACTTCTCCCGAGGGAAAAGTCCTACCATTTTCCTTTAAACTAAATTTCTAATGTAAAAACAATGGTGCTGAGTATGAAGCCGTCCTCCTTGGCCTCGCCCTAGCTAAGAGGATCGGTGTTAATAATATCAGGGTGTTAGGAAACTCACAATTGGTAGCAAACCAAGTCTCTGAGATGTATGAAACCAGATTTGAGCACTTACAGCTCTAAAAAATAGCTGTATTGAATTTAAGAAAGGATTTTGACTTCATATCAATTGAAGCAATCCCGCAAGAGAAAAATCTTCTCACCAATTCAATAGCCTCCTTGGCATCACACTTCACTCCAAACAGTGAGTTGGACAATACCCGTTCCATGGTATCCCTTCGTACCGAACCATTAGTGAAAAAAATTTCAAATCCTCTTTTAACAAATAGAAATTAAAACAAATCTACTATCCTAGACCACATTGATAGTGATACAACCACTCTAAATTTACTTAAATGCCTATGCAGCGTTACATCTCACCCATCATGCAGTAGATTTATCCTTAATCCCGCATTCATCTTCCTACTTCGGAAATCCCATGACAGAGCTTCCCCCACAAAAGGAACTTAGCATATACACAGTCGAGAATGGAGATGATCTGGAACTACCTCCAGCCCCGCCTGAGTTTGAAGAAGGTAACACTTCTCTAATTGAAGAAACAATCGATATTAACATCGGAACAGAGGATGAACCAAGGATATTGAAGTTAGGATCCTTGTTAACTCCATTAGAGAAGTAGAAATACACACTCAAATCCTCAAGGAAAATCAGAAGGATTTTGCATTTAATTATAAGGAAATGATAGGGGTTACACCACACATTGTAGTAGATAACCTCATCACTAAATTAGATGCAAAGCCGATTAAACAAAAATCGAGACCAATGAAACCTAAGGTAGCTCTCATGGTGAAAGAGGAGGTAATGAAACTCCTCCAAGTAGGATTCATCAAGCCAGTCGATTACTCTCAGTGGGTATCTAATATCGTTCCCATTCTCAAAAAGAATGGGAAGATACGCATCTACATAGAATTCCAAGACATTAACAAGGCGTGTCCCAAGGATGACTTTCTGTTACCATCCATTGACGTCATTGTTGATGCAACAGCTGGATTTGATCTTTTTTCTCTTATGGATGGATTCTCAGGATACAATCAAATCAGAATATCCGAACAAGATCAAGATAAAACCATGTTTATAACTTTTTGGGGAACCTACTGCTATGTTGTTATGCCATTCGGTCTCAAAAACATTGGCGCTACATACCAGCAGGCTATGACGTATATATTTCATGACCTTATTCATAAAATTGTGGAATCCTACATAGATGACTTGTTGGCCAAGGCCAAGAAGCATAGTGACCATTTGGAAGTGCTTCGCTGTCATTCTTTCACATCTGATAGAATACGGAGTCACCTTGAAATCCAGAAAAATGCATATTTGGTGTAACAAGAGGGAAGCTCCTAGGTTACATTGTATCGTCACGCGAGATCGATGTTGAGCCAAACAAAATTATGTGTTGTTCTCAAAATGGTCCCCACCTTTGGTATGAATCTGGAAATCAGGTCATTTCTCAAAAATCTCGGTGCAATCCAGAGATTCATCCCGGATTTAAGCTTTGCACTTTTCATCCAATCAACAATCTACTCAAGAAATATTATAGTATTGATTGGACCGAAGATTGCAATGAAGCTTTCGATGTAGTTAAGAATTTCTTGTTATCACCACCTACGGTAATGTCACCTAAGCCAGACCGCCCATTAATTTTATATTCACGAGTTACCAATTTCTCGCTATCCTGTATGCTGGCTCAAGAAGACGATGACAAAAGAGAACGTGCAATCTATTTCATTCGCCAAATGTTGCTCAAATATGAAACACGTTATACACAGGCAGAATGAGAATGCCTTTCCATAGTCTTTGCAATGAAATGCTTAAGATATTATATGCCTAAATCAAGAAATGAGGGTCATTTTAAAGAACAGAAACATTTACAAACTTTCCTCACGCAAGGGTCCTTATCCAAAAAGGATAGACGACTTTTATAACCTTAATGGGTGAATTTGAAATAAACCTTTTGTAAATCAAAAATTCCGTTAAAGGACAAATCATTGTGGATTGCTTAGTTGATAACCCAGCTAGAATGGAGGAAATCTAGTAGATGTAGACTTTCTTGATGAATGCGTTATACTACATCGAAACCAGACCCTCCCATCTCTGGAGTGTCCTTGGTATGCTGATATTATTAATTTATATCATGGATCATACGTATCCCAAAGGCACTACACTGTACAACAAAGAAGGCGGTTACGCATTATCGTAGCCAAATACGTCATTATAGAGCAAAGTGCTCTATCGAAAAGCATTCCATGGAATGCTTCTCTAAGATGTGTCGACACAAAAGAATCCAAGAAGATTCTCCACAAATCTCACAGTGGGATGTGTGGGGAGGTGACTTCGGTGGCCATGCCACCACTCGTAAAATACATCAGATGGGATATTTCTGGCCTACTATATAACATGATGCAGTAGATTTTGTATGAATGGTGTCATAAGTGCTAAGAATTCTCCCACGAGATCCATATGCCGGCACAAGCTCTACAACCAATCACTACTCCATGGCCCTTTTCTACGTGGTGCCTTGATTTGATAGGGAAATTCTCTCCCACGTCCACTGATGGCCATAATTTCATAATCATGGCCACCGAATATTTTACCAAGTGGGTAGAGGCTATGCCTCTTACCACTATATCGGGTTCTGTAATCGCCAAGTTCATTTTGAACCAAATCATTTACAGGTACAGTGTCCTGCAAATCATTATCTCAGATAATGGGACTTCTTTTAAGAATGAAAAAGTTCACAAATTGTGCAATAAATTTTAAATAATCCATCATACAGCCTCCTTGTATTACCCCCCAGCCAATGGACAAGCTGAAGCAACAAACAAAATGTTAAAATCCATTCTTCTTAAAATGGTGAAAGAAAACAAATGAGATTGGCATTTGAATTTATATCCGGCCTTATGGGCCCACCGAACCTCAATAAGAACACCAACAGGAGTGACTCCTTTCTTGCTAGTATTCGGGGCAGAAGCAGTTATCTCGCATAAGGTTGAAATACCCAGTCTCTGTATTTCATTACAAGGGATTCTGGATGAAGACACTTACAGAGAAGCACGTCTCTCCCAACTAGAAAGCGTAGATGAAGCTAGGTTAGATGCTGAATAGCGGCACAGAGTCTATGCTGACCGGATTTTCCGGCAGTATAACAAGAAGGTCTATGAACGAGACATATATGAAGGTGATCTAGTTCTAAGGCTAGACAACCAGATCGATAAAAAGACCGGTGAAGGAAGGAAGTTCCAGCCCAAATGGTTGGGCCCATACCGAGTCATGAAGGACTATGGAAATGGTGCATATCTCTTATGCACACTAGAAGGTGAAGAATTTTGTGAAACAGTTAATTCCCTACACCTTAAACGATTATATGCATAAGCAACCAACACTACTTGTATAATTATAGCTACATTGCATCTTCAGATAGTTAGGATCATTTTGTCCGCTTGTTTCGTACAATTTTGTGATCAAGGAATTTATTCTTAAAATCAACTCATTACAAACTTCTGATGGTATTGGTATAAACATTCTAATCATACTTCTCCATTTCCATGATATCATCAACTATTTCGGAATCATTTCATCAAATAAAGCTAGATATGACAAAGTCTTAATGGTAACCATACCAAGGTTTGTATACTTGTTCTCACTTTTGGTTTCTTCTTAGGATAGATGTCTTGCCTATGGTTTGTTCTATCAGCTTCATCGTGTCACATCTATCCCGTATGTATATCTCTTTGGAAGTAAGAGCATGCTGACACTTTCCTCAAGTAAATGAGTCGAATATAGATCAAACAGAAAATTTTAAATTTACACATTTCCTTACCCAACCAACCTTTGGTGATGAGCTTGCGTCTTTTACTAGTGACGTAGGGTTGGGAAAGGATGGAAATTCCCTTACTCACCTATGCCTTGCCCATGGTGATAAACCCACGCTTCTTACTAGTAGCATGGGGCAAGGTGTAGGGGGTCCTCTTGACAAACAAATGTTAAAGATCATAAACAAAGAATTCAAATCTTGAAGTCTTGAGTCAAAAACAAATGAATCAGATGTCCAAAATTCCAAGAGAGTTAAAAATCCTAAAAACCAGATTTTGTCTACCATGTGGACATATACGGATCTAAGTCTAGATAAACCGCAAAGCAAGTTGCATCCCAAACTATGGAGTCACTCGAGGGGAGTAGGCTTGTAGCATCCTAATTTGGTTCCACCAAATCTTTGTCTATCTTTCAATACTACCATTTTAACACATTTCATAACTTGTGCCCTTTCTAGCTCTCGGTGACGAGCCCTCGCATCTTACTAGTTGCGTGGAGTTAGGAGTGGGACAGGTTTATCTACTCATCATACCATCTTATCTTCACCGCTTTGCCAAAATAGATATGCGGTATAAAAATTGCTTAAAGAAACTAAAAATTCAAAATCACATTGTATCTACATTATCATATATCAGCACCATGAAATACAAAAATAAAGTAAACACTTGTATCATTTGTTCTCCATTGCATACATTCTAAAAAGCATATAAGCATAACATCATAGTTTACATGTGGAAACAGAAATGGAAGCAAGGTCATAGATGCCAAGAGTCTGATCCAAAAAGAATATATATATATATATATATATATATATATATATATATAAATGGTCAAAATTCCTGTACAATGCCATCATGCGCTAAGCATGGTCAAAATGCTCAAAGAGCCCAAGAAATACAAAAGCATCATACAAAAATCTAAGAGAGCCAAGTGGCTTCTCAACCCCTATGAGATCCCTCTGAGGGTACATGCCCATGCCTAGGACTCCGGCTATGCTGGTGGTCTGAGTGCACAAAGGGCTCACGATCCTGAGGGGCAGCTGCAGTCTTGCCATGAGAATGACTCCTCATCAGATGCTCTGTTGTCTTATACCCTTTCAACTCAGTACATAGGGTAGATACTATCCTGGCCACATGACAGATGGGGGCAAAGACATCGGTATGTTTGCCAGCTGCTGAGGGCTCCCCTGCATCCACAGACAGCTCTGCACGGGTCCTCTCCATAGGGATCGTCAGGGTATCGGTGCATACCCTGCAAATTAGGTCTCGCCACTCATCGGCGGTCTCTGCAAACAAAGGAGAAAACGAATTAGAAATAAAGCAAGAGATAAACACAAGTGTAAACAAAAGGACAGATGGCAATTAAAGTGATCCTAACTCGAAGCAAAGGGAAGATAACTTACTCGGATCACCAGGCCTCTAGGATGGATCTCTAAGGTCAGCACCTACCACAGATGCCACCGCTGACTGAGGTACTCCTCCCATGGCTGGAGCGACGTAGCATCCCAAAATGGACTCATCCTCCCCAACATAGCCCTGGGAGAGTGGCTCCTATGAAACTAGAGTCACCCTCTCTGCACTCTGTTCTGCCCTCTTTGCCTGCATGATATCCTTAGTGTCATTCCACTCAGGATCACTGTCCTCCTCTATCTTTCCCCTGTGAACTCCTCAGACTCGGAGTCTATGTCAATAGGGTCGTCACTGCTGTGAGCGGGACCAACAGCAATCTGAAGTAAGGGTGCCTGAGGAGCACGGGCTCTCCCTCAGGCACGTACTACCCACCTAGCTACAATAGGAATGCCAGGGGTAACAACTGTCCAACCCCAGCCCCTAGGACCCCCTTTGGCCTCTCGAACTGACATGTATACTGGCACTACCGGGGGAAGCATACCCATATAAGGTAGGACAAACTACTGAGGAACTCGGCCAAAGGGGTGTATCTCCACTCTCCCTACTCTGTCAACAAGCTGCCCTGTGGTGGAGCAGGAGATCAAAGTAAGAGCCTCCTCACCCCATAAACCTTCCATGGCCTAATACGGTGTGGCCTCCATGTTGTCAGTGGTCAGGGAAGCAACTGGCTAATGAGGTGCTTTGAGCACCGACATGTCTGTCCATCTGGCTGCCCTCATAGCTCTGGGATCTGCCACCTCTACACCTCTGCCGTAGGCGATGAAGCGCTCATAGACCCAGCGCATAACTAGGGTCGGGTGGCTCAAAGACTACCCCTGTAAATGGACTACCCTGTATAAGTTGTGGTAGGTAGTCCCAAGTATATCGGCTCCCCAGGCGTAAATCCAGCCATATCCCTCGATCTGTGCAATGATGGGGGACCAGCAATATAGTAGTGTGTCTCCTCCCTTGTCCCCGATCAATCTCGAGGCAAGGATCCCCATAATGGCCTGGCGAATCAAGGGGATGGGCAAGCTAGGAATAGATCAGACCCTCACCCCCTTCTTCGAGCCAGTGGAGATAACTACATCTCCCATGTAAGAAGCCGATTGTGCTATCTGGGCCCGTGAACTTGCCGTCTCAAGATTAAGTCGTCTCCTGATGATCGGGACCTCCAGAATACGGTAAACATCCTCCAAAATGATGGTCCACTCACCTCAGATCCCTGGTAGCCAGAAGGTGTTCCGATTAGCATCCCAATAAGAAAATAAGTCACAAAGTACGTGATTGGACGGAGCAACATTTGGGACACGTGATATATGCAGTATACCGGCCCTCTGAAGAGTGTCCACCTCATCTTGTGAAAGGGCATCTAATACTGTTAGGATCTAGTCACACTCTCTCTCTCGGCTCCATCGAATGTACTCCTCCCTCGCCTTCATACACCCAAAAAATACACAAAACAGAGCAGGTTAGCATTCGAATGACATTAGAATAATCATAAAAACACATAAAGATGCTAAAGATGTAAAAACAATTTTTAACAAGTGTTCCTTTGGCATTCTGTTAGGAATTGTCACCCTGAGTAGGGTGGCAGTTTTGTAATCACCGCCTTAAAAGGCGGTGGTCGTGTCCCGAAAACCCACGTGGGTTTTATACCTTAAAAAATCCTAAAAACATAAAAAGGGACTATTTTAACTAAAACAAAGCCTACCTAGTAGGCGCCCCCTTGATAGACGTTTTGAACCTAACATTTTCAAAAATAACTCCCCCACGACAAAGATTTTAACATTTTAAAATTTTGGAGGTAAAAATGATAAATTGAGAAAAACTAACCTGTGATCTCGTGGGTCAATGATCTGCTCGCAGAGGCATGATCACTATATCTTCACGAACATTTTGACTCTACTCTCGTAAGAAACTATCATCGTGGGTCCCAAAGCTTAAAACCAGCCAAATCAACACGCACAAATGAATGGGAAAATGGGCCCACTTTCATATATATAGCAACCTTACTCATTTTGAATCCCCTTTTCACAGGTTTGGAGTGCCAACGGAGGTAAGTTCTTACCCCCGCTCAAATGGTACATCCTCATTTCCCATTATTTTAGCATTTATTTTCCGATCTATTTTGTCTATCTGCATTTGATTCCTCTTTTCCTTTTGCAGTTGGAGGGAAATTTGGATGACGTCATTTTGACACAAGGATGTATCAGGTATAACTTCCAACTTCCCATTTCGGGACCACCATACTCAGACCCACCATTTTACACCTCTTCATGGCTAAAACACTTCTCTAAGGGGGAAATATGTACGTACCCAAAATTGTAAGGTACTACACTGCCGGAACAACATAACACGTGCCCCAATGATGATACAGGTCTCCTCGCAAGGTGTTTAGGATCTAGAAAATCTCCCCAAGTATGCGTTAACATCCTGCATGCCTCGCTTAGCCCCAGCATGCTTTGTTGTTCTCTTTTCCCCTCTTTTCTTTGTGTTTTATTCTTTAGTGACAAAACCGCTGCCCTGCCTGGGTGGCAGTCCTGTAACTACCGCCCTACTTAGGGTGGCGGTCCTTCACGTGTTTTCCAGAATTTTCTTTTTAATGCGACTCATGTAAATTTCAACGTTTACCAGCTTTTTTCACTGCCTTTGGCTTGCATTAATGATTTTGGTTCCCTGGAATAGTGTTTTGGATTTGTTTATGGTTTAAGAGATCAATTTGGTTTTTACCTTTGGGTGAATGAAAATGCTATAAATAGTTGGCTTGTGCTCAAGCAAATGGCCCCTCAAATTTATCTCTCAATTTCTCATTTCAGTAGTTCAGTCTTTTATTTTTATTAGGATTCATAGCTTAGTTCATTACATGCTTAGTTAATGTTATTTTGCTATTAGAAAGCCACATATCCATCTTGTGTAAGTTATGTCATTACTTTATGCAGTCCATTAAAGTAGAACAATTTAATTCTCAGTAGGAAGCCATTAAAGTTGCAGGTTTTACTCGTCAAATAGGATAGTTTTAGGTTTTGGATGTTTTATGTTGCATGACTCGCAATAAATCCTGCTAGGAATTGCATAAGCCAAGCTCTGTACTCTTGCACTATCCCTCTCCTACTCGCATTGTATTCAGTCTATATCCTAAGCTGCCTTTGTTCCAAAATCTACTTCTGTTGATGCTAGCATTACATGCTTTTCTGGATCCACGTGAGCATGAAGGAACGAGGAGATCACACTGAGGGTAAAAAACCAAACACACCATCGGATTCGCCACTGTTCGGTAAAATCCAGGTTCTAGCTTTCAAAGTTATATTGAGAAGCATATCAAATAGAGTAGCCAATCACTTTATTTCAGTCAATTTTACTTTTGATATTGCCAGGGAAGCTGTGGGGATTGATAGTTTCTAAGAAACTATGATTCATTCCTCACTTCTGAGGTAGGATCGAGAGTCTTTCAAATAGATTAGATCGGTTATTTCATTATTTAGAATAGATTTACAACTGCACAGGCTAGTAGCTATACTCGATTGCTTTATTTGTTTTAAATTCGTTATTAGATTAGTTGTCAATTTCTAGATATATTAAAATAGTTTCTCCTTCAATTTCATTCATATAAATTCATTAGAAAAATACAAAAATAGAGAAGTTATATATGTTATAGATATATTTCACATAGTCAATCTTACTTTTCTGCAAATGGATTTACATTGTTGCTTTCGTACGACAATCACGGGACCTAGAGAGCCCAGAGAATACGTATTCGAGCCAATCGTGCCCCAGCCTAATCGCATCATAGCCATAGCTGATATAGACAAGAATCTTACGATCCAGGTCTTCTGAACAATGAAAAATTTACAATAGATTAGCCTCCAGTTAATTAGGTTAAACATAGAAGACGACCAAGCGCACAAGTTTTGGTTAAATCAACCAAACTACAGATTACCCTAGATATATATCTGCATGACTGTGGAAGGGATTGAAAGAGAGCAAAAGTTTGGTTGTGATCCTTTGGTCCCACAACCAGATGCAGGAGACACTCTCATAGATATAGATGCCAACTTAAGAATTCATGTTGTACATACGCCTGTGAGATACTCTAAAAAGATCGTGCAACTGTTAATTTTGAATATACAGGCTGAGAAAGCATATGATTATTGGATACTAGGGATTAGGGACTGAGTCCACACATGACCATAGCAGGACCATAACAAATACAAATCTACGGTTGTGACCCACAAATCCCACAGCCCAATGAATCCATAGGTGAATCAGACATAAATGCTGGCCTACGCATATTAGTATTCAGATCTACTCCACTTCCACCTATCATCATCAAACAGTTATCCTTGTTAGATGTAGTAGCTAATAAAGCTAGGGAATTCTGGACTAGGCCAAATAATCACCCGTAGAGTCCACTATACCCATCATCCACCCTATGACCCTATCTGGAGATATACATGAAACTATCTGAGGTCATTTTCTGTGTATTCCACAACCTATAGATTGAATCATGCCAGAGCTTGATATTGATTGGAGACTTCGAGCAGTCATCCTTTTCGATCGATCTATCACACCAGTTTAGGTTAGGAGGGCCTTCTTTTCCTTAGAATTGTAGTTTCCACTAGTGCATGTCGAACACACCAGATTTCCTAACTAGTTTGTTTGCATCCCACACATATCCCATCCCCACCGGCTATCTCAGCATGACCTCGAGAGATCGGGTGCAAGGAAGAGTTACTTGTAGATTCCCACGCTCACTTGTCACTTTTCCATCGTACAAGGACCTCCAGTGCAGTGGCTCGAGGTACCACCATGTAGGTGGCAACATGATGAGGTAAGATTCAATTCCTCCATGCTTGTTTTAAATAAATTGATAGAACTTTATCTTGGGGGGAAGATGGGTTTGGGGGGAAATTACATTTGAATGTTAGGGGGAAAAATTGGGTAAAAGAGGGACAAGGGAGGGTGGGAATAAGTAGTATGCTTGGTGGGAAGGATTGTATGTTAGAATGGGGGGGTGGGGAGGTGAGGAATGAGAAAAAAATGGGAAAGCTAGGGCATGTTGCCGCGGGGTGTCGTCATAATAGTGACTGACGTTGGTCGAATGTTGACCAGCGTCGGTGGTGTATAACTAGGATCAGTCGTGAATGAGGTGACCGATGCCGGTTATGGGTAAACTGTGGTCAGTCTGAGAGGACCAACACCAGTTAGGGGGAATAAAACACTTGCCTAAAAATGTGGAATAGGCAAGGGTTAGGCTATTGGGGCCAAGTGTTGAGACTTGTGGGTAAATAGGTAAGGTTAGGGAGTGTATAAAGAGGGAGGGTGACATTAGGTTGGGTAGGTTGTGGGTAAGTAGAATGATGAGGAGGGTTGGATTGGGTAGGTAGGTTAGGGTGGGGTTGGGTAGGTAGGCTAGGGTAGGTAGGTAGGGTTGGGTTGGGTAGGTAGGTTAGGGTGGGGTGAGGTAGGTAGGTAGGTTAAGGTTGAGTAGGTAAGGTAGGGTTGGGAGGTAATTAGGTTAGGGTAGGTAAGTAGGTTAAGGTTGGGTAGGTAGGTAGGGTTGGGTTGGGTAGCTAGGTAGGTTAGGGTAGGGTAGGAAAAGTAGCAATGTAAAATAGGTAGGGAAATGGGTATAGGTATGGGTGATGGTAAAAATAATTGGGTCGTGAATAATGTGATCATTTTTTTGGATGTAGGCAACAGATCAGCTGAGGATGTGAGACATGGTGCTACCCCTAATCATGATAGTTCGAGGTGCAGGGACAACTGAGGAGTTGCGGCATGTTGAGGAGATGGGCCTGAGTGGGGTCCGACACTACCGGCATGCAGTCCGGTAGCTGAGTCTTATGGTTACCCTCATTGATAGATGGGATGTGGAAACCAACACGCTCCACCTACCGACAGGTGAGATGATAGTCACCCTAGAGGACGTGTTCAGGACCTTGCAGCTACCTATATTAGGTACACAGGTATATTCAATCTCCTCAGAGGCATCAAAGGAGTTGATGTTGACAATATTTGGGAAGGGGATGGTGGATCTAGCATTCCACAGTGCCAGCCTGAGCTATGGAAAGATGTACCTAGCTTGTCAAGAGGAGATAAGGCTAGTAGTATTACTGATGGAGGTGGTATATTGTTTTGCACTACTAGATGCAGAGGGTGGGAGATTCCCAAGATCACTGATGGGAGTGTTACATGACATGATGATGGAGAGGAACTAATTTTCCTGGGTGCCAGCATTCTTGGTGTAGTTATATAGAGATTTATGGGCATATAGGTGGCTCCGCAGGTTCAGCCTATGTTGTACATTCATTCTTCACTATTGGGCCTATGGGCACATTGTCTGTGTGCATCTAGTGGGTATGCCCCGAGCAGATGCCTTTCAGCTGAGTTTTGTGCTGGTGGGGTATAGGTGATGGGTACATGTTATTAGAGAGTGGTGATAAGACATGGGTACACATGATGTAACATATTACCGGAGGCTTCTGGAGGGATTATTTAGGGTGGATATTATATGGAGACTGTAGGTGGGTTATCCGTCATATAGACATATGGTTGAGGAGTTAGCTGGAATTTAGCTACTCAAATGGATAGAGGGGCATCATGCAGGAGAGCATGAGATGATCCCCATAGATAGGGTCTGACGGTAGTTTGGACTACTACAAGATATACCACCACCCTTCCCACAGTACCGGAGGGATGATGTGGAGAGACCACTACCACTTCCATAGCTAGCATTACCTATCAGGAAAGAGGAGCAGGTTATAGACTGGCCGATTGATGATGGTGGAGTGAGGGATAAGTATAGACAGTGATGGGTGCCTCAACTATGAGCAGTACCTCCTAGGCCCGGGAAGCCATATTTTGCCACCATCACTGTGCAAAGAGACACCCTACAGGGGAAGGTGGTGACACTGACTACATAGTTGGGGATGGTACAAGGGAAGTTAGTAGCATCGGAGGTAGAGGTGGTCACATTACATGCACAGGTGGCCAATCTACAGGTCCACATGGCCCAGGGTAGAGATGGGTATGGTGATGATGGTCAGGTGGCCACCCTATAGGCGCAGGTTACAAGGTTACAGGGGTAGCGAGCCACTACACAGGCACATGTTATTGGGTTACAGGACTAGTTAGCCACTACACAAGCATAGATCTAGACCTTACAGGCCCAGATACATGCACAGGGGTAGAGGCCACTAACACCACCATAGGCACTGGGATAGGGTCCCACTTTACAGATAGGATTAGTGCAGGGATAGAGGCTGATGGGGCCACCTCAGACATTACCCCTAGCTAGGTTGTGAGAGGCTCGAGATGAGGCCAGGTATTATCAAGACCAGATGACGGTGAAAGGGATATATTATCTATCATATGTAGAGTATAGGGCACAACAGGCCTCGAGTGAGAGGACCATATCCCACACCCATAACGTGGAGAGCATAAGGGGGTCAGTGAGCCCCGAGACAGGATCAAGGTGAGGCCACCAGTTCACGGAGGCTGGCTCCAGGTTTTATACCAGTAGGGACCCGACCACGACCCATGGCAGGCGGTGAGATTTTATCAAGCCGTTAGACAGGAGCTGAGGAGGAGATAAGAGATACTGAGATGGAGGATATCCAAAAGGATGATGCCTGATGCACATACCTCCATGTTGGTGTATTTTAGTCTTTTTTTATATACATCGGCCTACGTGCTGAAGAGAGTGAGGATGTATGAGATTTTGTATATTTTTGATCATATACCAGCTTGCGTGCCGAAGATGGTGAGGCTGTATATGAGTATTTTGAGAGATTTGGTTAAATATACCGGCCTGCGTGCCGAAGATATTTGAGAGTTATGTTTATGGAGACACATAGTGGGATATTGTTATTTATAGAGATGATGATGATTATGGTCATTATGTGTATACATGGTTGTGGTTATTTTGCTATTTTGATGTGTATATGTTATGGAAATTAAATAGTGTAGGCATGATAGATTCAGGTCATAGGCATGGATCAAGTTAGGTTGTATGCATGGTTGAGTCAAGTTGTGGTCTAGGCATGGATTAAGTCAGGTTTTAGGCATGGTGGAGTAAGGTTATGGTCTAGGCATGGATGGAGTCAGGTTTTAGGCATGGTGGAGTTAGGTTGTAGGCATGGTTGAGTCAGGTTGTGGTCTAGGCATGAATTGATTTAGGTTTTAGGCATGGTGGAGTCAGATTGTAGGTTCATTAATTTGTGCAATTTATGATGATATGGGTCTTGTTTGAGATGTTTTTATAGTACATGCATCATAATGGTAAAGAAATGGTAGACATAATGAACGTATGTTTGATGATGATAAAAGTGGAAAGTAATTTGTTGTCTGGTGGGTTTAATTTCCAATTATTGATAAAAAGGAAACTAACTAGGGTAGAGTGTGATTTAGGAAAATTAAAGGTGAATTGGTTAGGGTAGAGAGTGGCCGAGCTAATCTCCAAGGGCCCCATCCCATCAGAGTGCTGCCTACATAGTCCAGAAAAAAGGGGACCTTAGGCAGATGTAGTTCTCCCATAAGCTAGGGAGGAATGCGAGGAGCTATGAGAATGAATTGGTAGGTTTTAGGCATGATTGAGTCTCGGTATGTTAGGTATGGGTGGATTGTGGGCACATTGGTATGGGTGATTTTGAGTTGATGAAAGAGGAAAAGGTACCTAAAGATAAGCATCAAGAAGCTAATCCTATATAAGGTAATCAATATGTAATGAAGTAGTTTAAAAAGATAAGAGGAGGTAAGAAAGCCACCTAATTGGTTAGGATCATAACAAGTAGGTCATACCTGAGATAGGTTGATGAACGTAAGACCCTAAAGACATTACATGATGGATTATTTGAAAGGTGAAAAGTAGTCACATGACCACCAAATGTCACGGCTCCATGAGGGCCCTTGGTAGTAGGGAATGAAAGTGCGAAAGGTGAGAGGGTGAAAAAGTGATTAGTTTATATGGTATTTAGTAAAAAGACTTGTGCAAAGAGATCCAGAGTCACAACGAGCAAGTCCATGATGAAAAAACTTTATGTTTTGAATTGAATTTGAGATAGACTAATCGATGTGGGAAGTCTATATGGGACGAAGAAATTAACTCCTTGAGGTCTTTGTGAAGTGGATTAATGTGGGAAGCTTCAGATTCTCTCTCACTTTCTTCTTCTTCTTCTTTTTTTAAAGAGATTTACATACTTGTCCTTCAAGGGAGCAGTCTATTTATAGCAGAGATTTAGAGAGAAAGATGTCCTTTTTTAGGGAGTCATATTTTGTATTGCAAGCTTGACTCAAGGAGTTGGATCCCATGTGAGGGATTTGAAGTCATGGATGAGAATAAGGTGAAGAATACGATTCTTATTTAGAAAGTAGGGTGAAATTACCATGGGATATCATCTAAAGGCAGATGAAAAGTATCCATGAGAATCATGCTAATCGCAGCGTTGTGGTACACATATTTAAGAGAGGATAAAAAGTGACGAGTACACACAAGACTCTTGTTTAATCATTGGTGAGGTGTAGGAATTGGATAGCACTCAAGGGACAAGCATGAAAAGGGGTAGAAGGTGAGGTAGGAAGAAAAGTAAACAGTAGAATGGTCTAAGATGCAAGGCATTAAGGGGATTAGGTTCATGTTTACCATCAAGTGAAGATAAACGATAAGCACTTGATCCATAAGTATGAGTTACGATGTATGGTCCAAGCCAATCAGGAGCAAACTTGCCCCGTTTACTTTTTTTTCTTTAATTACATGTTGATTTTCTTTCAAGATGAGGTCACTGACTTGGAAGGTTCGTTCATGGACATGTTTTTCATAGGCACCTTTGATAGGTTTTAGGTGAACTTGAAGGTGGTCAAGGGCATTAAGATGACATTCGTCTAATAACTCAAGTTGTGCTAAACGGTCCTGATGAAAGTCATCATCATTGAGGATGTCATGGAGAGAAATGTGGAGTGAGGGAATATGGACTTCGAGAGGTAGAACAACCTCTGTACTGTAGACCAGAGAAAAAGGTGTGGTGGCAGTGGAAGTGTGAATACTAGTGCGGTATGCCCACAGAGTGAAAGGAATGTGTGTATGTCAATCCTTTCCAATATCATTAACCACTTTCATGAGAATTTTGTTCAGGGTTTTGTTAATGGATTTGGCTTGGCCGTTGGTTTGTGGGTAATAAGGTGATGAGAAACTTAGTTGTAGAAAAGTTTTTGTAGGGTTTTATTTTTGAATTGTTTTCCGTTATCAGTGTGAGGTGATGTAGAACACCAAATCGACAAATGATGTGATGATTGATGAACTCACATATTTTCTTGGATTTCGTGGAAATGAGAGGTATGGCTTCAACCCATTTTTTGTAGTATTTGGTAGTGGTGATGATCCATTGATGTCATTGGGAAGAATGGGGATTGATATATCCAACAAGATCCAAACCCCATTGAGAGAAGGGCCAAAGGTCATGGGCGACCTGTAAGGCGTGACTGGGTGTATGATGAAGGTTGGTGTGTTGCTGGAATTTTATAAAATTCTTAACATAGTCGCAACAATCATGGTTGAGGGTCAGCCAGTAATAGCCTAGGCGAAGAATTTGCTTGGCAATAGTAAAGCCACTGAAGTGGTCCACATATGCCATCATGAACCTCTTAATGGTATAAGTAATTTCAAAACTCGTAAGGCATCGTAAGAGAATACCATCGAAGCCACGTTTATAGAGGAGGCCACCCATGATGACATAATGAGATACCTTTTTAAGAAAGGCACATTGTCCATTACGGGTGGGGTCGGAAGGCAAAATGGAGAGAGAAAGGTAGTCTGAATATTGTTTATACCAAAGGTCACTTGGGTCATGGGTAGCAGTTCCGATGGAGTAAACCTCATGAGGTAAATAAGAAGGTGATTGGAGTATTTTTATAGTGACAAAGATATTAGAATCGATAGGTGAAGCGGGAATTTGAGAAGCCAAGTAGGCCATGGTATCTACAAATTTGTTGGTTGAACATGGGACAGTTTGAAGGGTGTAGCGGTCGAAGGTGATAAAAAGTATGTCTACGTGATGTTTATACTTTTGAAGTGTCTCGTTATGACATTGGTATATACCATTGAATTGGTTTATGAACAATTCAGAATCACCAAAGATATTTATCAACTTAACATCTAAGGCATAGGCATCTTTGAGACCTAATACGAGCACTTCATATTCGGCAATATTATTGGTATAATCAAAATTGAGTTTGAAAGACAAAGGCATAGGTTCACCATCGAGTGTAATGAGGATAATGCCTACCCCGCCCCCACATTGACACTTGGAACC
This sequence comes from Taxus chinensis, assembly GCA_019776745.2. NCBI lineage: Eukaryota > Viridiplantae > Streptophyta > Pinopsida > Cupressales > Taxaceae > Taxus > Taxus chinensis. The sequence goes on along the minus strand of CM034155.1, from coordinate 500,099,456 downwards.
GTCGAAGAAGAGTGTAAATTGGTAAGCGGGTTTGTCTAGGGAAAGGGTGGCAATTGGCTCATCTGGAAATTCAAAATTAGAGGGCTGATCTCCAGAAATAGGTGCATTGGCCAATTGGTTGGCAATAGCATGGCCTTTGATGGACTTTTGGTGGATAAATTAGAGGTTGAGGTTGGCCAAAAGCATGAGCTAGTGTGTGGCACATTGGTTTTGGTAAGGTTTGGTATACATGAAGTGTAAAGGGTTGGCATTGGTCACAACATAGGTTTTGTGGTTGAGTAGGTAATGACAGAGTTTTGTGGAAACAAAAACTAAGGCTAAGAAAATTTTTTCGACATGGGTGTATTGGGTTTCATAGTCCAAAAGAGTATGGATTATGTAATAAACCACTTGCTCCCTATGTTTTTCATCACGATGAGAAAGCATGGCCCCCAAGGAATGATTGGTAGATGAGATGTATAAGTAGAAGGGTTGACCATGTTTAGGTGGAATGAGTATGGGTGGTTGGAGAAGGTATTATTTTAAGGACTCAAAATATTTGTGGCAGTCATTATCCCATTTAAAAGAGACATCCTTCTTGACAAGGTGATGAAATGGTTGACAATGATTAGACAATTGTGAAATGAAGTGGCGAATAGACTGTAACTTGCCCTATAAGCTATGGAGTTGCCTAAGATTAGTGGGCGAAAGAATTTCAAGAATGTCCTTAACTTCAACATGGTCAACCTCTATGCCATGTAAGGAGATGATAAATCCCAAGAGTTTTCCTGAGAGAACCGTGAAGACATACTTCTTGGGCTGAAGGCAAACACAATATTTAATGAGGAGGTCGAATATGGTTTTTAGGATGGTGAGGTGCTCGGAGCAGCGTTTAGATTTGGCCAGGAGATCATCCATGTAATATTCTAATATACGATGCATGATGTCATGGAAGATATAAGTCATAGCCCACTGATAGGTGGCACTAGCATTTTAAGGCCAAAAGGCATGACTCAGTAGCAGAAGGTCCCCCAAGGGGTGATGAATGCGGTTTTGTGTTGATCCTATGGGGAAAGAAAGATTTGGTTATAACCCGAGAAACCATCCATGAGTGATAGCATCTCATGACCAGTGGTAAGGTCAACCAGTTGGTCAATACCAGGTAGAGGGAAGTCATCTTTTGGGTAGGCTAGGTTGTGGTCATAGAAATCTGTGCAAATACGAAGTCCCCTTGTTGCCTTAGTGACAGGGACAATGTTGGAAATCCACTGGGGATAATCAATGGGTAAAAGGAAGGAAACGTAAAGGAGGTGCTGACGTTCTTCTTTGAAAAGAAGAGCAATGTGAGGGTGTATTTTCCTCATCTTTTGTTTGATAGGTTTGGCATCGGGAATGGTTACGATATTGTGGACCACTATGGTGGGGTCAATATCAGGCATATTTGCGTAAGACCAAGTGAAAGCATGGTTATGATCTTTGAGAAAAGAAGTGATGGCTTCCTATTCAATAGCATCTAAAGATTGTCCTATCTTTAGAATGTGCGGGTTGTCCTAAGTATGAATGTTGATTTCGATAGTCGATTCATTCAACATGGTTTGTGTCTCAGATAGTAACGACCGATGAATATATGAATCTTCTGCACCCAGGTAGGTGAGTATAGATTCATCATCCTGACATTGAATGACATTAATCGAAGGGGTATCATCATCGATCATTTTAGGATACAAGAAGGGAAGAGAGGAAGGAGCCTCACCCTCATGTTGATAAGTTAGAGGCCCCAAAGAGATGGTGTTTATGAAAAAAAAGTTAGGAGGAATGGATTATGGATCCATTGAATCTATTGGCAAAGGTGGTGATGGTGGTTAAGAAGGTGGAGAAGGGCTGATGTCTTCAATGAGTTTAATGTGAGCCTTCTTGGTAGGTGGTTTAGCAAAGCTGATACCACTACAATTGTTATGTTTACAAGTAGTACATAGAATAACAATATGGCGGCCTTTCTCATAAAATCCAAAACCAAAACCCTTCCACACACATTGGTACAGGAAGGTATGGGTGAAACTATGATTGGTGAGTGACTGGAGTTCAGTGGAAAATGGGCGGGTTTGTGATGGTAGTTCAGGTGTGTAAGTGGTAGTATCAAGTCCCCCATATGTGAGATTGGTATGAAGGTGGGGAGGACCATAAAGGATGCACTCTCTGATACGATGATCATAGTGAGGGTGCTGGTGAAGACTTCTGTACTCTTGTGGAGTAAGAAATGTGTTGACACTATATAGGCGATACTCTCCCAGAGTGAGGTGTTGAAAAATGCCTTCCAGGGGATTGGTGGTTGGTATGTGGGTATCTGGGATAGACAATGTGTCAGAGGCCATATTGGAGGTGGAGCTAACGGATTGGGAGGCTGATGGTTCAGCTGTGGAGGTTGTGGCAGTGGTAGGAATGGAGGATGTAAGTGTGGTTGAGGTAGCAACTGCACTGGTGAGGGGAGGTATAGGTGACATGGTAGTGGTTGTGTAGGTAGATGCTTTGATGGTTATGAGTACATGATTAGGTTGGGAAAGCATGTCACAAGTTTTGAAAGGTGATGGGTCAGCTGGAATGGTATAGGTGTGTCCTTCATGCTCAAACTTTACACAACGATGCAAAGTGGAAGGAACATAACCCATGACATGAATCCAGGGTCTACCAAGCAATAAGTTATATTGAAATTCCCCCTCTAAGACATAAAACAACTTTGGAATAGTGCGGGGGTCCACACGGACATGGAGGATTATGGTGCCCAGTGTAAAGGTAATAGAGTCGTTGAAGGAACACAACATGACGAGATGTTTATGCATGTAATTGTCAGGTATGTGCATTTGAGTGAATGCATGGGAGCAGATGATATTAATGCTAGTGCCCCCATTGATCATAACATTTCATTCACGTATATCATAAATTTGGATAGAGATGAAGAGGGCTAGATCAGGGTCATTGGTTTGGTGTGGTGTGATCTCCTCATTTGACAAGCTGAGTGTGGCTACTTGGTGAGTAGGTGGAGGTGTAGATGCAAGAGGTAATTTGGTGAGAGAAGTGACATGGTGTGGTGTAATAATGGAGGCTACGGGTGTAGGGTCATTGGGTAAAACCTCAATATATTGAAGAACCTCCATGAGAGATTGACGATGGGATTCCAAGGTTTGGATGAGGTCATATAGGGACATTTTTAGGGGGGATTAGTGTAGTTGTTTGAGCATCGTGCGGTATGTGACCCCATTAGAAATAGGATATGTGGGGCCGCGGATAGTGATTTTAGGTGTGGGTGTAAATGTTATGTTGGGTATAGGATTGGTTGGTGGGTCATTTTCCTTTTCCTTTCCTTTCCTTTTTCCTTCTGAGCATGGGTATCAACATGGATCATGTTGATTTGAGGCAGGGAGGTAGGTGAAGTAAGTGAGCCATGAAAAGTATAGCGACAAGAGGGGAAAAGGCCAAGTGGAGGGAAGGAAACTTGTGAGATGAGCTGGGAACACTGACATTTGGGTGGAGGTTTGGTGATTTCATTGATGTGAACCATGTTAGTTTCAAATCTTGGGGGTGGCTCTAGGAGTTGTTGAGGTGATGGCCTCGGTTGCTGAGTGGGAAATGAGGGAAGAACTATGGGAATAGGTGCGGGTGAAATGGGGTCCTCATCGAGAAGATCATCATTGTCAAAGTTTTCTTCAGGAGGACACAATTAGATAAGAACGGTCTTTAAAGCATTGTAATTCTCTACATCGTGCCCTGGCACATGATGGTAGGCACAAATTTTGGTGTCGTTAAACCCCTTTCGTTTGGGCTTGAGAGGGTCATAAGGTCTGAGCGGTGGTAATGTGATGACAAAATTTTCAAGGAGGCTGGTTAAAATTTTGGCATAGGATCCCGCTAGTGGATCACAATGGGAAGTGAAAGTGGGTTTGGGTGCAGGTGTGGCTGATTGCAAAGGCCAGGTCTTTGCCAGAGGGGGAGTAGGTCGAACTATGGTTTTAGATGTTCATTTGGTCTTAGGTTTTGATCGTGTTTGCTTGGGTAAGGGTATGGTGGATGGACCGACAAGAGAATGTAGGGTTGGTTTGACTACCTTAGTGGCGAGTAGTGTATTTTTATCTTTAGGTCATACCTTCTTGGGTAAAGGTGATATGGGCACACAAAATCTAGAGGGAAAGGTGGATTGTGGAAGAGGGTGAGTTACCTACGGGGATAAGTGAGGTGATGTGTGTTGGTTCCCATTTTAGTCCTCTTTTATATTGCCATCTTTCTCCATTGGTTTGCATGCTCTAAAGCATTTTTATTTGAAATTGGTGGTCTACAAACTTTCCCCATCCAGATTAGATACTTTGAAAGGCTCAAAAACTTATTATTTTACCCCATTTTGAAAGAAAAATACATGCATGCCCTGTTTTGTGCCCTAAATTTTCAAATCCATGGGCCTCTGTCATTTTTTCCATCTTTCTCGGCCTTTGGAGCTCGTGGTTGCTCATTTTATGCTATTTTTCCCTTGAAAATCAATCCCCATGGTCGAAAATTTCCTAAATTCAATTTCCCTTTGTGTTTTAACCAAAAACTCCTTCACCCACGAAGAAAAAATTGAATTCGGACATCTCTGGTAAATTCTTTATTTTTTGACGGTTATATGGGTGTCATTTTCCTATCAAAATTAAGCTCGAGCCATCCCTCATACGTGGCCATTTGTGGTTGGATGAGACTCGATGGGTTTCCTTTGAAAAATTAACGTTTTTTGGTTTCAGGAAAAAAATCCAAATTTCCCCCACAACTCTGCAGGGGGACATGTGTCATGTTCTTATGCAAAGGCAGAATGGGAGGCTGATGGAGGACTTAGACAAGTTTTACCTTTTTTGGCGAAGGTGAAAAAAGGTGAGGAAAAGGTCGCGGGTCTACAATGGAACAGAGGGGGACACATGTCACATGCATAATGAAGGCAGATTGGTGGATGACTTAGGCATTTTTTACCTTTTTTGGCGAAAGGGATAAAAGTTGCAAATGGGGCCATGGGTCCGTAATGGGGCAAAAGGAGACACATGATAGGTGCAGAGGAGAGTGCGGGTCAGCAGGCTGGCGGGGGAAAAAGTGAAAATTTTCCCTCTTTGTAAAAGGAGTTAAAATGGAAGATTGAAGTGCGGGTCAGCCAAATGAGCCACAGGGAGACATGTGGCAGGCAAAGCGGGTCGATGGGCTAGTGGAGGAAAAAGGGAATTTTTTCCCTTTTTACAAAAATACTTAGAATGAAAACTTGAGGTGTGGCTCCGCGATGAACCAGTGACCGACACATGGCAAGGAAGGAACCGAAGACACCGGCCTATGGGGAAAAAAGTGAAAAATTTCCAAATTCCAAAAAAGGGTGGAAATGTGTAGAATTGAAGCGTGATTTCAATGGGACCTACCATATGCCACTTGTCAGCTCCAAATTTCAAGGGTAGAGGGGTGGAGAAAAAAGTCATTTTTTTCCATTTTTCCAAAAATGTCAAAAGGTCAAAAAGTGATCCCAAATTCATTCCCAATCATATTTTGACATGTGGAGGGCCCAAATTGAAGGGAAAAGGGCAAATCAATGGTAACTGTACATTCTTCAATTTGGCAGCCATTTTTTCTCCAGGATGCTTGGAGATGCAAATTTTACATCAATGTTGATCAAATTTTTGGCAAATTCATGTCGTTTGTGCCTACAAGGACCAATGCAATTGGTTTTAAGGATCAATTTGTAGATTTGAGATGTTTTTGAAGTGAAATTATGCCCTCCCATGTAAAATGTGAAATATCAAATCAAAAGTTACAGAATCAAATTTTGGAATGCTAAGGATGAAATGGAAGGGGTCTGCATGCTGGGAGAATGAAAAATGTTCCTCCAGAATGGATAATGATGAAGGATTTGTAATGATTCACCTTTTTTTAAACATCTGAAAACTTTTGTTGCAAATATGTTAAACATCCCTATCTGCGAATCATGTTGGAATTTTGTAACAAACTTGATGCTGGGCATATTCTTTTCTTGGGAAAGAAGGATCAAATGTAATTGAAAGTTATATAATGCATGTGTTGAGACATGCAAAAGTTTGGAGAAACTTAGAAATTCATAGGAAAATATGGGAAGAAGCCCATTCTTTGAGAAACTACCTGAGAACCATTTATAATTCCTTTTTGCATCAGATTTGTATTAGGTTGAGTTGTTTTCAGTTGTAAAGCCATCAAAAAGCTCTGAGATTGTTCTTATAACATTCCCTTGCTGATAGATTTGATCATTTCTAGATTATTTTGTGTTGTCTCTTGGTAAACTTTGCATGCAATTATGTTCCAGAATGTTTTCAATTTGTGTTTCTTGCTCCTATTGTAGTCTTGTGTTTAAAATATCTCTTGATCATACATGGTCTCATTTCTTGTTGATAGTTTAGTAGCATTTGCAATCTCACATTTAGAAGAGATTTCATTTGATAAAGGGATAAAAAGATTTAAAATCACTTTACCTTCCTTGAATTTAGAGATTGTTTTTAAACCTTTGGGTGCACCTTAGGTCATGATAAAATAAAGGTTTTTATATGCTTTGTTGGTTCATCTGCATCAAGATTTTGTGGCAGGTTAGCAAAGATTATGTGGAAGAGTGAAGATCTGGGCCTCCATTTGGTGCACATATCCTAGTTGAAGGAGTATTTGAACCCCTTTGAAGCATTCTGTTGTTTAGGTGTTACAAAATTTCTTGTAAAGGTCCTCAAAGAATTTGGCAAATTCTGGTTAATCTTGCCTAAAATATCCCACCAAAAATGCATTCAAACAAACTAATCCTACCCCATACTACCCCTACAGCATTGTGTGTCAACTAAAGAATACAATCCATTTACAAAAATGCACAAAGTAAATTAGGATCATACCATGTCTCTAGAAGCCTCAGCCTTATCTTGAAAGCATTCCATCATTTAGTAGTGATAACTCTGTTGATTTTGAATAATCAAAAATTGATAATGTTTTCTCAAGGCCATCTCCATATAACCTACACACTGCAAGGATATCTTTAGCTCCTTCACAAAATAGAGGCTGCAATATACGTTCTCTTACCTTGGTTGATAGGCATAACCTAAAACAGTTAGGATAAGATCAAGTCCTATTTGAGTGCTAACCATCTCTCCACAAATTTGAGTGCCATTTAGATCACATCCCCATCTACAAAATTACATACATCATGATATATCTCTCTTCAAGCTTCATGTCATATTTTTGATGCTTCTTAGACTAAAAAGGAGAACAAATTTGGGTACAAAAAATATGAAGGTAGATGACACGGGTCGTGCAAGAGGTGTGAGGGAAAGGGACTGAACCATCATGGGTAGTGAAGAAGTGATAGATATTATTTGAGGTATGGGTGGTAAGGAAATTGCAGGTGTGGGAAAAATTCATATTGGGCACTTGGGTATGGTAGAGGTCTGCGAGGGTGGAATAGGCTGTTGCGTTTTTAGTTTACTGGTGGGTGGAGGTTTCTTAACCATGCTAGAAGGGTAAGGTTCTAAAATGGATGGAAGAGATGAAGGTGATGAAAGTGTGATTGACGAGGTGGGAGTACAAGATATATGGGGTTGGTTCTTTTGTTTGGGTGTCAGGGTAGGTTTGGTGTTGTCTTTGGAAGATGTAGCTAAATCTAATTTGATGGGTGGATGAGTAAGGCTAGCAGTTGGGATGACCCCTAAGGTAGCAATGGGTTTAGGTAAGGAAGATGATGTAGGTGTGGGTGTGGATGTAGGCGTATGTTGGGTTATGGGTAGGGGTGTGAGTTGATCCATGAGTGGCATGGTGGTGGAATTTGTGATAGTTGTGGTTGTGTTTGGTTCAATTGGTCAAAATATTTTTTGATAGATAGTGGAAGTGCCAGCAAGTGACATCTACATTTTCGTTAAGACAAGGAGTAGAAGGCATCCCCAAAGTAGGGATTTATCTACATAATCTAAGTGATTGGATAAGTGTGAGAATGACACTACAGTGGGTGAGGTTGATGTGGATCTAATGGTAATTCCCATAAAATGTGTCTTAGAGATGGGGAATTTTCTAGCTTCAGCCTTTGTGGGTAAGAAAGCCGAAAGTAAGTCTGCAGAATCTTGGGTGGATGATGGAGAATGGTCTCCTAAAGGTAGCGACATTTCTATCGAATATTTAATAGGTGGAGGAAGTAAAAAACCCCTTCCGCGGGTCAGAGATGTACTGTGGGTGACGGATCTCTAAGTGGAGAATCCAAAGGTGAAATAATCTTGATGTTATCAGGAGGCTCCTTCACAGGTGAGGGAGGGGACGAAGGGTGTTCCTCTGTGGGTGGAGGAATAGGTGAAGTGAGTTCAAGTGTAGGTGGAGGAATTCAGGGTAGGATGTCCTCGATGGAAGGAATATGAGGTAATTGGGAAGAAACGGGTATGTCGTTGAAAATAGCGTGGACCTCATGGGTATGGCTATCATGAGTTGAGGTATCTCCGGTTTCATCAGAAGAAGGGGCATGAGATAATAATAATAATAATTATTAATCCATTTTATTATTTATCATTTATCATTAATATTTTTTCATTTTATATCGTATTTCATCCTTAATATCTTTTATTTCATTATTATATCACATTATCTTATTTTAATCCCACTTAATATTTATAGGAATTTAATATTCCTATGTCTTACCTACCCTAGTCTAGACCTACACCTATCACTAGCTATTCCATGTAATGCCTATCATTAATTATCCTAATCACATCATTAACCTAAACTAATCATGTTCACATCACCTCTAAATCCAAAGGATTCTAAATATAGAAGCTTCTCTATTTATCCCTTTAGTTTTCAAATATACAAAAACATTTACAACATTCCATTGAATTTTTAATTCAAAGGAAATCCCTCACAAATTCTAGAAATTTATATCCTAGAATCCTCCATCCTCTCATCCAATTCCAACCCTTGGATTCAATCCACCATAAAAATATCTCAACCATTCAATTTTCCACTCACAAACTATAAATCAAGATCTCATCCTCCATGAGAGACATCTTCTAAATCCATAACAACTTTTTTCCTCTCTTGTTCAATCAATCCATTCTATCAATCATCCATCTACAACCAAGCAATCCTTCATCATCTTCATCAACAATTAAGCAATCATCAAGGGGAGGTGTTGTCTGAGTGCATCCACATCCAAATCTGAAGCAATCAATCATCTTAAAAGTACATCCACCCATCAAGGAAGGAGAATTGCATGTTATATGGTAAGTGTAGGTATTGTTCCTCTTCCTTTCATCTTTGCTTGATCTATGGTAGTTGATTTTTTGAGTTTGCATGTTGCATTTAAATTAGTTTCATATTCTTTTTATTTGTGAATGCTAACTTGATTTTTCATCTAAATTTTTGGCACCCACCATGGGCCTACACCCCCAAATATTTTTAATTACCTTTTATTATCACCAAATCACCAAGCTGTCCAAATTTGGTTTCGTAAAAATATGATTTACACCTTTAAATTTTCTGTTTTTCGTGAATCTATGTCGTATTAGTGCGTTCATGACTTGTTTTAGCGCGTATTCTATATATAAATGCATTTGTATTTTCTCTTTTTGACTTTGTGTGTACAAGAAAACATATTAGTGCAGCTAACACAATCAATGCTTTTACCAACATCAATGCATTTTCTAACACATCAATGCATTTTCTAACACCTAACACATCTGAAAATTCTCCAACATCAATGCATTTGCAAACACATTAGCGTGTTTGCTAACACAATTGAGACATTTACCAACATCAACACATTTTCTAACACATTAACATGTTTGATAACACATCAACACGTTTACAAAAAACAACGTGTTTTCCCTTTGTAGTAGCACTTTTATCCCAGAGAGTGATTTCCATCTTCACATTAAGTATAAAATTGCATATTTTTATTTTTTGCAACATTTTTATAGAATCTAACATTATGTTTTACAGCTTATCTATCTCAATCAAAGAAAAATCCATCATTTTTAGCTTACAATTTTTTTTCTATCTAAAACTATTAACCCCCTTTGTTTTGTAGCATGTTTGTTTAAGAATTGGGGTTATTAAACAAACTAATAATCCAATTTTTTTGTAGGGCCTCCTTTTGAAGACCCCTTTTACATTATGTTTAATCATCTTTCTATCATTTAAAAATTAAAAATCTTCATATTATCTTGCATCTTTTACACGCTTTCTTGTTAAACCTAAAGGTTGGGTTTCGTGTATGCTCTCCTCTCGCGTCCTTGGAAAATAGTAAAGATAAATTGCGATCCACCTTCTTCCATTTTTTAATTATTTAAGGATAATGCGACATGGATTTCATCACCATGCACTTGTCATAGTCCTTAGGTCTCGTGACCATGGGCTTCATCTCCATGTATGTAGAGACACCCCATATTCTGGAGGGGTATATAAATCCTTGGAGAGTTTTTGTTATTGGCTAATCGTCTACATGTTTTAAGCATGACATGAAGTGAGGGGCTTCCACGTTCCAATACCCAGGCCTTAGACAACATCCTTGCAACACAGATTTGGGTCTCACGTATCGAAAGGTATATAGAGAACTCCCTTAGCAAGCCTTATTTATCCTAGCATAGGTAGCCTTTGGCCGCAATCAAGCTATAGTATAGGGGAAGGAACCATCGAATATTACTCGCTAGTTGATCATATATCGATGTAAAGGTGGGCCAAATTAGTGAGCACCACTATCATGTGTGGTACTGAAAGTGGGATATAGCTTATGTTTCACACCCACTTGACTAGCTCGGTTGTGTGTTGCATGTGTGTTGTTTGCTTACGTATCATTTAGACCACACATTAATTAAACAATCAAATCAACCCCCCCAATCTAAACATAATAAAACCTAATCCATCCATCTAATTACACCAATCTTATCTCCATTCCTAATCAATCCCACCCACATCTAATCCCTCCATCTTAATCATATCTTACCTACATCATATTCATACCAAATCCTATTCCTAAATTTTATCTAAACCCCCATCCTCATGATGGTTCCCATCAAACTCAAATCTTCTACTCATCAACCTTTACCTTCCCACTTTAATCAAAACATCCCTATTACTATCTAATCTTTAAATAACCAAATTATGAAACTCGCATCCTTTATCCAACAATCTCCTAACCCATCCCAAGTTGATCCTACCATCCTCACAACCATCTAGAATCTTAACCAAAAAATTCTTGACCTCCAATCACACCTTAGTCAAACATAATATCTGTTGGAACATAATGATTAAGTGGTTTGGTCAGCTCTTAATTAATATGGGTCCATCACTATTATATAGGTTAAATATTTAATAATATAAATACTTTTCTATCATTAAATATTCATACCTAGAGTAATATACATTAGGTAAGTATTTAATAATGTGAACCATTTTAGTGTTTATATTTATTAAATACACTCACCTAGGTATATGTGTCAACCACTTTAGGTTGAAAAGGTGGGTCAGGAGACATATCTAATCACGTTATATAAAAAGGACTCTAAGTTCTCCTTTAATATATTCGGGAAATATTTCAAAGGTGTGTTAATCAAGTGATTTGGCTTTACCCTTGGTAAATAGGGTTTTAAGGAGGAGGTGATCTTATAGTGGTTTTTGTAAAATTGAGGTTCTCTGACTATAAAAGGTTATTGTGTCACATGTGGTTATTTATTTCCTATTAGGGTATTTCCACTTATTTAATTATTGTGTCACCTTATGTTATGTTATGTTTATTGTAAGTATTTATTATAACATTACTATAATGTGTAAGATGATTAAATCCATGTTTGGTTAGAATCTTCAAATTCTAACATGGTAACAGAGTATAGGTATAATTTGAAATAAAATAAGATCAATATGTCTATGTAGAATCCTCAAATTCTAACATGGTAACAAAGCCCCTACCTCTGTTCCTCCTCTTAACCGGTGTCGTTGTCGCTAGCCCCCTCTAAATAAATTAAGATTAAATGTCCCTGCCACTGCTGTTATTTACCCCTAATTACTACGGCTTTTCGGCTCCATCTTCCATTCCTCTTACCTCTGCTCCCATTAACCCCTACGCCTCCACTTTGTTTTATATCAGTTACTATTTATTCTAGATTTGGCTAAAAATTTTTTTCAACCACCCCTGAAAGGTAAATTAAATAGGATCCTCAAGAGATTGAAATGTACCTATAACCTCCTGCATATTAGTAATTTGCTACGGGTTTTTTCAGGAAGCACACCCGGAGAGGGTCCATTTAAAATAAGCTGGAAGCCTTAAAAAGCTGACTTTATGAAGAATCAAGGTGAATTCACAGGTGGAAAATTAAGAAACTTCTTACCTTCCATGCAAAAAGGAAAGTGAAAGGAGGTAGGAGGTGTCAATATTTGAAAATTTTTTCTATAGTTTTAGATATATACAAAAAGCTTTGTCTCCTCTGTAAACTCTAAGGTTTAGGTAGAATGTCAAATTACATGGCCATGATTATAATATGGCCAAATCTTTTAATGCAATTCAAAGAGGGGGCCCGTAATGAACAGCGTTATATGCATTTGTCTCCAAGTATATATACTAGCCGAGTTCTGGCATAAATTTTGGGGCACTGATAAGGACTATCTGTTGTTTTTTATTTACATTATATGAACTATATACCTCTGTTACTGATTCTGCCCATAGTGAATGATATTTTTACATGTATCACCTTATAATAGGTAGAATATCAAATCCAACATTCACAAAGTATACCCTCCCTAAGTAATATATGGAAGAAGAAATTACGAAATTTCACATTCTTTGTAATACATTGTTGTTTCTTTGTTGTCCATTAAATTGCTTTTCTGTAGTGCTCGTGTTGTTTTTGTTTCGATCACGGTAGACCAAACATAAGGGGCTACTATGACGGTTTTCATTGTCACATGTCAAATCTAAGATGGCTGGATATTTGTTCTGACATCTCATTCCTATTCAAAAAATTTGTAAGCCCTCTTTTCATTCTCAAGGGTATAGTCCCTCTTCAAAAAACTATATGGTCGACAATTTGTAAAAATAACATTGGGGGTACAGATGCAAGGCCTAAAGTTAATAAATTAAGATCAAATGGTTATTTATTTTGATCATGGGAGGTTAATTAATATGCGGATTTTAATCAACCAACCCGAATTAGGTATGATTAAATAGTTTATGTAAGATAAATAAAATTTAGCTCTATTTCTATTTATAAAAGTTTGTACGGATTTTGTCATACCAACTCGAAAGGGTAAATGTACAATAACTTAAGTAGTCACATATGTTGTATTATTTTGGGGGTGTAATTTGTTCAGGTTCAGGAAATCTACCTGACGTCTAGCTATTACTGTCTTGACAAAAAACCGGCCCCTTCTTTCCATTGAATGGAACCTAACAAGTTTATTTTTTGTGAAGAATCAGGGTCAAATCAGAACTAAGTGAGGAAAATCTGGACAACTTATTATCTTCCGATCGGAAACTTGCTCCCACCAGTCGTCAAGGGTACTATAGATGAACATGAATGCATACTCCGCAACGAATACAAGATGTGCTCTTTCCATGATTTTTTGCAATGGTGAACGATGGAGGATACAAAGATTCATCACACATTGGATTTGAATTTTTTCCATTGGAAGTGTGAACAAATGTTGTATCCTCTGTAAATTCTAGAGGTTTATGTAGAATTTAAAATTACATGGCTTGGTAAATATTTTTTTTAAAAAAATCATGAGGGGCCCTCGTAATAAGGATTACATGTGTTTTTCCTTTTTAAAGTATTAAATATAGTTTTAGAATTGCTTATAGACTCCTATGTTGTTTTTTATTTACATGATATAAACGTAGTATACCTCTTCTTTAGCCAAAATTGAAAAATATTTTTAGCACAATTAAATGGATGCAATTGGTGATTATAATTGGTGATTAAAATATAATTTACTTTATTGTTTAGTTAAATATACATAGAATATTTAGGAATTTTATTTCTATCTTGAACTGGAAATATCATAACAAAAATAAAATACCTGATTTAAATATCTTGATGTTCACTTTTGAAAGTCATGGGAGACCAAACATAAGGCGGTATGACGGTCATTTAGATGTCAACTTTGACTTTAAGCAGGATCTGCCTCTTAGGATTACTTCTTGCTCATAAATTTGAAGTTGTTTTGTAAACCTCGCAAGTTTCTTCTTCAGATCAAAAATGGTTAGATCTATTTCTTCTATATATAAGTCTGGGGTATAAGACAAAGCTCTTGATATTACGGGTTTATTTTGATCATATTGCCTGTTAGCTTAATAGTGCATTGTAATGTCACAAATTATGGTATGATTTGGACATATTTTATGAAGATCTATCAAAACTAAGAAACATGTCCATTAAAAGTGTTTCTATTTTTGAATAAATTTTTGGGTAAGTGCACCAGCTTTATGGGATAATTATGTGGACTATCAAATGGGGTGAATTTTATAGGTTAAAGAACAACAATGACATCCAGCTAATTCTAGTCTTGACAAAACGCGGATCTTGAACCATGCCGAACCAAGTAAAATATATGTCATAAATCATGGTACCATTGCAAAACTTAGGGCGAGAAAACTCTAGACAATTATCTTTGTAGAAATACTGAGGTTGCTCCCACCGGTCATCAATAGAATACTGATAAATATCATTTTATGCATTCTCGCAACAAATGCAGTAATCTCTTTCCATGACACTTTTGTCCCATGTGAATGATTATGTCTACGTTTAAGACTACAAATTGGTAATATTCAAACTTATCTGAATGTGATAAAAAATGCATACCATCCCAATCCATGGCAAAATTATAGGTACGCGTGTTAAAAAAAATTGTTAAATGAGTTTCATATTTTCTTGATGAAGTCCTATGGCAGGCAAACGAAAAAGTAGCTCTGTTTTCTTTATGTTTTCATATCACTTTCACGGAAAAAATCATAAAGTAAAATAAGATGGATGCAATGGCTCATTTAATTGGTGACAAAATAAAATTCATCCCAAGATAGATAGTGGCAGTCTAACTTCTACACCAAAGGATTTAGGAAATATATATCAATCTTTGAACTCTAAATATTAGATTGAAAATGGGCTAACGGACTTATAATACTTATAGGCGTTCACTTCTGATAAAGGAAGATACCAAGTCATGATGAATTTTGAGTGTAAGGATATATAGCTAATCTCAGGTACATTCTTTCTCAAAATTCAAAATTCAAACCTCGCAATCCCTTCTCAAATAACTAGAGTCCGGATGCTACGATCTTCATATTTTTATAAGAAAAAAAATTATTCTTATCAATTACGTGTTATGCTATTAGCTGATAAATCCCTACAAGTTGATATTATGTTGTTATTTTCAATATGACGTCCACGTATGACCCCTTTTTGTCCCCCAACTTGCTACACTTACCCTGTTTCTTCAAAATACAATTTAAGGAAAAAGAATAGCTCTTATGATATTCCTAAAATGATTGCATTATACACTGCGTTGTATTCTTCCTCTAATTTTGAATGGATTCTAGATTCAGGTGCATTAAATCATATGACTAGTGTTTCAAATTCTTTATTTGATGTTATGAAAATCAATGAGCGTGTGTATCTTGGTGATAACTCATCTTTAAAAGAAATAGATAAAGGGAAAGTAAAATCTGCTAATGGTGTGTTGAATAATGTTTTATTTGTTCCTAAACTCAGATTGAACCTTTTATCATGTTCTTAATTAACTCATGATGTTTTGGCTATTCAAACTTTGAAAGATACCTAGTATATCAAGGGACAATAATGATAATATAATAGCTGAAGGAATTCTAAGGAAATGGTTTGTATATTTTTTATGATTTCTATTCCGCATCCTGTTTTGTTTCTCAAAGTTTGAATAATTCAAAATTATTGCATGAAATATTAGGACATGTTAATTATAAAAGTTTATATGAAATGGCTAGATATAATCTTGTGAAAGGTTTACCTGTGTTGTCTTCTTCTCATGATGCGTGTGAAGGGTGTTTACGCTTTAAAAACAAAGTGTTAAACCCTCTCACTCACATCTTGAAGAGAGTTCTTTTTCCCCACTAGAAATTATTCATAGTCATGTTAGAGGACCTCTTAAAGCAGCTTCATTAAATGGTTTTTATATGTTGTGACTTTCATTTATGATTTCACCAGGATGATTTGGTCATATTTTCCTTAAAATAAATCTGATGTACTAAGGAAATTTAAGAAATTTAAAGCATCTGTTGAAAACTCTTCAAATTATAAAATTAAGAGACTTCGAACAAATAATGGGGGTGAATATACTAGAAAAAGTATTTGATTAAAGTTTTGTATTGATTGTCGTATTAAAAGGGAATTAACTTCTTCTCATTCTCCCTAATTTAATGGTATTGTAGAACGTAATAATAGGACTATTTTAGGTATGGCTCGTACTATGCTTCATTCTGCTAGTCTTCCCAAATTTCTGTGGGCAAAAGCAATGAACACAACAGTCTACATTCTAAATAGCATCCCCACCAAAGTTATTCATATTTCCACTCCTTTATAAAAATGGTCAAATCAAAAACCTAATATTTCTCATCTAAAATTTTTTTGTAGTCCTTTATACATTCCTAAAAATAAAATAAAGAAACTTGATATGACTTATTTCTCATGTGTTTTCATTGGATGTGGTATTAACAATATCATGTCTTAGGATTTACGACCCTATAAAAATGGAAGTAATTTAAAACTGCAATGTGGTGGTTTTGGAAAAATTCTTTTGTTCATCAAATAATGTTAAAGATCTTCCTAACTTTATAAATATTTTTTAATAATGGTTATGATTATAATATTGAGAATATAGTAAATGGTCATGATAATGTTTCTTTTTTTGATACTATAGATGCTTCTGAATCTCCTAACTCCCTAGTTAAGAAACTAAAATGGGCTCAATATGTGTTAGAAATTTCTAATCCTATTGATATTAGGAAAATTACCAAAATCCATCATACATACCATGCATTAATGGCCTTGTATGAACCTGAGCCATGCAAATTTTTGAAGAAGCTTCTTATGATA
Source organism: Taxus chinensis (assembly GCA_019776745.2). Classification (NCBI taxonomy): domain Eukaryota; kingdom Viridiplantae; phylum Streptophyta; class Pinopsida; order Cupressales; family Taxaceae; genus Taxus; species Taxus chinensis. Next base: position 500,082,384 of record CM034155.1, on the reverse strand, counting down.
AGAAGTGGATCAATGCAATACAAGCTAAATATAATGCCCTAATTCAAAATCAACCCTGGGAGATGGTTCCACCTCCAGTGAAAATAAGTATTATAGGGTCTAGGTGGTTGTATAAAGTAAAATATAATACAAATGGTAGTATTGATAAACATAAATCTAGACTTATTGCTAGAGGTTTCACTCAAAAACTTGGTATTGATTATGTTGATACATTTTCCCCCTATAGCTAAAATGATTACTGTTATGACCTTATTTGGAATTATCCACTCAATTTGGGTGGGAAATCCACCAAATTGATGTGAATAATACCTTTTTGAATGGTGATTTAAAAGAAGAACTTTACATGTCTCAACCTAAAGTATTTGAAGAAATTGGTAAAAAAAATTATGTTTGTAAATTGAAAAAATTCTTGTATGGTTTAAAACAAACTCTTAGAACTTGGTATGCGAAAATTAATTCTTTCTTTAAACAGTTAGGATCTATTAATTGTTCTTTTAAAAATGATCTATTAATTAAGCAAGAAGGGTCACATATTATCATTATTTCTATATATGTTGATGATTTACTGATGACTGCTGATAATCATTCTTTAATTTGTAGAATTAAAGAATAATTGAAACAGTACTTTGACATGACTAATTTAGGTCTCTTACATAATTTTCTTGGCATGACTGTATTTCAGGATAAACATTCTATTTTTGTTTCTCAAGCATAGTATGCAACCAATGTACTAAAAAAATTTTAACATGATTGATTGTAAACTAATTTCTACTTCTATGGAATTTAGACTAAAAATTTATCTTTAACCTACATGTGAAAATTTGTGATCCTACTTTATATAGGCATTTAGTTGGTATTTTCATATATCTCAACTATCACTAGACCATATATTTCCTGTGCAGTAGGAATTGCTTCTAGGTTTATGCAGGGAACCTTATAGAGATCATTGAAATCTTACAAAAAGGATTCTTAGATATATTAAAGGTATAATAAATTATGGGTTACATTATACTATGAACGAAAATGCTAACTTATATGGATTTTTTTATTCTAATCATGTTGGTGATGTATTTGATAGAAAAGTATACTTCTAGTTATGTGTTTAAATTTGGTGTAAGTGTCCATTACTTAGTGTAGGAAAAATCAGCCAACTGTTTCTATCTCTTCAACATAATCTGAGGTATAGAAGTGCAATGGACGTTGCAAAAGATCCTTTATGGATAAAGATGTTGTTTTATGAGATAAATATGAAGCATCGACACGAAGTGTTCCTTTGTTATATGACAACCAAAGCACCATAAATCTTACACATAATCTAGTAAAGCAATCAAAAGAAGAAGCACATTGAGATACATATACACTTCATCCGTGAGAAGGTGCTAAGTGGTGAGATAGATCTCAATTTCGTGTCGACTGAAGAGTAAGTTGTTGATATCTTCACAAAGCCCTTGAATTTTGTAAAGTTTTATCACTTTTGTGAAAAGCTTAGATTTTTCAGAGTTTCCATTGAGGGGGAGTGTGCATGACAATGTCACCTCCTAATGGAACTTGGTTTTTGTAAAAAGACCTTAGGGAATTTGTAAAAAAGACCTTCGGGAAAGTGTAAAAAGACCTTCAGACATGTATACCTCCTTGACTTCTTTTTTAGAAAGAAGTGTAGAAAGATCTTAAATGCGGTCTTTAGTAAACTCTTTAGTGTTATTTAGTTTGTTAGTAAACATCCAATACAAGCATATTATTAAGGAGGTCCTTAGTTATAAAATGGTCCTATATGCTTGGGTTCAATAACCTTTTATGAGAACTTGTGAGAATATGTAAAACTCACAAATCAAACTTAGCCACTGATCACGAGATAATCTTTAGGATTCTAAATCCTTTTGTACCAAAAGGTAGCTTGAGTATGATGAAGGTGTTATAATTCCTTCACCTGATATGCTAGCCTAAAACCTTTATGGTTTAAGAATTGTAAATCTTGTAGTGTACCACAGGTAGGTAATCTATTGGCATATGTTATCCCACTTAACATTAAGGGGGAGTGTTGGAACATAATTATTAAGTTGTCTAGCCAACCCTTAATTAATATGGGTCCATCACTATTATATAGGTTAAATATTTAATAATATAAAATAATTTTCTATTATTAAATATTCATCTCCCTCCTCAACATCTACCTCTCCCAATCTAACATACCATCTTCGTCCTAATATAACAAATCCTCTTCATCCATACTACCTCATCCATTCTATCCCAAATAAAACCATCTAATCCTACAAAAACCAACCCTACACCATACATATATCCCACATCATTAAAATCCAATCCCAAGACAAAATACACTAGCAATCTAAAACCAAAACAACCTCCTAAAGCCCCCAAGGCTAATCTTCCATTCAAATCCCAACCATCTAATCCACATCCTAAACCTACATGAAAATCACATAAATTATATCACTCCTCTCCTATCCTACCCACTCCTACACATATCCTACCTAACCTAGCCTCATTACCCACACTATCTCTCTTACCAACCCAAATAGCCTTCGCCTCCTTAAGTGAATCCTTGACTACCATATTCCATCATCTAAAAACCCTCAATATGCTCCATCCCCCAATAAAAAAATGCAATCAAAATATTCCCAAACCATCTTGGTATAGGGACCATTACTATTGTGACTTTTATTGCACCCATGGACATTTGACCAATCGTTGCATGCAATTTAGGTCTTATGTCCAAAATATCATTAAACAAGGAATTCTTATCCTTTTACCTCTCTATCCACCACATTTCCATCCTAACCCTATCTCTAACCATATTCCACCATCTAAACCCCATTATAAGTCCAAATATCATTAGAAATCCAAATCTAATCATAAATCCAAAAATCTCTCATCGACAAAAAATTGAAACTCTAATCATCAATCCAAACATCTACACAAATATTGCCCCCATCCTTTATTAAATACATTCCCTTTACGGATGAGAAAATTTCAATCCCTTAGTCTCATGATGACCACATGGCATCATCTTCCCCATCCAATTCATCCCCTACAACCAAAAATATGTTCAGTAATATGAAACATTGAGGAAAATGATTAAGCATCCACGAACAAGGTGTCTACAACCCTCCTAATAACACCCTCCTATTAATACATAAAAATCCATTTCTACCACTCCTCTTATTGATCCTACCATCCAAAAAAATCAACCCACTCACAAATCCTCTAATCCCCATATACATCCCAAACACCTAAAATCAGATTGAGAATTTATGTTGTCCTTTACACACATATATTCTTTCCTCATCCCTCAATCCTCATTCTAATCCAATCCATATTCACAAGTACATAATTGAATTAATCACACATGTTGTAATTTATTAGTACCTATTACACTTGTGTAACCTTGGTCTATTCTTAATATCAACATCTAAGAATGATCGTATCTTAGAGATCCAATCACTTAATCCCACATCTTAATTAACTTGTGGTGAAGAACCTCAGGTGCATCTTATGACACTCTATCCAATGTCCTCACTACACTCATTTCCATCCCCCCATAAAGCCACTGGTGATTCTTAAGCCCTTGAGATTTTTCAATAGAGTGGAAGCTCTTAATGCCAAAAAATCTAAATATCAAAAATAAAAAATAAAAACCATATCAAAATAAAAATATGAAATAAAATCCACCTCAAGACTCTCTCTAGGGGTGTTTCCAACAACTCTACTGAGGCTATGGATGCCTGGCTAGAAGTAGGGAAATATTGTGACAAGAATCAAATGTATCTCCCTCAGGGCTATGGATGCCTGGCTAGTAGCAAAGTAATTCATGGTTTAGCCTTCCATTTACCTTCCATCAGCCTACTTAACTTAATCACTCCCAATACATTAGCTAGTTTGTTTTTATATCCTACCCATTAAGTCTTCACTTCAAGTGGTAATTAACTATCACTTTTGCACACACATTGATCTCAAAGAGACATCAAACTTGTATATTACCAAGTATTGCTTAGACCTTGGTCACACTTTTGTTTTAGTCCTGCTATTATCTTACATCGTGTGCTTTTAAGCTCATCTTTTGTTCATCATCCATTACAAACCATCCATATTTTACATCCACATCCTTTTTTATCCATCATCCATGGGAAATCGATGAACCTATCCACCCTCTACTTCCCACTTATTTTTCTTCCTTTAACCCATCATCATTATGAACTGGGGGAAACTTTATAATCCATTGGGGGCACCATCCCTTACTTTTTCCACACACTTGGGGGTACACCAAACTTATCGCTAAATCCCCTCCCATATCTAGGGGCATATATTATCACCCCACCTTATCCTATATCCTTCAATCTATCTCCCATCCCACACCCCAACTAATACCTTAACCAATCCATATCCTATCCAATATATCCTTCAACCATACAATATTAAACAATCCTTCTCATATCCTTCAATATTATCCAACCAATCCCTATCCCAAATCAATCCTCATCCGATCCTCATCCACCCCCTTATCCTATCAAATATATCCCATTTTCCTCACATTCTCATCCATTATCCCACCCTTAGGGGTCTATCTTATCTAATCCTCTCACATCATAACTTATCCAATCAACTAAGTCATCACCTAGTCCCATATCCTACCTCAGAACATTCCTCATCTTATCAAACCTCCTTTATCTTATCCAACTAATACCTTTATCCCACATCCATTATCCTATCAAAAATCATCCCTTTATCCCTAATCCCTATCCACATCTCCCTTGGGACTTATAGGATAAATTCACCTCCTTTCATCCCCGTATACCTATCACATCTTCATCCCACTACACCTAAACTATCTTAAAAATCTAATTAAAAAAACTTCAAAATCCATAAAAATCAACAACCCACATAAATTTTAAAACACTTTTACGTGCATGTGTATGTTCTTGTTCATTTTTTAATCTTGTTTTTACATTTGCATCATATTTTGGCCGATGATTTAAGACCCCTTTTATTTCATTTTTAGTTTTTTTTTGGTCCAATGATATGAGGTTCATCTTTTCTATATTAATATGTCCAATGATATGAGGAAAAGGGCATTTGGCAACTCATTCATCATGGTCCTTATGCATTGATGCATCTTTCTTTATGCCAAGTCTTAATAAACTTACTAATGATGATAATTGTGGGAACTTTAGGATAACACCACCCCTTTTAATCATCACTTAGCTTAATCATCATCACCTTATCCAACCAACCCTTCGTCAATAATCTAACATCCAATCATTAAATCTTATTCATCCAATCAATCTTTCCAATATTTTCAATTAGTCCTATCATCCAAACATATTCACATCCAACATCCAAATCCTCTCCCCTTGATTGGGGAATCCCAAATCCAAATAATAAAAAATCCAACATCAACAACATCATCAATCCAAGATCCTATCTAATTCTTACCCCACGTGGATGAGGCATCTAACAATCCAAAATCATGTGATCCAACAACATCCAAACATCCAAAATCTAGAAAAATCACAAATCCAAATTATCCAAAACATCAAACTCTTTACTAGGGATTCCAAACTTAAAATATCCTACACCCTTGTCATATATCAATGACTGGGGCCTCCTATAGTTAACATCCTCTCATATTAACATACTCTCATCTTTTCATCCTCTCACCCACAACCCCTTCATATTCTTATTGGGGCATCTCCTCTCTTTTTGAGTGTCTACCTGCCTCATTGTTCTCTACCTACCCACTAAAGGGGAATCATATTACCATCCTATCATTTATACTTCTTCTTTGAACTATAACACCCTAGACAATTGTTATATTCCTCCTTTTCATTTCAAGTGTTGACATGTGATATCTTCTAAAGATGTGTTCTTTTGATTGTTGGAGATCATGCTTGATATGGATAAATCTTTTCTATTCTTAAGATCATTAGACTGGAATGGAATGACTTCCTTGAATCCATTTTTCACTTCTTGTAGGTGAGTTGCAATCTGGTTTAAGAGTTGAAAACTTATCTCTTTATCTGACTCATCCTTGGATCAATTTCAGTGATCCAAGGAATGTTTTAAACCTTCTTAGTTGAATGAATGGTAAATTGACATTCCATAATTGACGGACATGGTGGACTGAAATTTGTTATTACAAGTTATTTAATCTTGTGTGAATGTATTTCTATTCAATTATATGTTGTGCTTAGGTTCTTGAAGATCGATATTGGAAGTACATTGCGGACATACAAGAAATACAACCTGTTCATGACATAGGAGGGATTTGGAATCCTAAAACTAAAGGATTATCCTACGGAATCCTAAGCTGGGTAAGAATATTTACTACCTAGCTATGTTACTTAATTGAATTTTTATTCTAACCTAAGCCTTGTGCTAAGGGAATATGGAAAGGTTGCTAGGCTATCTAAATTAACCTAAAACCTAATGCTATAAGGTTATGAGATGATCTAACCTAATGTTGGAATTACCTAAGGTAGGTAATTAATTACTAAACTAACCTAAGTTATAAGGATCTATCCTAGGCTATTTTAATGGGAAAATAAAAGGGTCACATACCTCTAAGGTGATGGTTCCAATGGCATTGAATTATTGATAAGGTTATTAAAGGTATTACGTACTGCCAGTTTTGGTAGGGGCTAGTTGATTTGGTGGAGGCTTATGTGGAAGACTCCACTAAAGATGGAGTTGCATGTTAAATGGTAATTGGCATTCGCCAGATTTGGGAGGTGGTGGCAAGGAGAGTTGAGTAGGAAAATTGGAATTAATGAAATTAATTGGCCTCAGGTTTTGTTCACAAACCGTCTAGGAAACTTGGAAGGTGGATTTGTGGGAGGTTGTTGGTTTTTTCATGCTTTTCAGATTTTTCTCTGCATGAAGCAAACTGGTTCTTCAAACCAATAGTTCAACTTTCACTACATTGCTATTTTTAACTCACCTGGTCTATTTTTGATCATGGGAAGGTATATGAGGCATTTTGAGGAAAGTTGTTGGTTGGTTGATCTTTCATGGAAGAGAAAAGGAGTTGGAAGCTTATCTGGAAGTCTCCTTCGATTTGGAAGAAGCACTATCAGGCATGATAGGCTCTAACCATTAAGATCTCTTGCTTTCTTCTAAATGTTTCATTAAAAACAAGTCTGCTCTTGTGAGATTCTTGGCTTGCATGTTTTATCTAGTTATTTTCTTGTTGGGTTTTAATAATCTTTGGAAATTTGGGTATGAATCCTTGGCAAATTAATGATAAGTGTTGAAAAATTTCTTGGTATGTGTTAATTAGCGATGACATGCATGAGAAACTTGTTACTGTAACTCTGCTTGTCATTTCTTGAACCAGTATACGAAGAAGTTGTACTTTTTTCAACTGACCTTCATTGCTGTTTATTTGGTTCTGGGTTTTTGGGAACTTGAATCCCGTCTGATCTTTCTTTGGAGCTCGTCTTTGTTTGAGCTAAAGCTTGTTATTGAGCTATAGTCTTTGTTTAAGATAAAGCTTGTAGTTGAGCTCATGTTTTGTTTGAGCTAGCTAAAGCTTGTATTTGAGATCTTGTGTTGAGATGGTGTTTCGTTTGAGCCTATATTCAAGTTCGTGTGTAGTTAAGCTTGATTCGGGATAGTGTTTTTTTAAGAATTTGGGTTAGAGATTCTTGTTACTCTGAAACAGTGTTTGGATTCTTGAGTAATCTTGGACTGTTGTTTTAAGTCCATATGTACCTCTGTACTTGTGTTATTCTAGTGTTATTCTGGGATTGTTAATGGAAGTTCATAAATTTCACAGTAATCATATTTATAAATAGTTCTAAACTTTGGTTAGGAGCTCGTGTTTTGAGCTGGTTTGAGTTTTCTTTCTTTGAAATGCAAACTGGAATGGTTTCCCTGAACTTATGAATATCTACTTGAGTAGTTCTGAAATCCTTTGTGAGAAACTTGTGTTTCATTTTGAGTTGGAAATAGGGTTTCTTGTTTACACTATAAACTGGTTAGGGTCGTTCATGTTATATTTTGACTTATATCATAATATTTGTATATATTTTTGTGCTCATGTTTGAGACTTTGTGATTCAGCATTGTACATGTAATTTGATACATAGTGTTTGGAATTTTTAGTTGAACGACATGTTAGCTCTGTTATGGTATTTGGGAGTTGGTTTTTAATTGTATTTTTAGTTGAGAGTTTATAAATCCTTTAATGCAAACAAATTACTCCCGGTAATTCTTGGTAAGTAGTATGACTGAGCTGTTTGAACATCTCTTAGAGATTTAATTGGAAACACTTTCGTTTGATAGAAGAATTTGGAATTCTTTTAAACAAGTTTGTACCAGTGCTTAGAAATAGTAGTGGAGGTAGAATACTTAAATCTATTTAGTCTGATTTTGTTTTATAGTTCTAATAGAATTATGAATCACCCATGATTAATACAATGTTGTGGAGGCATGTAAAGGAACTTCAGTTTCAGTTCGAGCATACTCCTGAAACTGGTTTAGTTTAAGTTTCAGGTTTTCTAATCTTGTTGGGATCAATAAGTGAATGCTTGAGTCTTTTAAAAGAAGAAGGAAATTGGGAACCCTTAGGGACAAGGTGCTAATTTTAAAACTTTACTGTATGTTGTTCTAAACTGAAATTTGGAACTCATGCTTGTAATGACAAGGATTGTAAGGGGAACTTGCTATACATTTTCTTTGCAATAAGTTGGTTTTGTTTTCTCTTCTATGGAACTAGTGTATGAGCTTATTGTTTGGATTAGAGATGGGAATTTGGTGTTAAGTTTGGAGAATAAATTAATGATTGAGTCAAATTCTGATAAGATTCCCTTTCTAACCTGTAGGGATTAGTTCATTTGATTGAACCCTTCTATTATTAGTTCTCTTGGAAAATGGAGATTTATTATACCTGTTTAGCCTTCCTTGTTCATATCATTTGTTAAAGTGATGAAGGAAGAGATTTGATGTTTGGTTTTGTTGAACAGAAAATACAATCTTGTTGTTAGACTGTTTAAATTCTATATTCCTTCTTAAGATTGATATGGGATTTTGTTCTATTTAAAATCTTAAATGTTGTATTTAAAGGTAGTTGTCCTTTAAACGAAACAGTTAAATTCATGTTATGAACTTGTATCTATTTTCTGATATTTTTGTGTTGAGCATAGTTTGGAATGGATATCCTTCTTCCTTGCTTAGGAGCTAGATGAATCATCCCAATGAGAACTATGCTGTAAACCCTTTGTCTTTGTTGTTTAATCTATTATGGGAATTGGGAATTGTTAGGATCAAAGGTTAAATCTTTAAACTTTTTTTGTAAGGTAGATGTTGTGGATTATATTATTTTCTTCTCTTAGAAGTGAATTCAGATTGGTTAATGTACTTCTTTTCCATTTTGCTATTACTTATACTAATATTTATGATGTATTAATTGTCTCATTAAAGAAGAGTTGTTTTAATGGAACAATTATTGGAATGCACTTCATTTTAAGGCTTAGTGCTTATCATGCTCAGTTCATTGAACTGACCCGTGCTAGCAATTTTTGTAGATGGACTTCGTAAGTGATAAAAAGAAAGAAAAACTTATATGATGCATTGGCTGATTTAAGTCTGATTCTTTGTGAAAATTCTGATTCGTTCTTGAGATTGTATTGAAAAAGAAAATTAGTATTATTTTAGAATGAAGGTGGTTTTTATGCAGTATGCCTAAAATGCATAATTCTTGTACATGTATAAATTATAAAGATGAATTGAAAGTTGAGAATTTACTTGTATTGGTTGTGTAAATTATTTTGTACTTGTATGAAAGAGATGGATTTCTATCTTTTTGATATTCTTCATATTATTTTTATGCTTGATTGGTTATCCTTTGATAAGTTGGAGAAAGGGATTTAGTTCAATTTCCCTACTTGTGATGCAACTTGTTAAGTTGTAGAATATGATATTCTTTATCTAAACTATATAACATAGTAATGTAACGTGTGATGAACATACATTAAGAAATATGTATATTGCATAGGATATACCCTAACACTTAACATGTAGAGAAAGACTCTTTCTCCTTCTTAATTGCATATAAACCAAAAAGGTTTGGAAATATGATTACAATTTATTAGACTTCATTTTGTATGAAGTCTACTTTAAATTGGATATATTCTGGCATTGAACCTTTCTAAAAAGTTATTGTACTTTTTAAATAAACTTATGATAATGATGTTTCAGTTATGGTTAATTGGCAGTTTAACTATGTGATCAAACATTAAAAGAAACCATAAATATAACAAAGTTCTTCATGGACTAAATGAAGAAAATTTAGGAAAGAACTTATTGAGTGTTGGATTAGGGTTTGGCAAGGTTACTAAAATCAAGAAATAATTTAGACTAACAATGTATTAACAATCCCCTCGGGGGTATGTACATCTTGATGAGGCATTTTCTGTAGGATGTTGGCACACACCAACTGCAGGGCTGTACTTTCAAGAAGGCTTGGGTCTTCTCGAGAATACAACGTTGTAGTTGACATGTGGCATCACCCTTCCACATTGATCATCTAGATCTACACACAATAGGAACTCAGACTTGAACTTAGTTTCTCTCTAGGTCTAGATAGGAGCATATTTAGGATATGAATTAGCTTCCAATGGCTCAGGGTATGTTGGCACATCCAGTTGACTTAGGTCAAAAAAGTATGCCCATTTACCCTAAGCCATTGTGAGTGTCTTCCTATAATAGGTTATGTTTCTATCTAGGGCTAGGGTTAAACTTGGAACAAGTGGACTGACGGTAGTCAGTAAAGACCAATCATGATAATAGAGGAGTGAGGTGAAGGACGTATTCCAATATGATGAGTATGCCATCTAGGAATAGTGACATACACAGTATGTTGTAAATATTTGGCCAAAGTATCGCAAACTACTGGTTGCATTGTCCTATGTCACCAAGTTTAAAACAACGTGATATCAGATGAATATTGGTAGCAGATATTCAGATATGTTCTTTAAATAGATCACTCAGTACCCGGTGTAGGGTAGGAAGACAAAGTATACGAAGTATACAATATGTATTCAATACATAAGATAACATAAATAGATCGGTAGCTTACCGAGTTATGAAATGAATAGATCGGTGAATCACCGAGTCATTACAGTTGCATATGTTTATCCATTGAATTTGATTGGCATGGAATGTTTGTTCTAAATAATGCTTTATTTAGAACAGTGAACACTATAAATAAAAAAAAATTTCCCTTGTTTCTAAAGTCTTAAAATGGGAATGTTACATCTTGGTATCAGAGCTGAAGGTTGCAGCTCTTGGACCTATTGTGTCCATAATCTGATGAAACTTAAATTTTCTTGTAACAGAAAATGGTGAGAACAAGAGGAAACATTACAAATAACCCTCCACCTGAGGAAGGAGTAGCAACTACCCAGAAAATTGATGAGATCCTTGCTGCCCTGTTGGACACAAGAGATCATTTGGCTGTGCTTGAACAACAAGTAATGGGTAATGAGGAGGAAGAAGAAGCTGATAACAATAATCAGCCACCTCTAGGGGACAATGCCAATGTGGGTGTTGATAATAACAATGTTAACATACATGTTCAGCCTGAGAACAAAAAGGCTAGGCTAGCAACAAAACTCACTAATGACATAAAAAGGATAAGTCCACCCAAGTTTGATGGCACCACATTAGGAGATGGGGCTGAGAACTGGCTCAATGAAATGGAGAAATACTTTGCAATAAGAAATTTCTCAGAAGAAACAAAGGCGATATGTGGAGCATATCAAATTTATCACAAAGCATCTTTGTGGTGGGACAGTCGTAAGGCTGAGTTGAACATTGATGAATCTAATATCACATGGGACCAATTTAAAGGCTACTTTAGGCAATGATGGCTGCCAAAACTCTATTATGATCATAAAATGACTGAATTTCAGAACTTAGCTCAAGGAAAGCTAACTGTAACTGAGTATTGGGAGTGATTTACAAAACTCCTTAAGTATGTGCCTCAGTACCAAACTGATGAGAAGTTCAGGATATGGAAATTCATCATGGGATTGAATCCCGTTATAGGAGGAGAGGTGGATGTTCATAGCCCAACCACGATGGAAGGGGTTGTTGAAAAAGCCATAAGGCAGGAACAGAAATTAAAGGCAATTTTTGCTCACAAGGAGGAAGTAAGGAAGAAGAATCCCAACTCCTCTTCATCATCTCTTGCACCCAAGAAAGGACCATGGAAGAAATTTGAAATGAAAATAAGTTTTCATCTGATACAAATAAGAAAGTAGCAATAAACAAGTTTGCTGGTAATGCACGGAACAACTTTGCCAAGAACAATAATAACGGACATAAGTCCTATGGGGGTCTGAACGATAACTCTAAGGCTGGAAATAAACCTGAGCCTAGGAAGGGACCTGTAGGAGGCTGTTATAATTGTGGCAAAGATCATTACACAAATCAATGTCCTTTGAAGAAGGATGATCGTAATCAGTAGCACAAGATACACGCTGTAGTAGCTGACAAGCAGGCTGAGAAATAGGCCACACCCATAGAAGTTTCGGGTAAGTTATTTGGTTTACCAATAACTATTATTTTTTATACCAGAGCTACTGAATGTTTTATTTCTAGTAAATTAGCATCAAAATTAAAAAGAAAAGTTGGAAACATGGATAAAACATGGACTGTACAGTATGGTAATAATGTTGTTCATATGGTTAGTATGTGTCTTTTTGGAGCAGTCCTTGATTTACCTAACTTTTCCACTGAGGTTGATCTTTATGTTACACCTTTAGGGTCTTATGATGTAATCATAGGTGTTAATTGGTTAGCAGAACATAAGGCTAAAGTGGACTATTTTGAAAAACACATTAGTTGTTTAGATGACCTGTAGAAAACAACAGAGATTCAGGGTGTGAAACATGAGATTTCTGTTAGAAAACTGTCAGCTATGCAACAAAAAAAGGGCAAAAATAAAGGATGTACCTTATATGCAGTAAAAATTATTGAATCAACAGAAGAGAGAAGATATTATGGAATGATATCCACTGTTACGAGACTTCAGTGATGTATTTCTAGAAGAATTGCCAGGTCTTCCACCCAAAAGGGAATTTGATTTCACGATTGAGATCAAGCCTGGAACTGAACCTATTTCTAAGGCACCGTATCAAATGACTACTATCGAATTAGTAGAGCTTAAGGCTCAGTTGCATGAAATTTTGTCTCAAGGTTTGATTAGACCAAGTGTTTCACCTTGGGGAGCACCCGTAATTTTTGTGAAAAAGAAAGATGGAACACTTAGATTGTGCATTGATTACAGAATGTTAAACAAGGCAACAATCAAGAATAGATATCCACTCCCTAGGATTGATGATTTATTTGATCAGATGCATGGAGCATCGGTATATTCCAAGATAGATCTTTGATCTGGATATCATCAATTGTGAATTAAGGATGAGGATATTCATAAAACAACTTTCAAAACAAGGTATGGACATTATGAGTTTACGGTTTTACCTTTTGGATTAACTAATGCACCTGCGGCATTTATGAATTTAATGAATAATATCTTTCAAGAATACTTGGAAAAATTTGTGCTCGTATTCTTGGATGACATTCTCATATATTCTAAAATCATTGAGGAGCATCATGAGCATTTGAAAATAGTTTTGGAAATTCTGAGAAAGAGACGGTTGTTTGGTAAGCTGTCCAAATGTTCTTTCTATGACACAGAAGTGCACTATCTGGGACATGTAATAAGTAAAGATGGAATTGTTGTAGATCCTTCTAAAATTGTAGCTATAACTGAGTGGCCTACACCAAAGAATGTACATGAAGTTAGAAGCTTCATGGGACTTGTTGGCTACTATAGGAAATTTGTAAAAGATTTTTCTAAGATAGTTGCACCAATAACTTCCTTACAGAAGAAAGATAAAAAGTTTGTTTGGAGTGAGAAATGTGAAATTACATTTAAAACCTTGAAGGAACAGTTAACTTCAGCACCTATTCTTGCAGTACCAGATCCTAATGGATATTTTATGGTGGTAACTGATGCATCCGGTGAAGGTCTAGGAGGTATTTTGTTACAAAGTGGTCATGTCATATCATATGAAAGTAGAAAAATTAAGTTACATGAGTTGAATTATGCTCCACATGATTTAGAGCTTGTTGTCATTGTTCATGCACTACAAGTTTGGAGGCATTACCTTCTTGGTAAGCCTTTTGAATTGAAAACCAGATCACCTTGGACTGAAGTATATCTTCACTCAGCCAAATCTTAATGCAAGACAATGAAGGTGGTTAGAGTTTTTATCTCAATATGATTTTGACATCAGTTATATAAAGGGTAAAGAAAATAGAGTGGTTGATGCTCTAAGTCATAGGAAGCACATTTATGCTCTTATAACGTTAAGAACTTAGTTTAAGGATGAAGTAAAAAGTGTTATGGAATTTGATTCTTACTTCCAACAAGTAAAAGCAGCACTTGCTACAGATTCTAATGATTCGAGGTATAAAGGTTTTCACTTTGATAAAGAAGGGATCTTACGATTTGAAAACAGAGTCTATGTACCTTCGCTAAATGATTTGAGAAAGAAATTGTTACCAGAATTTCATAATTCACCTTTTTCTGGACACCCTGGCATTACAAAAATGCTTGCTAATATAAAACAACAATATTTCTGGAAAGGAATGAAAAAATATGTTCTAAAATTTGTGACACATTGTCTTGGGTGCCAACGTGTTAAGGTGGAACATATGCACCCAGCTTGGTTGTTGTATCCTCATAGCATACCGCAGTACAAATGGTCAGGTAATAATCATGGATTTTGTACAAGGGTTACCTATGTCGAGAAATAAGCATGATGTTATCTTAGTAGTTGTGGATAAACTAACAAAGGTAGCACATTTTATTGCTAGAAATCTGAAGGATGATTCTCCTATTTTGGCAAGAATATTTGTACACAAAATTTTTAGATTACATGGAGTACCTGAAATAATAATTTTGGATAGATATCCTAGAATGACATCAATATTTTGGCAAAATGCTTAATGCAGCTTTAGGAACTAAGCTAAATATTAGTTCTACGTACCATTTGGAAATAGATGGGTAGACTGAAAGAGTAAATCAGGTTTTGGAAGATATGTTACGAATGTATTGCATGGATCAACAGTATAAGTGGGAAGAGTATCTTCCATTAGTTGAATTTGCATACAATAATACATATCATGCTTCTCTTAAGATGGCACCTTTCAAGGCATTATACAGAAGAAAATGTAGAACCCCTATTAGTTGGGATAGCATAGAGGATAGAGAGGTAATTGGACCTAAAATTCTTACTGAAATGGAACAAGTTAAATTGATTCGTGAACACTTGAAAGAAGCAAATTCAGATAAGAAAAAGAGTTACGCTGACTTAAAGAGGGTTGATAGGAAATTTGAACTTGGTGAGAAAGTATTTCTTCGGGTTAAACCGAAAAAGAGTTCTATAACTTTTGGCAAGGCTACCAAGTTATCACCTCGTTATGTGGGACCTTTTGAGATAGTTGAAGTAATCAACCCTATAGCTTATTGTTTAGCATTACCTCCTACTTTGTCACGAATGCATGATGTTTTCCATATTTCTTTGCTTAAGAAATATGTTTTAGATTTATCACACATGTTAAATTGGAATTCCTTACAGGTCTAGGACCCAGGAATAATCATGGTTAAACCCATACGAGTGCTTGAAACTCGCCAGTTGCATTTGAGAAATTGAGAAATAAGTCAATGTAAAGTCCAGTGGGACCAGTTTAACGAAGATAGTGCAACTTGGGAAAACCTAGAGGATATGAAAACTTCTTTTCCATATTTATTTGAAACAGAATTGAATTCTGTAGACTGTTAAAAAAAATCTAATTGAATTGATTTTTCTTCTGTATATGACTATAAGTATGCCAGTTTTGGGCAGATATTTATATGAATTGAATAAATAGCTATTTAATGCTGATTTCTAGAACTATAAGTTTGTTGATATATTAGACTTATGGTAAGAGAAGTGAATGAATTGATTATCATTGATATAAATTTTTAAAATGAGGTAATCATCGGGATGATGATTCTTTTTAGGAGGGAAGCATGTAACACACTCGACAATTGTTATATTCCTCTTTTGCATTTCAAGTGTTGACATGTGATCTTCTTCTAAAGATGTGTTCTTTTGGTTGTTGGAGATCATGATATATATGGATAAATCTTTTCTATTCTTATGATCATTAGACTGGAATGGAATGGCTTCCTTGAATCCATTTTTCACTTCTTGTAGGAGAGTTACAATCTAGTTTAAAATTTGTAAACTTATCTCTTTATCTGACTCATCCTTGGATCAATTTCAGTGATCCAAGGAATGTTTTAAACATTTTTAGTTAAATGAATGGTAAATTGACATTCCATAATTGAGGGACATGGTGGACTGAAATTTGTTATTATAAGTTCTTTAATCTTGTGTGAACGTGTTTCTATTTAGTTATATGTTGTGCTTAGGTCCTTAAAGATCGATCTTGGTAGTACATTGCTGACGTAATTGAAATACAACCTGTTAATGACATAGGAAGGATTCAGAATCCTAAAACTAAAGGATTATCCTACGGAATCATAAGTTGGGTAAGAATATATAATACCTAGCCCAGCTATGTTACTTAATTGATTTTATTTCTAACCTAAGCCTTGTGCTAAAGGAGTATGGAAAGGTTTCTAGGCTATCTAAATTAACCTAAAATCTAATGCTATATGGTTATGAGATGATCTAACCTAATGTTGGAATTACCTAAGGTAATGTGTTAAGGCCTAAGATAATTATTCCTAAACTAACCCAAGTTTAAGGATCTATCCTAAGCTATTTTAATGGGAACCTAAAAGGGTCACATACCTCTAAGGCAATGGTTCCAATGGAATTTAATTTTTGATAAGATTATTAAAGGCATAAGGTACTGCCAGTTTTGGCAGGGGCTAGTTGATTTGGCAGAGGCTTATGTGGAAGCTCCACTAAAGTTGGAGTTGCATGTTAAATTGGAATTGGCATTCACCAGATTTGGGAGGTGGTGGCAAGGAGAGTTGAGCGGGAAAATTGGTCTAATGAAATTGGGAAAATTAGAATTAATTTTTAATTAGGTCTCGGGTTTTGTTCACAAACCGTCTAGGAAACTTAGAAGGTGGATTTGTGGGAGGTTGGTTGGTTTTTGCATGCTTTTCAGATTTTTCTTTACATGGAGCAAACTGGTTCTTTGAACCAGCAGTTAGACTTGCACTTCATTGCTATTTTTAACTCATCCAGTCTATTTTCGATTATGGGAAGGTATATGAGGTCATGCTGAAGAAATTTTTTGGTTGATTGATCTTTCGTGGAGGAGAAAAGGAGTTGGAATGCTCATTTGGAAGTCTCCTTGGGCATTTGGCAGAAGCGAATATCAAGCATGATAGGCTGTAATCTTTAAATCTCTTGCTTTCTTCTAAATTAGATTCATTAAAATGACTCTTGCTCATATGAGATTCTTGGCTTGCATGTTTTATCTAGTTATTTTCTTGCTGGGTTTTGTAATCTTTGGAAATTTTATATTAATCCTTGAAAAATTGATGTTGAATGTGTTTGAAACTTTCTTGGTATGTGTCTATTTAGCGTGACATGCATGAAAAAAATGTTACTGTAACTTTGTTTTGTCATTTCTTGAACCTGTATACGAAGAAGTTGTGTTTTCAACTGACCTTCACACTTGTAGGATGGTTTTCAATTTTAGGAACCTTGAATCTTAATCTCTGTATTTCTGGGTTCATCTTTGTTTTAGATAAATCTTGTTTTTGACCTTGTGTATTGTTTGAAAATTGAAATTCTTGTAATTGAGCTAGTGTTTCGTTTGACTAGAAATTTGTATTCAAGTTCATGTGTAGTTGAGCTTGATTTGGGAACGTTAGTATTTTGTTAAGAACTTGTTTGTGAGGTCCTTGTCACTCTGAACAGTGTTTGGATTCTCGAAAAGTAATCAACTATTGTTCATGAGTCCATAAGTAGCTTGAATCTCGTGATTTATTCTTATGTTATTCTGGAATGTAAGGATTGGGTTCAAGAATATTTACTACTCTAACTATGTTATTAATTTTTTATTATTCTAAAGTCCTTTGGTAAGGGAGCTATGTTTCGATATGGTTTAGGCTTTGTTAAATGCTAAACTGGAATGGGAAGGTTATGAGATGCCTTAACCTAATGTTATCTTACTTAAGTAATGTTCTGAACTCTAAGGTCTTTTCCTAAACATGAGCTTATTTTTAAGGTCTATCCTAAGCTGGAATGGGAACCTAAAAGGGTTACGCTATGAACCTGGTAAGGTTGTTTGTGTTGATTATTCTAATATTTACATTATTAAGGCATTACGTATGTTTTGAGGGGCTAGTACCCTCGGTACTGTACATGTAATTTGAAGCTCCACTAAAGTGTTTAGAATGTTAAATGGTGAATAGAAACATGTTAGCCAGATTTGGGATTTGGATGGCCAAAGAGGTTTTAAGTAGGAAAATTGACAATTAAGTGAAATTAATTTAATGCAAAAAATGCAACACAGCAACCCCTAGGAAACTTGAAGGTAGTTGTTGTCCAAGGTATGCCCCCTTGCTCATTTTGTGATTTTTCTCTATGGGCTTTCAAACTAGTTTTCCTAACCAGTATTTGACCTCAGTCATTGCAATATTTTTAACTCTTTAGGTCTATTTTCAAAACCTTCTATAAATGACACCATTCTGAACTGGAATTATTGCTTGGTTGATCTTTCTGGAAAGGTAAAGATTTCCTCCTAACTCTGGACGTATTTTTCATTATGGCTCGGTAGAGTTTTTGTGGGATTAGGCCCTTGCAAGGTCCATCCAAGAACTCGCTTTCTTCCAGGTCAAAAAATCAAAGCTTCATCCTATTTTGAAGCCTTTTTTTCCCTTGCAAACTTCAATCGCCATTACTTTCGATTGAGCTCAGATCTTTCACGTTTGGGTATGTCCATGGCAAATCTGGTGATAAGTGCCTGAAGACTTTCTTGGTCATTTGCTAATTAGGTTCATGATATGCATGAGAAACAAGTTCAATGAGTAACTCTTCTGTGTACATTTCTTAGGACCATATGGCCAGAAGGTGACATTTCAACAACCAATCGCTTTAATTGGTTCTTGAATGGGTCAACATTCTTCTTCCAATATGGTCAAAAATGACAGGGTATGGGTTTGTAAGGTCCTCCATGCTATTTTAATGCATTTACCATCAGGATAAACTTGGTATGATCCCATGTTTTTTAGATTTTCTCTAGATCTAGGCTCGACCCATGCAGTAAAAGCCAGATTTGGCTCATTTCTTCATGGTCTGAACTTTAATTGATTAAAAACTGTCTTCATTTCACCTTTATCAACAAGTGAGTTGCAAGAATCAGACCTTTTATCAAGTGGGTTAGCAGGTTTATCTAAATGTTTGAGGGTGGTAATCTAGGAGTGTTTTTTTAAGTCCATATGTACCTCAACTCCTAATGTTTCATTCTTGTATTGTTTTACTTCATTAATGGAAGACCCCTAATTGCATGTAATAGTCATTATTTTGTTAGTTCTCCCCTTGTCCAGGAGCTTCGATTGGTCTGACCTTTGTGTCCACCTATTTACATGAAAAAATTTTGTTTCCTACCATTCTTGGTTGGTTCTGAACACCTCATTGAGAAACTTAGTTTCATTTTGAAGTTGCAATTTTTCTTGTTTATAATTTAAACTGGTTAAGGTTTTCATGTTATATTCTGACTTGTGCATAATATTTTTATATATCAGTGCTCACGTTTGAGTTTGTGATTTGGAACTATATGTAATTTGATACATAGTGTTTGGAATTTTTATTTGAATGACAAGTTAGCTCTATTCTGGTGTTTGTGAGTTGGTTTTAAATTGTATTTTTAGTTGAGATGCTTATAACTCCTTTAATGTAAACTTGATTACTCCAGGTAATTGTTGGGTACAACAATAGTATATAACTGAGCTGTTTGAACATCTCTTGGAGATTTAATTGGAAACACTTTCATTTGATACAAGAATATGGAATTCTTTTAAACAAGTTTGTACTAGTGCTTAGAAATAGTAGTGGAGGAAGAATACTTAGATCTATTCAAGTCTGATTTTGTTTTATAGTTCTAATAGAATTATGAATCACCCACGATTAATACAATGTTGTGGAGGCATGTAAAGGAACTTCAGTTTCGAGTTCGAGCATACTCCTGAACTAGTTTAGTTTAAATTTTCAGGTTTTCTAATCTTGTTGGGATCAATAAGTGAATGCTTGAGTCTTTTAAAAGAAGAAGGAAATTGGGAACCCTTAGGGACAGGGTGCTGTTTTAGAAATTTACTATAGTGTTGTTCTGAACTGAAATTGGAACTCATGCTTGTAATGATAAGGATTGTAAGGGGGAACTTGTAGTACATTTCTTGCATGAGTTGGTTTTGTTCTCTCATCTTGGAACTAGTGTATGAGCTTATTGTTTGGATTAGAGATGGGAATTTGTTGTTAAGTTTTGAGAATAAATTAAAGTTGAGTCAAATTTTGATAAGACTCCCTTTCTAACTTATAGGGATTAGTTCATTTGAGTGAACCCTTATGTTATTAGTTCTCTTGCAAGATGGAGATTTATTATACTTGTTTAGCCTTCCTTGTTCATATCATTTGTTAAAGTGATGAAGGAAGAGATTTGTTGTTTTAGTTTTGTTGAACAGAAAATACAATCTTGTTGTAAGACTGTTTAAACTCTATATTCCTTCTTAAGATTGATATGGGATTCTGTTTTGTTTAAAAATCTGAAATGTTGCATTTAAAGGTAGTTGTCCTTTAAATGAAACAGTTAAATTCATGTTATGAACTTGTATCTGTTTTCTGATATTTTTGTGTTGAGTAAAGTTTGGAATGGATATCCTTCTTCCTTGTTTAGGAGCTAGATGTATCATCTCAATGTGAACTATGTTGTAAACCCTTTCTTTGTTTATTTAAATGTTGTAATCTATTATGTTCTAATTGTTGTTTAAAGGTAATTGTTAGGATCAATTAAACTTTAATTTTGTAAGGAAGATGTTGTGGATTATATTCTATTCTTCTCTTGGAAGTGAATTCAAATTGGTTAAATGTACTTCTTTTCCATTTGCTATTACTTATATTGATATTTATGATGTAATAATTGTCTCATTAAAGAAGAGTTGTTTTAATGGAACAATTATTGGAATGCACTTCATTTTAAGGCTTAGTGCTTATCATGCTCAGTTCATTGAACTGACCCATGCTAGCAATTTTTACAGATGGAATTTGTAAGTGATAAAAGAAGGAAAAACTTATATGATGCATTGGCTGATTTAAGTCTAATTCCTTGTGAATAATTCTAATTCGTTCTTGAGATTGTATTGAAAAAGAAAAATAGTATTGTTTTTTAATGAAGGTGGTTGTTATGCAGTATGCCTAAAATGCATAAGGCTTGTAAATGTATAAGTTATAAAGATGAATTAAAAGATGAGAATTTACTTGTATTGGTTGTGTAAATTATCTTATACTTGTATGAAAGAGATGGATTTCTATCTTGTTGATATTCTTCATATTATTGTATGCTTAATTGGTTATCCTTTGATAAGTTTGATAAAGGGACTTATTTTTATTTCCCTAATCAAAATGCAGCTTGTTAAGCTGCAAAATATGATGTTTTTTATCTAAACTATATTATATAGTAATGTAATGTGTGTTGAACATACATTAAGAAATATGGATATTGGGTAAGATATACCATAACACTAACATGTAGATAAAGACTCTTTCTCTTTCTTAATTGAATATAAACCAAAAAAAGTATGTAAATGTGATTACAATTTATTAGAATTCATTTTGTATGAAGTATACTTTAATTGGATATATACTCGAATGATGAACCTATCTAAAAGTTATTGTACTTTTTAAATGAAACTTGATAACATTGTTCGTTTGCAGTTAATTGGCAGTGTAACTGAGAGATATAACATTAAAAACAACCGTAAGTATAATGAAGTTCTTCGTGGACTAAACAAATAAAAATTAGGAAAGAACTTATTGAGTTTTGGATTAGGGTTTGGAAGGGTTGTTATAATCAAGAAATAATTCAAACTAACAATGTATTAACAATCTCCTCGGGGGTATGTACATCTCAATGAGGCAGTTTCTGTAGGATGTTGGCACACTCTAACTACAGGGATGTACTTTCTAAGAAGGCTTGGGTCTTCTCTAGAATACAATGTTGTAGTTAACATGTGGCATCACCCTTCTGTATTGATAATCTAGATCTACACCCAATAAGAACTCAGACTTGAACTTAGTTTCCCTCTAGGTATAGATAAGAGCATATTTAGGATATGAATTAGCTTCCAATGGCTCAGGGTAAGTTGGCACATCTAGTCGAATTAGGTCAAATCCGAGTATGCCCATTTAACCTAAGCCATTGTGAGTGTCTTCTTATAATAGTTATGTTTTTATCTAGGGCCAGGGTTAAACCATGAACAAGTGGACTGACGGTAGTCAATAAAGACCAATCATGATAATTAAGGAGTGAGGTGAAGGACGTATTCCAATATGACGAGTATGTCATCTAGGAATAGTGACATACACAGTATGTTATAAATCTTTGGCCAAAGTATCACAAACTGTTGGTTGTGTTGTCCTATGTCACCAAGTTTAAAACAACGTGATATCAAATGAATATTGGTAGTAGATATTCATATATTTTCTTTAAACAGATCACTCAGTACCTGGTGTAGGGTAGGATGAAAAATTATATGAAGTATACGATATGCATTTGATACATAAGATAACATAAATAGATCGGTAGCTTACCGAGTTATGGAATGAATAGATCAGTGAATCACCAAGTCATTACAGCTGCATATGTTTATCCATTGAATTTTATTGGCATGGAATGTTTGTTCTAAATAATGCTTTATTTAGAATAGTGAACATTATAAATAATAAAAGAAAATCTATTGTTTCTAAAGTCTTAAATGGGAATGTTACATGAACTATCATTGCTACACAATAATACTTCAAAGAGGGGGAAAATGTAGACATCGAAAAGGTCGAAATGGTTAAATACGATTAACATCTAACCAAAATATTCCTACATCATCCATATAATAATTAATCATAAGATTAATTATTATTATTAATCCATTTTATCATTTTACCATCATTCATCATTCATCATTTATCATTAATCCTTTTTAATTTTATATCCTATTTCATCCTTAATATCTTTTATTTCATAATTATATCACATTATCTTATTTTAATCCCACTTAACATTTATAGGAGTTTAATATTCCTATGCCTCACCTACCCTAGTCTACACCTACACCTATCACTAGCTATTCCATGTAATCCCTATAATTAATTATCCTAATCACATCATTAACCTAAAATAATCATGTGCACATCACCTCTAAATCTAGAAGCTTCTCTATTTCTGCCTCTCATTTTCAAATATTCAAAAACATCTACAACATTCCCTGGAATTTTTAATTCAATGGAAATCCCTCAAAAATTCTAAAAATTTATACTTTAGAATCCTCCATCCTCTCATCCAATTCTAACCCTTTGATTTAATCCACCATAACAAGATCTCAACCATTCAATTTTCCACTCACAAACTATAGATCAAGCTCTCAACCTACACAAGAGAAATCTTCTAAATTCATAACAAAATTCTGCTCTTTTGTTTAATCATCCATCTACAACCAAGTAATCCTTCATCATCTTCATCAATAATCAAGAAATCATCAAGGGAAGGTTTTGTATGAGTGCATCCACTTAAAAATGTAAAGAAATCAATCATCTTCCAAGTACATCTACCCATCAAGGAAGGAGAATTGCAAGCTAGACAGTAAGTGCAAGTATTGTTCCTCTTCCTTTCATATTTGCTTGATTTGAGGTAGTTGATTTGTTGAGTTTGCATGTTGCATTTGAATTAGTTTCATATTTACTTTATTTGTGCATGCTAACTTGATTTTTCATCTACACCACTAATCCATTTAAAACTTCAAATGAACAATCTTTTATTAGTCATCCCGAGTATCCAACGTCTCCTCAACTTCTATTTATTATCTTCACATGATTTCATCACAAAACACATTTTATCAATAACCCACATCTTCACTAAATCCTTCTATAGGATCCACACCTCCTCTAAGTAGTACCACTATTTTCGTGTTTATTCCCTTAGCCGCCTCACAGGTACAAACCTATTCATTGGGTTCCATGGCCCTTTCTACAATTATGTATTCCCAACAGGTTACTACTCCCATATAGAACATCACTATGTTTATTCCCACACAAAAAGGTGTTTTTATGGAAAAATCACAACACCTCTGAATGTTTGCAATTTGATGGATTGAAACTGTGAGTGTGATTCATCAAAAATGGATTTATCCCAAAGTGCGGGACTTTACAATCAAGATCACCCTCCGGAGAAGGCCGAATTCTTGACCTAACCTAGTTCCAACTACTCCAAAGTGTAGAGAGTTACAAATCAAACCATAATATAAAGCTTTCCCAAGGAGACAAATTTAGAGAAAATGCATAAAATTAAAACCTACTCTAAGGGAAGGTGATGAACCAAAAGGATATTGAACAACCTGTATGATAAACACAACACAACTAGAAAATTGTAATGAAAACACAACAATACACAATAACCATGTATGTAATGAAATATTAGAAAGATTAAATAGAACACAAAAGAGGGTTTGAAACATCCACATGTCTGATTATATTGCTCTCGAAATTGATACAATACACCACATTCAAGCTCAAAGGCACATATTTTGCATTATAATGTCCAGTAGGGAGGTTTGAAATCTCCAAAAAATATTCTATAGATAAGAATAAGAAGGGAGGGGCATATACAAGGTGTGTAACCTTTTAAAATGAGCCCCTACTTACAATATATAGGAAGATTGAGAGAAATGGAGAGTGAATATCCAAAATCCCGCTTCAACTAACCCAAAATATATTAAAATATCCTACAACAATGATGGGTGCCACTGCAAAACCCATACCTCCATGTACTTTCCCTTTTTGTGCAAGAAAGGAAGCCCATACCTCATCATTGTGGTAGATTAGAAACCTAGAACATTCCTTTAAAATGATGAACTGTAGAAGACCTTGAGAGATTTCCTAAAATTCCTTTCTTGTGAAAATACAAGATCCCAATCAAAAGTTATGGTTGTTTGAAGATTGGGGTGCCATACTGCATTAATGTGAGTGGTTGGTCTTCTCTTTCTTAGGACTCTGAAATGCCTTACAACCTCTGAAATCCAAAATTGTGGACACTCAAAATTTGGGAATTCAGACATTTTGATTTTAGAGTTTAGGTTACCATTCATTTGCAAATTTGGCTCAAGAGCTCCAAAACTTTGAAACCCAAACCTCTGAAACTCTGAAGTCTGAAATTTGGACTTCAGGTTTCAGACCTTTCTCCTTTCGGAACTTTGACATTGTTCATCCTTCAAATCAATTGAGTTCTGAAACTCTGACACCCAAACCTTCGAAACTCTGACGTTTGAAATTCAGACTTCAGGTATTAGACCTTTACATCCTAGAATGCAGCCTCCAAAACCCCAAAAATTAGGACATTTGAAAATTTGAAATTCCCACCATGTTGATCCCGAAACCAAGTTTGACCCCGAAACCTGAAACCTTTCAGGTTTCATAATTTCAAGATTTTGGGATTTAGCTCTTAGTTTTGTGTTTTTCATGGTGAAGACCCCGAACCTCCAAACCTCCAAAGTCTGAAATTCAGACTTTGGAGTTTGGAATCCAAAATTCCATTTTCACGATGTTGTTGACCTCGATAGGGGAGTTCACCCCAAAAATTTTGAACCCTTTAGGACTTCGGAATTTCACGCTTTCGAGCATTTTTCTTTATTTTTTACCTGTCTAGCTGCCAAAACTCTGAATTTTAATACCTATGAAGTCCAAAAAATTTGGAATCCAAAGTCCTAATTTTTGCTCATCTCAACTCCAAGATTCCTTTAATTTCTTACCTTTGACATCATCACCATTTTCGAGCCCACATGCAACCTTCTTATCCAATTTTGAAATGCAAGCTCCCATCATTGAATCAATCCCTCTATTTTCTTAGTGTGCAAGTGTAGTCATTTCTACACCCACCATAAGAACAAGGGAATTCCATTCATGTTGGCCTATCACTCAGTTGGCGTTAGACAATCACCTTAGGCACGCACGGGAACTAAGCCTCTCTTTTATGTGAGTTAAGTGGGAAATCATCATCTATGTTATGAACTTAATGAATAAAGGTAGAAATGATACATACAATCATCATAGGGGTCAAAATGACCTCTCGACAAATGTAGTCATTCCAAATAGAGGGTACTTACAGATAATAGATAGAACTACAAAAGAAAGGAAAATACATAAGGATTTACATCTATTCCATAGCATCCATGAACAAAAATGAAAATATATAGATATGAACTGAATCAATTACATTCACACTCATTCATGTTTGTAACCTCATTACATTCAATGGATCCATTAGAATACCACACCTTGATCAGACCGAAGTCATACATCACAGCAGGGATCATGTCCTTCATTCATACAAAGATAAATTTATATCCCAGCCCCTTAATACATTACTCCCTTATATAGCCTATACCCAATCCCACAGAGTTATCACAGTATTTCTGTAGATCTCCTCTCTCTCTATTCTCCTCTTGTATATCTGATCTATATCTTTTTCTTCTGCAGGTGCTCGCATATATAGGCATCCCAAATTGCCAACTCATTCTTTTACGGCCTCAGATCTAGTGCCAAGTGTCTGAATGTGGTCCTCCATGGGAGCATGCTCCTCTAGGCCTTAGCTCTCCATTTTTTTCCATGATGTCTTCTAGAACCTTCTATCTCAGGGCATATTCCTTCCTAGGCCAACCTATCGCCAAGATAGCACCTTATCCACTCCGCATGCACAATCAGGTCACGATTTTCTTATGTCCTACCCAAAATTCCCAATATGGATAAGTCTTGAAACCTTATATTTGTCCACACACGTGCCACAGGTTTTCTTAAACCCTAACTTAAACCCTATCCTGTGCACCTTCTCCTTACGTGCCCTTCTTTAACTAGGCCTTGCGCGCCTATGAACCTTTTTATACTTAAGCCAATATTTTGGGGTCCCAACATCACTCCACACTACACCTATTATTTTTCCACAGGAACACTTCTCCAATGGATAAGGAATCACAATAGACTTATGTCCTAGAAAAATAATAAGGGGATGAAGAATTTGGGAAAGAAGAAAGAATGGGGAGGTGATGGCATTACTGCAACAAGCTTGGAAAATATTTTTACAAGCTGGCCTCCAACTTGTTCCAGGAATCAACTTTGTTCTACACTCTCTAACAGAGGTCACCGACTAGGGCACTTACCTCCCCAAAACTTATTCCATCTCCTTGAGAATTCATAGTTACAACAATTTTCTCCAACTCCTTGCTCATGTCTTCAAGTGTGTCCATCCTTCTAGTAATCTCTGGGTACAGTTCCTTCAACTGGTTTTTGATCGAAACCCTTAAGGTTTTAATGGCCTCAGATTTATTTTTGACCTTAGCAAGGATTTTTTCCCTTTCCACCCTATTTCTTTTATTATTCTTTTGAAACTCCTTCATCTCTACTTCATGAGTGGCGACAAATATGCTCACCACTCTATCCTTGTATGTGTAGTTATCATGTGCGACCTCAACAGATCGGGTAGAAATCTTGACAGCCATAAGTACCTTGATATAATCAACAATGATTGCTACCACTTTCAATTTTTCCTCCCTCACCAAGTTTTCTACCACTTCTTCTGCATACTAGGGCCAACGGTTGTCTCTCCATGGTGAGGATGCACGCCAGATCTTCTAATCATTCAAGAGTGGATCCATACTTTTGCACGGGCGGCATTAGGTCGGGATGCTTCAACATAATGGAACTTCTGAGAGACTCAACCTTTTTGTATACTTCACACACCTTCACCTTCTCATCCCTTAGTCCGCGCTTCAGCTATGCATTGATCAACTCTTCTTGTTTCAA
The DNA here is from genome assembly GCA_019776745.2 of Taxus chinensis. Taxonomy (NCBI): domain Eukaryota; kingdom Viridiplantae; phylum Streptophyta; class Pinopsida; order Cupressales; family Taxaceae; genus Taxus; species Taxus chinensis. The sequence goes on along the minus strand of CM034155.1, from coordinate 500,054,270 downwards.
GCCCTTAGTCTTTCAGCTAGCTCTTCTTCCTTCTTTTCTTGCTTTCCCTCTAGAAATCTTACTCTATCATTTCTTCCAAAGATCCTAGCCTTAGTCTGGACCATGACCTTATTAAGCGCATTACATAACTACTTATCTGAGAGTTACTAGGAATTTACCAAGGGGTTGGCTCCCTTAGACACAAGTACTGACATGATTTCCCCTTGGTATACTTTGAACTCTGGCTCATCTATATGGGACTCAAATTCCCAAGAGAGCATATTACTTGTCTTGGGGTACACACCTTCCTCGTTAAATGACACCATAGCTATAATTTCTTCCATGGGTATAGTGATCTAAAAACGTGTGCGTAGCACCTTCTTTTGGACATCAACATAGCCCATGACATGTCCTCGTTTTGTATCAAGGCTCTTCCTTCTTGAGCATGTGGCTTTGGGGAAACTCATCGTTAGAATGGGACCTCCTCCCACACTGAATTGTTCTTTCTCAATGCTTTCCTCCTTACCCTCTTTCATCACTATGTTAGCGCTATGATCCAATTCTTTTTCTACTAAGGCTTCGATTATTTTCGTTGCTTCTCTTTTTTCAGCCTCGTTTACTTTCTCCTACGTAAGTCTTGGAGTTTTCTACTACTATGTGCCAGCCTCATCACTTCTTCTCATGACCTTCAAACCTTCCTCTTCCTAGCTACCCTTACACTGCATGAAAAGGAACTCCTGTTCTTCTTCTCCACCCTCTTATTCTAAATTGTGCATGTTGAAGACAAGTGTCTCTTGATCTCCTTTAGGATTATCTTCTTCATCGTCATAATCCTTTTCACCTATGTATCTCTCCAAGATCTCCATCTCCTTTGAGTCAGCTTCCTCTTCTATCCTCTACTTATTTCGGAGAGGTGACTCTTCCGAAGGGGATCCAACCTTCTTTGCTTCCTCTGGTGACTTCTCCTTGGTGATGGGTTTCTCTAACACCTCTTATTTCGGGGTCTTCTCCTTTACTGGGGACTTCTTCTTACATTTATAGGTGCTAGGTTTGGTGCTTACCACCGGTACACTTACTGGCTGGGTAGTCTACACACTTGGTTCTTTTCCTTCTTCTCTCTCCCTTTTCTTGAGTGTGGGATTTCTTCTACCCATGGGATCTTTAGGTGTGGAGACATCATTCTCCAGGTATGCGCCTTTCTCAAAATTTAACTTAATGCAGAGATATACACGCGTCGCATACTTTCCTACAATTGTTAGAGTAAAGGGTTTCATCATACTGACTTCATGTGCTACATACTTTCCATGTACGTGCACTTCTTGGGGTTGACCAACATCGTGTGCATCTCCCTGTGGTCCTAATCAAATTCACTAAGGTTAAACCTTAGTCTTTTTGCTTCTTTAAACCTATTGACTCCCGATTTGAAGTACTGGGCGGTGAAGGAGAATGGGAGTTTACACCATGGGCTCATGGTTTCATCCACCATCATGAGTCTACCTATGTAGAAGTGCTGGTACACAACAAACTCATCTACACCCTTTGTAAGTGCCGATGGTTTCTCTGGGATTCTCCACTCTACCCCGAATACATCCCTTAAGTGCTTATGCCACTTATCTAGGTGTGCCTTGTGGGAGGCTGTCATTGTTTCACATGTATATTTTGTAAATCTTTTTGCAGGTGAGGGATCTTCTGCTGGATACTCCCAAATAAAATTGTCTATTGCATCAGGTACTCCTAACTCCAAAAATAAAATTGTTAGGAGGATATTTCTAAAGAGTATCTTGTCTCCTTCCTGTGCGTTGCTGATTATCACATCTGTAATGAAGGTTGATAAATTGTAGATTGTGCCCTATGATATTTTTCTGCATACATTAAACCAAGTCTTATTCATGTGCGTCCACCATTCTTGATCATTTAAATTTGTGACCAGGCATGCGGCCATTCTCATGATGAGATTTGGGATTTCCACAATATCAAATACCTTGACCCCTTCTTGTAATCATATGCAGCGATGGTTTCTTTGATGGCATCCTTGTCACTTAGGTTAGCATCTATGCTATCTCCTATGTAGATGAGGCCTGTAAACTTCGAAATAAGATGAGGGGTTATGTGCATCATGTGCCCTATGAAGAAAAATTGGTCCTCATGCACGCGTGACATCAACCACTAATAGAGGCACTCAGGATTTCCAAAGTAGGGCAACTCATAGAGTTGTAATAGCCCTGCCTTCTCCAACTTCACTTTTACCTCATCACTATAGATGGCCAAACCCTTTGGTGTCCTTTTGTTCATCGGGAGCACTAACTCCAGTGCTATTTCCTTCTTTGTTGCATTTTTCTTATGATTATAATCACTCACCACCATCTTTCTCAAATGGTATTCCCACTCTTTCCCAAGAAAAACCCTATCCAGGTATTGTATTTCTACATACCACTCCTCATTCATACTTGTGGTGATTGCTGCTAGCTCTCTGCCCTTACCCTTGCCCTTGCCTTTTCCCTTTGGTTTTTCGATGACACTGTTGGTTTCTTGGGTTCCATTGCCTAGGTCCTCTTATACTTCAATCTCTTCTTATTACTTTGCTCTTTCACTTCTTCCAACCTTAGATCTCACACTTGTGAAGAGAACCTCTTAAATATGTGCCCTAGTTTTTAAAACCCTAATTGGCATTATTCTTTCATAAGAGGACACCTTCTCACAACTTCTCTTACACTTGTAAAATCCCTTCCTTCTAGTTTATGAATCCAAAGTAGTTACTCACACTCAAAATCTTCAAATTTTTCTCCACAAGGATCAGTTCTGGAAGCCCTAGTTTTCAATGATGCAAAAGCACTTCTTTATTCGTATACGTAAAGTAAATAATAAAATTCCTCGACCCTCTATTTATAGTTTTTCCCGCTTTGTAAAATTAAATGCTACCTTACCTACCACTGTACTTTAACACTTAATGCATAATTTTCAAACAAACTTGACTTTAGCGCTTTAACTCACGTGCCCAACCTTGCGTGGATAATTCTCCAGCCTTCTAGGATGCAACCAATCCATCTTGACAGGAGACTCTTGCGTGCATGTAACCAGCACCAAAGGCACTTCTTCTATCATGATTTTTTCTCTCACCTACCTTGTGTTGCTATTGCACTTCTTCCTCTCTTATACGTGGATCCCCAATGTAGCCTTATCCTAACACCAACCATCCTTTTTCACCTTTCCTTGCATGTACTTCCTTCACATGGCCATTCAACTGGGATTTCCAATGCAATAATTCCTAGTGCTTCACACTTCAATTTCTTTAACCTTACTCCACCCCGCACTAAAATGACGTGTGGTCCTTTGCGTAGTTACAACCTTCAAAATGTAATGAGATTACTAGCACCCAAGGTGCAATAAAAAAAAATAACGAGAAAGGGAAACACAAGAAAGGAAAATGCATTAAAGAAAATCCTAAACTAACTAGCAATACTACCCTATTTACCAACACCAAGAAGACTTATCTATAGTAGGGCTTCAGCCTACTCCCATTGAAGTTTCCTAGCAATCTCATCCGATCCAGTGCTTATAACTAGAACGTACCTGAATCAAGGATGTATGAGATGGTGTAGGGACCAAACCAATTCACTTTTAACTTCCCAGGATGGTGCAAAAACTTAGAATCATACAGGAAGACCATCTGGTCAACCTAAAACTTCTTGTTCCTAATGTGGCAATCATGCCATGCTTTTTGCTTTGATTTTTTTGCTATTTGGCTCCATTTGGCCAACGATCACCTTTCATCTAGCTTCATTAATTTATCAATCCTTTCTTCCACCACTTTCTCATCAGCCAGCCCTCTTGAGTGCGCTATTCATAGAGAAGGTAACATGAACTTAACCGACAGGACATCCTCCGCGTCAAACACCGATTGAAATGGTGTGGCTTTGTTCAACCTTTTATAAGTTTTCCTATAATCCCATAATTTGGATGATACCTTGTCATCCCAATCTTGTCTTCCGACATCACAAATATTTTTCAAGGTATGACTCAGTATTTTTTTAAATGCTTCCACTTTTCCATTTTCTTGTGGGTGATAAGGTGTAGTTTTGTGATGAACCACCATGAACTCTGCTAATAGGATCCTCGCGGTCTCATTCAAGAAATGTGTACCCCTATCATTGGTTAAACTTAAAGGGCATCGGTACCTCATGATAATATTCTCCCAAAAAAATCTTGGTAATGTAGTTGTTGTACAGTCTTTAGTTGGGGCTGCCTCTACCCACCTTGTCAAATAGTCAGTGCAAGTGATTACATAGCGTGATCCAGCCCCACACATTACTGGTGTAATAGGACCTACAAATTTTATTTCCAATTTCTCAAAAGGTTTAGCGCTAGGGATAGGGCACAAAGTAATTTCATCTCTCTATCCTGGCTTGCCAATGCGCTGACAATGGTCACATGCTTTAAAATACTCCTTGTAATCCTTATACAGAGTTTCCCACCATAATCCTACCATTAATATTTTACATGCGGTGGCGTCACATGCCTAATGTCCACCTGCACTTCCTCCATGTGCTTCCTCTATGATGGCAAAGTGCTCATGCTCTAGTACACACCTGTGCAAAATTTCATCATGCCCTAGTTTGTATAAGTCCCCATTCATCAACATGCAGGGCATGATGCGTATGGATAGTTGATTTTTCTCTAATGTCTTCATCCCTTTCGGTACCATACCTGTTTTAAGGAACACAACAATATCTTCCAATTCTGAGGGCACGTGCCACAACCTAAATAGTTGTGCATCTGGCATGGTATCTTTAATGCTTTGTGTGTCCTCCCCTGAATCAATCCTAGACAAACGGTTAGGTCTAAAATTACTATTTTCTAGTTTTAACACTATGGTGAACTCAAAATCTTGGAATAACAGCACCCACCGACATATGCACCCTTATAGGATGGGCTTGTTCACCAAATATTTTAATGCCATATGGTCAGTGTAGAAGATAAAGGGAGTTTCTAGCAGATACCGTCTGAACTTATGAAGCGTTTAGATAATAGAAAATGCCTCACTCTCGTTCGTAGTATAATTCTACTCTATTGGTGTCAACTTCCTGTTGCAAAGCATAGGGGGTGATCAAAAATTCCCTCACCAGGCTGTGCAAGCACTACCCAAATGGTCATTCTGGAGGCATCTACATGAACATGGAGGAGCTTATCCCAAGAGGGGAAACGTAATATAGGTGTGGTGAGAAGCCTATCCTTCTATGTGTCGAAATCCTTCTGTTGCACATCTCCCCAATGGAAAGCACTTTTATATCTAAACAAATCTTCTAAAGGCACAACGATCTTGGCATACCCCTTGATGAAATTCCGATAGTAGCCTGCATGTCCAAGAAACCCATGCACTACACTTTGACTAGTTGGCTCCCCCAATCCCATAATCACTGCAATTTTGGCAGGATACACCAGTAAGCCTTCTTTGCATATGATGTGTCCCAACAGGGTCCTAAACAGGGTAGAAAATACACACTTCTTGATGTTGAGAGATATTCTCAACTGCCGACACCTTTAAAAAATCAGCCTTAAGTTGTCACAATGGTCCTTCATTAACGCATATACTATCCAATCATCTAGGTAGACTTGAAGGAATTTATAAATAAAGTCTTGGAAAGCTTGTACCACAATGCATGAGAACACAATAGGCACATTCTTCAACCCAAATGGCATGACTGTATATGCAAAACTTCCCCACTCAGTGGTGAAAGTCATCTTCCTTTGTTCCTCCTTCACAATCCTTACCTAGTGATATCTCGAGAATCCATTTGTGAAAGAATAGACTTCACACCTTGCCACTCCTTCTAGGATCTCTTTAATAAATGGGGTTGGGAAAGGATCAATGATACATATTCCATTCAAATCCCTATAATCAACATATATCCTTATCCTTCTATCCTTCTTGATGCTAATTACCATTGGAATTATCCACTCTGACTCCTCCATAACCTCTATGATTCCTGACGTTATAATCTTGTCTATTTCCTCCTCGACCTTCATGTGTAGATTAGAATTCATCCGGTAGGGTCTCTTTCAGACTGGGTGTACACCTTCCTTCAACTTAATTCTCATTTCCCCTAAGGAATGGTGAACACCTTTGAGTTCATGATACCCATGCAGGAATAAATCATCAAACTCACGTAAAAGATCAATGATCTTAGAGACTTCCTTCTTTGACCAATAGTCTCCGATGACAGCCTCTTTAGGCTCTTCTTTTGAGCCGATGTTAACCTTATTTTTCTTTAAAGGCTCATGATAGGCATGCACCCATTCATCATCACTATCTACGACTTTGCACGTCCCTACAGAATGGTCAACATCTAAGTATTCCACTTCTTCACCATTAATAACATATACCATCTTCCCCTTTTCTTTTTCCAAACATGCGCACTCAAGTTGTATCTCTTTTGTTTCTTCTTTCTCAAAATGTGCCTCTAGGCTAGGTTCACCTAGAAAACTTAGTAGCCTATCTTTTACCATGACACTATCCCCAATGGTAAGGCGTTTGATAACCTACAATGCCTTATCCACCGAGGGTTTTTTACTTTGATACTCGAATGTTTGAATGAGATCAGCTGCTAACTCTTGCCAATTCCCTGTAAGGTGGCATGTCTCGTAATGAATGTACCATGCGCGCACATAACCTTAAAGTGTGGAATACAACTTGTGAACCCATAATGAAGGTGGCAATGCTTTTGCACTTCCCATCCAAGTTGTCTCACATGCTTAGATATGGAAGGAAGTGGTCTCTTTACCATGGTAATATTTTAAAGCCATGGGCACGTTGCTCCTGCAAAATCTTACAGAGAAGGAAATTCTTACCTCGCACCATTCCAAGAGATTATCCTGATACATTTCCCACCAGTGCACAGCAGTTCCAAGTAGGACATAACTTAACATCCCTCTTCGTTCATTTTCCTTTTTCCACTGAGCTTCCATATTTTGTAAAAAGACCTCAAGGGAGGCTCCTCCTAAGTACTTAGGTAGCTCCTTTCCTCCTAGGTTCCGGACCGTACATGCCTTTGTCACCGATCCTCTCAAATTCCATCCAATTAAATCATAGTTTCCATGTGCCCAATTATCACATGCTATACTAGTGGTGTCACTTACCAACTGAGCATCCTCAAACTGGATAACTCTGTCGGTAGGATGGATTATCTCTGGATCCTTGATTGAGTGCACATATATTCTATCCAAGACCTATTCTCCCAAAGGTTCAGTATAGGGTGTTGATTTCCCATCAGCCAGGGGTATGATGACCCGTTCCTCCTCATTTTCAAAGCTTATCTACCCCTTATTGAATTGAAGATCCACATTGTTCTTATAACACCATGGGTGACCAAGTAGTGCTGGGAAATTTTTTGCCTCAGTGAGCGCCAAGACTTCGAAGTACCCAGTAAACTTAGCTACCTAAATGGTGATGGCTGCATCCTTTTAGACACCGATGGGCATTGCATTCATTTTTTTTTCCATATACAACAAATTCAAAGATGGTTGTAATACAGGCCTTCCCATCTGATGTAAAGCATCCAATGTGAGAACATTGACCTCCACACATGTGTTAATGAAGTTATTACTAAGAAGTCATCCATCCATGACCGCATTTAACGTGATCTCCCTATCATAGTCAAGGCTGTGAGGGGGAATGTTTTCATGCAATACATGCCTCTCACTCTCTTCCTCGATGTGTGGTACCTTCTCTCTCAACCATGCTCCTAACAAGGGAATAATATTCTCTTTCCTTAGCATTTTACAAACTTCCTTGACCTCATCCAGGTCATATTTTGGTGCCTCGACCTTCCTTCTTTGCTCCTCCCTCCTGGAATGCTCCTTTAGACACTGGATTTCTCCTTGTAAACTCTGAATGACATCTATGGTTTCTTGATATACCTCATTTTGATGTGTAGTGTTTGGTTACTTCCCATGTACCATTTCTTCCATTGAAACTAGGTTCTTTTTCCTTGGCATTTCCTTTACGCGCATGGCCTCTTCTCTTATTGTTACCATAACAGGTTCCAATCCTGCATCACATGTCACCCATGGCACCCATTGTGTGTCTGTCTTCTTAATGCTTACCATTGCAGCACCCTTGTCTTTCTGGTGTTGTTGATTCATGTGCTCAAACAACTCAGGGAACTCCTCATACTTGTGTTTCTTCCCACACCATGAGCACTACAATAGGTCTGGGCACTCTCATTTGTAATTCTCTGTAGACCCAAAATTAAAATAGGTTCCACTTGGGAACTCACTTCTTCCTCCTCCATGGTTAACATGACCATGAAATCATCTGCGAAATCTCCTTCCGTGCGTGCCACCATTTGTGCTCTCCTCAGAATGGAAATCATCACCTTTAGAAATACTAGCAATCCTGGTCTGGTGCACCCCATGATCAATGGCCTCATGGATCTAGTCAATAATCCTACAATCCTTAGTATCATGAGTCGTAGAGGTGCAGATCTTATAGTGTCAAAACACATTCTTCTAAATTACGTGTTGTAACAAGGGGCATCCACTTGCATCATGGTCCCTATGAAAAATTTCACAGTCTACTGTTACAGTGCATACTATCCACTGGGGGAAACTATCCCTGACATGCCCTTCTACTTCATAATCTATACACCATATACTACTACGAGTCTCATGGGTTGAGTTTTTAGAAAAAATCTCCAACTGCTTAGCCATAACAACAATTTGAGCTTCTAGAAATGACCTAACACCAGTATCAACACTTCCAACAGCTTCAGTGCGTAGAGCAACTTCTAATACCTCATGCGGTTCTGTGAAAGTTTTATGAGATAAATATATTCTAAATGGAGTTATCAACCCCCCAACAAACCATTGAGCATACTGTGAAGGGTGAATTTCATATGTGTTGGTTTGAAAATATGTCAGGTGGGTAGATCTATGGATAGACAAGACAATAGTGTGCAGGGCAAAGCCCCTCTTTGAGATAGCAAAGTGAAACTGGTTTATTGCTATTCTATAAAGCAATAATCTATGAAAATCTACACTATTCTAACTTCAAGGGTTTTGGATCTCATCCCAGTAGGGGTATTTCCAACTATGAATAGAAAGGTAGGAGGGAAGGAATGGAGGAAGGATAGATCTGAAGGAAGAAAAGAAATGAATTCCAAAATAGAAAGGTCAGAAGGTTTATGCTTTGGGCTGGTAATAAACAGAGCCAAACTTACTTGCATAAATGAACAAATAAATACTGATGAACAAATGACAAAAAATTAGACATAGATCTAATAGAAAAGCAACATAGATCTAACTTAAGAGAGATCTAATGCACATAACACATTAATTCAGCACAAAGTCTCAATTTTTGTATTAATATTTTCTTCTGTTACAAAAAATCAAAAAGTGTTTCTCTTCTCACTTCTATTTTTCATCTAAAAAATGTCCACCTGGAATACAACAAGTATCCCAGTATTTATAGAAAGAGAAGAAGGAAGAAGATGAAAGAAAGCCAACCACTTTTTACAAAATATCTAAAAAATATCTAAAATTCAAATGTTGACTTTGGGGCAATTGTTAGGATGGCAACGTCCCATGATGCAACATGGATGATGTCATCACATGTGCCAACATACTTTTAGACATTTTACAAAAATGGGATATACTAGGAGGAAGGAGCTTATTCATCATCATCCCTTTGCTCGAATGGAGTGTCTTGCTTCTGCTCTAGAGAGGTGATTTGATACTGAGCTTGATACTCCATAAACTCAATGATCATCATCTAAAGTTGACCATGATTGGGACCTTTTGTGTGGTCTCCGATGACTTCACAAGTTTCTTTTTCGGTTCTGAGATTATCAGGGAGTATGATGTATTTGTCACCTGCCTCCATCAAGTACCCAACAAAATTGTGACAAGCCAGAAGGTTATTAATAGACTCTCAGTCAAAAGTGACCTCTGGCGTTGAACCTTGTGTTGCGATTTCCTTAAAGAGCCAGATGGTATCGTCTACCTCCCTCAAAGTAAATTATTTTCCAATCAGACTTTGAGAAATCCTCATAACTATCTGCTCCATTTGATGTTTTACATCCAGGGCTTCCTCCTTGATTTTATCTATCCTTTCCAGGACAAATTCCATCTGATCAATGCGATAGTCTAAAGTGGCAAGGGCTTTATTGTGTGCCTGCGGGTGACCAATGACGTTGAATTTTAACAATTCGTCAGCTAGGCATTCGCCCATTTTCTAGAATGTTTCATGTTGCAACTTGGCATGGTCCAACTCTTCAGAGATGGGTCCTACTAGTGCCTGGAGTTCATTGTTTGCTAGATCTATACTTCGATAGAGGTATGTGAATTTTGTGATCACTTCCTCACTGTCTTTGAGGATTTGATCTCTCCAGGAGGACACTGATGTACCTTGTTCACCAATCTTGGCGTATTCATTTATTTTGTCCTGACTGAGAACTTCAGGAGGCTCGGTGGCAGTCATAGGAGGGGCATTGCCCCTTCTTTGCAGAGCTTAGAGAAGATGCTTATTTTGTTCCTTTAATTCTTTTCTCATCCTTTGTTTCTTGAAGCTTCTTGTAAAGGGCATCCATTGCAGATAAAGCCTCTCCTTGCAAGCTTTCAGATGAGGTTCCTATTATGACCTGGGTCACTATAAAATCTGTAGGAGATAGATCTTCTTTCTTCTTTATGGGATCAGAATAGGCGATCTCCATGACCCTTTCACCTGAAGTACTTCGCAAGAAGTAAGTTATAGCATTTTGATTCTTGGGTCCTTTTTTTGGGATGGCGGAGAAGTCCATGGGCACAATGGGGACTTTCCTCTTGTGTTGGCTTAGGTGGTAGGAGATCCACCCTGGACTTATGGGAGTGGGACAAGAGGAAGAGGAGGAAATGGGGGTGGAAAGAGGAGCAACTATAGTGGACATGGAAAAAAGTGTTGAGACACTTGGTGGCATGGAAAAAGAGGCCGACACACCAACACTCACAGGATTTGGAGTCACTACAAGAGAGGAGGCTATGGGGACGGAAGGGATCTGCAATATGATGGAAGAAATACTGGGAGATAGATCCGCGAGGGAAGATAAAATGGAAGGAGGAGGGGAAGGAACAACCAAAGGAGAAATTTTTTGAGTGATAAGAGAAGGTGGAAAAGGAGTAGGAGAGGGAACTGTAGGAACTGTTATCAAAATTTCACCCCCCCTGGGTAAATTTCGATAACATGCATCAGATTCTCAGGTCCCAGGAAAATTGATTGATTCGGGGCCAAAATTCATGTTTCCAGGGTCCCCTCAGATTTTTTCTAACTCCCCTGGTCGAAGTTGGAAGGAGAAAGCTCTGAGAAAGTGCGGAGAAGGTTGCAGAAAGCAAGTAGTTCGGGCCAGGAAAATTTGTGAAAATCGGCTAAGTCCCAGTCCAGCACAAGTTGGGACAAATGGGACAAAAGTACGCGAACCGCCCGAACCAGCCGAAATGAGTCCAGGCGGCCCACTAAGCATTTGGGACATGTGGGACAAAAGTACGCGGCGGGTGCGAAATGCCGGTTTGACCGAGAGAGAAAATCGACTAACTGCTGAGAGGGGCAGTTCGGGACGAATGGGACAAATGGAAGCGAAATGCCCAAACCGGCCGAATCACGTGAAATCAGCACAAGGAGCCCAAAAGCAATTGGGATGCGTGGGACAAAAGGGCACGAACCGGCAGAACCGGCCGAAAAGGGTCAAGTCAGTCTGAAGCAAAGTGGGACAAGCGGGCCAAAAATGCCTGAACCGGCTGAAATGGACCGAAATGAGCACAAAGGGGCCAAAATCAAATGGGACATCCGGGACAAATGGAGGTGAAGTATGTGAAGGAGCCAAGGGCCAATTAGAAGCTGCCACGTGTCCTCATAATGGAAAAGGTCAAAAAATCAAAGGGCGAGTTTTCGAGCACTGATCCGAACCAATGAGAAGCTGCCACGTGTCCAAGCGAAAACCCCACACAAAGGGATATGTCATCGGGTCGTCCAAACCCAACGCACAAAGGAAATCAGGTTTCATAGTCGGGAAAACACAGTGGAGAAACATGGCGCAAGAACATGTCGGAAGGGTTGAAAAACCTGACACCTAAGAAATGTGTCAGAGGGGTTGGAAAGCCCGATGCACAAAGGAAATCGGGGTTTCATAGTCGGGGAAACAAGTTGGAAAAGCATGGGGCGAAAACATATGTTGAGCCACCTCCCAAACCCGATGCAAATGGAGAGGAGAATCCTGAACCCGACAGGCTGAAGACCTTTCTCATCCAATCAGATCCTACCACGTGTCATCTAGGTGGCAGTGCGCGGGAAAATATTTCAAAAATCTGTTTTCGCCTGTTCCGTGCCCTAAATCTTCAAATCGTCATATCTTTTGATCCAGAGCTCAGATTTGCATGTTCCTTATATCAACGGAAAGCTAGTGAAATCCTCTACATGATTCTGGGGCTAATCTCAAGTTTTGGTGTAGTCTAGAAAGAGAAAATCGAGAAACGGATCTGACGCGTGGTAATGCCAGAAGTGACATTTCAGCGACCAGTTTTAATGCAGCAGACAGCCCGCCATTTTGCCAGGATCCGTCGCTTCTACCATGATGAAATGATTTAAAATATGACCTGGAGGTGGTTGGAGTAGATCTGACTTTCCTCTTTCTTCCTTCTCTCATTCTTCCTATATATTGTAAGGAGTGGCAAAAAAAAAAAAAAAAAGGTTGTTCATTCTTTCTGCTCTGCCCTCCCTTCTTTTCTTCTCTAGGGTTGAAAATGGAGTTCGAGCCTCCTCCCTTGCTCTGTAATGGCATTTTTTCCTTTTACCATTAATGGAATGATGTTCTGTGCAAACTTCTGGAGCAACAAAACGTGTTCTGTGATGCATCTGTCCATCCTCTCTCGTTTTTGCTTGTTCTCTCCTTGCCTCTCTTCATTTGCAGGTATCTGTGCATGTCCAAATGTTCATTGCAGGTTTGGAGCTGTGTTCATGGAGTTTTGGGACATTTTCTGTGTGAAATCTATCCTTGGGTTTGTGATGCTTCTGTCCATCCTTCCCAATGGCTCACCTCTCTTTATCCCATGGCAGTTTTGATAGATGTTCAACATCCTCCTTCTCTGGTGTATCACCGTTTTAGTGTAGGCTTTTGTTCTTTTCCTTTCTCTCTCTCTCTCTCTGTCTCCTTGGCATTGTTAGATTAGGATTAGATTAGCTTGCCTACACTGGAATAGCTTGTGGCAGGTAGTTTAGGAGTAGGAACCAGCCTTCTCTGGAGATTCCTCTCTCGGTTTCACAAGTCCCACACGCTTGGAGAGAGGTTTCCATGTTGTGCAATCACACTGGATGCCTGAACATCAACCTAGAAGCCTGAATGTGCATCCAGGGGTGCTGTGATTTTGCACTCAACAGTTTTGGCACACCTGGTGGGACCTTAGAGGTCTTTCACTTCATATTTTGCAGGTTGATGTGTTCCTGTGAAGATTTCAGCCTTTGGAGGCACTTGCAAACACATCTGGCAACTCCATCTGGTCAACAACCATCTTTGAAGTTGCAAACCTTACTTTCCATTCATTTCCATCCATTTTTCATTCATCCTTCTTTCCATCCCTTTCATTACTTTTCCATTCCATGAAGTTGTGCAACCATGACTTCATTTCCATCATAGAACTCACATTTACAACAACAGCAGTATTTTCCACTTCCAACATGTTTTACAAATCCTCCAGATCAGCATGCATACTCATATGAACAGCAATGCCAAATTCAGTTTGGCAATGAAGCTTCCCAACAGCAAGAGTATGCATACAATGAAGACAATCAGATCCAAGATGCTGGTCTGTTGGAGAAAATCCAAAAGATGGAGGTGGAGATGGTGCAGTCCAGGGCAACAAGCACAAATGAAAGCTTTCGGAATTGGTTACAGGAGCACCCTTTCCATGGGTGAGGACCTTTTCCAAGACACTTACAGCCCTCAGGAGAAGCTTGACTTCATGATTGCAGACGCTGCCTTTGCTTGCACAAGTGGATTGAATAAATAGAGGTGTATGAGATTCGAAGTATTCGAGCAACCTTGTCAATGGGTAAGTTCTACACCATCATCATGGTCTTTTCTTTTCCTCTTTCCTCAAGCAGCATCATCTCATTTGGAGCAGTGTCAAGTTTCATACTCTCCATCTATTGTCCCAAGTGTTGAATCCATGTCCCCCATCCCCTCAGTATTCCATCTCATCTCAATTCTTCTTTCCTTTTCCCTTCCAAATAGTCATCCCCTCCATGAGAGCTAACGAAAAACACCCCCTCCTCCAAGGAAACAAGAGGTTTCACTGCCTCCACCATCACAAAAAATTGTAAAATCAGTTGAGTTTCAACCCATTCCTCCTTTTGCATTCCCAAAATCCATGTGGGGAAGAAGAAATTGAAAAAATCAGAATGCCAGTCAAGGAAAACAACAACAAGAGGAGAGAGCCAGGAAAGATGAAGAAATGATTAAGAGCTTACTAGAGTTTGGCTCTTAAATTTGGAATTGACAAAGATCCCTTTGCTGGTTAAAACCTACATAAGAGGCTAAGGTTGGAGAACAAATGGTGGTTAGGACTGATTCTGGTTGCAGCAGAAGAAGAAGATCTTGCAGTCCCAACTTGTCCTCTAGAGCAGCAGATTGAAGAGTTTGACTTGACAAACTTCATGCTGGAGGAAGAGTTCAACCAGGAGCAAGATTGCCTTCGAGTACATAGGAGGAGGGAGAAGCTGCTCCAAAGGCAAAAGAAGAGGAGCACCAATCTAGCTGTGGAGGAGAAAAGTGCAGATCCAAGGGCTTTGAGCACAAAGCAGGTTATAGAAGAACCTTCAGTTCTTCTTTCCACTTCATCTCTCTCAAGTTATAGTGCTGAAGAGGAGTTTGATCTCTCAAACTCAATATTGGAGAGTGAAGGAAAACCATGGTGGTCAAGTTGCAGATCAAGAGGACACCATGGAGGAAGTTGAAAAACGAGCAGCAGGACAACAATGAGGCAGTTTTACCTGTCAGATTTGGAGGAATGTTTTGATGGAGAAGAGCCGGTTGAGCTTTCACCTTTCTCTCTTTCATCATCCACATTCCAAAACACCAAAGCCTGCTGCCATGAAGGAGAGCTTTCATTTGCAGCAACCTACATCTTACAGCAGCTCTTTGGAGATCAATATTGGAAGATTCTTATCTTCCATGTTCTTCATTGGAGGAAGAGAAAGGACAGAAGGATTCCACCATTTCTTCCACATCATCCATTCAGGTGGGTCTACAAGAGAGACTCCATTCTTGGAGTTGAAAATTAGAGCTATGGGCATATCAAACAGGATCAGACCTTACCCAATCAGGTATTTGGCTTCATTGGAGCCAAAAGAGAAGCCACAACAGTCATGCTTGCTTCTGAGCATGAGGATGAGCTACAAAGTACTAAGGATCAGTTGCCATGCCTCTCCAATCCAAATGCAGAAGCAACTAAAAGAGGTATTGGATTTTTCAGTTGATACCTTGATGATTTGGATAGAAGACCAGCTTCTTGTTGATTTTCCATCCATCCAAACAGCCATGATCAGTGCCAAATCAATTACATGGCTGCCAATTTTGAAGAAAAGAAGCTATTTCTCACAACTAGTTGCAGGGTTTGTCTAGCTTGCCTTTGCTTCCAGTTAGAGTAGAGTAGCTAGGTTTTCTTTCAGTAGAAGAAGTGCTTGTGCACACTCTGCATGTTCCATTTGGGGCATGTATGATTTTCATTTTTGTACATAGTTTTGGTGTTACTGGTGTCTGCTTTTGCACAGTTCATTTCAGTGGCATCTTGGTGAGAGACACTCCAGGTTCAATGGGTTTCCAAGTGGCTCAGAGGGAGGTTTTCAAAGTTCAAATCAGTTGCAGGTTACAACTCATGACTCCATTCCCAATGGATTGCTTCAAGCTACTGATCATTCATCTAGCCGGTAGATGACCCCGCTGAGTCACCAAACTGTTGTCAAAATTTCAACCCCCCTGGGTAATTTTCGATAACATGCATCAGAATATCTCAAGTCCCAGGAAAATTGATTGATTCGGGGCCAAAAAATCATGTTGCTAGAGTCCCCCTCAAATATTTTTCGAAGTTCCCTAGTCTGAAGTTGGAAAAAGAGCAAGCTCTGAGAAAATGCGGAAAAAAGGTTGCAGAAGGCAAGTAGGTTTGATCTAGGAAAAAATCATAAAAATCAGCCAAGTCCTAGTCCTAGGGGCAGGTTGGGACATTTGGGACAAAAGTAGGCCCGAACTGGCCCGAACTCGGCCGAAGTAAAAAGTCCAGGCAGCCTGCACTAAGCAACAGAGACATCTGCAGAAAAAAAGTACGCGGCGGGCACGAAATGCCGGTTCGACCGAGAAAGAAAATCGACTAACTGCTGAGAGGGACAGTTCGGGATGAATGGGACAAATCGGGCGCAAAAAGGCCCGAATCGGCCGGTTCGGGTGAAATCAGGGCACAAGATAGTCCAAAATCAAATGGGACAATGCGGGCCAAAAAGGCGCGAGACCAGGCCGAACCGGCCGAAAAGAGTCAAGTCAGTCCGAAGCAAAGTGGGACAAGCGGGCCAAAAATGCCTGAACCGGCCGAATCGGCCGAAATGAGTCACAGAGGGTCCAAAATCAAATGGGACATCTGGGACAAATGGATGTGAAATGCCCGAAGGACCTGAGGGCCGATCAGAAGCTGCCACGTGTCCTCATAAGGGAAAAGGTCAAAAAGTCAAAGGGCGAGTTTTCAAGCGCTGATCCGAGGACAAATGAGAGGCTGCCACGTGTCCAAGCGAAAACCCCACACAAAGGGATATGTCGTCGAGGTCATCCAATCCCGACACACAAAGGAAATCGGGTTTCATAGTCGCCACAACACGGCGGAGAAACATGTCACAAGAACATGTCGGAGGGGTTGAGTTTTCCTGAGCACCTAAGAAATGTGTCGAACCAATGGGATAGCCCGACGCACAAAGGAAATCGGGTCCCATAGCTAGAGCCCACAAGTCGGAAAAGCATGGGGCGAAAACATATGTTGAGCCACCTCCCAAACCCGCTGCAAATGGAGAGGAGAATCCCGAACCCGACGGGCTGAAGACCTTGCGTGATCCAATCAGATCCTGCCACGTGTTGTCTAGGTGGCGAATGCGTGGGAAAATATTTCGAAAATCTGTCTTGGCTTGTTCCGTGCCCTAAATCTTCAGATCATCATATCTTTTGATCCAGAGCTCGGATTTGCACGTTCTTTATATCAACGGAAAGCTAGTTGAGATGCTCTACATGATTCTAGGGATCAAACTAGAGTTTTGGGGTAGTCTAGAGGAGAGAAAATTGAGAAACGGATCTGACCACGTGGTGCACGAACAGAAGTGACATTTCAGTGGCCAAATTTAATGCAGCAAACATGGGTCGCCATTCTCCCTTCCAGGATCCGTCGCTTCAAAGATGGCAGGGTATGGGTTGGTAAGGTATCCTATGCCATTTTAGGTGCATTGGCATTCAATGAGGAATGGCCTTACATGTTTTCCCACGTTTTCTGTCCTTCTGGGCTCGATTCTTCCTATGCATATTGTAAAAGCCAGATTTGGCTCAATATAAAAAAAAAAAGTTTGTTCATTCTTTCTGCTTTGCCCTCCCTTCTTTTCTTCTCTAGGGTTGAAAAATGGAGCTCGAACCTCCTCCTTTGCTCTGTAATGGTGTTTTTGCCTTTTACCATTAATGGAATGATGTTTCTGTGTAAACTTCTGGAACAACAAAACGTGTTGTGTGATGCATCTGTCCATCCTCTCTCGTTTTTGCTTGTTCTCTCCTTGCCTCTCTTCATTTGTAGGTATCTATACATGTCTAAATTTTTATTGCAGGTTTGGAGCTGTGTTCATAGAGTTTTGGGACATTTTCTGTGTGAAATCTATCCTTGGGCCTGTGATGCATCTACCCATCCTTCCCATTGGCTCACCTCTCTTTGTCCCATGGCAGTTTTGATAGATGTTCAACATCCTCCTTCTCTGGTGTATCACCGTTTTTAGTGTAGGCTTTTTCTGTCTTTTCCCTTCTCTCTCTCTCTCTCTCTGTCTCCTTGGCATGGTTAGATTAGGATTAGATTAGCTTGCCTGCACTGGAATAGCTTTGTGGCAGGTAGTTTAGGAGCAGGAACCAGCCTTCTCTAGAGATTCCCCTCTCATCGGTTTTCCACAGGTCCCACACCTGGAGAGAGGTTTCCATGTTGTGCAATCACACTGGATGCCTGAACATCAACCTAGAAGCCTGATGTGCGTCCAGGGGTGCTGTGATTTTACATCAATAGGAACTTATGGATAAAATCCTGAAATGCCTTGACCACTATGCATGAAAACACAACATGCGCATTCTTTAGTCCAAACAACATGACCATGTACGTGAAGCTTCCCCATTTAGTGGCAAAATTTGTCTTTTCTTATTATTCCTTTGGAATTCTAACTTGATATCTGAGAATCTCACTGTGAAAGAATAGATCTCGTACTCGAATACTCCTTCTAGGATCTCTTCAGTGAAGGGGGTTGGAAAAGTGTCAATGACACATACCACATTTGAATCCATGTAATCAACTTGACCCTTTCTTCGATGTTTGGGTTCCTTGTTTATATCAATATCTATAAAAGGCCAATCATCCCCACCCGTGTCTAGGTAAACTTGATCAATCTCTTGACCAGTTTTTTGGAAATCCTACGGGATGATGGCAACCCCATAGTGAATGATTTCTGCCATGGCCAACCAAGAGTGATCCTTTCGTCTGAGCTCGACTTCATGATTTAAGTCAATGTAGATATCCTCAATCTGAGGAACATGAATTGGATCAATCCTTGCCTTGGGGAGGCAGCCTTGGCAATCAAAGGTAGGTCCTGCCAGGAAATCATGATTCAGGTTCAACAATTCCAGCTCAGCAAACATCTCTTGGGCTTTACTAATCGAGGAGAACATGTACCTGCCAACTGTGAGGGGGAATGGAGTTCCTCCCTTCTTCCTCTTCATACATTTATCATGGTAGGTGATTATCTTCCTTGACAACTCCAGAAGGATCAGTTTCAGCCCCACATATCTCAACAATCTTGTGGGTTCTTCCAAGAAGTTGGCAGCCCTGAGATAAGTGAAAGTGTGGAATTACGTAAACAACTCTACCCAAGCCTATGTGGCGGTGATCATGCTTTTCATTGTTTGACCATGAGTCATGTTGGGCCTCAAGAGGCAAATTTTTCCATAGAAAAATACATCATTGACCTTATTGAAGTGGGTTATACTAGTTTCAAGCCTCAATTCTAGATAATACTTGTATATTTTTACCTGGGGCTATACCCCATACTGATTCAACCCTGGGTAATCCCTCTTTGAGGTAACAACATATACGACATAGGAGTTCATATAGAACCTCCAAGTTTTTGAAAGTTGTTGAAGTTGTTTTGAGATTGTATCACTGATAATCTCACCCCAGCCAAAACACTAATTGGGTACATTCTTGCTCATTTTTTCCAAATACCTGTGCATCCATTTATGAAATTAGTGGGCATCAGGAAGCCCGAATACCCTACTGAGGAAAGTGATGGTGTCACTTAGTTCCTCTGAGAAATCACTTTGGTGGATGAGCTGAGGCCATCTGGTCACTACCTTTTTATTATTCAAGTAGACCTCGTTCATCACCTACATGCACTTGTCCTCATTATCAGCCCAAGTCTTCATGTAGTCTTCTTGACTTATTGCCACAAAATGTATGTGGTGGGGGATGCCTAATATAATCTCAAAGTGTCAGTCTGTGAGGTTGATTATCACTTTTCCCTCCTCATTCTCAACACATCTTGTGTCCTTATTGTAGCAAAGGCCCGCCAACATGATGAACTCATTGTTTATGGCACTCACAGGGAGCCCTGCAGCAAAGTGCAGCCCACTACCAATTAGTTTATACATCCATGGGCTACTGGTGACCTTCTTGGTTCAGGCCTAGAAATCATCCATATCAATATGCCCAAGTTCTGAGTCTCTGATGTTGAGACCGCATTTTGTGAGAGAGTCAGGCATCCTAACCCTTTGGTATTTGTATTTCATTTCTTGTTCTGTCACCTTGGCTTTGCCTTTAGACTTAGTTGGCTTCTTACTTGATGAAGACATGTGTGGATCCGAGCTTAGCTGTTGTTCTGCAAGAAGAATCAGAGAAGTCCATCATAGAAGGGCCATGTTAGCCATCAAGTTTCCAATAAAAGCTTGTAGAATGAAAAATTAGCAACTTATGAGTCTCTGGGCATAGGGCGCAACTTTACTGCAGGGTGCATGGGCTTTGAAAAGTAAGGCACACTTTTGGGAAGTGTTGCATGGGAGAAAGCAGCACCAAAGGGGCATGGGGCATAGGTTTACAACAACCAACATGTAGTGTAGGTGTTTAGGAAGTTGCGCTAGTGCCTTGGGAAGGGTGTTTAGTTAGGCGTAGATTGGATTGGTGTTACAGGATTTCAAGGTGCACCAGGTGTAAATGCGGAAGGTATTACATAAAGAATTAATGCACCAAAGGTTAGCACTTGCATAGTGTGGGTTTGGGCTACACAACATGCAATGTTGATGTAATTGTTTTAGCGCCAGTGCCTGTGCCTCTTAGGGGTTTCCTAAGTGCATTTTAGCTGGGCGCGGAAAGGTTTCATGCAGCATGGGCTTATAATGTGCCGAGGGAATGACTATGTTTAGTGTAACACAAACGAAAACAACATCATGGTGAAGACAGTATGTTATTTGAGATGATTACTAATTTTCTTGATTTTCTCCTCTTTTAGCTTGGATCTTGATAGCAATGAGGAAAATATAGCAAGGCAGGGAGTAAATGGGTAAATGGGTATGAGTTATTTTTGAGGCCTAGCCTTCCAGATTTGTAGATCTGGGAGGGGAGGGAAAGGGGGTTTGTAGGTGGGTTTGCAAATCAGTTTTGGGATTGTGTTATCTTTTTAGATTGATTGTTATTACATCCCAAACACCTAATCACCTAACACAAGATCCATAAAAATAACAAGGATGGTAAGAATCACTTACCAGTATATATGTCGAGATGAGGAATGTTGTGGGGTCCACACACATGACAAATGGCACACGAAGGATGACAAGGATAACAACAGGTGCAAAGGAATAAATTTTCACATTTTTTAATTTGTGAAAATGACAGGTCAAGCGCGCATATATATAAAAATGAGCATTTATTTCACCACCAATTTTTTTGTGGCACACTTTTGGGAAGTGTCGACATGCCAGAAATTGCGCCTTTGGCGCGGGTGGGAAGGTGTCAACATGAAATTTTTTATGCCCGGCTATAAAGTGGTGCAACCTTTTGAGTGTTGACAGGATGGTGGACGTGCTAAGGCACACTTTTAGGTGGCACAAAATTTGGATTTTTGACATGAAATTTCTTGCACCAAGCCTAAAAAGGGCGCACACTTTCTAATGTTGACACAAAATTTCCTATGCCTAGTCCAAAGAGATGAAAAAATGGCTAAGCTCTTACAACTTGATTTCTGGAAGGGAATTTATAGGCCATTCTGAACATTAACAGACCTCCTCAGGGGACTAAAACAAAATTTTGGTATGGGTACCTACAAAATTTCCCTTGTCAATTTTACAGGATAACAATATGAAAATTTTGATAGGAGGGTTTTGAACCGTGCATCATACTCCCGCACACTCTCCGCCATTCCAAGTTGAATCTCCTTAAGGGAACTGATGCTCTTCTGTTCAAACTTAGAGATGTGGAATTCTACCAAGAAGGCATTATATAAAGTAGTATAATCCACCACCATTTAATAAGGGTCATATTTGTTATACCAATTATGCACGTTCCCTTGCAACATCGTTACAAACTGACTAGCCTTCCGCTCCGGGGTTGTGACCCCCTTCGTGTGCCATATCAGCTCACACTTGTGAACATGTTATGAAACATCTTCAATACCCTTGTAATATGGAAAATGTAAAAACATCTCAAAGAAGACTTGAGGGGGTGGTTGGGCCCTTGTCCTCTTGAGCCAGAGCTTTGGTTTCCTCTGGTGTTTCCCCCACCGCCGGATCCACCAGATCCACCAAGTCCTATGCCTCTTGACCCACCAAACACACTAGATCCACTAGGTAGTATTCCTCCTGACCCACCATATCCATCAGGTCCTATTCCTCCTCAACAACTAGATCTACCAGGTCCACCAGGTCCTGTAGTAGTCATGCCAAGGGTCCCCAAAGTTCTACTGAACTGGGCACCGATGATCTGTGATAATTCCCCACAACCACTAGTGTACCCCGCACCACTCCCAGATGCGAGACCAAAGGCTTGTGTACTTTCTCCTTATCTAAAAATTCTTTCAAATACTGGAATAGTATGCGTAGCCATAGAAGTGGGAAATGAAAAATTGTATATCCTGGGCACAGATTTGTCACTTCCACTGATACCAACTGGGCTAGCGATACTCCTTCCTTAATTTAGAAAACCAAGTGCCAGGTTTTGGTCACTAGGTGGGTTCAGATACGTGCCAGCAACTCTTCTCTCTCCGTGTGACAAAATCTCATTAGAATATGAAGGGGTCTCTCTTACGCGGTTGCCAAGATGGGGTAGCATAGACTACTTAGGTTCCACGTCCTCTGTGTGAACCTCAACTCTTTCCTGCAACGTCTGTCTCCATAGATCCATCACACTTGTAACCTCACATTGTCTAGCAATCTCCCTTTCACACGATTCACTATACTTGAGTTGTCTCTCCTCCCTTTCTTTATCTGTCGTAATATCTACCATCTTCCTCCACCCTAACTTCCTCGCCCAGTGCTCAGAATGGTTTTGCTGGCCATTGGAAATGGCTCTAAACTCAAGGTAATAATCAAGATCTTCATTTCTAGAGGGATAACACGTAGAAATGATCCTCTGGGCTACCGTAGAAATTTAAACTCAGAAACTTCCAGACAAGAATATGTAGAAATAGCATACTCCAGAGTGTAGTTAGCCAACACACCTTTCCACCAATGATCCACAACACGATTCCATGTCAGATCTACATGTTGTAGCCTCTGGTATTCTTCTTGGGTCTACGCATGTGATCTATAATACTAGCTTGATCTAGACACATATGCCGAGATCCATTCATATAGCTCTACTCGGAAGCAACAGAAAAAAATTTCATAAAAATCATGGTAGAAGTTCTCTTCTACCCATATTTGTGCATGAAACTCAGATCCAGTGATGAATCTATGAGAAAATTCATCCTCTATGCTTTTAAACCATGATTCAACACTTTCCAAGGTTAAACACTGTGTCATCACTCATTACAAAGATCATGATGTATTCCTTTTCCCACTACAAATTTGAAAAGAGGTCCCGACAATGGAACCAAGATGTAGTCATTTTTACACCCACCAAAAGAACAAGGGAATCCCATGCGTGCCGACCTATCACCCAGTGGGCACTAGGCACTCACATGAGGCATGCGCAGGTGTCGAGTCTCTCTTTTATGTGAGTTAAGTGGGAAACCATCATCTATGTCAGGAACTTAATGAATAAATGTGGAAATGAGACATAAAATCATCATAGGGCTCAGAATGGCCTCTAGTCAAATGTAGTCATTCCAAATAGAGGGTACTTATAGACAACAGATAGAACTACAACAGAAAGGAAAATACATAAGGATTTACATATATTCCATAACATCCATGAACAAAAATGAAAAGATATAGATATGAACCAAATCAATTACATTCATACTCATTCATGTTTGTAATCTCATTACATTCAATGAATCCATTAGACTACCACAACTTGATCAGACCGAAGTCATACATCACAACAGGGATCATGTCCTTCATTGATACAAAGAAAAATTTATATCCCATCCCCTTAATACATTACTCCCTTATATAGCCTCTACCTAATCCCACAGAGTTCTTGTAGTATTTCTGTAGAGCTCCGCTCTCTCTATTCTCCTCTCATATATCTGATCTATATCTTTTTCTTTTGTGGGCACTTGCATATATAGGAATCCCAAAGTTCCAACTCATTCTTATGTGGCCTTAGATCTAGTATCAAGTGTCTGAATGTGGTCCTCCATGGGAGCATGCTCCTCCAAGCATGAGCTCTTCACTTTTTGCATTGATGTCTTCTAGAACCTTCTATCGCAGGGCATATTCCTTCCTAGGCCAATCTGTCACCAGGTTGGCACCTTATTCACTCCACATGCACATTCGGGTTACACTTTTCTTGTGTCCTACCCAAAATTCCCAATAAGGATAAGTCTTGAAACCTTAGCTCTGTCCGCGTGAACAACACAAGTTTTCTTAAACCCTTTCTTAAACCCTATCCTACCCACCTTCTCGTTGCATTTCTATGTGCCTTCTTTTACTCCAGCCAATATTTTGGGGTCCCAACAACAAGTTCATTTTTTTCCATTTTTCTTGAGGGGTGAAAATGGATAACAAGTGTTCCAGAGTAGGTAATGTCCTTTTTTTCTTTTGTCATACCTTTCCAACAAGCACTTACATATTCATAACCCCTTACACAAATGTCGGTGCCATTACTGTGCTAGTATGTTCAAAACTCACAACCTATCACTTCAAAACAAGGCTCTTCATCCCATCAAAACATCTCACAACAAAAAACCCCTTATCATCAAAATATTCCCCAACAAAATATCTCATATAAACAACACATAACTCAATAGTACATACTTCAAAAAAACATTCCACAATACTATATCCCACAACAGAATAACCCTTACCAACATAATGTTTCATATCAACAGAATGTCCCACAATAGAACACCCCTAATAAGAAAACATTCCACAACAGTATTAAGCGTACTCCCAACCCAACCAGTCTCCATATCAACGCATCTCATCTTCAAATCAACAAATTCAAACTTCCCCTCTCCAAGATCTCTTAAGCCACATATCCAATCTAGAAGTTGCTTCATCCTCATCCAACAATGTGCTCTCTTATGATCAAATTTGCAATGAGCACATTCATTCCTATGTACCATATAAATTATATCCACCACACTAGGATATTCCTTAGTTTATCAAGTTCTATAACAAGGAAGATCCCTAACAACACTTTCATGAATTTTGTCATGCATGTTATGTAATAGCTTACGATCAAGACTTAATGTTGATGACATTTCCCATGTCCCTTGTGTTGATGCTCAATTTGATCTCACCCTGTTTTTCCTTGAAATTCTTCTTTTTACAGGCTCTGTCATGTTTGTTATATTCTTTTGCTGACGCGTGAAAGTTATGTCCTTCATTTAGTTGCCATGATCAGTCTTTTCCTTTGGTCAAGGATCACTTAAGTCCAGATTTTTTTTTCCATTCCTCTATCCATGTGAAATAATTTTTAACTTGGGTGTAAAATCAGGTTTCTTCCATTCCTTCCATTTTTCCACAATCATGTTTTATTTTCCCTTTCAATTTATATCCCAATATCTGTGGAAACGTGGCCCTTTATGGTTAGATGCGGCTCGGTAACGAACTTTAAAAACTCTAAGGCCCAATTCAACTCAAAGCTTATCCACATGGAGGGTCGGCGCTCATCTGAAAATTTTCCTTTTGGTTTGGCCTTGGAGTTTTGCCAGAGACACGTGGAGGTTTCCGCTTCCTTTCCCAGACTTGGACAAATTTTTAATGCAGCCAATACAGTTTTGGAAGACCATAGACACATGGAAGGCCCGTGTTTATTTGGGGTCTCCACTTTTGGGCTTCATATCAAAAGAGTGCTGAGGGGACATGTGGGGGGCTATTCTCACTCTGTCCATACTTAAAATTTTTATCAGCTACTAATGTAACTCTGTTAGGTTCTAGACATGTGGAGGGCAGATGCTCAGTTGAAGATCTACCTCAGGGTCCCACCTTAACAATTGCGACAGGGAGACATTTGGAAGCTTCCAACGGCTCTGCTTTATACTAAAAATTTTCAAAGCAATTTTCTAAGGCCTGGGACACATGGTGAGCTCATGCTTGTTTAGGGTCTCCACTCTTGGGCACCATCTCGACGTTGTGCCATGAAGACACATGGAGGCTTCCGCCGGGTCTTCCCATACTTAGACTTTTCAAACAATTTTGGGAGGCCTGGGACACATGGAGGGACCTCACCTGTTTGAGGACTGGCCTCTAAGTTTTATTTTAAAGAAGCACTAGGATGAAAATTGGAGGCTTCTACTCACTCTTCCCTTTGCTTGGACTTTTCAACAGCCAAAGAAAAATGTCTCAGACCCTAGACACATGGCGCCTTCCGCTGAGCCTTCAAATTTTTTAACAAAATCTTCCAGACTGAGACACGTGTTGAGCCCACACTTGTTTGAGGTCTATTTTTTGGGGGACTATCTCAAAATGTGCCATTGACACCCATGGAGGCTTCAATTGGATCCTTTTTACTCTGTAACTTTTTTAAAGGCCAAAAGGCATTTTTTTGGGCCCAGGGTACGTGGAAGGCTCGCGCTTGTTTGGGACTTTCCTTTGTGCTTCTCCTTTGCAGTTACACCAAGGAAACACATGGACAACTATGATATACAATGGAAAAGGGGTAGAATCAATGGTTTTTGTGCATTTCACCTATTTTTTCTGCCATTTTTGCTCCAAGACTCCTGGAGACGTAAATACACACTATTTTTCATCATTCTTTGATGAAATTCCTTGTCGTATTTGTTTTTAAGGTGTCATTGAATGGATTTGAAACTTAAATTTTGAGTCCAAGGATTGTTAAGGTCGATATTTTGAAGTGGAAATTGCTGAGGCACTCACAAAGATGGGGATTACTAGAGGAAATGGATGTGGGGAAGAATTGCAGAGGAAAGAGAGGGAAAAGGGATGAAATGATGAAAGTGCAGGCATAAAATATGAAAAAGGTGTTGCCTCGAAAGTGAAAAATATTAACTGTCATATCTAGATGTGCAGAGTCTCCAGAAAATGATTAAAAAGAGGATTTATCGCATGATAGAATCAGAATGATTAGAAGGATTGCCAAAAAGTTGTGGCATGTCATCCTAGTCATTAGTCGAGGGCCCAAGAAATGTGATCAGTTCACAATCGGTCCACCTAGCAGCTTTCGGATCTGAATTTTTTAAACGTCACTTTTTGAAGCAAATCCTTAACAAGAAAAGGTCCCTCGAATATTATTTATTTTTGGGGGGAAAATTGAGTGAGTAAAATGTATAAATGAAATGAGAATACTCTTGCAAATGGTTAGAGATTTAATTCTTAAGATAAAATTTGAGAAAGTCGTTTTCCTGAGAGACCACGCTGAGATAACCTATTATTTTCTTCTGTGTTATATTTTCTATCATGTCAAGTTGGTTGTAGATGCATATCCATTTACGAGCATTGAAATTTCTCTGGAAGCTTTCCCCTGCTGATGAATCTAAGCAATTTTGAAATTAATTTGTGTCAAATCTCTAGATATTTTGTGTTTTCTTTGTTTTTCAGAATGTCTGCAAATAGTTTCTTTCATTCCTATTACAATCTTACATTGAAATCTTTGTGAAATCACATAAGATCTTGTCCCTGTGACAGTTTAATGGTATTTGCAATTTCATTTCAAGAAGAACATTCATCTTGGATGAGATAAACAAATTTAAAATCAATTAACTGTCATTTGTTGATAAAGATGGTCTGTAAGTCTTTGGGTGTATCTTAGGCATGATTGATTAGAGACTTTGGTGTTTAATTGAGTTTTTAAATTCGAGCCTTCACATTAAAGTCTCAAAGATTATGTGAAAAACTATTGATTCGGGCCTTTATTGAAGCACACCTTCCGGTTGAAGGAATGTCTTAACTATTTTGAAGCTTTCTGTTGTTGATTTGTTCATTTTTGTGAAGTCCCTTCGAAGATCTGGTATAATCAAATTTATCCTACTTCATCTCCCACCAAAATTATTCAAAAACCATGAATCCACCCTAAACTACCCCTATTTTCCCTGTATATCAACAAAGGAACAACATCTATTTACTCAAATATGTAGAACAATCAAGATTCCATAATGTCTTTAGTAACCTTAGCCTTGTGTTGAAAATATCTCCATAGCCTAGAAGTGACAACTCGTGAGAGTCAAATTTGGTGTGTTGATCATATTTTCCCAAGGTATCTGTGTCTCCTTCAATGATAGAGGTTACAAAATAGGTTCTCTTACCTTGGTTGAAAGGAACAACCTAAAATAGTTAGGATAAGGTCAAATCCTTTTAAGGTGATACCCACTTCTTCAAGGCCTGAGTGTTAAAAAGTCAGATAAATTGCTTCTCTGGCTAAAAAATGACATACATAATCATTTATCTACTTTTGAGTGTCCTGTCAAATCCATGATGTTGCTTGGTTTGTGAAGAAGAGTAAATCTGGGTACCAACACCTTGCTGGCCCAGCTTTAGACTGGTATGCAATATTCCACAAAACTCACTATTTTATTTTGCACATCTCACAAAATGTTTCTTAGATCATTTCTACATAAAAATAGCCCGTAAAATCACCATTAATGACCTATATGCCATAAGAAAATTTGAGGAAAAATCCATCATTGATTTCATCACCCGTTGGAGGGGTGTAACTAATCAACTATCCTTTATATTACCACAGATGGAGTTAATTAATATTTTCCATTACGCCTGTGCCAAACATATTTCATCCACTTTACAAATTCAATCATTCCAAACTTTCGATGAAGATTTTATCATGGCCTTTAAACTAGAATTGCAAGATCTAGAGGATGGTTGGGAAAATATTGGTTCTCAGAAACCAAAGGTGGAGTTATCTTCCAAGTCAATATCCAACCCAAAAAAATTCAAAACAGTCACCAACACTGTCACGGTCAAATCCACTCCTAAAGAAAATCCTACCACTGAACGCATCTACAAACAACATAATTATACACCTATAGTAGAAACTTATGGCGGATTTTTTGACAAATTGATTTCCCCCAACATTATATCGCTTCCACCAATTTGGCCTATTGATATATCAATATCAAAACCCATTTGGTATTGAGATAATGATTATTTCAAATACCATAATGTCAATGGTCATGACATTGAAATATGTCGCACATTCTGTAACGTGCTTCAAGACTTGATTGACAAGGGTGGCCTCTACTTAGACAATCCAAATACACCTCCAAATAAAAGTGTCAACATATTTAAACAACCCTTCCTAAATCACCCTTCATCTTATGATCATCCCCAAATGAATGTTTTCCACACTATCAATACAATAACGAAAATTGAGCCTATCCCTCAGTCCACCTTATCATGCAATGAAACAAAATCCACATAATCAACATCAGCAGCCAATGATCCTAAAATTATGACTAAGGAGCCTACCTCTATTGAAACCAAGATTCAAACTCCTCTTGAATATTTATCACTTAGAAAATAAACACACACAAAATCAACACCAAAATCCGACAAGCACAATGTTTCTAAACCACCGCTTGTTATTGAAGCCATTTCTATACCCTCATCAGATGCCACTATTAAATCCATACCCACATCATCACGTACAACCACCCTTATGCATGTATCTAGGTTAAACAATATAACTATGATACCTCTTAAAAAAATCTTAGCATAACCATCTCAGCCTAAGGTAACCAGGAGTTGTATTCATCCTCAACCCACAAAAACAAACGATCTAAAATCCACAAACCATTTAGATTACATTAACCACACCATCTGATATCCTCTTCCTTTAGTCACATAAACCTCAACAAATACACCTCTTTTATGTAAAATCTCAAAGGGACCTAATAAACAGGGTGTCTTTCAGGTCTTTATAAGTCCTCATTATGATGAAATATATCGTTTCCGTAACCCTTTACCTTCTCATCTATATCTTCCTATGAGGGAAATTCCACTTTTGGAGAGCCTCTTGTCATGTAAAAAACAAGGCCTATGGGATATTCTAAACAAAACACCATTCGATATTTTAAGGGCCTTAATTATGTCCCTCCATATCAAAGTCCCCGACATGGACCTTCCTCTCTCATACCGATTAATCATCCTATTATTATAGGGGCAAAGAACATTCATCAAGTTCCCACTGTAATTCTATATTCTATATATATCATTACACAATTGGTGACCACATTAGACCCTCACCCTCCATATCTTACATAGTCTGACTCTTCTCCATAGTCATCACCCATACAAAATCCCCACCCTTTATCTGTTGTAACAACTAGAAAGCATCCAAGGCAAAAAAATAAACAACCCCTTATTAAAAAACGCATCTTACCTCTTCCCAAAAAGGATGAAGGCTTGACCTTATTACCATCTACATTCGGCCATAAAGTGGGTTATGCCACTATTATTGATAACCTCCTTCAAACATCACTTATTACACTACCACCTCTTAAACTGTTAGATCATGATAGATGGAAAATTGCTTGGCATGACTTTAATTCCTTATTTTATTACCATAGAACATGAGGCCATTCCATATTGGATTACAAATCCTTTCATCAGACAGTTCAAAAGATTAATAGTTCTCTCTTCCTTCCTTCTTAATAAAATACAACATCAACATCTACATCAACGTCACCTGATGAATCTATACCTGAAATGTTAATTCGTCAAGTCAATGTTGTCCACATCACTACCTACTCACAAGATTATGGAAAAGCATCACCTGAGCCTAAAAAAGGTAATAATTCCATCTCTATACCTCCACCTTCTGAGTTATCAACTCCACCTAATAATCCTAAGGTGTCCATTCCCTTAGGTCTTGAGGGGTCCAATCAAACATTGACATTAAAATCCAAATTTTCTCTACAAGTAGCAACACCACCTTCCACTAGAATACACATTTTTTTCGTCAAACAATTACAATAATCTCCAGTTCAGATCTCTCTTTACGATCTTGTCCAAACATCACCTAGTCATAAACAAGCCATGATAGAATCTCTCCAATCCATTACTATACCCACTAATGACTCAGTACTATTCACAAAATTTGTTGGTGCTCTTAAAACATCCACCTCTATATCATCTGAACCATCTGAAATACCTTCTCTTAGACTAGAAGATCATGAATTGCCACTCTTCATTACCACTCAGATTAATGATATATCTATCAAAAGATTCATGATTAATAGTGGTGGATCCATCAATATCATATCCTCTCTCTCCTTTGACCAAATTCAATTACCCAACACTATTATTGCTCAAACCCTAGTCATGTTACAATCTTTTAATGACACTATCGCACCCACACTAGGCACTATAATCCTATCACTCAAAGTTGGTATTAAAACCTTACTAGAACTATTCTACTTTATAGAAGGGGAGTTTCAATATAATATGTTATTATGATGCCCTTGGATATGCACCATGCACTGTGTTCCTTCCACCCTCTATTTTTGACTTAAATATGAACATGAAGGTCAGAATTATACTATCCCCGCTGATCTAAATCCATTAGCTTACTATTACATAATGTACTTCCAAAATGATGTACTTGTACCCAAATCCACATTTGATTCATCTGATCAAGCATTTTATAGCACATCGATACCTTCTTCCAAATTACAATATGATTCCTCTTTTAGTGAGGCCATGAAACATGTCACTCTTGGGGAATATTGTCTCCTCATGCTCAATTCCATTCCATCACCAAAAACATACGGTCACTTTGATAAACAAACCATGTACGACCCCGATATAGGAGATGTCATTTCCTATAGACTGACATACCTAAAAACAAATCTTATTTATGGTGGATTCGACAATCCACCATCCCATCTAGTTAATCCACATCATGTCATGTCATTCACATCGAATCATAAATCCCTTGAAAATCCAAACTTTGTTTGCATGTATCTCCATCGTTGCACACAAAAGGGCTTTGGCCTTGGGTGTTATGAACAAAGAACACATGACCAACCCATCCTACACACTCTCAAGCCTCATGAGAAAAGTGGTTTAGGTTATAGAATATTTACCCCTAAAATAACTGAGGCCACTACATCTAAACATGATACATCCATATTCATTTCTGAATCAGAATCTTAACCTCCAATAGGTCCCAAAACCCTATGGATACAGATGACACCATACCCATCCCACCTAACTTTATTTTTAATCAATGTCATATCTTTAGGACCACTCACTTATCAATTTGGTCACTCCACCAAATCATTACCACTTGTTTGTCCATAAATGATTGAAGAAGATTCACTCATTATACATATCCTTTAGTGTCAGGATGACCAGGATATTATTTCTCACATGGGAGCTGAGGATCATTTTATTCAGAAATACTTACCATATGATACACTAACGCTTCTTAAAAAATCAACCATCAACATCAACTTAGCTAGCCCACAAGATTCTCATATAGTTAAGGTCGTTCAATATCTGAGTCCCCAAAAATTACATGATTTCATAGCATTCTTAACAAGATATCATCAAACCTTCACTTGGTCATATAGTGATATGCCTGGGATTGACTCTGGCATTTTCGTACAAAACATAGTCACATACCCTGACGCTAATCCAATCAAACAAAAAACCCACAAGATGCATCCCCATATAACTCTCCT
This sequence comes from Taxus chinensis, assembly GCA_019776745.2. Lineage (NCBI taxonomy): Eukaryota > Viridiplantae > Streptophyta > Pinopsida > Cupressales > Taxaceae > Taxus > Taxus chinensis. Next base: position 500,021,746 of record CM034155.1, on the reverse strand, counting down.
TGTTAAGGAAGAGTTGTAATGCCTCTTAACTGTTAATTTTATCATACATATTGACTATCCACAATGGGTTTCCAACATTGTACCTGTAACTAAAGCCTTAGGAAAAATCCACATTTGTACAAACTTTATGGATCTCAATCTCACTTGTCCAAAAGATGATTTCCCTCCCCTGAACATAGATTATCTTGTCGACATGACCGCATGCCATGAAATGATTTTCCTTATGGACAATTTTTTTAGTTATAATCAAATTCACATCACACGTGATGATTAACACAAAACCTATTTCATTACCCCTTAGGGAACCTTTTACTATCATGTCATGCCATTCAGACTTAAAAATGTAGGTGGAAAATATCAATGCGCCATGATATACATATTCCATAACCTTATCCATAAAATTGTTGAGGATTTTGTTGATGAACTCCTTGGAAAATACAAAACATAAAAAATTCATATCAATGTTTTTGAATCAATCTTAACCCGTCTTATCCAATTTTCCCTCCACATAAATCCTGCAAAGTGTGTTTTTGGTGTTCTCACTAGAAAACATTTAGGATTCATCATATTTATTCATGGAATTGAAGTCGATCCTGCAAAGTTTATAACAATAATTGAAATGCCTCGACCTTCTAGCTTAAGTAGTTGCGTAGCCTTCAAGGAAATTTACAGTCCATTTAACATTTCATATCACAACTCTCTAACCGTTGCCATCCATTTCATCATCTCCTCCACAAAGATGTTTGATTTTATTGGGATTCTGATTTCCAAAAGGACTTTGATCAAATAATTTTTATTTTTTTTTCCACCTGTCTTTAGTCCACCTCGTGAAGGGGAACCATTTTATTTATGCATATCCACTTTAGAACATGCCCTAGGAGCCATGCTTTCCCATTGTGATTGTCAAGGTCATGAGTAGGTTGTGTATTACATTAGTTGCACACTTCATGAATATGAGACACATTATACTCAAGCCAAAAAATTGTGTTGTGCGTTGTATTTTGCCACCTCTAAACTTCAACATTATCTCCTTAATCAAAAATCATACATTGTCACTAGTTTCAAACCGCTTAAATCCATACACACTAGACCTTATCACAATGATCACATAACTTAATGGCTGATGTTAATGACTGAATTTCATTAGGAAATTATACTGCAAAAATCTATTAATGGTCAGGTCATTTATTATAAACTCAATGAAGCACCCCTTACAGATAACTAATAACCTCATGAATACTTTCTTGATGAATCCATTAATAACATCGCTAAATCTGACAACTATGAATCAAACTTTGTCCCCATTAAAATGATCCTCTTCTTTCATGGTGCTAAATTCCAAGAAGATTGATGGGCCGATGTCGTCATTATACCAACAAGGAACATTCCCATTCCATTATCATTAAAAATCAATTTGAGTGTACCAACAACATGACAAAATACAAGGCCTTAATCATGGGCTTACAAACCACTATTCTCATAGGTATACAAATCCTAGAAATCTATGGAGATTCACAACTAGTCATGAGTCAGGTAAAGGGAGAATATCAATGTAAGAATGAAATACTTCAAAAATATAAAGCCATTGTCGATTTTCTCCTTGGCGCATTTGATCAGTACACTATTCAAGACATCCCATGATCTTCTAATAGATTTGTAGATACTATGGCATGCCTGGGATCCCTTGTTCCCTTTGAAACATAAAATTCAAAGGATAAAAACAAGATGTTTGTAGTTATTAAATGCTTGGATCATCCTTCATATAAGAAATGAGCTACCTTCCATTAACATCATTGACAAAAATCTATTAGATCTATGGTACACTTAGATATACGATTTTCTCTTTGAATCTAAAATTCCATTAGATCTATCACTAGGCACTAAATGGGCATTTCTTCAATGTGTCACCCACTTTGTTATCATAGAATGTATCATTTACAAATGTAGTTTTGACGATATATTGTTACAATGTCTTAAATGTTATGAATCGACCAAAGAAATCGAAGAGGTCCACGATGGCATCTGTGGTGACACCTTTAATGGTAATGCCATTGCTAAATGTATTATATAGCTATGGTATTACTGGCCTACTATCACCAAATACTGTTGTGCATACGTAAAAAAGTGAATTAAATGTCAACTACATTTTGATATTTGTAGACACTTGTAGTTTGATCAAAGAACTATTATCTCTAATATTACACTAAATATTCTATTCCTCACAAATTGATGACACATCGTCAGTTAGATCTATCTAACTCCCCTTTTACGACACGTTTCTTGTCGTATTCCTCTTATAAGTCAATTAAATAGTCTATTATATCCTCTTCTTGGCTAGAATCCTCTTCTTCGCCACCTCTATTATCTTCCTGGACTATCAATCCAATTCATTGGATTGATTAGGTCTTTCAGAACCCTCCCAGAACCCTAATTTCTCTCTAAACAAGATTAATCAGTCTAACCTAGGTTAATTACCCTAAAACATGATCAACCTATTCTAAACTTAGTCAAATATTACTTTGAATTGTTAATTAACATGTTGAATCCCTTTTAGTCCCACATGCACCAACCTTCCATTTCCTAAATGGAAAACTATAAATAGCCCACTACCCCCTCTCATTTTCAAGAACACTTCTTCTCTCTAAACATAAACTATAGTATTATTACTAGGATTAGGAGTTTTATTTCTTCTTATTGAGCTATCTTGCTTTGTCTTTTGAATTTCACCACACCACATGGGGTAAATGGGAATAACCATTGACCTTGAAGCCATTAATGGTGAGATCCCATTCTCTTAAAGCATAAAATGATTGCTTAGATCCTTATTAGGCTCATTTCATTAAGCTTTCAAGAATAGAGGTTAATTACATTTGCTAAGTTTGTTTATTTTCTTTAAACTAATGCATGCAAAGTAGGAATCCTTGTTTATTTCTTAACTGATGGTCCATTAATCAGTTTTGCACAAAGATTTGGGATTCTTGAGTGTTCTTACCCCATTCCATATCTTTTGTAACCTTTCTTTGAACACATTTGGCATGCCCAATGGGACACTTATGTCCATCCTCCATTAATGGAGGTCTTTTAAGTTTATCAAAGTTCAATTATAAGTTTTTAAGAGGAAACAACTAGTTATTTACTTATTTCCATTTCTAAAGCTAGTTAAATCACCCTTGTTTGCATATGTTTTGTGGTTTTGACCTAGAAATAAGCTTCTTTGACTAACAAATAACCTATTTGCTTTTGAAAATTTCAAAATCATTGAATTTTGTAGGTTTTTCAAGGGGTACGTGCAGGTGTCTTGACAAGGCACATCTCCGTCAAAACCCTAGCATTGGCGTTGAGTTGGTCGTGCACTCATTTGAGCATATTACATAGTTGATAGCTCATTTTAGAATGGGCCGCATCTCTGTCGAGAGGTGGGCATCTCCGTCGGTTGGTGAGCATCCCTGTCACTCTGGATGCATTGACATATATTGTCTTACTGTGTAAACTCTGTCATTTTGACCTAGCTGCATCTCCATTGAAACGTCGGCAGCTCCGTTGAATTTTGAGCATCTTCGTGTCTCTAAACGCGTTGGTGTCTGCTACCATACTGTGTATTCTGACATTTTTTTCCTACAGGCATACTCATTGAATAGAGAGCACACGTGTTGAAATCATAGTGTACCTCTCTGATAGGCACGTGTAGGTTTTATACCCCTCTGTAAGTTTTTCTTGCCACGTCTCTGCATCAGTTAGGGCATGTATCTGTCAGCTGGGGCATGCTGGTGTCATTCTGGGTGCGCATGCATCTATATTAAAATTTGAAAATATTTCTCCAAGTTGTAAACACATTTTTCTAAACATTTATAAGGTTTTTTAAGACTAACAAAGTAAATGTAAGGTTTTTTTTATTTTTTCAACTTGCATAGCTTAAGCATATTCATTTCTTGGCTTGCACAATTTTTTTAAAGTGTGTATGCTCTCTCCTTGGGCCTTCTAGGTAATCTTGGAGATCAAAAGCACTTGTGCAACTTTATGTCACACTTTAAAAACACTTTTAAAGTGTGACATAAAGTTGTACAATTTCCATATGATTTTTCTTAGTATAATTTTCAAAAATAGACGAGGAAGAGGACATTGCGTATGACATAAATTTGAAAATAATTTCGATATGATTTTTCTTAGTATGATTTTCACATTGCGTATGCTCTTCCTTTGTGTAATTTGGTGATATTAGGAATCAAAAGCAAAGTGTCAATTCTCTTTCTTGATATCAATTTGTGAAATGGAAAATTACTAAACTCATTATCTACAGGACCTAATGCTTGCTAAAGAAAGGTGTCGAAATAAAACACAAAACTTCTAATACATGTGTTTACATGCAGATTACCAAATGGTGTGCTATTTGAAACCACATTTAAGTTAAAAAGATAAAAAACACACCATCCCCCTTCACACTGTATTTCATATTTTGGAAAAGGGTACGTCCCTATCTGTTTAACTAGAATAGAACTCCTTTGGCATAACACCTTAAGCTAAAACAATGGGGGTGGTTCCAAGAACCCTAAAGTAATCCACTATTGAGTAACCTTATGGATGAAACAAGAAGCACTCCACTTACCCACTTGACTAGTACACCTTGTGAGTTGGAGTCAAAGATTGTCTGTATCACGACCCCAATGACGGTACAACTGAACGCACTAGTTTCTCATTGTATCAAAAGGGGGTAAAGTAAAGCCAAGATAATCCCAAGTTAGTCAGTGTGACTATTTGGGTAAATCGATCTCGCTCCTAGAAAATATTTTGACACCTATTTGAGAGAACTTATTAAGGAGGCCATTTTGTCTTGGAGCCCACTTTGCTAGTCCATTTTTGTGTCAAGCCATCATGAAGTGACGAATCACTTGGGGTCTAAACCTTGTTTCTCGAACAAGGTAAATAACCCACATAAGTTTGACCTAAGTGTCTTTCATTACGGAATTAAACTAAATCCCACTTAGCTCAGTTTTATTCTCATCTCTAGATGAGGTGAAACTCTGCCTAAGTGGGGCTTATTTTATTTTCATCTTTTTTTTCTATCTATACCCTTGCATTCTCACTACCCATTTTTTAGGGTGAGAAATGAGCATACCTTGCATGCTTTTTATTAGAGATAGTACTTGCCACTTTTTTGTCTGTTTATGCCCATCCATGTTTGTGGTTAGGTTGTTAAATGTCTAAAGTGTGCAGGTACATTTTTCATATCTTTGATAAAGTCCTTCAATCTTGATTTCAAGATCATCTTCACTGTTGCAAGTTTATTTAATTATTTGTCTCTTCTTGAATTGATATTTTTTCTTGCATTCTAGTCACACAATCTTGGTACGTACATCTTGTTTTCATTGAAAACGTGATATAAGTCCCTTTATTGTGTGGTTACACTTCTCACATAATTAAAAAATCCTTGTCATACTTATTACTCGGTTTCAGTTTTGACATCATCTTATTATTTTAAAAAATTTCGCATCACCTTATATATATCGCAATGATATTGTCTTGATACTAGCACCTTGATTGCTCGGTTAATGTATCAGGATAACATTGTTACGTTATATCTAGTCGTGACTTCCATTTTTCAGAAGACTTAGCTTTCATCGACATTCAAAATACTTTTAAGTATACCTTGTCAGGAGACTACATCAATACCACTTTGATATTTAGGTCTTGTTATAATTCTAACTTGAGATACACAATGATGTAATATTGTCACTAATTTTTTTTATGGTATAGGCTTTGTAGCAACAAAATTGAGTTATCATTACATTTAGGTGTGCATATGAGTGTTCTCTGATAAAAAAAACTACATAACATTGCATCTAGGACACACTGTGGCATATTTCAAACATCACCTTGAACGAATTGAAAAATCACACACTTGGGAGCCACGCTAGCTTCATACAAACATCGGCTAGTAATGCCTAAAATTATGAAGATGGAAACCAAATCAAACAAGCATGACTTAGGAGAAGACCATTTCAAAACCTTTCCATTTAGCGGAAAAAATTTAGCGCCTCTATTTTCTCAAGTCAAGGATGCAAACCCATTAATTGACCATAGTGGAGAAGAGTTAGAATCTTCCAGCGAGAAACAAGATTAGACCTAGGCAGATTTGATGAACTCCTATATTATAATAAATATCAATTACTCACAAGAGTATTAGAATTAGGAGCTAAACTTACACACAAATGTGAAGTAGAAACCAAGGTCGTTAATCAAAAAGCAAGGGAATGAGTATCACTCTTAGACATAGATAACCCCTTTGAGATAGGGTACGCTTCTACTTCTGGGAAACATCATGCCATTGTCAAAGGGGACCCATCACAATGGCCTCACTACAAAGCTTCACGTAAAGTGAAGATTGAGCGTAAAGCTTCACCTCCTCTCAAATTTGATGAGGAAGAGGAAACTCTAGTTGAAGAGGAGATCCTTCAAAAATAGATCTTGAAATTGAGCCAGAAATTAACAAACCTAGGCTCTTCAAGGAGAAACATGTACAAAGACAAAGACAAAAAAAGATCTAGAAAATTTCACTTTGATCCATACACTGACATTACCTTTAAGGAAACTCAAGCACAAAAACCAATGTCACCTACTAAATAACAACTCATTCAGAAAGAGCTACAATCAATGAAAGATACACTTACTATGCTACAAGAGGGAAACGTATGCCAGAATAGGAAATATTCATATGAATAACTATTCCCTTACCCCTTTGATAAGGACATGTTACAAAAACCGTTCCCAAAACACTTTATTATTCCCAAGTTTGATAAATATGAGTGAAAGAGTGATCCTTGTGCTCATATAAAGTACTTTTACATGGCTTGCTAGGAGGTCGCATATAGCGATAAGTTCTTAATACGAATTTTCCCCCGCAACCTAGGAGCACTGGGATTGGAATTGTTCTATAGCATTCTCAAGGGCTCCATTACAATGTGGCCCGCATTAGTAGAAAAATTTGTATGACATTATTCATATAACATGGAAAATGATATCACAATGAATGATCTATGCAATACAAAACAAAAACCCAATGATACATTTACAGGATTTTTAAAATAATGGCAAGGGTTAGTAAGTTGTTTCCCTTGTGCATTACTAGAAAAACAACCAGTGAGCATATTTTTTCCTAACTTCAACCCAAAAATAGCCTTCCATTTATAGATGCATTGTGGATCAAACTTTGAAGAGGTCATAGAGAAAGGCGGTCAAATCGAGAAAGCCCTCATCATGAAGGGAATTCTTAAGTCTGCCATTAAAGAAAAACATGAACCCAAATCTGTAGATAAACCAAAATTTTTTAATAAAAAAACATGTTGTTAGTGATGGTTTTATAGACTCTAAGAGAGTCCAAGCCGTGCAGATAGGCCCGCTTTTAAATCTTTCACAGGGGCCTCATCCTAAGGCACCCACTAAATGCATGTTAATGCCATTAACGGAATCCCTATCGGCCATACTAAAGTATTTAGATAATATAAAAAAGGTGGAATATCCAACTGCGACAGTATCATACCCAGAGGATGCTCCAAAACCTAGTTTGTTTAAAGACCATGAGTATTACAACTTCCACCGTGTTAAAGGACATAAGATAGATAGGTGTTTAAGACTGTGTCACTACATACAAGACCTCATTTAAGATGGTAAGACAACTGTAGATTCTCCCCTTGACTCATGATAGGGTCTAAACAAGAAAATGGGTATCTACAAAGAGACTTTTCCTAATCATGCAAATAAAAATAAAAGGAAGCTAGATCATGGGAAAACCTCTAATGACTATAGAACTACCACTTATATTTACCCTACTAATGATAGTCCCTTTGATTTTCTCATAGGATGTATTTGATCATTTTATGAATAAGTCAACACTATCTGGATCTTAGAAAAGAGTTACACAGTAAGGACGAGACGTGCTCATTTAATCATACCAGATCCTCTGCCTATCTCTTAGGAAGGTCAATATAATTTGATAGATCAGTTAGAGAAAACACCTGCTAAGATATCTATTCTCGATCTCCTCAAAATATCTACTTCCCACAAGAACATACTGTTTAAAACATTGCAAAGTTTGGGAGTCTCTATGGATGTAGATCCCACACACCTCTAAGCCATGATTGCACACCTCGAATCCAATGATCATATTACTTTTTATCGCATCGCAATCCCACATAACAACCCAAAATAGAACTTACCCTTATATCTAGAAGTGGTGGTTACCCGTCACAAAATCAAGAGGGTACTTGTGGACGGTGGATCTGGTCTAAATATTTGCACTTTGAAGCTGGTTAAGTAGCTAAGCCATTCAGAAATAGATCTAGGAGCTAAGACTATTATGATCACAACATACAACAATGAAGAATGAGATTCAATGAGTACTGTAGTAGTTCCCATGGAAGTAGTCCCTACTTGTCATGACACAACATTTCATGCCCTTGTCTTAAACCTTCCATATAACATGCTCTTGGGATGCCCATGGATTCATGCCATGCATGTCATTTCATCAACTTTCCATCAATGTATCAAGTTATGTCATGAGGGAAAAGTGGTTACCATTTTGGGTGATCCATAACCATTCACACATTGTAGGGCATTACACAATTTTTCTCGTTCAGCTTATGAGTTTCCTTCGGCGGATGTCGTTATCCCTCTCCAAATGGAAGCTATTAAGAAACGGGTAGAATCAGAGTCACTCATGACTTATAATCAAGATTTTACTTCATTAGTCAACCCATTCTCTTCATGGGAGGCAACGTCGGAAAAATATGGCCCATGTGATCCATTCACTCTTGAACAGGATTTGTTAATATCATATTTATTAGTATCTCCTAGAACACAGGGTAAACCTTATTTTCAGTTCAAGAGCACTTAGGAGCTGTTCCCTAAACCATTATAAAATTTTGTCCATAACAGTCTCCTATCTGAAGAGAAGATGTTAGAAGATCCTACTAATAGAGTGCCAGAGGGTACCATGGCTTCATGCCATCAAGCACCCCAGTACATCAAAGCTTACCACATGATGTTTGTCATGGGTTACAGTGGGTTTGGATGTGGAATCAATACACAAGGCTAGCTAGAACCTATCCCCATCCCTCGTTTCAAGTCAGATAAGCATGTCCTGGGGATAAGGTCTCATAATGCTCTATCCTCTAAGATTGATGCCACCTCTTCTGAACATGAGGATGTTTCATCTCATTCTGATAGCAACGCATATTCCCAATGTAACCTCTACGAGGATCTTTCTTCCACTAACCTATTCCCAAATTCAACAGTCCTTACCTTATCTGAATCCAATCTCCTAGAAAATCATAAAATAACCCTTATGTATCTTGAAATTATAGATTGGGGTCAACAAATTCACATGCCACTAGAATCATTTGAAAATGATGAGGCATTTGTGGAGTTCATGGGACTCAGGGATTCTATTCCAGCAGGGGATCACAAGAAAGGATTTTCAATTCAACTAAACACATGTGCATACTTCAGAGAAGAGGCAAAGATGTGTGGATGTTTGAATAATAAGGTGGTAAAAAAGAGTACAAACACTTCAGAGAAGACTTGCAGAAAAGATAAACACAAGTCTCATAGTGAAAAACTCTTTGAATGAAGTGGATGAACAGAACGAAGAGTCTGTGGATGAAGTGGTTTATCCATTTAAAGATAATGATGAGATACCACAAGAAGTTGATCTTACTCTTCCCCCTAATCCTACATGGATGGAAGATACATCTAAGATGCTTATTGAGGAAATAATTAATGTAAACGTTGGCTCAAAAGAGCAACCTAGAATAATAAAGTTGGGAGCCTCACTCTTTGCTCAGGAACAAAAGGTCTTTGTAGAGCTCTTAAGAGAGTACACAGATATATTTGCATGGACATACACAGATATGCTTGGTTTTGACCCAGAGTTAGTTGTGTACAACCTTTTTGTGTACCCCGATGCCAAATCCATCAAGTAAAAGCTGAGAAAGATGTGCCCTAAGGTGGTGCTCCTTGTCAAAGAAGAATTGCAAAAACTACTAGTTTTTTTTATTAAACCCATTGACTATTCAGAGTGGATCTCTAACATAGTCCCAATACAGAAGAAGCCTATCGGCATAAGAATTTACACTGATTTCCGCAACATCAATATAATATTCCCTAAGGATGGATTCCCTTTTCCTAACATTTACATGATAGTTGAATCCACCACTGGTTATGAAATGTTTTCGTGAATGGATAGGTTTTTAGGTTATAATCAGATACGAATTACAGAAGAAGATCAACATAAAATAGCATTCATTACATCATGGGGAACATTTTTCTAAAAGGTCATGCCTTTCAGACTCAATAATTTCGGGGCTACTTATCAGCGGTCCATGACTATTATCTTCCATGATATGATGACTGACATCATGGAAGATTATGTTGATGACATCCTAGCTAAATCCAAGAGTAGAAGAGAACACCTTGAAGTGATGAGATGTATTTTTCAGCGTCTTAAGGATTATAAGGTTCACTTGAACCCTAAGAAATGTGTCTTTGGTGTTTTATTAGGAAAGTTCCTAGGGTTCATTGTTTCAAAAAGAGGTATTGAAGTGGACCCTGCAAAGGTTATGATTATCACATAAATACTGCCACCTACCACTCTCAAACAACTAAGAATTCTACAAGGGAAAATTCAGGCAATCCATCACTTTATTTCAAAACTTGTGGATAAGTGCCATCCCTTTACCCATTTACTGAAGAAGGATGTTGCATTCAACTGGGGACTAGATTTCTAAAAGGCCTTTGCACTACTAAAATAGTACTTAGTCAACCCACCTGTACTCATGCCGTCTACCTCAGGTGAACCTCTCCTTTTGTACATTTCCACTACCCAGTTTGCTATTGGTGCACTACTTGCCCAATACAACTTAGACCATAAAGAGATGGTAGTTTACTATCTTACTTGCACCTTGATTTCTTACGAGTTGAATTACCCATAGATTGAAAAGGCCTACTTGGAAATTGTCTTTACCTTCCAAAATCTTCGCCATTATCTCCTAAACAATAAAACCAATCTCATATCCATAGTTGACCCTCTTAAATACCTTTTATCTAAACTCACCCTCATAGATCGAATGGCTAATTGGATCATTCTCCTGAGTGAATTTGATATTGATTTCATGAATCAGAAGTCCTTGAAAGGAGAGGTATTGGTTGATTAATTAGAAAAATCTACTCTCCTAGTGATGGAACCTTTGTGCCTGGATCTGTCAGATGCATATAAGATGTACATTGAAGAATATGTAGAATGGCAGGTCCATTTTGATGGATCTTTCACCTTCCATGGATCTGGAGCAGGAGTGGTGCTCATCACCCTCACAGGGGAAGTCATACCAAGAGCATTCCAGTTAGGATTTCCATGCACTAATAATATTACAGAGTATGAGACACTCATCGCTGGCCTTAAGCTAGCTATTACTTAGAATATCAGACATCTATGAGTCATTGGAGACTCCCAGCTTATCATTAAACAAGTTAATGATGAGTATAAAGTTAAAGATGAGAAGCTCATTCCATATAAGAAAATGGTCAAAACCCTGAAGGAGTACTTTACACATATCATATTTGAGTGAAAAGCAAGGTCGCATAATAGATCCATAGATGTTATGGCTACAATTGGGTCTTTGTTACGCATTCCAGCTCAGGAAAGTAAGATGCATTTCTTTGTAGATAATTTACAAGTGCCTGCATATGATATGCCAGAATCATGTTTGGCATGTGAAGTTGTTGGTCCATTATCCCCCCGGTATGACCCTATCTTTTGATACCTACAAGATGGAACTTTTCCACCAAACATCACCCATTCTGAGAAGAATGCCCTTATTCACCATATATCCCGTTATACCCTCCTAGAATGTACCCTATATCATCGTGGCTACAATGGGAATCTACATCGTTGTTTGGATGTTACTGACTCAATCCACGCTATTAAGGAAGTACACGATGGTATTTGTGGAGCACACACTAGCGGCATGGTCTTAGCTAAAAATCTATTAAGAGTAGGCTATTATTGGCCTACCATGGAATCAGATTGTTGTAATTTCATAAAGAAATGTGAAATATGTCAGAATTATGGAAACTTAATACATGCGCCAGCCCAGGATTTTTAGGCTATCATAACGCTTTGGCCATTTTCTACATGGGGTCTAGATCTCATAGAGAAGCTCCATCCCTCTTCCTCAGATGGCCACACACACATCATCAATGCCATCGAGTATTTTACCAAATGGGTATAGGTGATGCCTCTTACTTATGTCACCAGTGCGCAAATTTATAAATTCATTATGAACTATCTCATCTGCCGTTATGGTATCCCCTCTGCCATTGTCATTGATAATGGTAAGTCCTTCAAAAATAAAATGGTTAAGACATTATGTCAACGTTTCCATATTCAAATCAAGTAGTTTAACCCCTATTACCCCCAAGATAATGGACAAAAAGATGCTACTAATAAAACCCTTGTACAGATTATGGAGAAAATGGTAGGTAACACTGACCGTAATTGGAACTTACAGATACATCCCACCCTCTGGGCCTATCAAACTTCCATCCACACTCCTAATGGTGTGACCCCATATTCACTTGTCTATGGCACTAAATCCATCATACCTCTAAAAGTGGAGCTTCCTTCCCCAAGAATATCTCTTAGGGACTATCTTGATAAAGATGAGGACTACAAAGTTTCTCGACTAGAAGAGTTAGAACTATTAGATGAAAAGTGTATCATAGCACTCAATCACCTAAAATTATATCAGAATAGAGTATCCAGGGGATACAAAAAATGAATAATTCATCGGGAATTTGATGTAGCAGATCTAGTTCTATAAGAAAATAAGAAGAATCATCAAAAAAAGAGAAAAGAAAGACAAGTTTGAAGCTAATTGGCTAGGCCCTTATGTGGTGGTTGCTAAGTATGGATCAGGACCCTATAAACTTTCATACTCTGATGGTGAAGAGATTCACCTATAAATGCCATGCATATCAAGTATTTCTATGCTTAAGCATGAAAATAATATCAAATAAGAACTAAAAAGTAGAAAAACAAATAAAAAAGAAAAAAAATGGAAAATTGAGAAAACATTAAAGAAAAAGCAGGTCGTCCACATGTGAAAACCACGCCATTGTGGCGCAGTGGGCAGGTCTTTGAGTGTAAACTGGTCTCTGAAACTCAAAGAAGATTCAACAGTCATAAGTCACTTTTACAGCAAGGCGGATAACCCTCACTATTTTCTGGATATAACTTCCTTTGTTAGGTCTAAGAACCCTACCGACTCCATCTTCGCCGAACCATGATCGAGCTTATTCTCTTATATCTACATGAAGGATGTTGCCTTTGTATATTCCCATCTAATTCTAGGGGCACCTTCACATTCCACTTTCTCATGCATACATGCATGGTATTCAACCTTTTGTATATTCTCACATTACATTGGGGGCATCCATGCTTCTTTGTCCTAAAATATTGCTTTCTTAACATGACCTTAGAAAATACAAAAACATTTGGAAAAGATACACAAAAAACCTAATTTTTTAAGAAAATCCCCCTTTCTAGGGACAAAGCTACACCAACTACATGATGTTGTCTTGGAGAAGCCTCAAAACTTACCTTTCTAGATAAACCTAAAAACATTAGAAAATATATTAATGTTGTCCCACAAAAACAAGGTAATAATTTAATTACTTTTAGTTACTAGTTTGTATAGTTCTGATTGAGAATAAAATTTTTTGTGTGATGTCATGACTCATTTTCTTACCATGGGTTGGATATTTTTTGAGTTAATTGTACATGGAAAAAGGTTCATTCGTAGCTTGTATACATCTATTAGGATTCATTTTACTTAGATTAAATGCACATTTGATCTCTTTAGTATGTTTAATAAATTCATGTAGTTTGCATATTGGTTATGTTATGTTGTATAAGTAAAGTTGTTTGTTATCACATCTATCACCTACCATTCATCACATATAAAACATCATCTATTACATCATATATACAAAAATGTCAAGTATTACATCATGCATGTATTCTAAGATAAATCATCACATATCATATCATCAATGCGGGCAAGAGGGGTTGCACATAATTAAAAATATATCCCGCCCACACCAATATCATCTAGTATCATCCCAAGTACTAGGATATAAATCAAAATCATTCCATAAATCCAAAGCATGTGATACTATCTACAAATATAAAATCAATATGAAAACATGGAACATAAACATCTCTAAATCATGTCACATACATAGAAAAAAGGGAAATCATACATCATAATACGATAATTGCAAAGCAATAAAAAAAATCATACATGGCATAATCATAGTATAACATGCCAAAATCGTCATCAAATGTCCATATGATACAAGTATAAATGTCCATCTCAAAACTCAAAAATACATCATCGATACAATATGCCATCTAAAAAGGGCATGCAACAAAAATTGGGCCTTCATCAATAGGCGTTACCAAAATAATGGTACATGAATCTATACATCAAAAATCATCCTTCAGAAGAGGCATGAATACATTACATCTGTATAAAAGGATAAGTGAAGAGTTCAACCATAGCTCGCACCCTCACCGGGACTCCCAGGTCCATGAATTGGAGGACAGAAGAGTGGTGGCTTTGATGGACTCGCACTAGGGGTACGACCCTGCTGTCTGGCTAGATGTTGTCCAACTAGCTAATGTCCAACTGGCTACTCTGCAATGGGCTACCAGACTGAACTAACTGAACAACCTGACCGTCGTGACCTGGAGTTTGTCATGCTCACACTTGACTGTTAAAAAGGTGCTACTTACTTCCCTGCCAGGGCTACTCTGAAATAATCGGTCCTATAATATAAGGCCTCACCGCCAGCCCTCATAACATCTTGTATAAACTTGACATCTCCAAAATTAATGGTTTCCTGCACAGTGGCATCTCTCTCACCTATCAATCTGCTGCTATCAGCATGATCCTGTCTAGTGGTGGCGGCCTCTTAGTATCTATCTGCAGTAATGGTCTACTCCTGATCTCATGCATGATCTCTCTAGATGATATAACCCTATGCTTGTTCTTGTGCATGGTCCCTCTGAGTGACAACCATCTGCACATGGGTTAGGGACTGATGTAAAAGACTCAATATCTAAAACCCCTATGCGGCCATCTCACTAATCTGACTCTGCCATGAGAAACTATCCCCGCTCTGAGTGGCTTGTACTCTAGCTTAATCCCTCTCCACTATCAAATTCTACACATGAGCACTAGCCTGATCTCGCTCTGCTATAAGGGCATGTACCTATGCCCTGGTTTCATCTTTGTCTTCAGCTACTTGTAATTGAATGTAAATTGCCACCTGTAACTGCTGCTAAAGAGCAGCCAACTGCCCACCATCACCACCACCACCTGGAGCATGAGGTGGTGGGCCTTGCTCTAGAAATACCTACTGAAGAGGGGCATATATCCCTGTTGGAAAGCCTACTGGAGGAAACTCTATGTCTCATGCCTTGGGTACCTATCTCTTCCTGATTTGGGTTTCCTATCTAGGAACATTCTGTAATGGAGGACCCTTTTTCCCTACCCCTGGCATAATGTGGTGCGTTAGAACCACCACCACCATCATCATCGCTATCATCACCATCGATGGCTCCACCCTCATCACCGTTGGGAGGCCCCACTAGAGGAGCTCTCAGACCGACATTATAAGCCACTCTGGAAATAGTCAAATGATGTGGAAGCACACCATGGTACCATGGTGCATACTCAGGTGTGGTACCTGGATCTCTGATTTGTCTCAATGGCACCCACATAGTAGGTACCACTTGTCTGAATCTGGCCAATGCTCTATCCCAGGAAATCTGTAGACCCATATCAATATACTCTCGGGCCCTAAGAGCATACCATATATTTGGCCCAGGAAAATCCTAGGTAATGCCATGGCAGCCTGTTGTAACTCATCAAGCTTGTGGCGGTAATGATACACATCTCCCATGTTAGGCTATACATCATCCCCAATTGGGACCCAACCCATAGTAGAAGGCTCCTCTAGAGCCTGAACTCTCAAAATGCCTAAGGGGTGACCAATAACAATGTGGTTCCACACCTAAATCTAAATCAATCTGGCTAGCCCTACCGTCTTCTGATGGTAATAGGTAATCAAATGTAGGTCCCAGTATAACTATGCTAGAATGCACTGACCCCAGTAGTAGGTCTCTCCATCTATCAACCCCTGTATCACTCCAAGGAGGCCAAGTGGAAATGAAGCACTAGTCTTGTCACGGAGTAGAAATCCACTAATAAAGGCCATCATATAAACTACCACTTGGTCTAGCTCTAGATCCTCAATACATCGTGACAATTTAATAGTCATCCCATGCTGTGGTATCGTCGAGAAACCAAATAAATCTGTGATGCAATGCTGAATATCAGGATAGTGACTCGTATATTGAATGAGATGAACCTAAATTGGGACCTACATAATGTGCCACACATCCTCGAGAGTAATCATGATCTCCCCAGTCAGAATTTGAAAGAACTAACTCTCATTGTGCCATCTCTCTACTACAACTGTCAGAAGGTCATGATCCAGTTTCATCTGAGGCATATCACCCACGTAAGCCAACCCTATGACATATAGGAGGCTATCCAATATCACCTTATCATCCTCATCAAATTGTGTCTCTATCGCCGTTAGTTGACCAGATCACTCGCGTGTATGCAGGAAGGGTAATATACGCTATAAACAAAGAAACACACATGTATTAGGCACATTTCTATCTACTTCTATCTAATTTGTTGGTAAAATCCTTCATTCTTCCATCTTGTTTCCTAAATTTTCACTTTCTTATAGTCTACTTTCTTTTCTCCTTGGCTATTTGGCTAGAAAGGTGTTCTACTCCCCTTTTCCGATGCATATGCACATTTCCCGATGCATACACATATTTTTATGATGTATACGCACCTTTACTGATGCATGCACACCTTTACTGATGCATGCACGTCCATTTCAGTGCATACACGCTCCCTGTATTATTCTATCTTTTTTCCTCATTTACACAAGACACATACGCACCTAGTGTGACACATGCACATTCTTTTCAGTGCATATGCATACACGCCCCTGTTTCCCCTACCCAGGATGCATATGTGCGCTCTTACACACATGCACGTGCACATCTGTGTGTTTTCCCTCTGATGGCCATGTGTACGTGTTTCCATTTTTTTGTCAACGGATACGTGAATGCGTACCCACCATGTTCGATGCATGCACGTACACGTATATGTCAATTTGACACATGCACGCACACACATATGTCAAATTTGCCTAATCTAGCCTAAAAAGTGCCCTAAAAATGACATTAAATGTGTAATTCACAAGGAAGGATAGCCCACTCACATAAGGCCCATCCGTTGGGTCCCGCATGAACTCTAGGATGTGATATCCTCGCCTCCTCCTACTCAGTAGCCTTGTTATCTCACTCAAGGGCTATCGCTCTTGCTCACGGTAAAAATTTGCAAGAGCTCTGGTACAAATGAATTGGCCATGATTGATTTACCCCCGGGTGGGTATATTAGGCTGCCACGATGCCCTTGGGGTATGTTTTCTCCACCGTGATCATTCTAACCCTTCTTCTATCCACCAAGGTAATTATTTTTTCTATTAAAATAGTTATTTTTACTCCTCTTACATGCAGGGGAACTCAGTGTCACCCTGCAGTCACTTCTTCATTGCACTAGAATAATTTACACGTATTCTAGACGCCATTTCCTAACATTTTCCTCTATTTTATCTCTCTCTCACCTATTATAATGATTGTTTTTATTAAATAATTATTTTTGGCTTGTAATTCTTCTCGCCAAGGAATTTTATATGCTGACTGACATTTGTGCCTTTTCCTTTAGGTAGTTGCGCATGTTGTTAGGAGATATTTGATCTCTTATACAAAATCTTCTGATTGATTGAAAAAAATTAAAAATTGTAAAACCATTTAAAAAGCCAAAAACATCGAAATACTTCAAAAATGGTCTAAAAATTGGTAAACAACTCATTTTCATATGAAATATGCGTCTCTCGCATGACACTCATCTCGTATCTTGATGGAATTTTCACATGTTTTGAAACAATGACTCACGGATCATCTGAATCTTCAATCATCTACAAGAGCTATGTTTCTTACTTCATCTATAATCTGGGGCACTATCAGTTGCCTGGTACTATTTTTGTTGTGCACATCAGTTTTTCATTGGACCCAAGTGTCCTCCATCTTTTCCCTTATATATACAGATTGCTTGGGGCATCATTTTTAACCCTTTTTTTTTATCAGAACATTTGGGACTACATCTCGATAACAAAATATTTGTGTAACTATCTTGAATGTTGTTGGTTTGAGTGTGTGTGATTGTACTCATTTCCCTGTTAAAAGAGTTTGTTTACTTCTCGTATTGCATTGCATGTTTGTACATTGCATGGAGTTGTTATTTTAGCAAGGGATAGTTATTTGTATCATGGATTTTTCATGCCATTTTTTACACTTCTGGCGTATGCTTACATCTTAATAAGGGTCAATGATGAGGATTCTAAGAAAAATGAAAATTTAAAGTTGTTGGCATTGGTTTATGGATAGCTCAATATCCCCTTTTCTTGTTATTTTCTTCATCTCCTCTTTGCACTTCACCTTCCTTATGTTCTCTTTTCAATTGTCGATCGATTTCTTCTATCACCCCATCAACCCTCGAGGGGGAATCCCTTATCCTACCTTCATCCTATTAATTTTTCTTCTACCCCTTCAAAATTTCTCTACTCATTTATACCTGTCTACTTTATTTGAAGTGACGTAACTTACATCACCCCAAAGAGAGGAAAATGTAGACACCTGTAGTTTGATCAAAGCACTATTATCTCTAATATTACACTAACTATTCTCTTCCTCACCAATTGACGACACATCGTTAGTTAGCTCCATATAACTCCCCTTTTACGACACTCTTTCAATCTTATTCCTCTTATAAGTCAATTAAATAGGCTATTATAGCCTCTTCTTAGCTAGAATCTTCTTCTTTACTGCCTCTATTATCTTCCTAGACTATTAATCCATTTCATTGGATTGATTAGGCCTTTTAGAAAACTTCCAGAACCCTAATTTATCTCTAAACAAGATTAATTAGTCTAACCTAGGTTAATTACATTAAAACAAGATCAAATTCTTCTAAATTTAGCCAAATCTTGCTTTGACTTGCTAATTAACATGCTGACTCCCTTTTAGTCCCACATGCACAAAAAATCCTTCCATTTCCCAGATGGAAAACTATAAGTATCCCACTACCCCCATCTCATTTTCAAAAACACTTCTTCACTCTAACATAAACTATAGTGTTATTGCTAGGATTAGGAGCTTTATTTCCTTCTTATTGAGCTATCTTGTTTTGTCTTTTGCATTCCACCACACAACATGGAGTAAATGGGAAGAACCATTGGCATTGAAGCCATTAATAGTGAGAACCCATTCTCTTAAAGCATAAACTAATTGCTTAGATCTTTATTAGGCTCATTTGATTAAGCTTTCAAGAATAGAGGTTAATTATATTTGCTAAGTTTTCTTGTTTTCTTTAAAATAATGCATGTAAAGCAGGAATAGTTGTTTATTTCTTAAATTATGGTCTATTGATCATTTTTGCACAAAGATTTGGGGTTCTTGAGTTTTCTTACCCCATTCCATAGCTTTTGCAACCTTTCTTTGAACACAATCTTATTCACATTCCTAGTCAAACATTACAACTTGCTTAGGACTTATGGCCTTTCTCTCAATGGGGGTTAGACCTCATTGGATCAATCAATCCAAAGTCATCCTAATAACACCCCTCAATCATCACTGCAAATGAATACTTCACTAAATTGGTCGAAGCTATTCCCTTAACCTAGACAAAATTTGGACTCTTCGTCAACTTCATATATCAAAATATCATGTCTTTTTGGCATCCCACATAAGCTTGTCACAGACAATGACAAATCCTTCAAAAATAAAGAACTTAAAAAGATCTGTGACACATTCAACATTAAAATTACCTTCTCCTCACCATTATATCCTCAAGAAAATGGAAAATATGAGGCCTCTAACAAAACACTTAAAAATTACTTATGAAAAGTGCAAGTGATGTAGGTAGGAATTGGCATGTCCAAATCCCGTTTTCCATATGGGCTTATCGAAATAGTATCTGCACACTTACTGGACCTACGTCTTATTCAATAATTTACAGATCTGAAGTCATTGTACCCCTCAAAATTAAAATCCCATCACTTAATGTATCTTTAAAGTATTTTATCCCTGATGAAGAATAACACCAAAATCACCTAGCACAACTCGAATTGTTAGATGAAAAATTTCTAGTATCTCTTGAACATCATCAAGTTTATCAACAACGCATCAACATACCATATAATAAGCATGTCAAGGAATGTGAATTTACAATATGTGACCTAGTACTTAAAGAAAATCAATATGCTACTACATTAGAGAGGAGTAAACATGGAAATCTCCCCAATTAGATTGGTCCATACATTATTAGTCACAAATAGGGGTTAGGAGTGTATCATCTCACTTATCTTGATGAGTAACCTAAAAATGAACCTCTAAATTATTTACACCTATGACCTTTCTACTATCAAATAATTTATTATCATGATGGTATTTATCATTCCATCATTACAAGTGACAACTTCCATTACAAAAAATCCTCAAAATCATTCCACCTCTTTTATTAGTATCATGACGTGGGGCATGTGAGTGTAGGTCACCTGTGTATTTATCTACTCCTCAACAAATGATTTATTTGGGTCTTGCATTCATCATAAAAAAAATCCAATAATATTTATGGATGCTTCCTATCAAAGTCTAAAGAAATAGATTGATCCCTTAAAGGATAGCTATTCAAATGTAATATTGTCAAAAATAAAAAGTAGACTAATCCCTCGAAGGAAAACTACCATTTAAAAATAATGGAACAATCCCTTGAAGGACATCCATCCAATAAAATTCAAAAATGTATACCATACCCTTGAAGGATGGCTACTCATACATAAGGCTTCCCGCTTTGATCATCCTTCAAAATATATCAAAATAAAGAAGCATCTAGGAAATCTTCCCACATTGATCAACTTTCCCATCATAAAGAAATCTTCCCACATTGATCAGTTTGCTTCAAAAATATTTTATAAAATCTAGGACATTAAATCCCTATAAATTAATTGAAGAGGAGAACCTTTTTCCCCCACAAAGGCATACACCTACAAGGTCCTTTTATTCCATTATCCTAGCAAAGATACTTTAAACCCAAATCCATTGTGATTTGTATAAACTATCCATTGACAATATGATTTAACCTTTCAAAAGGCTACAAATGGAAGTGTTGTTTCTAATACTCATTGTGTATACATGTTAAATCCTATAAGTGGGGAATTCTTTCTACTTTTACTTCATTTTATTTAGTCACATTTTTATTTGACACATTTTGACTGGTCATATTTTTAGGATTTCCAAAATTAGTTAAACATCAAAGATCATAATAAAAACATAGTTAATCAAAAACATTCTAGGATCTTTTGAAGTCTCAACACATCCAACACATACAACATACAACATGTGCATATACAAAACAAATCATAAACCATCATCATCATCATATATATATATATATCAAAGTCCAATGTACATCAAAAATGTCTCAAATACACAAAATGGGATTCCATGAGCCTACAACATCATATATAAATCGAGTGGTAAAGCCCATGCTTCCTAATATTGTGTTGGCACCACCCTCCCTTCTAAGAGAAGGAGTGCCTCATTCTGCGCTTTCATCCCCACCATCTCTAGGGGCACCCATCACATCATCCTCACCACTAACTCCACCATCTACTCTCTCCAACCTCTGAGGTGGCTGACCTATACTTGCTGCACTCACACTGGGCCTCGTTGTTGTTATAGGTCCCCCCTAAGTAGCTACATGATCAACATATAAATTGGAATCAAGATAGTTTTTGATGATGATGTCCACATAATACTCCCTCTTTGCTCAAATATCCTTGTAATGTGCCATAGAGATCATGTTAGGAAGAGGTACTATAGATGTGCCCCTCTGTTTGTTGGATCGATTCATCGCTAATAACTCTGCACCAAAAATAGAAGGCCATGTTATCACCAAGACCTTCCTCAATGTATCTCTCTATCCCTTTTACTTGTCTCTATTAGTGGAGACATGTAAAAGTTACGCCTATAAGCCATCATGCTCTATAACAAAACCATCCCACTCCATAATGAGTGTGTCACAAATCCACACAAGATCATCACGATCTCGTGAAGCGGTATCTCTCTCTGTCTCCACTATAAAATTCTCAGATGTCACTACTGCAATAGCTATGGCCACAACATCATCACCCTCACATCTCTCCTCCTCTAGCTCCTGTGCTCCTCCTGCCACCTGAGCACACAATCATCTGACTGTTTGTGCAGCCCTCTCTGTTGCCCTTGCTCTCTAAAATTCCTCAACGATCAGGCCCACCATGAACTAAAATTTGGGGTCACCCTCGCATCATCAATTAAAACCATCTGCCCATCTTCATTTGAACCCATGGCACCTGACTGCTCATCAGTGATTGCATGCCTCACTACTACAACCTATAGGGTCTCAGTGTCCCCATCCTCCCATCTGTATTGAACCAGATCCTCAGATATACTTTGAACAAGACAAAATTATCTCTTGACCAGACTGAAACGTAAAAACTCATCCTCCTTGGCTTTGTGACCCTAAATCCAGATATATTGTTGTAGACAAATAAAGTCATAAGGGAACTCATGTCAATCACGAAAATCCATATATGGTCTCTAGATCACATTGCCCACATGAAGCCCTGATATCAAGTATATATAATAAATAGGCCCCTTGGCCTTCTTCTCTCAACCAAGGCTCTAACTCCATCTCATAAAACAAGGGTTCCTCACATCAATTTCACTAGGAAACCCCAATCAATGAGAAATAACAACGTTCTTGTGCACCCAACATTGTAATAAAAACACAACATCAATCTCATAATTCTTATGGACCATCCAAGCCCACAACTCTCTGAAATTCTGAGCCAACAAAGTAGGAGCCCACTCAAAAACTATGTGATGCTTCATCATCTTTGCAATTGCACCAATCATCATCCATGGAAACTAACCACCTCCTGAATATGGCAAAGAAAAACATGCAATTCCGAACACCATCATGGTCATCTATTGACAACCAACTTTCCCAGCATCATACAATGCTTAGTAATCAAAATATCCTAAAGCATATCTCACATCTGAAGCATCCCCTCCATATAACCTCTACATGGTATCTTCCCTCTCCTCCTATGTGATATAATAAATAGTCAGACCCCTAACTAGAATTATAGTAATATTATGAACATCCTCCATGGTAATGTTCATCTCCCATGTAGGAAGCCAAAAAGTATTGGTGGAAGGGTTCCACCTCTCTAACAATGCCAGTATAAAATAATGACACCTATGGATCCACTTGTAAAACCTCATGCCACCAAATCCCATTTACTTCAAATGCTTCCAGTCATCATTAGATAAATCCTCTCGGACCTCATCTAACATCAAAGGGATATGGTCTTGTATGGTCAACTTTGCATCTACCTATAAAATACAAACACACAAAACAAACATCAATACTAATGTGATGAAGTTTAAAAACAAACATTCATTTCTAAAGAAGAAATCGAAGCATAAATATCATTTTACAAAATTAACATAAACATTTAAATTTGTATCATGCATAAAAAACAAGCCTTGAATTCAAACAATTTCATAAAAAATCTAGGCTTTCCCTTCAAAAATGCAAACTATTTTTATAAGAGGCGAATCTTTAGCAATTCACCTTAATCACTAGCAATTGAATGAATCGATAGTGATCCCTTCTCAAAAAACAATGGAATCCACGTTCCCTAATACGACATCAACTTATAAAAATAACAATTTTTTTACAAAAACAAAAACAAAATGGGTTAAAAACATACCTCAGCTAACACGGGCTTCCGCTTCTGGCTCGAGGACACCATTTTTCCATGTTTTTTCACCTCAAAAACATGTTTTTCTCACTTTGAAAAGGTCACTTTCACTACACGGTCAAAAATGTGGTAAAAACAAAGTAAATTTGGGTTATTTAACCCCCTTTTTTCACATGATGTAATCACTGACAATTGCCCTAATCACCGATGATTTTCTACAATCACCCAGGATTGGTTTGTTTTGGGCATTTTGCCTACATTGCCTCAAACCATTCCATTTTTACTCCTTACACAATTGTTCAATGTTTGCAAATGGTTTTATTCTTTAAAAAAATTGGAAAAATCAAAATAATCAAATATCGAGATTTACCATTCATCTATGGGAGACAAGCCCTTTGGCCCCCATCACTTGGTCTTCCCATTCGACAACTTTACCTGGTAAGAATCATACGTCCATAGGCATCAATCCCTTTGGCCACCCTATCAATTGATTCTCTAGTACCTTTCTTTGTACCCCCTTCGATTGGGGCATCCTTTTGAAATAAAACAAACTAGTGTTCACTGTATTATGCTACAGTAGAATCACCCATGCCAACACAACCTTTTTTTTATCATTTTTATCTAATGATTTGTAAAAAAATAACTAGATGAAAGGGGAAAATGTAAACACCAAAAAATATACACCCCCTATCTCAATCTCATTTACGATTAAAAAATGACCCCCTTATGACACTCTGTAACATTAAACCACCCATTGGTTCCATTTGAATTAAATTAATTTAAATACGTACCACCAAATCCATAAGTCTAGTTAATTAATTGATTAAATTAAATGGATAAATATCCTCACACCTCACCCGCACACCTCACCATTCTCACTTGGACATCTTCCATAGTTACAAATAACTAGATATTTTACTAACCTTCTAAAAATATCACTCAACCACCCCTAACTTGTCCCTAACCACCTCTCCACACTTAATTAGTTATGATTAACCTAAAAATAAAAACATTCTAAAATCATTCACATCCTCATCCTAACCAACTTGGCCCAAGTTCATGTCTCTCCCACTTCACATCTTAACCTTCTTCGAAATATTCCAGAATCCAGTTGGAAACAGAAGGAAAACCACTGGTTTTGATCACCTCACTAAGATATTCTAAAATCACTGGTGATTTTCCCTATCGCTGACAATCTATATAAGTTTGTTTCCTAGCCTCTTTTTGGGGAATTTTTTTTTTTTGTGTTTTACAGGTAATTTTTTCTCTTCTCCAAGCGTTCAAGAGATCAATTATCTTCAACCAAGCTCCATCACCATTATGCTGCTCCAAAATTGTCAATTTGATCGTCGCATCAATTTTTTTCATCGTTAAATCATCCTTTTTCATTTTCCAACCAAATTGATCCTTCACACAAGGTAATGGTTTTGATTTTATCTATTTTGGTCACTAAAAACTGGTAAAATTGTGTATATATTATTTTTCTTGTCATATATTCTATAAGAATTACTTTAAATCATAGTTTAATTAAGTTTGTGTCCTTGTTTCTGTAGACTGTTAAAATCCACAGTAATCACCTGTGATTGGCATAATCATTGGCGATTCCTGTACAATATTTTTATTTTGCACATTTCCTATAATTTGCCTAACCTTTCTTTTTTGTTTCTGTCATTTTCTAACTTGTTTCCAAACATGGTGATTCCAGATGGCTTTAAGAGGTAATAATTACCCTATTACTGGAATTGACTCTTTTCTCGTTATCTGTCATCCTTTGTACTGGGATCCGTACGAGGTACTTCATGACTTTGAACTTTTTGTAATTCAAGCTACACCCTTTGGTCACCTAGAAGCTATTTTTGCATCAA
Source organism: Taxus chinensis (assembly GCA_019776745.2). NCBI lineage: Eukaryota > Viridiplantae > Streptophyta > Pinopsida > Cupressales > Taxaceae > Taxus > Taxus chinensis. The sequence goes on along the minus strand of CM034155.1, from coordinate 499,995,809 downwards.
CTCAGCGTATCTGAGAGGAAACTGAGGAATTTTGGGATGTGTATTATGAGGCTTAAAGGCTCCAAGAAGACCTTTCATAATATGAATACAACTATGAAGCTAGTTTAGACCTATTGGAAGACTACCACACTACATCCAAGTTTGATACTCATAGTCACATCAACATCCCTGATAATGACACCACACTTGCCCATCTCTATGAAACTCAAGAGGAAGTGTCATATTTCTTTGTAGAAGACTTCATTTCTGAACCTGAATTTGATTTCACTGAGGAGGAAGGCCTAGTTGATTATGTAGTGTCCAACTTCTCTGAAATCTTGTACACGGATCAAGAATCTGATCTTTGGTTCTAGGATTATCCTTAACCTCTTATGTATATGTCCATCTAAATAAGTGACATCAATTGGTCAAAATTTGACTTTATCATATTGTATCATACTTTTATTATCAATAAAAAAATTAATTGTTCTTAAGCAGGTTAATATTCATCAAAGGAAGTGTTTAGGATTCTGGGAACTAGATATTTGTAGACAACCTATCCATTTATCTTACTGATGATATTTTTTAAGAACTTTAATTTCTAGGCTTACATGCAGGGAAAAAAGCCTTGTTCACTTTCTTTACAGAGCACAATACCACACATTGAACATCCACATCACAGGTTTCCCAAAAACCCCACTATACCAAGATTGAGTTATGTTGTTACTCCTTGAAAAAATAAAGTAAATCTAAGGTAAAAACCATGCTCAACACACTAGACATGATGTGAAAAATGACTGGTAGAGAATTTTGAGGAAAGTTCCTAGGGACTTGTGTAAAATATTTCCTATCCAAGTGACAGAAGATGACCATCTCCCTTGATCCATCGAATATTACCAAGATGGGTCTCTAACTATTTTGAGATGAACCATCCAATTATGCTCAGACGATTGACCACCATGGATGGAAAACCAATGGGCTCTGTCTAATGAGGAAACGATGACCATCCAACTATGATGGGATGTTAATCTAATATAGGTTGGACGGAAGACCTATAAACCCATCCAATACACATGTGGCAAATATCCAACTATAATATACATTCGTCTAATTTAGGTTAGATGGTCAACCACTAGCACAAGAAGTCACATCCAATACACATATAAAAACTATGCAACTATAATATAAATTCATCCAATTCAGGTTAGATGGCCAATTGCTAACAATGCATTGTTAAAAAGTAAGTCTTTTCTAATACAAATGTGACAGACATCCAACTGTAATATACGTCCATCTAATTTAGGTTAGACGGTTGAACACTAGCAATACGTCATCCAAAAAAAATATTGTGTGTCCACAAAAATATGTTTGTATAACACCCGTCTAAGTGTGTGAAACCGTTTGAAAAACCACCTGAAAAATTCTCCTTTGACACAAATCTATTTTTCAAATATTCGCCATCATTTCAAAATTCCATTTCGAATATTTGTCGCTCATTCTATAATAATATTTCAGAGGGGGATCTTATAATGAACCCTAAAAGATTGATAAATATAATCAAAGATCTGAGAATACTAAAGATCTAATGGATTGGTATCAACATGATTGATGCAAGGAAGCTCATGGGCATGAGATAGTTGATCAAGATGATGAATAACAACATAAATCTTAGATTATTATGTTGTCCATGGAATAATAAATGCAAGGGATGGTTTGAATGGTATAGAAATCGAAATCCTTAGAGAGAAATATGACGATATCTCTATATTTTGAAGGATGTCATTTTTAAATATGTATATTCCCTTGAATTGATTTGTGATAAGATAGGAATCCCCATAGATGTCAAGGATTTATACAATGAGCATTACAATGGTTTCAAGTCCCAAGATGAGGGATTCATACTCAGGTATGTTGTTTTTGAATTCAAAGTTGATTTTATGAGTGATGGGGATGGGAGTGTCCCAAAGAGGAATGATAATGATTCCCATGCCTCCCCCTTGCTAAGAGTTATACATGTCAAAGAAGAGTGTCATCTTAAGAGGAGAGAACTCATGATCAATGGTATGGTTAGATTCATCAGGGAATTTATCATGAGGAAGATGATTATCAAGGAGGGGGATTTAGCAAGTTGATCAACGATAGTTTTGCCCTTAATAGATTTATGAGAGATGAAATCTAGGTAAAAATTAGTCATAAACATGAGCCATAAAGTGATGTAATCTTTATGCTAGGGTTTGGAATGCATGGTTTTAAGAATATGGAAGATAGTGGTGACATAATTTTTATGATTAAGAAGATAATGGAAAATATTAGAGGTGGCGAAGAAAAGAGTGCAACACAACTTTTTCAGCTTCATTGTAGTGAGTCTCATGATTGTGAAGGGTTTAGTTGATATAATAGACGGTCAAATCCCTACCTATGTCATCACGATGTGCCAACATGGAACCTAAAGCATGATCAGAGGTAGAGACATAAAGATAGAAAGGATTCCATCTGTGTTGAGGGGTAAACACAGGAGAGGATAAGAGATACTTCTTGAGATCATCAAATGATTTTTAGAGATATTCATCCCAATGGAAGTCAATGTATTTACAAAGAAGATGATGGAAATGTTGGAAATAGTATGAAAGTTATGAAATGAAGTGGTGGAATGATTGAAGTTATCCTTGGAGACTGTGAATTTGATTAATATTAGAAGGAGGCATCTCAAGGTGTAGTGCCTGCTTCCCTTTGACACCTTTTGATGCTTATGCTGATACTATGGATTTCATTATAGACATTACTATATTTTGATTTAGTATGCCGCTAGACATTCGATTATGGATTATTGTAGATTTTGATTTGATTATGATGCATGATGATTATTGGAGACACCTGACATGTGGATGATGATATATTATTACACATGGATATTTTATGGATGTTGTTGGATATTGTGTTTTGATCTGGAAAATGAATATTTTATGATACAGATATATTTGTTGATTAAAAATGCAAATGATGTAATAAGTGACTTTGATGTTCTTGTGATTCATTATGTAGTTGTTTTTTGTGATTTTTGTATCATATTGGATGTTCTGATATGGCCATGAGGCCGAAGGAGGTATTTGCATTTTGTAGGTTAAAAATATTGCAACAAAACATCAGGGGATCGGAGACCAACCAGAAAAGAATTATAGGTGACTTCAACACGGTCACCATGACAACTCATTTTATTGTGTTGTGCATTATTTTTATAGAGATTCCCATCGGGGGGAGTCATCTTTATATGTGACCATGGGTTGTGTATTTTATTTTTATGGTTAATGTTTATTTATTGTTGTATGTATTTTATTTGTAATGTGTTATCTTATTTTAATTAATTAATTGTGGAATATTAATATGAGAGATCATATAGTTAAACTTTAATTAAATTAAATTGGGATTTGGAAAGTTATTATTAGAGTTATTGGTTGTTTATAATTAATGTGTAAGAGGTGTAAGAGTTTTTGTAAGTCAAATTTTAGAGTAAGACAAACTCTACCTCCATGGAAATTCGAATTTAACCGTGGGGGCTGTTTTTAGAAGCTTGTGGGACAAGTAAAACTTGTCCCAAGCCTCTAAAATTATGTTACCAACCATACTTATGGTTTAGGATGTGATTTGTGACCTTTATAATGTTTTTTTAATTCTTTTGTGCATGTTTTAATTGCACTTTCTTACATTTTTAATTAATTGTTGTCCCTTGAGGTGTGGGTTGTTTTTGAGTGTGCAAGTAACTTGTCATATTTTCACCGACCTCTTTATTGTGCTTGGGAGAATAGAACTTTGTCTATTGTGTTTGAACTAAGGATGTGTGATGTGGCATCCTACATGGATCCATATCATCCTATTCTTTCCCTCTTCTATATATTTGAAACTCCCTTCTTGTTTTCGGTTGTTGAATCATTTTTGCAATTCTTCCCTAGGAGCGCATTTTCTTGGAAAGCTTGTTGTTGGAGCTGTGTCATTGTCTTGGAAAGCTTGTTGTTTGGAGCTGTGTTATTGTCTTGGAAAGATTTCTATTGGAGTTGTGTTTTTGTCTTGGGAAGCTTGTTGTTGGGAAGCAAATTCACCATGGAGAGGTAGGAATTTAACTCTCTTTTATTTATGTTATTTTCTTATGGTGTTGTGTGGAAAATGCATGCTTGTTTTATTTTTTTCTTGGTTGGGTAGACTGCCTTAGGGAGGTGTAGGAGAAGGCTATGGGGAATTCTTGTGGGCAGGCATAAGGGAATGCCATTGGCATCAGAATTTTGTGGAGGGAGTTTTGGGTTTGGGATCCACCATGGAAAATAAATAGCTTGCATTTCTTACTTTGTGGGGGGCATAAGGAAATTTGTGGGGGGCATAAGGAGAGAATCTGTGGGGGGTATAAGGAGGGATTCTATGGGGGGCATAAGTAAATGTGTGTGATGAATTACTTGGTGGTTTGTATTTGGTGGATGCCCAATTCCCAATTGGGAGGAATAAGTAGCTTCCCCCATAGGCATTACTCCTTTGTCTTGCAAGATCAAGCCTGAGTTTTATTTTGATATGTTTTAAATATAGTTGTGAACTGCTATTTGCTTTTGGTGTTACATTGTGTTTTATAAAGGAAATTTGTATGTGAAAGAATGTTGTGTCTGGAAGCCAATTGTTTTCATGGTTGAATTGCACCTTCTATTGCATTTTGGTTGGGGCTCAGGGGTCAATGATGAAGGAAGGCTTCTCCTTTCATTGGATGTCTTGGTTGGGTGGAGAGCGTTGCATTTCCCCCTCTTTGTTGTGATCATTTGGATAAGAAGAAAATGTGCATGTTGCTGTCCTGGAGCAAAGAAAAAGATACAGTTTGACAGTCCTTTGAGGAAACACATTCATTGTAATCCCTTTCCCACTTGTTTTGGATGAGATTGTATCATGTATTTGTGAAAGAAATATGTATATAATTTGATTATGGAGTTAGGTATTCGAATTGTAAAAGACATTTAATTTTTGTTCTGTTCATTAGAAAGATATGGAATTCTATTATTGCTTTCAAGAAATGGAGGAATGTGAAGATGTAAAATTTTATAAATGAAGTCAATAAAGAATTGTAATTTCATCTCTTATATTGCATTGTTGTGATGAAATGAGAATATCAAATTGTGATTTGAAGTTCTGTTATTTGCAAAGGAAAGAAAATGCATATAAAGGAAGAATGTTGCTTATTTCTTTTAGAGAAAAATAAATAAATATGAAATTGAAATCAAAATTTCATCGAGTTTATAATAGTTGATTTAAGTCATTTATTTGCATTTGATTTGTCTAGAAACTATAAATCACACTTAAATGATAAAATTTGATCATTCGCATTGTGACTTTTAAAACTGGTAAATTCAAATAAAATGCATAGTTTAGACCTGCACATTTAAATCAACTTAGAAACCTTAAAATTCAACATGATATAATAGCAATGAACTCAATGGAAAAATAAGATTTAATAGAATAACTTGAACCATTACAAAATTGAGCTCAATCTCTTAATCAACCATTTTCTGTCATTGTTGGAAAAATTCAATTCAAAATCAATTGAATAAATTCACCCTCCTAAAACACTTTGAACCCTCCCCAAATCAATTCTCCATGTCCTTTTGGCATGTTGAGAGAAGGAGGAGATCTATTTTAATCAAATTTGGCAGTTAGAAATTACCAGCCCGCTAATTAAAAGCCTGCAGATCCTTTTTGCAAAATTGACCCCTTAAAATTTACCAAAAAGTAGAATTTATGTTTCTTGTGCAAAGAGGGCATCGAGATTTTTCTGAAAAGTCCTTGTTTTCCCAAAACCGAGTTTTCTAGCTCAAGTTATGGCACTTTGAAATTTTTGTGCCTTGGCGGTTAAATTTGGGAAAATTTTCCCTGGTGAGCCCGCAACCCAAAAATTTCCCAATAAATTGTCCTTAGAAAATTTTCAAAAATTTGGTTCGGGAAAAAAATTTCATTTCACTCTGTTGGCCCGTAGCCAATCAAAGGCTTCCACGTGTCCTCACGAGGCAATGGCGGAGGTGCGGAAACTTTTTGCCCTTTGAGTTTTTTTGAAAATTTTGGAAAATTTTTCCATTTCTCCCCGCCAACCCGCAGCAAATCAGAGGGTACCACGTGGCACCTTGGGGGGTGGTAGTAAAGGTTTGGGTGAAATTTTTCTTTTTTTCCACGTGGGGAAAGGTTTCAAAATCCGCCCTGCAACCTGCGAACCCGCCAAAGGAGTTTTCCCCTCCTCTTGACATGTGTCCCCCTTGGGGAAAGTTTGATCCCAACACTCCGCCGGACCATATCTTGAGTTCCCGAAGGAGTTAGGAGGAATTATTTATATCACCGGAAAGGTAAGAAAGTTTCCTATCCAATAGGAATGGTTTAGGAAATTTTTAGAAGCATTAAGTGTGTGAAAACACTAGTTAAAACTCTAATCATGTTAGAGAGTGGGTATGGGGGTAGATTTCTCCCTAAAACTAACTAGAACATTTAACCCTAAAATTTGAACCTTGTGAACTTGATATTAGTTAATAAAGGAAACTTGTATTTTGGTAAATGGGTTTTGTTATGGAACCTACCAGTGGCAAACTGTTGTCTGGCAACTCAGTTGTGTTCACCCCTAAAAATAAATAAAAATTATTCCATAATTTTTCTAGCTAACCTTAGGTTGTTTTCTTGTGTCTCAAGTGGTTGTTGAAACGGGCATCATAGTTTGGTATCAGATCACTGGTTCAAAGGATTCGACCATTGGTCACACTAGAAAAATTGAGACATGAAAACTGAAACCTAGTACACTTGTAAATCTAGAAAACAACTTAGCAAGAATTTGTATATTTTAGTGAACATGGAAGTTGTGTAAAAATTAGCAAAATGAACTAACTCTCGCTATGGTCTGTGCAGGAGGCTCAGACGGAGTGAGAGAAACCTTCACAAAGACTCAAACTCACCACCACCATCACCACCAGATCAGGGTGTAGCAGCTATTTTACCTCAGATTCTACAGACCCTTTAGGATGTTAATGCCACTCTACGCGGAGGATTAGGAGGAGGACATGTAGCTAGTCATGATAGAGCCCCTTTTATCGAGGGTCAGGTATCTCCTCAACACAACAAGGAGCATATAGGAGAGAAATCCCATGCGGAGTCAGTCAGAGTAGAGTCACCACCTAGGATACAGGGTGACAGAGTTCTAGAGCATAGAGAGAGGTCTCGAAGCCCTAGGCTTAGGGATGATCATGTAGAGAGACCTAGAGGCCGACAGACCACATCTGCAAATCATATCAGGGAAATCCTAAAGCTTCGGCTCTCACATTACTCAGGTGATACAAGTGGATTTTAGGTAGAGGCCTGGCTAGTGAGCTTGAGTGGTTACTTCAAGCTTTGTCCTTGTTCTAGCAACACGAAAGCTCGTGTTGCAATCCATCTACTAAGGGATGGAGAACGAGTATGGTGGAGGACAGAGGAGCAGAAGCTCCATGTAGATTAAGATACAGTGACTTGGGAGCTATTTGAGGAGAGATTCAGGAGTAGGTATTTTTCACAGAGGTTCATATAGTAGAGAATTGATGAGTTTCATGACCTCTGACAGGATTCTCTTTCTGTAGCAGAGTATGAGAGTAGATTTCTAGATCTACTTCAATATGTAGAATATATGCAGGATGAGAAGGTGTGGATTCACAGGTTCATCTGGGGCTTGAATTTAGATATTGGAGGGGCATTGCGGATCCACTATCTACAGACATTAGCAGAGGCCATCGAGAAGGCCTATATTGTATAGGAGACTCGAGGTAAGACCCAATAGGCTAGAGACCGAGTCCAGACCTGTTTATAGCAGATGTAGGATGGTAGATCGAGAGGTTTCATACCTCTTCCTCATCGTTTCCAGGGTACAACACAGTCATCCTTTAGGCCACAAAAAAAAAATGCAAGAACAGTCCCACCAACCTCATAGACCTCCATAGAGAGCTGATGCACAGAGAGGTCAGAATATGGGGCCTCCTCCTAGGGTTTCCATCAGGACACAAAATGGACCTAGAGCTCAATCAGCAGGAGCTTGCCAGCAGAGGCCACAATAGACCATAACTGGATCATTAGGATCCACACCATAGGCTTCTAGGGCACCAACTGGAGTTACTACTCATTGAGGTGGATCAGGAGGATGTTTTGGTTATGGAGTTACTGGAAAATTTTGGAGAGATTTCCCACATAACCCTAACAACAAGGGTAAGGCACAAATTTCAGAGCTGACTATTAGTGACATAGGACGTAGCCACAGGATTTATTTTTACGGTTGAGAACTGCCAGGCAGAGCATCAGAGCACAGTCATTGAGACCATAAGTAGCATTAGTGGTATTCCTACCTCTGTACTATTTGATTATGGTTCTTCTGATTCTTTCATTGCACCATCTTTAGTAGAGCGATGCAGGTTGGTGGTAGTTAGGTAGGGTATTAGTTGGGATGTTGAGATGGCTTCTAGAGACAAGATCTCTGTACACTACTTAGTTAAGGAGTGTGTGGTGGATTTGGGACCTTTCACCACTACCTTAGATCTTTGTATCCTTCCTTTGGGCTCATATGGAGTCATCTTAGGTATGGATTGGTTAATTGCACATAGGGCCAGAATGTATTGTTATCACAAGACCATATCTTGTGCAGATGTGTAGACACCAAAATTAGGTCACACTCCACTTTTGTACCTCGACCAATAAGCACCCCTTTATCACATTCACCTAGCCATGGCCCCCTCCACATCACTAGTATTAATTTAATTAAATTAATGTTTTACCCTCACCATATTTATTATTTAAATATCTTATTTAAATAATATCCACACAAACAATTCACCCAGACACCTCATCAAGTTAACTCACCTTAAGACCTATTCTTAGCAAGTTACCATAACTAACTAAGACTTACCCAAACCCTAAAAATCAATGCCTACACTACCTCTAACCACATTACCACATGCTCACAGAATCTCCCATTCTAATTTGTGGGATAACGGAATGAGATCTAAGGAAATCAAGAGGATCTCCCTAAGTTTAGCAAACCTAGAAATCCCACCTTGACCGACGTCGGTTACCCCTAACCACCGCGAGTTAAGCCAGACTGCCGTTGGTTACCCCTTTTAACCCCTAAAATACCTTATTCTCAAGGTTACAAAACATTGGGAGCAAAAAAATTGACGAGCAAGAATGAGATCTCAAAAGATAACACATCTTCAGAGAGTCAACTCCAGCAAGAAATCACATCTAAGGAAGAAGGTTGAACATCTCTTACACAGCCATCCCAGCCACATTCGGATCTACCCAAGAAAAAGAGGAGTGTGCATACAACAAATGCAGAAGATTTTCTTCAATTGGTGACCACTTACAGCCTTCAAGCTCATCATCAACACCTCCATCCTTCACATAGAAACTTTTAGAAATGAAATCCAAGTGTAACATTGTACTTTCCTAGTTATTTCCTTGCATCATTATTTTATCGCACATTGTTCATCTTGCTTATTATTGAATATCTCCAACATTTTACACCTTTGTAGATCCAACAAAACCTTACTAAAACCTACTCCAGTCACCCATTACCTTGTCCCGACCAACCAAAATCCTTTGTGCAATCACAAGGAGGACCAAAATCCCATTCTGTGATGTTCCCAGATTTCATAGTAACCGACGCCAATTATACCTAACCACGGTCGGTCACACCTGACCGACGCCGGTCTTTGTGTTTTCCCATACATCTTTGGACAGAGACCTACTCATCTAATTTTACCTCACCCTCACTCACCTGTGACCTACCTAAGACCTTTAATAGACCTGCAATACCCAAAACCAACCATTTGACCTGTGGATTCTAGTCTAGCTTAGCATGTTAGATTAGATCTTGTTCTTATTGTGTTTTTAAGTGAGATACCTAAATCATTTTAAAAATAAAAATAGGATTTACCTTGTTTTTAGAATTAATTTGTTTAAAACAGTGGACTGATAGCCTTCTAGGAAGTATTATACTTCCCAGATCTAGCTAACGCTAGGTAGTTCACTGCCCATATTGTATAGTGCTATTAGGTGGTCCTTTTTTCATTACAGGTAGTTCCCTATAGCCAAAAGGAATCTCTCACGATCACCCGTGGATTCAGAATTCATACACACATAGCAACCCATCAACCGCTATTTGAACATGTGTTCCTCCTACGCCCATTACCCTATCTATTTCAAAAACAATTCAAAGAAACGATCTAAAAAAAAAGTAGAAACATTTTGGCAAACCTGGTGGGACCCATTCAGGGTTCCTTGCATTCATTAATTTTTTAGGTGAAAATTTGCAAAAAAATTTCCTCTCCAAAAGGTTCTTACATTTAAATTTCTCCCCTTGGAATCATCTTTTCTTCTATTGTCCAAAAGGAATCGTACTTTGGTGCTTAAAATGAACATTTCTTCCCTTTCATTAGCATTGCATTAGTGAAAGATCATACTTTCTCCTATTCCTCTTATTGTGTCATTGAATTCCATTTTTGATTTGGGCTTAAAATCATTGCATTCCATTCTAATTTTCTACACGAGATCACATTAATTGAGGGCAACCTATACGCTTGAATTCATTACCAGCTGATGGTGCAAAAACAAATCGTAGAAAAGAACTTTTATCCTTTTCTCTTTCTCTGAGTCTTACCAAACCTCAAAAAAATTGAAAATACATACATTCTTAAACATCATCTTACCTGGAAGAAGCTATAGGTGATCACATGATCACGGTGCAGATGGCACTCAGCTCGCTGCTCTGTCGAGTCATACTTCAGAGTGTAGCCCGCCCTCACCATAACATCACCTGAAACCTCTCCTTGTAGATCTCTTTTTTTGTAGGAAGCCATCCTCACCAAAAAATCTATTTCACAATTCATGTGTCATTCGCTAAATAGCATAAGCTGAACAAACGTAGTAGAATAGGCACTCTAGGAACATTCTTTCTTAGTGTTTCTGCTTGACTTGCGTTTTGAGGTGAAAGATCACGTTCATCACTTTTTTTTATCCTTACATGCTCCTCATCATAGCTGGTGTATTCTGGCTTCACCTGAGTGTTCCTGGGCCATATCACCATCATTCCTAGAATTCTATGTTTGATTCTACATCAAATTTTAATGCACAACCAATTTTTCTCATCATTGTTTCAAGTTCACAGTGACCGTCATCGGTTATCTCTAACCGACATCGGTTAAATCCAACCGGTGATGGTTACAGGTCCTTTTTCTCACCTACTCGAAAGGACAGTCTCAATTCACTTATTTCCACTTTCATAGTCTCTGTCACAGTCATTGTTTTCACTTTGATGTCTTACACATCTCCAGATTTGACATTTTGGTTAGATTCAGCCTTCTGCCTCGTTGTTTACTCATTGTCCATTTTTTTTACAGTGACCGATAGTGGTTACCCCTGACTGACGTTGGTTTTCCCTAACCAGCATCAGTCAACCTGTCTCACATTCCACCTACCATTTATTACTTCATCCATTCTTATTTATTATCAGATTCACCTGTTCATACTATTTTCTGTATTATTTATAAAGAAGCAACCCCACCTGACCAGTATTGGTTCACATTGTATTGACCCGAAGACAAGTGAACGTTCTTGTGTTCCACACCAGTCACCAACCAATTCCACCTAGTCCTTCACCACCCTCTATTTTATTGCCATCCATGGATCCTATCCAGCCTACCAATATCGCTACCGGAGATGAGGAATTTACACGACTCCTTGACCAAAATCCTACAGCCTTGCAGTTTTACCTCTCCCACTCGTCCACTCGAGACGCCTCGGGTCAGTTCATATACGACATGCCCTTATCTATCCCCCCAACTCTAACACCCACATTTGCATCAGCTCCATCTGGTTTCACGCTTCCCGCTTCCACTTTACCTCCAGTCGTTTCACAGTTAGGTCCTATATCTACTATGACTGCTGCATCTATTACCTCTGTAGCACCTATTACATCTACTGTAATCTTGGAAACTACCCTAAACATGACCTCATCTACCCCTAATGTCTCATACGCACTTGTAGCTATGTTCCCACCTCTAGTATCGGTGACCCCTACCACATTTCAGAACGTAGTTCTTTCCATTCCACAATCACTAGCCCCTATTGCCACGACCCTTCCTCCCCATATACATACTACCAACAACCACCTATTTCTTCTATTGTTTATTCTAGGTACATACCCCCTATTTCATTGCCTTCTTCTCCACCACCTTACATGGCATCCCCATACACTAGAATGCCCCACCCATTATACACCCAAAACCAACCTCCTCACACCATAGGAGGCATCCAATCGTCACAACCCACCAATGACCTAATTAGATTAATGATGGATAAGATGCAAACACTGGAGGCATCGGTCTTTGGATCCTGTAACACTCTCACTTATAATGAGATTTGTAATGAACCTTTTCACCCATCCATTCCCATCCGTTCATACCATGTGCATTGGGAAATGCCTAAATTCAACCGCTTTAATAGTAGGGAAGACCCTCAACAACATTTTCTCTCATTTAAACATGGATGTTATCTGATTGCTCATGATGATGCCTTACTTTTGAGAAATTTTCCCATGTCCCTCACTGGACCAACATTAGATTGGTATAGTGGGTTACCCAAGCACTCCATATTTTCATTCAATCAGGTAGCCCAAGCTTTCTTGGATCATTTTTCTATCAACATCGCCAAGAACTTTACCATGACCAATCTATATTCCACATGTCAGTATGAGGATGAATCTATCATAGATTTTGTCACTCGCTGGCGTAGCTTGATCAATCAACTTACCTTTAAACTGCCACAAACCGCACTCATCGAGATCTTCACATGAGCTTGCGCGAGACATATCTCCCCGACCTTGCAGGTCCAAACTTTCAAAACATTCGATGAGGCATTTACTATGGCATGAAAGTTAGAAATTTGGGTTATCGAAGAGAAGAAAATATAATTACGAAATAAGAATTTGGCATTCAAGTCGACATAAACTTATTCTTCCTCCAAACCACCAACCAATTATTCAAAGGCTAAAGGTACCACAAATGCAGTGGTACTATAAGCCGGCCCGGCTCATCCATCTAATCAAGCTACAGCTCCATCTAATCTATCAGCCGTACAAGCTTTTTGATTTAGACAAGAGTAGTGAAAATAGACCGCAATTGGGGAACCTTACTCTTCTATTTTAGAAAAGCTTATCAAAGCTCATGCCATCACCTTGCCACCCATAAAACCACACACTGGTTTTGACCCCACTTGCCCCATGCCCATGTGGTATAAGGAACAATATTTCTATAATTACCACCGAGTAAAGGGTCATAGTGATGGAAACTACATCACTTCTAAGAACATTGTCCAGGAAATGCTTGAGAAAGGCGTGTTGACTTTGGATAATCCCAATGCCACCCCTAACAAAAATCTACAAATATTTTAAAAACCATTTCTGAATCATGCCCCTTCATCCAATCAAACTGATGAGAAATCCACTCATGATACCCATACTCGTGAGTTTCATGCGATCTTTAACGAGGTACATGTCGCATCTCAATCACTTCATATCCCTTCTATAGAAGAAATCCTAGCCTGAAATTATCCTTCTATAGTGGAATCAATCGTCATTGTTCCTTCACCAATAGAAGACCACCCTTCATCTCCTACATCACCTACAAAGGAGTCTTCTACTAACATTTAGACCATCTCACCCCTAGCTTCTCCACTTAGAGAACCTTTACCTACAATACCTCCTCCATCCACAGAGGAGCACCCATTACCTCATCCACCTAAAGAGGAGCACCTATCTGTTCCTCCACTTATAGAGGAACTCCCATCATCTCTTCCACCCATTATAGACCTAGTAGAAATGCCTTTGCCTCTCGGAGAACATTCTCCATCTGCTACCCAAAATCCAACAGAATTACTTTCAGCTCTCTTACCCACAGAAGCTAAAGCTGGCCAATTCCCCGTCTCTAAGATGCATTTTATAGGAATTCCCATTAGGTCCTCACCAACTCCACCCACAGACGTGACGTTCTCACATTTGGTGGATCACTTAGATTATGTGGATAGAGCTTTGTTATGGGGGTGCCTCTTACTTCTGGTCTCAACACAAATGTAGAGATCCCTCAATGATACCTCCACTATCTACCCACACACATTTCCACCTATCAAACCAAATACAACCACTATTGTCATGGCCCCTTCCATGATACCCGTTAGCAACCACACCATAACCTTATCCATAGCCTAACTTGTACCTAAATCCAAACCTATACCCACAACATTTACTTCCACTCAACCCATTACAACTTTAGGGGTCACCCCGAACACCGACCTTACTCATCCACCTATTAAACTATATTTATCTACATCCTCCAATGTCAATACCACACCTACTTCGATACCCAAACCCAAATAGCAAACTCGTCAACCTCCTACCCCTACCGCACTAATCACACCTACACTTCCCCCATCTACCTTAAGACCTCAGCTGCCCATCAGGGTTAAGTACCCTTCACCCATTCATAACCTAATAACACAACCACCCATTCCGGCCTCACAAATCTATAACCTACCTAGTCACACAACATGAATCATAGCCACACCTACAACCTCTTTACCACCAATACCTCTGATACCTTCAGGTGTTACTTCACTACCCACTACACTTCAGTCATTGTCCCTCACACCCCAAACACAACCCGTGTCATCTACCTTCATAGCACCCCCGTTATTCCCATGGGTAACTCGCCCTCTTCCTCCATCTTCTTTTCCTTCTAGACCTCATACACCCACATCACCTTTACCTAAGAAGGTACAACCTAAAAAAAACCCCACTACCCCACAACAAGGTAGTCACAACAACCCCTCATCCTTCTAACCATTTGTCTACTCTACCCCTACCTAAATGAACCCGATTGATACCTCAAACCACACCGGCACCTAAACCCATAGCTCGACCCGTTCCTGCTCTTCCAAAAAAAATTCCTAGACAACCAACTACACTTACACCCAAACCCACATTCACTTCCCGTTTTGATCCACTAGCAAGGTCCTATGCCAAGATTTTAACCAACCTCCTAGAGACCTCTGTCATCACATTACCGCCACTCGGACCTTATGACCCCCTCAAACCCAAGCCAAAAGGGTTTGATGATACTAAAATTTTCACATACCATCGTGTGCTAGGACATGATGTGGAGAACCACAAGGCCTTAAAAACTGTCCTTATCCAATTATGTCCACCTGAAACCAACTTTGATGACGATGACCTTCTTAACAAGGACCCTGCTTCACCTACACCCATTCCTGCACTATCCCCTCAACAAAAACAACCTCCACCATCACAGCTCATAGAACCACATACAAAATTTGAAATTAACATGGTTCACATAAGAGAACTTGCCACACCACCACCCAAATGTTGTTTTTCCCAACTGACCTCAGCGGGTTTTTCTCCTCCAGTAGGTTTTTTCCCTTCATGTTGTTATACCACTTACCCTACACTGAATCTGTTTGACAAATTCCCTCAAATCAACATGGTACACGTCACTACACGTGCGCAGAAGGGAAAAGAAAAGGTAGCTGATCCACCAACCAATCCCATACCCAACATACCATCTACACCCATACCTAAAGTAACTATCTGCGGCCCCGCATACCCCATTTCTAATGGCGTTACACATCACACCATGCTCAAACAATTACACCAATCTCCCCTCAAAATTTCCTTATACGACCTCATCCAAACCTCGGAATCCCATCGTCAAGCCCTCATGGAGGTTCTTCAATCTATTGAGGTTTTACCCAATGACCCTATACTCGTAGCTTCCATTATTACACCCCATCACGTAGCCTCTCTCACCAAATTACCACCCTCATCCCCACCTCACCTTTCTCACCAAGTGGCCTCTCTCAGCTTCTTAGAGACGGAGATCATGCCCTACCAAAATGATGACCTAGACCTAACCCTATTCATCTTTGTACACATTGATGACATATGGGTATG
Organism: Taxus chinensis; assembly: GCA_019776745.2. NCBI lineage: Eukaryota > Viridiplantae > Streptophyta > Pinopsida > Cupressales > Taxaceae > Taxus > Taxus chinensis. The sequence goes on along the minus strand of CM034155.1, from coordinate 499,979,791 downwards.
CCGTGTGATGATTAATGGAGGCTCTAGCATTAAAATCATTTCATCCCATGCATTTGATCAAATGAACATACCTGACAATTACATGCACAAACATCTGGTCATGTTACATTCATTCAATGATGCTATCACCTCCACCCTAGGCATTGTCATCCTACATGTTCATGTGGGCCCCCACACTGTTCCAGAATTGTTTTATGGTTTGGAGGGGGAATTCCAATATAACTTTTTACTTGGTAGAACCTAGATTTGTGTCATGGGTTGCATTCCTTCCACTTTACATCGTTGTGTAAAGTTTGAACACGAAGGACACACTTATACCATTCCAGCTGACCCATCACCTTTCAAAACATGCAACATGCTTTACCTACCCAATGATCTACTCATACCCGTTAAGTCATCTACTTCCGCGACCAATACTACTACACCTACACCTACACCCACACCTACCAATACAGCTAGACCTATAACCTCCATGGTTGACCCATTAGCTTCCCAATCTGTTAACACCACCTCTGCATCGACCTCCGACACATCGTCCATACCAACCACTAATCCCTTGGAAGTTGTTTTCAACACCTCACTCTGGGTGAGTATCACCTATATAGTGTCAACACATTCCTTACTCTATGTGAGTATGGGATCCTTCACCAACACCCTCGCTGTGATCACTATATAGGAGAATGCCTCCTTTATGGTCCTCCTCATCTTTTTACGAGTCTCACCTATGGGGGACTTGATATTACCACTTACACACCTGAACAACCATCACAACCCCACCCATTTTTCACTGACTTCCAATCATTTACTAATCGTTGTTTCACTCACACCTTCTTGCACCACTGTGCGTGGAAGGGTTTTGGTTTTGGCTTTTATGAGCAAGGACGACATACAATTATTCCATGTACCACCCGAAAACATAATGACCAGAGTGGTATCGGTTTCCCCGAACCTTCCACCAAACAAGCCCACATTGAACCCATTATGGACCCTAACCCTTCTCCACCTTCATCACCACTCTCACCGATGGAGTTGATGGATACCAAATCTATCCCTCCCAAAAAAAAAAATTCATAAACACCATTTCCTTGGGGCCTCTGACTTATCAACGTGAAGGCGAATCCCCTTCTACTCTCCCATTCCTGTACCCTGAGATGATCGACGATGACACACCTACCATTAATGTCATTTAATGTCAGGATGATGAATCCATACTCACCTACCTTGGTGTGGAAGACTCATATATTCATCAGTTGTTACCTTCTGAGACGAAAACCATGTTGAATGAATCGATTATCGAGATCAACATTCATACTCAGGGCGACCCGCACATCCTAAAGATCAGACAATCTTTAGATACTGTTGAGCAAGAGGCCATCACTTCTTTTCTCTGAGATCATAACCATGCTTTCACTTGGTCTTACGTAGACATGCCTGGTATTGACCCCACCATAGTGGTCCATAATATCATAACTGTTCCCGATGCCAAACCTATCAAACAAAAGCTGCGAAAAATGCACCCATGCATTGCCCTTCTTGTCAAAGAGGAGCTTTAGAACCTTCTTTCCATTTCCTTCATCTTACCCATTGATTATCCTTGCTAGATTTCTAACATCATCCCTATCACTAAGGCGACAAGGGGACTCCGTATTTGTACAGACTTCCGTGACCTCAACCTCACCTGCCCGAAGGATGATTTTCCCTTACCCGGTATTGATCAACTAGTTAACCTTACCGCGGGTCACGAGATGCTCTCCCTCATGGATATTTTCTCAGGTTATAACCAAATTTTTCTTGCCCCAGAAGATCAGCACAAGACTGCATTCATTACCCCTTGGGAGACCTTCTGCTATTGAGTCATGTCTTTTAGCCTTAAAAATGCTGGTGCTACATATCAGCATGCTATGACTTAAATTTTCCATGATGTCATGCATTGAATATTGGAAGATTATGTGGATGATCTCTTGGATAAATCTAAACATCGTGCTAAGCATCTCACCATCCTCAAAACCATCTTTGACCACCTCATTAAATATTGTGTCCACCTTCAACCTAAAAAGTGTGTTTTTGTGGTTCTCTCAGGAAAACTCCTGGGGTTTATTGTTTCCCTCCATGGTATAGAAGTTGACCCTACCAAATTCAAGGCTATTCTCGAAATGCCTCCACCCACTAACCTCAAACAACTCCATAGCCTGCAAGGTAAATTTCAGTCCATTCGCCATTTCATTTCACAATTATCTGATCAGTGTCAACCATTTCACCATCTGCTTAGGAAGGATGTCACCTATAACTGGGATGATGATTGTCAAAAAGCTTTTGAGGCCCTAAAACAATACCTTCTCCAACCACCTGTACTCATTCCACCTAAAGATGACCAACCCTTTTACCTATACATCTCAGTTACCGATCACTCCTTGGGAGCCATGCTCGCTCATCGTGATGAACAACATAGGGAGAAGGCAGTTTATTATATAAGCCGTACCCTTCTAGACTATGAAACCCGATACACTCACCCTAAAAAATTTTGCTTAGCCTTAGTTTTTGTTGCCACCAAACTCCATCATTACCTACTCAACCACAAAACCTATGTTGTGACCAACACTGATCCTTTACACTTCATGTATGCCAAACCCTATCAAAATCAGCATGCCGCATGATGGTTTATGCTTTTAGCTAATCTTGACATTGAATTCATTCACAAAAAGTCCATTAAGGGCCAAGCTATCGCCGACCAACTGGTTGATGCACCTATTTCTGGGGACCAACCCTCTAATTTTGACTTTCCTGATGAATCCATTGCTACCCTTTCCCTAGACGAACCCCCTTACCAAATGACATTGTTCTTTGATGGTTCCAAGTGTCAGTGTGGGGGTGGAGCTGGTGTTATCCTGGTTCCTCTAGATTATGAACCCATGCCCTTATCATTTACAATCGACTTTGAATGCACCAACAATATCACTGAATACGAAGCACTTGTATTGGGTCTCATGACTGCCTATGCCTTAGACGTTAAGTCCATTAATATCTTTGGTGATTCTCAACTGGTAATAAACCAAGTCAATGGTGTTTATCAGTTTCATAATGAAATACTTCAAGAATACAAGCATTACTTTGGCATCATGTTGACTACCTTTAACCGCTATAAAATTCAAAACGTTCTGCGATCCACCAATAAATTCACGGATACCATGGCATGCCTCGCTTCTCAAATACCCACTTCACCTGATGATTTAGAAATCTTTATTACCGTAAAATGCATACCGAGACATTCTTACAAATATTATTGTATTAACCTGGTTCACGCTACCTCATTGAACACACCAAATCTTTGGTATATGCAGCTTGTGGACTACCTTTTCCTTTCTATTTTGCCTCCTGATCTCACACCTAATGGACAATGCGCCTTTCTCAAAAGGACCTCTCATTATGTGGTCATGGGTGGCCTTCTCTATAAACATGGATTTGACGGTATTCTCCTATGATGCCTATCAATTTTTGAGATTCCTTAGACCATCAAGGAGGTTCATGATGGCATATGTGGAGGTCACTTTAGTGGCCTTTCCGTTGCTAAGCGTATTCTCCGCCTAGGCTATTACTAGCTGACACTTAACCATGATTGTTGAAACTATGTCAAACGCTGCGTGAAATGTCAACAACATTCTAACCTTCATCATACACCTATTCATGCCTTACAGATCACTCAGGACCTTTAGCCCTTCTCTCAATGGGGTTTGGATCTTGTTATCCAAAATGAACCCCTGCTCATTTTTTGGCTAACTCCTCTCATTTTTTTTTCTTCCTTGTGCCTTAGATGAATATTTTTTCTTTTTAGGCACCCAATACCTTCTGTAAATGGCACCATTGGATAGAGCTCCTTCTCAACTTTCCAGAATGGTAAAGTTTTCCTCCTAACTCCATGTATTTTTGAAGTTATGGCTTGTCGGAGTTTTTGTGGGAACTTTTCCCTAGATAGGCCCGCCAACCAATCAAAACCTACCACATGTCCTTGAGCGGCGGGAGGCGGAGGCAACAACTTAGAATTTTTTCACCAAGTATTTGGCTGGGCGCACCAAGAAATATTTTTAGCCCGAAGGCCCGCCAGCCAATACGAAAGCAGCCCACGTGTTCCAGAGACCCATCAGAGATTGGAGCGGAAGGGAGGAGTTGGGAAATTTTCCCGAAGGTTGGCGCAATCGAATTTTTCAGCCCTAAGGCCCACTGACCAATCAAAACCTGCCACGTGTCCTTGGATTGGCGAGAGGCGGAGGCGCGGAAGGAATTTTTCCCTTTCACCCAACTATGGAAAATAATAGCAATGTAAGTCTGCCCCCGATGGCCCACGCCAATGAAAAGTTGCCACATGTCCATGTGGCTGGCGAAAATCTTAAGGCGGGTCCGCAGTAAGGGAAAGAATTTAGAGTTCAAGACCGAGCCAATGAGAAGGCATGCCACGTGTCCTATTTGGGGAAATGGTCGGTAGATTGATGGTAAAATTGGGAAGCATGCACCCTTGAGGGCCAATCAGATCATGCCATGTGGCACTGGGAGCGTTGAGCGGCGGGAAAATTTCAAAAAAAATTCCTGACAATTCGAATTTTCTTTACTTTTTCCCTAAATGTTCAGAGGGGCATAACTTTCGATCCAAAGCTCAGTTTTTCACGTTCTTTATATCATTGGAAATATGGTGAAATTATCTACACAATTATGGGCTTAATTTTGCATTTTGATAGAGGATTGTGTGAGAAAATTAGAAAATGCCTCTAGCATGTGGAAACCAACAGAAATGACATTTCAACTACCATTTCTAAATGAGGAATGGCTCGCATTCTCTCCCAACATGGTCTAAAACATTGGGAAGTAGATTTTTTAAGGGAATCCATGTTGTTTTAAGGTAATTTGGTTGGTGGTTGAAAGCTCCTCTCACGTTTTATCCATGTTTCTCTCTCTTGAGCTCAAATTCGCATTGTAAAAGCCAAAATTGGCTCATTTTTTAACAAGTTGGACATATTTTCTTGCTCTGAAACCTCTCTTTTCTTCCTCATTAGGTGGATTTGTGGATTTTTTACCTTTTCATACAACTACACAACACCCCTTTTTGCCTCCTAGCCGTTGTAATGCACTGTATTGAACCTGGAATGATAATGTATGCTCTGTGATTGAATTTTTTCAATTCTTTCATGTGTTTATCATTGTCTCCTGATCTCTCATTACATTTTGGCAATCTGTGCATGTTTTGTGTTGTATTTTCTTATGAATTGTGTATATCTTGCATAATATATGTCTACTACTCCTTTGGTGCATCACATTAATTAGACTAGGTTTATTTTTTGCATTTTCTCAACCTTGTCTCCTTGGAAAAGTTAGATTAGGTTATAGGTAAACCCTCTGCAAAATGTTGTGCACACCTGAACAGAGGAGTTGAGGAACCAACCTCTAATCTGGAGGATCTTTTCCAGTCTTGCAAGTCCCACACTTGTGTGAAAAGATCCAATGTTGTGTAATCACACTGGATGCTAAAATGTCAACTAGATATCTGATAGGACATCCAAAGGGTGCTGCTGATTTGCACTAATAGTTTTGGCATGCCCCCCGTGGGACCTTAGTGGTCTTCGTCTTCATTGCAACAAAATTGATGTGCATTTTTTGCAAGTTTCTTGCTTAAAATAGCCTTGAATTACACATCTGGTGACTCCAATGAAGAAGAATCAATTGGTTTTAGCAGTCCATAGCCTGAAAACTCATGAGAAGGATCACCACAAGGTCAAGAGTTGGAGAAGAAGAAGTATTGTTTGAGTATCTGCAATTATCTCCAAGAAGAAGACAAAGAGGGAGGAGAATTCAGAGGTCTCCATCTCCACCAAACAGAACTCTATCAACCCCTCCACCTGGTAGACCTTTCATCCAATCAACAAGGGTTCTAAGGCCAATCATAATGACACAAACACAACCCCTATGTCAATTTCAATGGTAGCAACCAACTTGCTCTCAATGCGAAAAATCCAATCCTAGTTGCAGCATTGAAGAACATTCCATACTTTACTGGAGAGAATCAGAACCACTTCTGGTGATCATGTCAAGGATATTGCTAATATTTGTGCAATCCATGAGATTGATGAAATGTAAATTGCTGTCAAACTGCTGACATCTTCATTCAAAGGGAAAGATTTGCAATGGTTCAGGAGCCTTGCTCCAGGATCTATCCAAAATTGGAACCAGTTATGTATAGCCCTCCATGATTAGTTTGGAGAAAAGAGAGATAACTTATCCCTTTTGGAACAATTGACAACTATCAAGAGAGTTCCCAATGAGCTCCTGACTGACTTCAACTTCTGATTTCAAAAGACTTGGGAGAGGATTCCAATGACAGTAAGGCCAATAGCAGAAGGTTCTTTTCTATATTACCTCAAAGCTTTAAATTCTGATATTTCTATGTTGATTCAATCCATGGGAGGCACAACTATCCCTGCTGCTTATAACATTGCCATTAGATCTGAAAATTGTCTGATTCAAGCTGGTAAGCTAGCACCAAGGCCTCCAATGCCATTGTATCCAAATTTAGAAAGTCCAAGCACTAGTCAAGACGCCTACTTTAGCTCCTATTCACACTCCTAGAAATCAGAGTTCAAATGAAGCTTCTACTTCATCTTCTAGTGCCTCAAATGAACTTCAAGAAGTCATGAAGCAATTGCAAAATTTAGGTAATGAGTTGGTTACACTCAAGAGGCAGTAAGCCCAAAGTTTTAGACCTTCATATCAACCTCAAGCTCAGCTTAAGAGGACAGCCATATCAGCCTCAAAGACCACCCAATCCAGCTACAAATCAAAATCAAGCAAGGCCTCCTGCCAACAGACCATTTTAGCCCTATAATCCCAACGTTGCATCTTCCTCTAAAGCAATAGTGCCAGTTACAAAAACAATATAACTCAAGAGTATGATTGGTGTTTCCCATGCAATGAACCTCATAACCAGTCTATGTGCTTCAATGGTGCTCTAAATCAAGCTTTAATGGTGACAAAAATTGGTTTGGAGGGTGAAGGGAGTCAAGGAAATAACCAACAACAATGAAAATCCCAGCAACAATCAGCTCCAAATGATACCACACTTGTAAACTGGTAGGAAAAATACTTTTATGGCATGAATCAAACAATCTCTCAAAGTGTTGCAGCCAACACAAGGTCAAAAAAGAGAAATTTGGGTGAAGGGAAGCCATTGGCTCTAAGTGATCCACAACCTTCTACCACTCCACAAACTATTGGCAAACAAAATGCAGCTCCAAACATGCAGGGACAGCCCAAGCCACCTCCTAGACCAACTCATATGCTAATTATTGCTGCCCATGTGCAAGGAATGAATGTGTAGGCCCAAAGGACATCACAGAGATGCTTCATCTCCATTCAACATCATTGATCAGATGAAGAAGACAAATGTAAACATATCAATGTGGGAATCACTATCCATCCCAGGACTAAAGAGATTTGCTACAAGCTGCCATGAAAGGACTAGTCAATTTCAAATCAGCAAGTTCACATACAAGAGAAGGTACTCACAAATGTTGCCCGGCCTGAAGGGAATCATGGGGAACAACAAGGTAAATTTTTGAAGCCCCCTCCATTCTATGTTTCATTGATCATTGTGGACAAATTAGTACATAATTTCATGATTGATTCTAGGGAAAGTCGTTCAGTAATGCCCAAGAAAATAGCTGATCAGTTGGGCCTCCAATATGAAGTCATATCCAAAGGGGTAGTGCAATTGGATGGGAAAGCAGTGAAAAACAGTGGGAGTGATTAAAAACTTGAGTCTTACTTTACGTGCATCCCCCAACGTTGTTGTTTTGCAAGATGCCTCAGTGATAGATCTTCCACCACTCTTTGCCCTATGTTTGTTAAAGGATTTTGCAGCTAAGATTGGAGGTTACTTATCTGCTGATTGGTCACACATGTTTTTCAGAACAAGATATGGAACCAAGGACACAATCAGATCTGAGCCTATTGCAAACTTTCACATTGAGCCTCGCACTCCAAGAAAAATCAATACCAACTATTCAACGTTTGATCAAGAGGATTATCCAAGAATTGATGAAGCTGACACCAAAGTTGGAAGCATACCTAGATTTTACTCTTGATGAATGGGAAAGCAAGGTGCATGCTTTTGATCCTTATCAAGAAATAGAAGAATCTGAGCTAGGAGTCTATTGCATACATGAAAAAAATTAGCCTATTCCTAGCATCACCGAGCCAAACCACAAGGATGACAATGAGGTATGGTAGTTGTTCTTTGATGGATAAAGAAGTAGACAAGGTGTAAGAGGGGGAGCTATGCTTTTTTCACCTCAAGGAGTTAACTATTATTTAGATTTTAGATTTCAGTTTGCATGATCTAATAACACTGCTAAATATGAAGCTTTGATACATGGATTGCATTGGTCAATCAAGAGAGGAATAAATAACTTGCAAGTCTTTGGTGACATTGAGCTGGTTGTCAACTAAGTTAAAGGGCAGCATGTTGCCAAGAAAGATCTGCTGAAGTGCTACAAAAATAGGGTGTGGGACCTCATTGAATATTTTGAGGGCTTTAGCATCAAATCCATCCCTAGAAAAGAGAACCAAGCTGTTGACAGGCTTGCAGCAATTGGAGCAGCCTTTCATGTTGTTGAAAGCATCAAGAAAGACAAAGTACAGCCAAGCATTCATGTGATTGTAAGGCCTTTAGTGACAGACAAACAATGTAAGTTGGCAAGTGTTTGAAAATGATTAACAAATCATCCATTTCTTGCAAGAAGAGGCTGAGTTCTCAGCTAAAAATCAAAAAAAGTTAGAATAGCAGTATGGTGATCAAATGGTACAACTGAGAACCAACAAACTACCAAAGGGACTTGTCACTTTGGAGTCCATTTTAAATCTTAATGATCAGTTTAGGAAGGAGAAAGAAAACATCCAAGTCAAGGGAGAAGATTCAGTGCCCATCTTGGTGGGAGAAGACAAGTCACTCCAAATTGGTAAAGTCGCAACTGAGCAAGAAAGGTATGAGTTCATACAGCTTTTTCAAGAGTTCCATGATGTATTTGCTTGGAGCTATGAAGATTTGAAAGGCTTAAATCCCAACTTAGCTCAACACACTATTGAATTGGACCCAAGTGCTAAACCCATCAGGTAAAAACAAAGGCCAGTCAATCCACACATGGAGCCTCTCATGAGAAAAGAATTGAATAAGTTGATAGAGGTAAGTATCATATTTCCTATCAAGCATTCTAGTTGGGTAGCCAACTTGGTTCTAGTTAGAAAGAAGAGTGGAGAAATCAGATTGTGTGTTGACTTTAGAGATTTGAATAGAGCATCTCTCAAGGATCATTACCCACTTCCTTCTATGGAGCAGATTTTACAAGTTGTTGGCTATGGAAGGTTTTCACTGCTTGATGGCTATTTAGGATACAATCAGATCATGCTGAAGGAAGAGGATTAGTTCAAGACAGCCTTCACATCCAAATGGGGGACTTATGCATATAGAAAAATGCCATTTGGGTTGTCCAATGCTGAAGCTACATTCCAAAAGGCAATGGACATGGCATTCAAGGATTTGATTAACAAAATGGTGTTGATATATCTAGATGATATCCCTATTTTTTCAAAAAATGCAGCAGACCACCTCTTTCATTTGAGACAAGTGTTCCAAAGGTGTAGAAGATTTGGGGTATCTTTGAATCCCAAAAAGTCTATTTTTCTAGCTCATGAAGGAAAGCTCCTTGGCCACATTGTCTCTAAAAAAAGGATTAGCAATTGATCCAGGAAGAGTTGAAGCCATAAGAGCACTACCATTGCCAAGCCACAAGAAAGCCCTTCAAAGTTTCTTGGGAAGGATAAATTTTGTTCAGAGGTTTGTCCCAAATTTTGTAGCCCTTGTCAAGCCTATCACCAATATGTTAAAGAAAAGCATGGCTTTCAAATGGACAGCAGAAGGCAAGGAAAGTTTTGAAGCAATCAAAGAGGCTATCTCACAAGCTCCAACTCTCATTAACCCAGATTTCTCCAAGGATTTCATCCTCTATGCATTCGGAGGTGATGATACTATTTTTATAATTCTGGTACAACAGAACAAAGACAATGATGAGTAGCCAATTGCTTTCTTCAGCCAAATCCTGGAGGACTATGAGGTGAGATATTCCTTCATTGAGAAGCATATTCTTGTAGTGATTAGGAGCTTGAAAAAATTTAAGAATATAGTTTCAAACAACAAGGTTCAACTGCTGGTTTCTCATGTGGGAGTTAAAGACTTCCTCCTCAATAAAGACCTAAATGAAAAGAGAGTAGGGTGGATTACTCTTGTCATGGAGTATGACATTAAGATCAAAGTCACTAAGTTGGTCAGAGGAAAAGGATTATGTGAGCAGTTGGTCTTGAGAAAACAAACGGAAGCATGTAATGAGAAAGAGGTTGTTTTGGCGTTGCAAGACAACCATGAACAAGGAAGCACTCAAGAAGAAAATGATGGTGTCCTCTCTACTTGCTGGACCCAAGACATAATGTAATTCCTACACATAGTCCTATGCCCTCTAGAGATAAACAAAACCAAAAGGAGACACTTCAGATTACAGGTTGTCCCATATTCCTTTTTTGATGGTGTTTTGTTCAAAAGGGATGTGAATGGAGTGCTGCTGAGATGCATTGGTACAAATTAGATTCACAGAGTGTTGGAAGAGTTCCATGGTGGATCAGCTAGGGGCCATTTTGCACCAAGAGTGACAGCTCTCAAGATCATGAGGGTTGGCTATTATTGGCCCAAGATTTTCAGTGACTGTTATGCATGGATCAAGAGGTGCGAGAATTGTGCATTCTTCACAGGTAAGGAAAGACTAGCCGCCCTTCCATTGCATCTAATTTCAGTTGACCATCCATTCATGCATTGGGGTTTGGACTTCATTGGAGTCATTAACCCAAATTCAAGCCAAGGACACAAGTGGATTCTAACAACAATATATTACTTCACCAAGTGGACTGAGGTAGTGGTACTCAAGGAAGAAAATGAAATTAGCATTATAGACTTCTATGAAGGGATAGCAACCATATTTGGCATACCTGCTACAATAATATCAGATAATGCATTGGCATTCATTGGATCCAAGGTAACTAAATGGGCTGTCAAGAATGGGATCTACCTAAGCACTTCATCAAATTATTATCCTCGGGGTAATGGCCAAGCTCAATCTACAAACAAGAACTTGTTAAGGATCATCAAGAGGACTCTTGATGAAAATCAAAGGTCTTGGCATACTAAATTGAAATCAGCCTTGTGGGATGATAGGATAACTCCCAAGAGATCTACAGGTAATTCTCCATTCAAGCTTGTTTATGGAAGAGAGGTAATTTTTCCCATGTCACTTGAGTTGCCAACATTGGAACTCATGAAGTAGTTGGAGTTGTTGGAGTTTGATCCCATGGAGGTTAGGTATGCAGAATTGATGGAGCTCCAAGAAATTAGAAATCATGCATCCCAAGCAATGGAGAAGGATCAAGCTTTGATCAAGAAGATTTTTGATAGAAAGGCCAAGGATAGATCTTTCCAAGTTAGGGATCTAGTGTTAAAATGGGATGCAGATAGAGAAAAGCCAGGGAGGCATTCAAAATTTGATGCCATTTGGAGTGGCCCCTACATGGTCAAAAATTGTAAGGACAACAATGCCTTCCAATTGTCTACATTGGATGGTGAAGAATTGCAGATTATAGTCAATGGAATTCATCTAAAGCATTGCTACTGAAGGAAAATTCTCCACATTGTACATATTATCTTAGGTTTCCATTCCTCTAAGTGCTTGTGCACATTATTTTTTTGTAGTTTAGATTTTCTTTCCCTAAGTGCTTTGGTACAAGCTTGTTGTTCCAGGAAATGCATTTTATAGGCCTTGCTCCAAATTAGATGGTGTTCTACCCTCCATATTCCTCTTTGCATTGTTCTAATTAGTTGGTGTACCAAGTAGAGAATTTGATGACTCCATGCCCAATGGATTTTTTCAGGTAACTAGTAACTTCATCCAGCAAGCAGATGACCCCTCTGAGTCGCCAAGAATGTTATCCAAAATGAACCCCTGCTCATGTTTTGGCTAACTCCTCTCCTTTATTTCTTCCTTGTGACTCAGATGAATATTTTTTCTTTTCAGGAACCTAATACCTTCTAGAAATGGCACCATTGGATAGATCTCCTTCTCATCTTTCCATAATGGTAAATTTTTCCTCCTAACTCCATGTGTTTTTGAAGTTATGGCTCGGCGGAGTTTTTGTGGGAAATTTTTCATAGACAGGCCTGCCGATCAATCAGAGAGTACCACATTAGTAAAAAATGGTGGGGAGCAGAGGTAAACTTGAAAAAATTCCAAGGATTGGTTAGGGTTTGTGCACCAAGAAATATTTTGGCCCTAAGGCCTGCCAGCCAATAGGAGGAGGCCACGTGTCCTCGGAGCAGCGGGAGGCCGAGGCAACTTAGAATTTTTCACCAAGTGTTTGGCGGGGCACACAAAGAGATTTTCTGTCCTGAAGGCCCGTAAAACCATAGAAATTGGCAACGTGTCCTAGGGGCTGTCGAGGGTCGAACCAATGGGGAGAAGTTGGTAAAATTTCCCAAGGTTAGCGCAAATGAATTTTTCGACCTTAAGGCCCGCTGACCAATCAAAACCTGCCACATGTCCTCGGACCAGCGGGAGGTGGAGGCGCATGAGGAATTTTTCCCTTTCACCAAAATAGGGAAAATAATGTAATGAAATCCCACCCCCGATGGCCCACGCCAATCAAAAGCTACCACGTGTCCATGTGGACGGTGGAAATCTTAAGGCGGGTCCGTAGAAGGAAAAGAGCTAGTTAAGGCCCGTGCCAATGACAAGGCGCCACGTGTCCCATTCGGGGAAATGGTTAGAGCAATGGGAAAATTGGGAAGCATGCCCCCGAGGGCCAATCAGATCATGCCACATGGCATCGGAGCGTCAGGCGGCGGGAAAATTTCAAAAAAAATTCCCGACAATTCGAATTTGCCCTAGTTTTGCCCTAAATGTTTAGAGAGGCATAACTTTCGATCCAGAGCTCAGTTTTTCACGTTTTTTATATCATTGGAAAGATGGTGAAATTATCTACATGATTATGGGATTAATTTTGAATTTTGATAGAGGATTATGGAAGAAAATTTGAAAACGCCTCTAGCATGTGGAAACTGACAGAAATGACATTTCAACCACCATTTCTAATGAGGAATGGCTCGCATTCTCTCCCAGCATGGTCTAAAACATTGGGAAGTGGATTTTTAAGGGAACCCATGTTTTTTTAATGTAATTTGGTTGGTGGTTGAAATATCCTCTCATGTTTTTCCATGTTTCTCTCTCCTGAGCTTGAATTTGCATTGTAAAAGCCAGAATTGGCCCTTTTTTTAACAAGTTGGACATATTTTCTTGCTCTGCAACCTCTATTTTCTTCCTCATCAAGTGAATTTGTGGATTTTTACCTTTTCATACAACTACAACACCCATTTTTGTCTCCTGGCCATTGTAATGCACTGTATTGAACCTGGAATGATAATGTATGCTCTGTGATTGAATTTTTTCAATCCTTTCATGTGTTTATCATTGTCTACTGATCTCTCATTACATTTTGGGAATCTGTGCATGCTTTGTGCTATATTTTCTTGTGAATTGTGTATATCTTGCATAGCAGATGTCTACTATTCCTTTGGTGCATCACCTTAATTAGACTAGGTTTATTTTTGCATTTTCTCAACCCTGTCTCCTTGGAAAAGTTAGATTAAGTTATAGGTAAACCCTCTACAAAATGTTGTGCACACCTAAACAGAGGAGTTGAGGAACCAACCTCTAGTCTGGAGGATCTTTTCTAGTCTTGCAAGTCCCACACTTGTGTGAAAAGATCCAATGTTGTGCAATCACACTGGATGCTAAAATGTCAACTAGAAATCTGATAGAACATCCAGAGGGTGTTGCTAATTTACACTAACAAATCTTATTGGAGAAATCAATCCTCATTCTTCCCAACGCCATTAATGGATCATAACTGCTACTAAATACTACACAAAATGGGTAGAAGATGTACCACTCATCTCCACGAAAGCCGAGAAAATATGTGAGTTCATTAACCATCACATCATTTGTCGCTTTGGTGTCCCTCATCGCCTCATCATTAACAATGGAAAACAATTCAAAAACAAAACATTACAAAAACTTTGCGATGCCTTCGGCATTCAGCTTAGTTTCTCCTCACCTTACTACCCACAAACCAATGGCCAGGCCAAATCCAATAACAAAACCCTCAATAAAATTCTCATGAAAGTGGTGGACGATACTGGGAAGGATTGGCATATGCACATTCCTTTTTCTCTTTGGGCATACCGCACTATTATTCACACTTCCACTGCGGCTACACCCTTCTCATTGGTCTACGGTACTGAGGTTGTTCTGCATCTCAAAGTCCAGATCCCCTCGCTTCACATTTCTCTCCATGACATGTTTACTGATGATGAATTTCATCACGACTGCTTAGCACAACTAGAGTTATTAGACGAACGTCATCTTACCACTTTGGATCACCTTCAAGTTTATCAACAACGTATCAAACATGCTTATGAAAAACATGTTCATGAATGAAACTTCCAGGTTGGTGACCTTGCTTTGAAAGAAAATCAACACGTAACCAAAGTAGAGAAAAGTAAATGGGGAAAATTTTTTCCTAATTGGTTTGGACCATACATCGTGACACATACCTATGCATTAGGTGCCTATCATTTGTCCTCACTTGAGGGTAAACCCGAACCTAAGCCTCTTAATGCATTACATCTTCAACCATTCTATTGTTGACTCGTTGTCCTACCTCACCCTTTGTCTCTTTACAAGATCGCCCCTTGAGCGCTATCCACTTCATACACCTCATTAAAAATTACACAAGAATCATGTGAGTACCCGTCACTTGTTTTCTTCTCTTGAATATGTGCACCACGGCACTGCACATAACATGATTCTCATGGATACTTTTCATCTACTTTTAGATGAGATCACATGGTCATTCCACCTCGCCTTTTGAAAAAGAGTCCTATCCTTCACCTTGGTCTTGTCCATGATTTCAAAGACCTTTAATGGGACCAAGCTCCTTGAGTCAAACTTCTAAATAAAAAAAGATGACTCCCTCAGGAGGACATCTTCTTCTCAACCAAATTGCTACAATAAATAGACTGCTCCCTCGAAGGATAGCTATGTGAAGCTCAAAAAAAGAAAAAATGAGTGAAACCGAAGCTTCCCGCATTGATCAACTTCATGAAGACCTCAAGGAGACATAAATTTATCCCATATAGACTTCCCGCATCGATCAGTCTATCAAAAAAAAAAAATTTTTAGTCATGGACTTGCCCATTGTGACCTAGGAACTCTTGACCAAAATACATGTCACCCCACATTACCATTTCCACTCTCATTTCCTAAATCACCTCAAGGGACATCTTGGAATTTCAACATTTGGTGATCCTGTGACTACTTTCACTATAGAAAATTTAATCATGTATTGTCTTTAGGGTCTCATGTTTATTAGCTTAACTATAGATGTGTTTCATATGCTTTGATCCTTTCCAATCAGGTGGCTCTCTTGCCCCCTCTTATCTTTTTTCTTCTTCATTACCTTTTGATTTTCTTATATAGGACTTAGTCCTTGATGCTTACCTTTTGGGGTCACCTGCAACATTTTAATTATCATCTACCTCTGCCACTTAAAACCCAAAACTAGCAACATACCATAAACCTACCAACTCATTTTCATCAAATTTCTGAGCTTACGGGAAAACTACATCGGTCTAAGGTCCCCTTTCACCGGGACTATGTAGGCAGCAATTCCAGGGCGTGGGGCCCTAGAGGGTTAGCTCGACCACTCTTTACCCTAACCATTTTCTTCACCCTTGCCTGATTTCCTGTTCATATCAAACCTCGACATTTAAATCATATTACCACATAACTGTTACCACTTATATCATTTCACATTTTCACACATAACTAACATTTTCCACGTTTTACACTATCTCATGCATTTATATTACCATTTGTTCTCCAAAATAAACAAACCTAACTTAATCCATGCCTAAACTTACCTGACTCAATCCATGCCTAAACAAAGCTGACTCAATCCATGCCTAAACAAAGCTGACTCAATCCATGCCTAAACAAACTTGACTTGATCCATACCTAAACCGACCTGAATCAATCCATGCCTAAACAAACCTGACTCAATCCATGCCTAAACTGACCTGACTCGATCCATGCCTAACCAAACCTAACTCAATCCATGCCTAAACAGACCTGACTCAATCCATGCCCAAACCGACCTGACTCAATCCATGCCCAAAAAAACCTGACTTGATCCATGCCTAAACAAACTTGACTCGATCCATGCCTAAACAAACCTAACCCAATTCATTCCTAAACCAACCTGACTTGATCCATGCCTATGACCTGACTCTATCATGCCTAGCCCATCTATTTTCCATCCATCTCATAACAAAGTAAAACTCGTACACTTCACAACAACATCACTTGCATATCATCTATCTCCTCATATATACATGTTTGTATCAATACAATGTACACCCATATCACATAAATGTGTATCTCAATAAACATGCATGTCTCATCATGGATATCATCTCAAAAATTTTGGCATGCAGGCCGATATTCTATAAATAATCATCATCAGCTCGTAGGCCGGTATCATAAACATAACTGACTCGGCACGCATGCCAGTGTTATATATCATACATACAAAAATGACTCAGCACGTAGGCTAGTTCACAACCAAGTGAATCATCTCCCCATCTGATGTCAGGGAATGCCCCTTGTGCCTATTGTTATCCAAAATGTTCCCCTGCTCATTTTTGTGGCTAACTCCTTGTGTTCTTACCTCTCTTGTGCCTCAATATTCATTTTTTATTTTTAGGCACTCAAATCTTTCTAAAAATGGCACCATTGGATAGAGCTCTCTCTCATCTTTCTAGAAAGGTAAAGTTTTCCTCCTAACTCCTCATATTTTTCAAGTTATGGCTCGGCGGAGTTTTTGTGGGAAATTTTCCCTTAGGAGGCCCGCGGCCAATAGGAAGCCGCCACGTGGCATCTGGAGTGGTGGAGCACGGGGAAAATTTGAAATTTTTTCCAAAGACCAAATGGGTAAAAAATTCAAACTTTTGCTCGCCGATCCGATTTTGGCCTGTTTTTACCCTAAATTTTCAAATCGCCATATCTTTCGATCCATAGCTCGGATTTTCACGTTCTTTATATCAATGGAAGCTGGTGAAATTATATACATGATTCCAGGGTAAATTTTGAATTTTGGTTGATATTGGAGAGATAAAATCATGAAACGCCTCTGGCACGTGGTAATGGCCAGAAATGACGTTTCAACAACCAGTTTTAATGCAAAATGGGTCGCATTCTTCTTTAGCATGGCAAAAAATGTCAGGGCATGGGTCTGTAAGGACGCCCATGTTGTTTCAATGCATCTTCATTCAATGGGGAATGGATTCCACGTTTTTTACATGTTCTCTCTCTCCTTGGCTCGACTCATGCATTGTAAAAGCCAGATTTGGCTCATTTTTTGAGGTTGAACATTTTTTTTGGATAGCAAGCTTCTTCTTTCACCTTCAACAAGTGATTTTTGCAATTATCAGACCTTCTTCATGATTGTAACAGGTTTCTTCCTCTTTGATGTTAAAAATGCAAGGATTTTGACAGTGAAAAATGACAGTGCAGACTCTGTGATCAATTTTTCAGTCCTTTGTTTGTATTGTCTTGCTTCATTTCAGACCTCTAATTACATCTTATCATCCTGTGTATGATGTTTCATGTTTCATTTTATGAAATTGTGTCAATTTTCATGAACAAGAAGTGTTCACCACTCCTTTGGTGTATCACCTATTAGTTTAGTTTCAATTTTTGCACTTTCTATCTCTGTCTCCTTGGAATTTAGAGTAGGATTAGGATTCAAACCTCTGTAATTGTGTAAATAACATATCTGATCAGAGGAGTTTGAGGAACCAACCTCTAATTTGGAGATTCCTCTCTCATTTTACAATTCCCACACTTAGAGAGAGGTTTCAATGTTGTGGAATCACACTGGATGCCTGAAACATCAACTTAGAAACCTGATTTGCATCCAGGGGTGATGCTGATTTGCAACAATAGTTTTGGCACGCCCAGTGGGACCTTAGAGGTCTCATTTTCATTACAGCAAAGTTGATGTGCAGGTGCTACAATTTTCTTACTTAAAAGAGATATAAATTGCACATCTGGCGACTCCAAAGGGAAGAATCAGCTGGTTTTGGCAGTGCAGACCTGAAAACTCATGAGAAGAATCAACACAAGGTCAAGAGCTAGAGAGGAAGAGGTGCTGTTTGAATATCTGCAGTTATCTCCAAGAATAAGGCAAAGTGGGAGAAGAATCCAAAGGTCTCCATCTCCACCAAACAGAACTCTCTCAACTCCTCCACCTGGTAGGCCTTTCATTCAGTCAACAAGGGTTCTAAGACCAATTAGAATGGCACAAAACAACCCCTATGTCAATTTCACTGGCAGCAACCCACTTGCTCTCAATGCAAAAAATCCAATCCCAGTTGCAGCATTGAAGAACATTCCATACTTCACTGGATAAAATCAGACCTCACCTGGTGATCATGTTAAGGATATTGCTAACATTTGTGCAATCCATGAGATCAATGAGATGCAAGTTACTGTCAAACTGCTGGCATCTTCATTCAAAGGGAAAGCTTTGCAATGGTTTAGGAGTCTTGCCTCAGGTTCTATTCAAAATTGGAACCAGCTATGTATAGCCCTCCATGAGCAGTTTGGGGAAAAGGGAGACAACTTGTCCCTTTTAGAGCAGCTGACTGATTTTAATTTCAGATTTCAAAGGACTTGGGAGAGAATTCCAGTGGTAGTCAGGCCAACAGCAGAAGGTGCTTTTCTTTACTATCTCAAAGCTCTAAATTCTGATATTTCTATGTTGATTCAGTCCATGGGAGGCATAACTATCCCTATGGCTTATAGCATTGCCATTATGGCTGAAAATTGTTTGATCCAAGCTGGAAAACTAGCCCCTAGACCTCATATGCCATTGTTTCCAAGTTTAGAGAGCCCAAACACTAATCAAGCACCTAATTTGGCTCCTTCTCCCACTCTTAGAAATCAGAGTTCAAATGAAGCTTCTACTTCATCTCCAAGTGCCCCAAATGAGCTTCAAGAAGTCATGAAGCAATTGCAAAATTTAGGTAATGAGCTGGTTACTCTCAAGAGGCAACAAGCCCAAAGTTTTAGACCTTCCTTCCAGCCTCAAGCTCACCCTAACAGGTAGCCATATCAACCTCATAGACCACCCAATCTAGCTGCAAATCTAAATCAAGCAAGGCCTCCTGCCAACAGACCATTTCAGCCCTATAATCCAAATGCTATATTTTCCTCTAAGGCATTGGTACCAACACAAAACAACGTTTCTCAGGAGTATGATTGGTGTTTTCCATGCAATGAACCTCACAACCAATCTATGTGCTTCAACGGTGCCTTGAATCAAGCATTAATGGTGACAACTACTGGTGTGGAGGGTGAGCGCAGTCAAGGAAACAACCAACAACAAGAAACATTCCAGCAGCAATCAGCTCCAAATGACACCACACTTGTGAACTGGCAGGCAGAGGATTTTTGTGGCATAAATCAAACAGTCTCTCAAGGTGTTGCAGCTAACACAAGGTCAAAA
Source organism: Taxus chinensis (assembly GCA_019776745.2). NCBI lineage: Eukaryota > Viridiplantae > Streptophyta > Pinopsida > Cupressales > Taxaceae > Taxus > Taxus chinensis. Next base: position 499,960,033 of record CM034155.1, on the reverse strand, counting down.
AGAAGGAATTTGGGTGAAGAACAGCCATTAGCTCCAACCAATCCATAACCTTTTATTGCTCCACAAATGGTTGGCAAACAAAATCCAGTTGTAAATACACAACGGCAGCCAAGAATAGCTCCCAGACCAACTCAAATACCAGTTGTTGCTGCCCACATGCAAGGGATGAATATGCAAACCAAGGGACATCAAAGAGATCCTTCATCACCATTTAGTATCATTGATCAGATGAAGAAGACAAATGTAAATATATCAATGTGGGAATCCCTATCTATCCCAGGCCAGAGAGATTTGCTACAAGCTACCATGAAGGACTGGCCAACTTCGAATCAGCAAGTCCAAATGCAAGAGAAGGTGCTCACAAATGTTGCCCAGCCTGAAGGGAATCATGGAGGACAGCAAGGTAAAATGTTGAAGCCCCCTCCTTTTTATGTCTCATTAATCATTGGAAACCAATTGGTGCACAATTGCATGATTGATTCCGGGGAAAGTAGCTCAGTGATTCCCAAGCAAATAGCTGATCAGCTAGGACTTCAATATGAAACCATATCCAAAGGGGTAGTGCAGTTGGATGGGACAGCAGTAACAATAGTTGAGGTGATTAGAAACTTGAGTCTTACCTTGCATGCATGTCCAAATGTTGTTGTTTTACAAGATGTATCAGTTATAGACCTTCCACCACTCTTTACCCTATGTTTGTCAAGAGATTTCACAGCCAAGATTGGAGAGTATTTTTCTGCTGATTGGTCACACATGTTGTTCAAAACAAGGTATGGAACCAAAGCTACAATCAGGTCTGAACCTATTGCAAACTTCCACATTGAGCCCTACACTCCAAGTCAGATCAATGCCAACTGTTCGGCATTTGATCAAGAAGATCACCCAAGCACTAATGAAGCTGACACCAAGGTTGGAAGCATCCTGGATCTAACTCTTGATGAATGGGAAAACAAGGTGCATGCTTTTGATCCTTATCAAGAAGTAGAAGAATTTGAGCTAGGGGTCTATTGCATACATCAATAAGATCAGCCCATTCATAGCATCACCAAGCCAAACCAAAAGGATGACAATGAGGTATGGCAGTTGTTTTTTGATGGATCAAGGATTAGACAAGGTGTAGGAGGTGGAGCTATGCTTATTTCACCTCAAGGAGTAAAGTACTATTCAGCTTTTAGATTTCAGTTTGCATGCTCCAATAACACTGCTAAATATGAAACCTTGGTGCAAGGGATGCATTGGGCAATAAAGAGAGGAATAAAGAACTTGCAAGTCTTTGGTGATAGTGAATTGATTGTAAACCAAGTTAAGGGGCAGCATGTTGTCAAGAATAATCTTCTCAAGTGCTACAAGAATAGGGTGTGGGACCTCATTGAATATTTTGAGGGCTTTAGCATAAAATCCATTCCTAGAAAAGAAAACCAAGCTACTGACAGGCTTGCAGCAGTTGGGGCAGCCTTTGATATTGTGGAAAGCATTCAAAAGAACAAGGTACAACCAAACATCCATGTGATTGTGAGGCCTTCAGTGCTGGATAACAATGTAAGTTGGCAAGTGTTTGAGAATGACTAGTAAATCATCCATTTCTTACAAGAAGAAGTTGAGTTCTCAGCTAAAAATCAGGAAAAATTGGAACAGCAGTATGGTGACCAAGTGGTACAGCTGAGAACTAACAAGCTACCCAAGGGACTTATCACTTTGGAGTCCATTTTCAATCCCAATGATCAGTTTAGGAAAGAGAAAGAAAACATTCAGGTCAAGAGAGAAGATTCAGTATCCATCTTGGTGGAAGAGAACAAACCATTGCAAATTGGAAAGATGACAACTGAACAAGAAAGGTATGAGTTCATACAGCTGTGTCAAGAGTTCCCTGATGTGTTTGCTTGGAGCTACGAAGATTTGAAAGGTTTCAATCCCAAGTTAGCTCAGCACACCATTGAGTTGGATCCAAATACTAAGCCCATCAGGAAAAAACAAAGGCCAGTCAATCTACACATGGAACCTCTCATGAGGAAGGAATTGAACAAGTTGATTGAGTTAAGAATCATATTCCCAATCAAGCATTATAGTTGGGTTGCCAACTTAGTTCCAGCCAGAAAGAAGAGTGGAGAGATCAGATTGTGTGTTGATTTCAGATATTTGAATAGAGCATCTCTCACGGACCATTACCCACTTCCTTCTATGGAGCATATTTTACAAGTTGTTGCTGGCTCCGAAAGTTTTTCATTGCTTGATGGCTACTCAGGGTACAATCAGATTATGGTGAAGGAAGAAGATTAGTTCAAGACAGCCTTCACAACCAAATGGGGAACTTATGCATATAGGAAAATGCCATTTGGGCTGTCCAATGCTGGAGCTACCTTCCAAAGAGAAATGGACATGGCGTTCAAAGGTTTGATTAACAACATGGTGCTGATATATCTTGATGATATCACTATTTTTTCAAAGAATGCAGCAGACCACCTCTCTCATTTGAGACAAGTCTTCCAAAGGTGCAGGAGATTTGGAGTGTCTTTGAATCCTAAGAAGTGTATCTTCCTAGCACATGAAGGAAAGCTCCTTGGCCATATTGTCTCCAAAGAAGGATTAGCAATTGATTCAGAGAGAGTTGAAGCCATAAGAGCACTACCATTGCCAAGCCACAAGAAGGCACATCAGAGTTTCTTGGGGAGAATAAATTTTGTTCGGAGGTTTGTCCCAGATTTTGCAGCCCTTGTCAAACCTATCACCAAGATGTTGAAGAAAAGCATGGATTTCAAATGGACAGTAGAATGCAAGGAGATTTTTGAAGCAATCAAAGAAGCCATCTCTCAAGCACCAACTCTCATCAACCCGGACTTCTCCAAGGATTTCATCCTCTATGCATTTGGGGGTAATGATACCATTTCTGCCATTTTGGTATAGCAGAACAAGGACAATGATGAGCAGCCAATTGCTTTCTTCAGCCAAAGCCTAGATGACTATGAGGTGAGATATTCTTTTATTGAGAAGCATGTACTTGCAGTAATCAGAAGCTTGAAGAAATTCAAGCATCTAGTCTCAAACAACAAGGTTCAGTTGTTGGTCTCTCATGCGGGAGTAAAGGAATTCCTCCTCAACAAGGATTTGAATGAGAAAAGGGTAGGTTGGATCACTTGTGTCATGGAGTATGACATTGAGATCAAGGTCACCAAGCTGGTAAGAGGAAAAGGATTGTGTGAGCAGCTGATTCTGGGAAAGCAAAAAGGAGTATGCAATAAAGAAGAGGCTTTTTTGACAGTTCAAGACAGCCATGTGCAAGGTAGCACTCAAGAAGAGGATAATGTTGTCCCCACTCCTTGCTGGACCCAAGGTATAATTCACTTCCTAAGCACAGGCCTATGACCTCCAGAGATTAAACAAAACCCAAAGAAGACACTTCAGATTGCAGGCTGTCCCATATGCCATAGTAGACTATGTTTTGTTCAAGAAAGATGTGAATGGAGTGCTGCTGAGATGCATTAGCACAAATCAGATTCATAGGGTGTTGAAAGAGTTCCATGGTGGACCAGCTGGTGGTCATTTTGCACCAAGAGTGACAACTCTAAAAATCATGAAGGCTGGTTATTATTGGCCCAATATTTTCAGTGATTGCTTTGCGTGGATCAAAAGGTGCAAGAATTGTGCATTCTTCACAGGTAAAGAGAGGCTTGCTGCCCTTCCATTACATCCAATTTCAGTTGACCAGCCATTCATGCAATGGGGTTTGGACTTCATTGGAGTCATTAATCCCAATTCAAGCCAAGGGAATAAGTGGATTTTGACAGCCACAGACTACTTCACCAAGTGGACTGAAGCAGTAGCACTCAAGGAAGCAAATGAGTCTAGCATCTTAGACTTCTATGAGGGGATAGTAACCAGATTTGGCATACCTGCTACAATAATCTCAGATAATGCATTAGCATTCATTGGATCCAAGGTGATTGAGTGGGCTGTCAAGAACGGGATCTACCTAAGTACTTCATCAAACTACTACCCTCAGGGTAATGGCCAGGCTGAATCTACAAACAAGAACTTGTTGAGGATCATTAGGAGGACTCTTGATGAGAATCAGAGGTCTTGGCATACCAAACTGAAATCAGCCTTATGGGCTGATAGGATAACTCCCAAGAGATCCACATGTAACTCTCCATTTAGGCTTGTTTATGGAAGAGAGGCAATTTTTCCCATGTCACTTGAGTTGCCAACATTGGAACTCATGAAGCAGTTAGAGTTGCTAGAGTTTGGGCCCATGGAGGTGAGATATGCAGAGTCGATGGAGCTCCAAGAGATCATAGATCAGGCATCCCAAGCAATGGAGAAGGATCAAGCTTTGATCAAGAAGACCTTTTATAGGAAAGCCAAGAGTAGATCTTTCCAAGTTGGAGATCTAGTGTTAAAATGGGATGCAGATAGAGCAAAACCGGGAAGGCATTCAAAATTTGATGCCATTTGGAGTGGCCCATACATGGTCACAAAGTGTAAGGACAGCAATGCCTTCCAATTGTCTTCATTGGATGGTGAAGAACTATAGATTCCAGTCAATGGAATCTATCTAAAGCATTGCTACTAAAGGGAAATTCTCCACCTTGTAAATATTAGCTTAGGTTTTCATTCCTCCAAGTTCTTGTGCACATTGTTTTGTTGTAGGTTGTTTTGCTTTCCCTAAGTGCTTTGGCACAGGCTTGCTGTCCCTGGAGATGTTTTTCAGTCCTTGCTTCTATTAGGTGATATTCCATCTTCCTCCTTGCAACATTCTAAGTTAGTTGGGGTTCCGAACAGAAAATTTTATGACTCCATTCCCAATGGGCTGCTTCAAGCAACTGGTATCTTCATCTAGCAGGCAGATGACCCCTCTGAGTCGCCAAAATTGTTATCCAAAATGTGCCCCTGCTCATTTTTGTGGCTAACTCCTTGTGTTCTTACCTCTCTTGTGCCTCAGTCTTCATTTTTTATTTTTAGGCACTCAAATCTTTCTAAAAATGGCACCATTGGATAGAGCTCTCTCTCATCTTTCCAGAAAGGTAAATTTTTCCTCCTAACTCCTCATATTTTTCAAGTTATGGCTCGACGGAGTTTTTGTGGGAAATTTTCCCTTAGGAGGCCCGCGGCCAATAGGAAGCCACCATGTGGCACCTGGAGTGGTGGAGCGCGGGAAAAATTTGAAAATATTTCCAAAGACCAAATGGGTAAAAATTCAAACTTTTGCCTGCCGATCTGATTTTGGCCTGTTTTTGCCCTAAATTTTCAAATCACCATATCTTTCGATCCAGAGCTCAGATTTTCACGTTCTTTATATCAATGGAAGCTGGTGAAATTATATACATGATTCCGAGGTAAATTTTGCATTTTGGTTGAGTTTGGAGAGATAAAATCAAGAAATGCCTCTGACACGTGGTAATGGCCAGAAATGACATTTCAACAACCAGTTTTAATGCAAAATGGGTCACATTCTTCTTCAGCATGGCCAAATATGTCAGGGCATGGGTCTATATGGATGCCCATGCTATTTTAATGCATATTCATTCAATGGGGAATGGATCCCACATTTTTTACACATTTTCTCTCTCCTGGGCTCGACCCATGCGTTGTAAAAGCTAGATTTGGCTCAATTTTTTGTTGGTTTGAACATTGTTTTTGGACAGCAAGCTTCTTCTTTCACCTTCAACAAGTGATTTTTGCAAGTATCATACCTTCTTCATGATTGTAACAGGTTTCTACCTCTTTGATGTTGCAAATGCAAGGATTTTGACAGTGAAAAATGACAATGCAGACTCTGTGATTAATTTTCAGTCCTTTGTTTGTATTGTCTTGCTTCATTTAAGACCTCTAATTGCATCTTATCAGTCCTGTGTATGATGTTTCATGTTGCATTTCATGAAATTGTGTCAATTTTCATGAACAAGAAGTGTTCACCACTCCTTTTGTGTATCACCTATTAGTTTAGTTTCAATTTTTGCACTTTCTATCTCTGCCTCCTTGGAATCTAGAGTAGGATTAGGATTCAAAACCTCTACAATTATGTAAATAATAGATCTGATCAGAGGATTTTGAGGAACCAGCCTCTAATCTGGAGATTCCTCTCTCATTTTACAAGTCCCACACTTGGAGAGAGGATTCAATGTTGTGCAATCACACTGGATGTCTCAAATATCAAACTTAGAAATCTGATCAACATCCAGGGGTGCTACTGATTTGCAATAACACCTATGTCTCTCCAAACCCCTCTACCATACCTACTTGGGGCTCGATCAAACCTTTAGAAAAAATTTCTGTACAACTGAGTCCTTAAGCTCTAGGGCTAATTTTGTAGTATTCATTCAATGACGGTCGCCTTACAACCATAGGCTTAGGTTCACCAGACCCCTGTACTCTCAATAATGTGAATGTCAAATCTAGTCCTTTTGGGTGGAAGACTTGGTAATGCTCTGTACTCGGAATAGGACGGAACATCTAAATTTTTGTAGCTACCGGATATCGTTCCATGGTAATACCACTTCCTCTCTTCAGTTGCATCTACAATCTTTACCTAGCATATAAGGTACAAACTGTTATGTGGAGGTGCCATTGGCCCTGCTACCTGTGTAAGTTGCTATAGCAATGGGACCCCTTTCCCTATAGTGACACTAAGCTCTATCATGTTTCTACACCCTGAATTGGCTCTGGAATCTGTTTTCTACAATTCATCTAAACAACTGTATGTGTTTTTCAAAATAGTCCACTTTAGCTACTATCAACTGTTCCTGCCAGACCCGTAACTTAACACCTATGATATGGCCATCGTAAGACCCCAAAGAGCCTAAATCATAAAGATCAAATGTCAGTGGAAAAATTAGGTAGGTCAAGGACCTGCATCTCAACTTAGACACATACTCCATCTGTATGAACAACATTGTTTCCACCTAATGTACAGTCCATGTCCCTATCCATGTCCTGCAACTTTTAATGTCGCTATCTAGTTCTATGAAGCTAATTTACCTATGCCTCTAAAACATGTCAGCTAGCTCCGATATTATCCCAAGCTGCATCAGTTATAGGTAAACCAAATAACCCTGTACCTGGGAATCTCTATGAACTGTGGTTTGTTTCTCAGCCTGGCTTGTCCTAGCCTCACTGAAGTATGTATCTCAGCTGTTGCTAATTACGACTCATCTTTTTTCATCAGGGCATTGATTTGCGTAATGATTTTTTCCATTAATTATAACAACCTCCTATAGGCCCCTTTCTAGGCTCGGGTTTATTCAGCACTTATTTCGGGTTATCATTCTGGACCTCCATAGGACTTCTGTCACATTATCTATCTGTTACTATGAAAAAGTTGTTATGTGCACCCTGGACCAATCCAAAATTGTTTGTCTAACTGCTTTCTTATTAGGTATCCACTCATGAAAACCTACTCTCCTCCCCTCTATTCCACAGATGTATCTTCCATGGTCCCGGCTTAGTTGCAAGGCCATATGATGAAGTAGGAGTTGGGGATTTAGCTTCACTTACCTTCCTCCTTATGAGAAGAAATTGCCTTCAACTTTTGATCAGCTACCTTATGGCCTCCTGTCAACAACCCCTTCCATCATGGTTGAAGCTGTAGAACATCCAGCCTCTCCTCTTATGGCTGGGATTCAATCGCCATGATGACCCCCATGTATCCTGAACTCTCTCATCAGTCTGCATACTGCCAGGTACATACTTAAGGAGATTAGTAAACTACTCACAATACTCATTTATAGTTAGCTTGTACACTTAAGCTAAGTTTTGTAATATCATGCAACATTTTCTGAATCATAGCACACGTTACGAAAAGGCCCATACGTTTCCTAAAGTACACCTGTGTCAGCAATGTAGATGCCCAAGTGAACCATTTCTGATGTATCATTAATGTCATGGAGGAATCCCATCAGTGACCTTACGAATGTCCCGCCCCTGAAGATGCCTGACAGTGGGAAGCAGCATGATATGCCTCCATCATAAGTACCACTAACTTTTTTTCCTCTCAATGAGAAATATCCTTCATTGCAAAGCTCATTTCTCCATTTCTATTGAATGCCAATTCTGCTAGCTCCATCCCCTAAAATGTGGTGCCAGTAACTCCTCAGATGCCTCTGAAGAGATGGACTTATCCTTTTTCCCCAATATGGGAAACCGTAGTGAGTTCAGCTAGCCAGCCTCGACCTTTTTCGTCATCTAACCCGTCAGCAAATGGAAGGTATTGTTCACCGATTCCCATTCTATCGATAAGGGCAACCATAAAATGGTGTTGTCCTTAGGACTACATGGCTGATTATTGCCTCACCCACTATCAATCCCACCTCTGCTCATATGCTACCAATACTTGTTGGTGTCACAATAGGGTAACAAAGATCTCAATAGCAAGTTTGGCACCCGGGCTCTCAGTCCGTCGCTCATCTCTCGCCTACATGCAGACCGGCACAATGTATTTAGAACATTTTCTCTTGTTCGAACCTATTTTTTGTTAACAAGAAAATTTACCCAGTTCTACATCAGACCTATGGACACAATCCTTAGGTCCAAGAGTTGCAACCATTCTAGCTCTGATACCTAGAATTTAACATATCCCATTTTAAGACTTTAGAAACAAGGAATTTTTTTTTTGAAACATAATGTTACCCTATCCCTTACCCAAATCATCCATTCTACCCGATCACCTATTATAACACACATTCCATGCCCAAATCAATCTCATACTACCCGATAACCTATATGCAGTCTCCCTAATGACTCGGTACCACCCATTCAATCCTGCCTTTTTATCCTTTTTCATGACCTCAGTTACCAACCGATCCCCGGTTATACCTTGACCGCTCATGGTCTAACTTTAACTAGCTCCGGTAGAATACTTCTATGTATACTACGTATACTTGGTCACTCTTACACCTATTTTAGGTCACTGTCATGTCGTCTGCCCCAACTTTCCAACCCTAACTTTTCCCTTGTTGAACATTCTACCCACCCAATATTCCCCTATGACAGCACGTTACTTTAAACTAGGTGACCCTAGGACAACTGCAACCAATAGCATTGTCTATACCTCTCTGGCCAACGATTTTCAACATATTGTTCAAAATTACTATTCCTAGATGTCCATTTTTAACATCGTCTAAATTTTCACACAATATGTAACTTCAACAACTCACTCACAGGGTCTATTAATCTTATCGAATCCCGTCTTTACTAACTACCATCAGGTGGCACTTCCGGCCATCGCATTGGTCCACCTGACCCCTCTCCTACCTCTACCATCACAAAAATTCACCAAATCTATACACCAATCAACTCACTCCACCTAATGAATTAGGGTATACCTGGCTACTCACTCAATCTAACCTAAGTGGCCCACCAATGAATGCTGTCAATTGTACCCTTTTGTCATAGAGAGCTACTTTTCTATCCAAAACATGCTTTTCTAACTTTTACCTAGATGCAGAAACAAATTTTCAAGTCCAGATGTGCCATAGATCTAGACCCAACACAATATGACCGAAGTCAGTTAACTCTTGACCACATGTCAATCTACAACACTAGACTATCCTTCGAAAATTCCCCTATACCGAATTATCGAGTTCCTAACAATCCAATGTCGAGTTTGCATGCATACTCATTACCCTCATGTTAGAGCTGATTTTATCTTAGATCCTACTTATTTTACCTCCCTTAGTGGTCATCTAGATCACTTTACCTTAACCCCTGGCCTTCCACCTTCTTCAGACCTCATCACGTCTGCTATTGATGCCTAAACCTAATTCTAACATTACCTCGGCCATACCCATGCTGTGATCCAGACATTTGGACCTCAGATATTGCTAGTGACCTTTGACCTTAGATATGTTTGCTAGAACTTACGGCATTAATTACATGTGTTGCATTGACCTATTGACGTTAACATGGCATAATTTCAGCACCGTTTATCCCAAACCTACCTTTGGTGTACTGACAGACATACCTAAACATTTAATTCTTACCTGAAACCTATGCTGTGTTTCCAAATCAAGTTTTTCTATCCACCTTGAATACCGGATTCAACTTCACGCTTGTTTGGATAAACCTTATAAACCTTAGCATAAAGATGTAAAGATTTCATAACCACTTCATCCTAGTTTATATGTGTGCCTACGTTTGACTATTACTACCTTTGACCCTGACCCATTACCTCAATCACTTAAGTAGACCTTTCACCCTTTTCCTGCACCTCCTTCTCTTTTCTTCACACTTACCTTTTATCAAACCACTCACCGCTTCACCAAGCTGCTTTGTCAGTTCCTAGTTTGAGGGGAATCACCTTTACCCATACATGGGGCAACCACATCTTATTTTTGTAAGTGCGGCTTACCAATACAAGCTACGCAACAAGAAGGGGCAAAAAAAATCAGGTCACACTCCCCTTCTGTACATCGACCAATAAGCACCTCTTTATCACATTCACCTAGCCATAACCCCCTTCACCCCATTAATATTAATTTAATTTATTTAATTAAATTAATGCATGATCCTCACTATATTTATTATTTAAATATCTTATTTAAATAATATCCACACATACAGTTCACTTAGACACCTCACCAAGCCAACTCAACCTTAAGACCTATTCTTAGCAAGTTCCCATAACTAACTAAGACTTACCTAAACCCTAAAAATAAATACCTACACTCCCTCTAACCACATTCCCACATGCTCACGAGAAGCTCCCAGTCTAATCCATGGGATAACCACACAAGATCTGAGGAAATCAGGAGGATCTCCCTAAGTTTAGTAAACCTAGGAAATCCCGCCTTGACCGATGTCGATTACCCCTAACCGTCGCTGGTTAAGCCAGACCACCATCGGTTACCCCTTTTAACCCCTAAACTACCTTATTCTCAAGGTTGGTTAAACATTGGGGGCAATAAATTGGATGAGCAAGAATGAGATCTTAGAGAGATAATGCATCTTCAAAGAGTAAATTACAATAAGAACTCACATCGAAGGAAGGAGATTGAGCATCTTCTCCTGCACAACCATCCCTAGCCACATGTTCTGATCTATCTAGGACAAAAGAGAGAGTGTGCATACAGCCCATGCAGAAGCTTTTCTTTCAGTCAGTGATCACTTGCATCCTTCTAAACCCATCATTAACACCTCTATCCTTCACACACAGACTTTCAGAAATGAAATCCAAGTAAGTGTAACATCATACTTTCCTGGTTATTTTATTTCATTATTATTTTATCATCCATTGTTTATCTTGCTCCTTATTGACCATCTCCAACACTTTTCACCTCCATAGACCCATCAAAACTCATAAAATCCTACTCCAGTCACCCATTACCCCATCCCGACCAACCAAAATCCTTTCTGCAATCACAAGGAGGACCAAAATCTCCGTTCTGTGATATTTCCAGATCTCACAATAACCGGCACTAGTTATACCTAACCACGATCGGTCACCCCTAACTGATGCCAGTCTCTGTGTTTGCCCATACATAGCCTTAAACAGAGGCTTACCCACCTAATTTTAACCTTACCTTCACTCACCTGTGACCTACCCAACACCTTTAACAGACCTGTAATACCCAAAACCAACCATTTGACCTATGGATTCTATTCTAGCTTAGCATGTTAGATTAGATTTTGTTCTTATTGTGTTTTTAACTGAGATACCAAAATCATTTTAAAAATAACAATAGGATATACTTTGTTTACAACATTAATTTGTTTAAAACAGTGGACTGACAACCATCTAGGAAGTACCATACTTCCTCAGATCTAACTTATGCTAGGTTGTTCACTGCCCATATTGTTTAATTCTTTTAGGTGGTCTCGCTTTCATTACAAGTAGTTCCTTCTAGCCAAAAGGAATCTCTCATGATCAGCTGTGGATTTAGAAGTCATACGCGTGTAACAACCCAGCAACCAACATTTAAATAGGTATTCCTCATATGCCCATTACCCTATCTATTTCGAAAACAATTCAAATAAACGATCTAAGAAAAAATTAGAAACAAGATGATTTAGGAGTTTAGTTGGTGATCTTGGGGGTCAAGAGACCCATTTCTATTCGTACCATCTCCACTATGCAGCTTAAGCGGTGTGTGTAATGGGGTTATCAGATGTATGCTATTACAGTCAGTGACAGATCAGAGGATGGGTCTAGTGGACCATCACTATATGATCATCCCATTTTGAGAGAGTTTTCTGATGTCTTTCTAGGGGAGCTACCGGGGTTACCACCCCCACGTGAGATTGATTTTCATATAGATCTAGTTCCTGGAGAAAATCCTATCTCACGAACCTTATCAGATGACCACTCTAGAGCTCTGTGAGCTCAAGTTGCAGCTTGAGGGCCTTTTAGAGAATGGCCTTATCTGTCCTAGTGTATCCGCTTGGGGTGCACCGATGATATTTGTGAAGAAGAAGGATGGATCCTTGCAGTTGTGTATTGATTACCGCCAGTTGAACAAGGTAACGATCAAGAATCGTTATCCTCTTCCTCGCATTGATGACTTGTTTGATCAGATGAAGGGAGCCAAAATTTTCTCTGAGATTGATCTCCAGTGAGGGTACCATTAGTTGAAGGATTTCAGAGGTAGACATTCATAAGACTGCCTTCTGCACGAGATATGGGCACTATGAGTTCACAGTGGTGCCTTTTGGTTAAACGAATGCCCCCGCAGTGTTCATGAGTTTGTTGAATGGGGTATTCAGGAAATTCTTAGATCACTTCATGCTTATCTTCCTAGATGACATTTTGATATACTCACATATACGTGAGGAGTCATGAGGGGCACCTTCGACTAGGTCCTTCAGTGTCTTCGTGAGGAGCAGCTCTACGGGAACTTGGAGAAGTGTGATTTCTTTCAGAATAGAGGTGTAGTATTTGGGTCATATCATTTATGGGGAAGGTAATCGCAGTCAATCCTTCCAATATTAGAGCCATTATGGATTGGCCAACACCCACTACAATGACCGAGGTGTGCAGCTTCATGGGATTAGTAGGTTACTACCAGAGATTTGTTCATGACTTCTCTCAGATTGCAAACCCTATCACTTCCCTTCAGAGGAAAGGGAAGAAGTTTGTTTGGTTAGATAGATGCTGAGAAAGCCTTCAAGACACTAAAGGAGTACCTCACCACAATCACCTATTCTTGCAGTACCAGATCCAAAGGGTGAGTTTTTTGTTTACACAGATGCTTCATCTAGCTAGGGCTTGGAGGTGTGTTGATACAAGATGGCAAGAGTTAGTGGCTTTTGAGTATTGCAAACTCAAGGATCACGAGCTTAATTATCTAGACTCATGATCTTGAGCTTGTGGCAGTCATGTACATGCTTTGGTTAGATGGAGAAATTTTGTTCTTGGATAGGAGATTCACACTCAGGACCGATCATTTGAGTCTTTGCCACCTCTTCACGCAGCCTAATCTCAACATGCTCGTCAATAGCGTATTGGATGGAGTTGCTTTACGAGTATGACATGGAGATCAGAGCATGTGAAGGGGATAAGGAGAATGTGGTAGCAGATGCTCTTAGTAGATGGAGACATGTGGCTATGGCCACTTCAGTGAGCACAGATTTACGGAGCATGATTTTTCAGCAGCTTCCTACATTGATAGCTTCTAGATTGCATTTTGAGCAGAAATCGAGTCATAGAGACCCCTTGAGGGGAATTTTGATGGATTTACCTTAGAGGCAGATGGTCTTCTCAGGCACAAAGTCTAGATATATGTTCCTCAAAGATGGAGGCTTGAGGTAGGACATCTTGGTGGAGGTACATCATGCACCCTATTCAGCCCATCCTGGGGTAAAGAAGATGCACGCCACCTTGAGACAGTTGTACAATTGGAGAGGACTTCATCGAGATGTGGCTCAATTTGTGTCGTGATGTATAGAGTGCCAAAGGGTTAAGGCCAAACATCAACATCTTGCTAGGCCTTCTTTATCATCATGCTATACCGGAATGGAAGTGGAACACCATTTCCATGGATTTTAATGTTGGGCTACCAATATTGAGATATCACCACGACGCCATTATGGTCACAATTGATAAATTGAAAAAATTGGCTCACTTTTCTCCAGTAAAGACCACTTATACCGCTAGAGTAGTGGCATGACTATATTTGGATGATATTGTCAGGTTGCAAAGGATTCTCATGGAAGATCATTTGTGACTGCGATCCTTTATACACTTCACACTTTCTGGACCACCATGCAGTATGCTCCTCGGGATGAGGATCAACTTCAACACAACATATCACCCTGAGACAGATGGACAGACTAAGTGGGTGAATAATATTTTAGAGGATATGCTCAGAATGTATGTGATGGATCAGCATTCTAAATGGGAGTACTTGTACTTAGTAGATTTTTCCTATAATAATAGTTTTTAGAGTTCCATAGGCATGAATCCTTTTAAGGGTTTATACGGTAGAGAGTGTAGGACACCTCTTAGTTGGGATAGGCTAGAGGACAGGGTATCTCTTGGACCAGCTCGTTCTACAGGACATGAAGTAATACGTAGTGTTGATTAGGCAGATATTACAGGAGGCACAGGAAATGTAGAAGAAGTATGCAGATCAACATAGGATTGACCATAGTTTTGATGTGGGTATGAAGGTGTTCCTTCATGTTAGGCCACATAAGATCCCTATCCATTATGGAAAAGGTTCTAAGTTGGCTCCTAGATTCATGTTGGACCTTTCGAGATCTTGGAGCGTATCAGTCCCTTTGGCCTACCGTCTAGCGTTGCCACCCTGCTTGTCTCACTGTACATAATATTTTTCATGTTTTAGTTCTCAGGAGATACATTTTAGATCCATCTGATGTGTTAGATTAGACATCGTTGTAGGTGCAGGATTAGGGGTCAGGTGATGGTGGAGCTCGTTTGCATCTTAGATCGCAGGACCCTGGGCCTTCAAGGCAGAGATGTTGATTATGTTCAGGTGTAGTGGGACAGATATGATGAGACTGTAGCTACATGGGAGGATGCTACTTCATTGCGAGTTTAGTTTCCACATTTGTTCCAGTGACTTCCAGGAGGAAGTCGAGTCTAAGGGGACGGGAATGTAGTTCCCACTTCCCTTTGACACCTTTTGATGCTTATGATGATACTGTTGATTACATTATAGACATTATTATGTTTTGATTTAGTATGCCGCTAGACCTTGGATTATGTATTATTGTAGATTTTGATTTGATTATGATGCATGATGATTATTGGAGACACCTGACATGTGGATGATGATACATTATTACACATGGATATTTTATGGATGTTTTTGGATATTGTGATTTGATCTGGAAAATGAATATTTTATGATGCGGATATATTTGTTGATTAAAAATGTAAATGATGTAATAAGTGACTTCAATGTTGTTGTGATTCATTGTGTAGTTGATTTTTGTGATTTTTGTATCATATTGGATGTTCTGATATGGCCACGAGGCCGAAGGATCTATTTTCATTTTACAGGTTAAAAATATCGCAACAAAACATCAGGGGATCGGAGACCAACCAAAATGGAATTCTAGGTGACTTCAACAAGGTCACCATGGCAACTCGTTTTATTATGTTGTGCGTTATTTTGTTAGAGATTCCCATGGGGGGAGTCATCTTTATATGTGACCATGGGTTGGATATTTTATTTGTAGAGTTAATGTTTATTTATTGTTGTATGTATTGTATTTTTAATGTGTTCTCTTCTTTTAATTAATTAATTGTGGAATATTAATATGAGAGATCATATAGTTAAACTTTAATTAAATTAAATTGGGATTTGGAAAGTGATTATTAGAGTTGTTGGCTGCTTATACTTAATGTGTAAGAGGTGTAAGAGTTTTTGTAAGTCAGATTTTAGAGTAAGAAATACTCTACCTCCATGGAAATTCGAATTTGACCTTGGGGGCTGTTTTTGGAAGCTTGTGGGACAAGTAAAAATTGTCCCATGCCTCTAAAATTATGTTACAAACCATACTTATGGTTGAGGATGTGATTTTTGACTTTTATAATGTTTTTTGTAATCCTTTTGTGCATGTTTTAATTGCACTTTCTTACATTTTTAATTAATGGTTTTCCCTTGAGGTGTGGGCTATTTTTGAGTGTGCAAGTAACTTGTCATATTTTCACCCACCTCTTTATTGTGCTTGGGAGAATGGAACTTTGTATTTTGTGTTTTAATTGAGGATGAGTGATGTTGCATCCTACATGGATCCACATCATCCTCTTCTTTCCCTCTTCTATATATTTGAAACTCCCTTCTTGTTTTGGATTGTTGAATCATTTTTGCATTTCTTCCTTAGGGCCACATTTTCTTAGAAAGCTTGTTGTTGGAGCTGTGTTATTGTCTTGTAAATCTTGTTTTTGGGAAGAAAATTCACCATGGAGAGGTAGGAATTTAACTCTCTTTTATTTCTGTTATTTTCTTGTGGTGTTGTTTGGAAAATACATGCTTGTTTTATTTGTTGCTTGGTTGGGTAGACTGCCTTAGGGAGGTGTAGGAGAAGGCTATGGGGAATCTTTGTGGGGGGGCATAAGGGAATGCCATTGGCAAAAAAAAATTTGTGGAGGGAGTTTTGGGTTTGGGATCCACCATGGAAAAGAAATAGCTTGCATTTCTTACTTTGTGGGGGACATAAGGAAATCTGTGGGGGGCATAAGGAGGGATTTTGTGGGGGTATAAGGAAATGTGTGTGATGAATTACTTGGCAGTTTGTATTTTATGGATGCCCAATTCCGAATTGGGAGGCATAAGTAGCTTCCCCCATAGGCCTTGCTCCTTTGTCTTACAAGATCGAGCCTGAGTTCTGTTTTGATATGTTTTAAATACAGTTATGAACTGTTGTTTTCTTTTGGTGTTGCATTGTGTTTTAAAAAGGAAATGTGTATGTGAAAAAATGCTATGTGTGGAAGCCAGTTGTTGCCATGGTTTAATTGCACCTTCTATTATATTTTGGTTGGGGCTCGGGGGCCAATGATGAAGGAAGGATTATCCTTTCATTGGATGTCTTGGTTAGGTGGAGAGCATTGCATTTTCCCATCTTTGTTGTGATCATTTGGATAAGAAGAAAATGTGCATGTTGTTGTCCTGGAGCAAAGAAAAAGATATAGTTTGACAGTCCTTTGCAGAAACACATTCATTGTAATCCCTTTCCCACTTGTTGTGGATAAGATTGTATCATGTATTTTTTAAAGAAAGATGTATATAATTTGATTATGGAGTTAGGTATTTGAATTTTAAAAGACATTTAATTTCTATTTTGTTCATTAGAAAGAAATGGAGGAATGTAAAGATGTAAAAGTTTATAAATGAAGTCAATAAAGAATTGCAAGTTCATCTCTTATATTGCATTGTTGTGATGAAATGAGAATATCAAATTGTGATTTGAAGTTCTGTTATTTGCAAAGGAAAGAAAATGCGTATGAAGGAAGAATGTTGCTTATTTATTTTAGAGAAAAAAATATAGATATGAAATCGAAATCAAAATTGCCTCGAGTTTAGAATAGTTGATTTAAGTCATTTATTTGCATTTGATTTGTCTAGAAACTATAAATCACACTTAAATGCTAAAATTGATAAATGGATCCTTTAATATTTGATCACTGGCATTGTGACTTTTAAAACTGATAAATTCAAATAAAATGCACATTTCGGACTTGAAAATTTAAATAAACTTGGAAACCTTAAAATTCAACATGATATAATAGCAATGAACTCAATGGACAAAGAAGATTAATAGAATAACTTGAACCATTGCAAAAATGAGCTCAATCTCTTAATCAACCGTTTTTTGTCATTATTGAAAAAATTCAATTCGAAATCAATTGAACAAGTTCACCCTTGTAAAACACTTTAAACCCTTCCTAGATCAATTCTCCATGTCCTTTTGGCATGTTAAGTGAAGGAGGATATCTAATTCAATCAAATTTGGAAGTCAGACATTACCAGCTCGGTAATTAAAATCCTGTAGATCCTTTTTGAAAAATTGACCCCTTAAAATTTACCAAAAAATAGAATTTGTGTCTCTTGTGATAAGAGGGCATCGAGAGCTTTCTGAAAAGTCCTCGTTTTCCCAAAAAAAATCTTTCTAGCTCAAATTATGACACTTTGAAGTTTTTGTGCTTTGGTGGGAAAAATTGGGAAAATTTTCCCTGGCGGGCCTGCAACCCAAAAATTTCTCGACGAATTGCCCTTAGAAAAATTTCAAAAATTTGGTTTAGGAAAATTTTTTCATTTCGTTTCGCCAACCCGTAGCCAATCAGAGGTTACCACGTGTCCTCACAAGGAAGTGGCGAAGGTGCGAGAACTTTTTGCCCTTTGAGTTTTTTTGAAAATTTTGGAAAAAATTCCATTTCTCCCCGCCGACCTGCAGCTAATTAGAGGGTGCCACGTGGGACCTTGGGGGTGGTATTGGAGGTTTGGGAGAAATTTTTATTTTTCACTACATGGGGAAAGATTTCAAAATCCACCCCGCGACCCGCGAACCCGCCAAAGGAGTTTTCCCCTCTTCTTGACATGTGTCCCCCATGGGGAAAATTTGATCCCAAAACTCTGTCGGACCATATCTTGAGTTCCTAAAGGAGTTAGGAGGACTTATTTATATCACTAGAAAGGTGAGAAAATTTCCTATCCAATGGAAATGGTTTTAGGGAATTTTTGGAAGTGTTACATATGTGACAAATCTATTTTAAACTCTAATCCTGTTAGAGAGTGGGTATCGGGGTATATTTCTCCCTGAAACTAACTAGAACATTTAACCCTAAAATTTGAAACTTGTAAACTTGATATTAGTTAATAAAGGAAAATTGGGTTTTGGTAAATGGGTTTTGTTCTATAACCTGCCAATGGTAAACTATTGTTTGGCAACTCAGTTGTGTTCACCCCTAAAAATAAAAATAAAAAATTATTCCATAATTTTTCTAGCTAACCCTAGGTTGTTTTCTTGGGTCTCAAGTGGTTTTTAAAATGGTCACACAAGGATGGATTTGATTTTGGTAGGGTTAACTTCAATACTCTTGATAGAGACAATGAAGCCAAGGATCTTGCAAGTTAGCACTCTAAACATGCAATTAGATGGATTAAGATGAAGGAAGAAACAAATAAGGTTCTCAAAGAGGATTTTAAGGAAATAAAGGTGATCGTGTTGATGCTTGGATTCACCCAAGAGGTCATAAAAATAGTCCTCTATTGTTTTATGGATGATATCATGGAAGATATAAGTTATGGCATGCTAATAGGTGGCTCCTCCATTTTTCAAACTGAAAGGAATGATGCGATAGCAAAAATACCCCCAAGGAGTGGTGAAAGAAGTCTTATGTTGGTCTTCTAGTGTGATAAGGATCTGATTGTACCTAAAGAAACCATCCATAAGAGAAAACATCTCATGGCCAGTAGTAAGGTCCATTAGTTGGTCGATGTTAGGAAAAGGAAAATCATCTTTAGGACAAACAAGATTTAAATCTTGAAATTCAGTGAACATATGAAGTTTTCCAGATGATTTAGCAAATGGTACAATATTAGAGACCCATTTGGATATTCGAAATGGATGATGAAATCAACTAAAATAATGCATTGCAATTTGTCTTTGCCAAGCAGGGTAATGTGAGGATACATGCAGTAAATCTTTTGTTTAATTAGCCTAGTGTTAGGGATAATGACAATATTGTAAATAAATATGGAAGGATCGAGACATGCCATGTTGGCATACTACCATGTGAAGGCTTGGCTATGTTTAGAAAGGAAGGCATGAAAGACTCAAGCTCATGTGGATTAATAAATTTACCCAAATTGAGGATGTGGGGCTCTTTTGGAGTCCCTATGTTGATGTCAATGGTGGATTCATTAAGAAAGGTGGAAGTATTTGAAGGTAAGGGCTTATGAAGATAGGAATCCTCTGCCCCGTGTAGGAAAGGATGGAGTCATTTTTGGTGCATTGAAGAATGTCAATGGTAGGGGAGACTTCCTCTACCATATCAGGAAACTGAAGAGGGAGGGAACTAGTCTCATTTTTACACTGATAAGTGATCGGATCCAATGTGATGATAGAGATTAAAAAAATCTAGAGGATATGGAAATGATTTCATTTATATCTATATCCTTTTGGGATAGAGAAGATGGGGGATAAATGTCCATGAGAGAAGAATATGAAGGTGTGAGAGGATCAACATGTTGTTATTTAAAACTTGACCCAAAATTTTCATGGGGTTTATGTGTTTGATAAATGATGAGGCCATGCATTCCTTTCTAATAGCATCCCATTCCAAATCCTTTCCATGCACAGTGATGGACGTAAACGTAGAAAAATTATTTTTTGTAAAGAAAGTCAAAGCCATCAATGTGAGGATTGGTGTGAGGAGAATATCCATATGAGAAGAAGGGCAATCGATGCCACCATATATGAGGTTAGTATGAAGATGGGGTGGAAAAAATAAATGGTGTCCATGACATCAAGTTGATACATTGGAGCTTTTTCGGGTTGCTTGATTCGATGAGGCATGTGGAAATAATTGAGGGTGAGCAGGCGATACTATCCCAACATGAGACGATCCATTACTTGGTCTATAGAGTCATCATTACGAAGTTTAGACGTGGAGATGGATGAGCTACTAAATGTATAAGAATAATAATACTTGGGAAGAATCACATCGTTAGGTCGATAAGTCATGTGACATGGTTTGAATGGAGGAGTGTTTAATTAAGCTAAAATGGGATTTAAGAGCCTAATTTGTATGTTAATACAATAGTAAATAAAAAATAATGAAATGTAGAAATTATACCCAATAAAAGTAAGAAATAAAGTGAAAACCCTAAGTGTAAAGAGGGGGTAAGAAGCCTTAGCCAACTCATAGAGTTCTAGAAGATGCACAGAGCTGAAAATTGGAAAATGTGAAGTATTTAACCTTGCACTAGAGCTCACAAAATGTGGAACAGGAGGATCAAGATGGACTGGGGAACCCATGGGCACCCTATACCTATTTCTACGTTCTTGAGTCTACGAAGATGCTTAGAAAACATCCTTTGAGGTGTTGTAAGATGTTTACCTTTAGTTTCCTTTGGTTTCTCCAAGGTCGCACCAAGATCACTAATGTTTCTATAAACCTATAAAGAAATATGAACCTGTAAAACACTCAAATAGACATCAAATCCCAAAAACAAAAGATGTAGAACGAGGGGTCAGACTATCCTCAGCTATCACAATGGTGAACTTACGACTGAGCTTTGTAGTACATCTCAGACCCAATGTAGTTTTGTGTGTATGCGGAATCATGCCCTAGGTTACTCTTGTGCGTGTCACACTTGGTTAGCAAGAAAGAAGCTAGATGTATAATGTAGTAAATGTGTGCATTAAAATAATAAAATCCCCTCCTATGAAATGTGATGTATTGGAACCAACCTTTGTCCCTTGTGATGGTGCTAGATGGATGCAATGGAGTTCTTAGATTCTTTATGGATGCAAGCTTAGGTGGTCATAGATAATTCTTAGTGTTTGGTCTGTTATTATGATTACATAACTTTATATTTATATGATTCCCTTGCTTGAATTTTGTAATTAACCCCAAAAAGTATGACTACCACAAATATAAGATAATCAAATGGCTATAAAGGACCCAAAAAGTGTGAGAAAAGTATAAAGGGGGTAGGGGTTCCCAAAGGGGACAAGGGAACTTGGATTTGGCATCTTGGCTGGGCGTTGGTGTTTAGGATGACAAATTTCAAAGAGTAAAAAGGAAGACTAAGAAAGTAAGGGTGGAAGAATGAAAGTAGTAACAAAAAGAAATGAAAGGTGTCCAAAGACATGGGTTAGTTATTAATTTTCTTATTTAGGAATCATATGAATAGTATTATGTAATCAAGACTAGATTAACCATGTAGATTGACAATGAAAGCATGCCGAGGCATAAGACAAAGTGTGGAGTGATAAAAGTTAGAACATGGAGACTAAAGATGATAAAATTGTAAAAAGTGATGAAATTAACCTAGGGAGAAAGCACATGTGTAGATTTCGTGATGTACATGTTGTTGTTGGTGTTTTGATGATGTTTATTACCTCTTCTCATAAGGATGGACATACAAACGAGAAGCCAAACAAGTAGTCAAATACACATGTATATGTATAAAAAATATGTAAAGAATTGTGTAAAAAGGCTGAAAAAATGTGCACCTGATCTGTGATGAGGAAAGAGTGTAGAAAGGATCTTGTAGATGATGTCAACACATGATTTTTTTAGGAAATATCACATCAGTGAAATGGAATAATAATAGGTAGAATTTTCTAGTATCATCCTCTAAACTTTAAATTCTTCCTACAATGTAGAACACCAATGCAGATGATGTGTATAAATACAAGTGTTAAGGACCATATGCCCTATCAAATCTATTATGCATGAAGTCTCATGGACTATGTTAAACTACCAATCAGTATGTGATTACCCCCTGGTTTCAGGCATCCAAGAAGGGTCGTTATCCCATAGACCCAAGTCTTATTTTGAGCCTTTAAACTGAAAAACTATGTTTTACTGGTAGCATGTTGTGTATAAAGTTGTATGGGGTGATTGATTCACCCAAACGATACCCCCCTCATTCGGGTGCATGCAATGTCCCTGAAGGAGTATACATCCTAAAAGTGGGTCGTCCATCATGCTACAATTGTGCCCTAGAAGGGTAAGGGAATGTGCTTAGTAGAAACCAAGGTACACACAAATAAGTCGATAAGAGACAAGTGTTAGTACAAGAAAATACAAACATGCATGTATAAGATGGAATGTAAGCTAAAAAACATTGTGTAAGCTAAGATGTAGGTAAAAAAATGAGAAGAAAATGTAGACCACAAGAAGTGAGTTGTAAATATGGGGCATCACTCAAGATGTCGTAAAATAAACAAGGTTGTAGTGGCCACAAGAAATAAGAGAAAAATATATATAGAGAGAAAAACGCACAAAAAATGAAAAGAAAAATCAGAGGGTGTATTAGAAAACCATGGAAGAAAATAGTCCTGCAAAACAAATGTTGCACATGAAGCACCCGTTAGCATGTTAGAAAGATAAAATAAGTATGTCAAATTGTGTATAATTTGATAAAGTAGTGTGTTATGAAACAAAATGAAACAATAACACATGTAGTGTACAAAAGTGGATGCCCCTAAGAGCTAATGTGGTACTCGTAATAGGTACTGGACTAAGCATTTTTACTGTGTGTAATGGATCAGTATAATCTAAGATCATAACTAAAAATTCAAGTGAACACAAATGTGTGTATGATAAATATAATGACATATACGATATATATCTAACATGTGTAATAATATGTGCATGTAACAAGTAAATGTAATCATGAATAAGTGCAACTAAGATATGTAATATATTGTGCATGAGATGAACTAGAATGGAAAGTGAATGATAGGATTTGTGTGCCCCCCGAGTGAATGGAATTATATACAATGAGGTTCATTCATTTATGACCCCTTAGCAGTCAAGAATGAACCATAAATGAGAGTACATTATTGAGAAATGGTTTGAACGATATGTTGTATGTAGAAAAAGTGGATGAATTAAGCATGGCACGATGAGTGTATAATGATGATGTGTAGATGATATTGAATGTGACATAGAAATGAGGTACTAGAATGTGTGATGATTTATCCTAAAGTGTATATCATGCAAAGATTCTAGAAGAAGTAATGATTTAGCCTAAAGCGTATATCATGAAGAGAAACTAGACGGAATGAGGATTTATCCTAAAGTGCATATCACCAAGAGATGCTAAAATAAGTGATGATTTAGCCTAAAGCTTATATCATGAAAGGATACTAGAAGAAGTGATGATTATTTAGCATAAAGCATATATCACGATATGTGTGAATAAGGTACTAGCTAGGAATGCCACGTGATAAGAATATTGAATGATTAGATGTGTGAATATGATAAGGTCCATTTGTATATCCTACACAATCCAGTATAGATCATGATACTAGAGTGTGTTATAGGGTAATGAGTGCAGTACAAAGAAGTAAATACAATGATAGGTGTGTGATGTGTAAAGTGTGTAAAGTGTAATATGTAGTATGTAATGCAAGATGTTATATAAGTGTGGGAGTGCAAAGTACATGTGATGTAAAATGTATAATAGTGTAGGGTGTAGAATGTGTATGATGTATAGATGTATAAAGAAAAAAATGTGAATGATGCATAGTAGATGTAAGAGGAAGATGATGTGTATGTAAAAAAGTTCATTTTGTGTGAAGACGTGTAATGTGTAGTTTCTACTGTGCAGTGTGTGAGGTTAATTTGTATAGGATTCACTCAATAATCAAGTGTGAACTGAAGCACAAGAGTATGTCATCAGGAAATGATGATGCTAGTGTGTGTGAAGATGTATGTTCTCAATTCTAGGTGTGAAATGATTTGAATATAAGATAGGTATTGATGTTTGGGGGAGAAATAAGTGTAATTCCCACAAATGTGTGATGGTGAATATGATCACATGTCAAAGTATGAGTGTTGTAAGTGAATTTTGAATTGTGATGTGGTGAAGATGTAATATGCATATTGTTTGTTAGGGGGGGTAAGCATGATGCCCCCCAAGTGTGTGTAGGATGAGAATGATCAAGCAATGTAATTAAAAATATCGTCATTATCATAGTTGAATCCAAATAAAGATGGATCTGAAACTTGATAAGCAATAGTGTTTGGTTGGTCACATAAAACACCGTCTAAGCATAACTTGTACATGATCATAGCATATTCCTCATCAGTGAATAGAGGTAGTGGAAAACTGTGTACATACCAACGAGTGAGGTTTTGTGAATAACCAAGGAATGAGTCATTGTAAATAAAGATGTGACTAAGTGGCATGGAAATGATATATCAGTGTGATCAGGATCTAATGTGTCCCCAATGTAATCAAGCAAAGATTGTCCCAGTGTAAGTAGAGATGTGTGGGGAGCACATGTAAGAAGGAATGTGAGATAAAAGACTCAAATACCATAAGCATCTATAACACCATTGACTATTGTTATTTTACTCCTTTGCATTCAAGTGTTGATATGTGATTTTCCTTATAAGGATATGTTCTTCTAATTTTTGGAAATCATGCTTGATATGGATAAGTATTTTATGCTCTTAATCTCTTTTGATCGAATTGGTATGAATTCTTTGAATTCATTTTTCACTTCTGAAAGGTTGTTTGCAATCTAGTTTAAGAGTTGTAAAATTGTCTTATATCTGACTCACCCTTGGATCAATTTTAGTGATCCAAGGAATGTTTTAAAACTACTCTATTGAATGAATGGTAAAATCGACATTTCATGTGTTTAGCTACACGCTGGACTGGACTTGGTAGTTACAAGTTCTTTGAATTCTATGTGAATGCACTTCCATTTAGTAGGTTGTTTGGCTTGGGTCTTTGAAGATCGACCAAGACAGGTCATTGCTGATAAAAAAATAGGCATGCAGCCTGAACATGGCATAAGGGATATCCGGGACCCTATTGAGGTTTGATTTATGAAATCCTAAGCTAGGTGAGAGTATTTCCTACCTAAGCTATGTTACTTGATACAATTCTATTTCTAACCTAAACTGGTCCTAAATAATTAGAGGGGTAACTAGGTATGAAAACTAGAACCTAACACTACAAGGTTATTAAGTGATCTAATCTAGTTTCTAAAAACTATTATATTTTGATTACTTACCTATGAGGAGTTATCTAACCTAATTACTAAGGACTTATGTTGGGGGTTAGTGGTTAGTGTTATATCCTAAGGTATAAACTCTAAACTACCTAAGATCTAACCTAAGTCAGTAATCTACCCTAAACTAATGGCATGAAGGGGAATCTAAAGGGTCACATACACATTGGCGATGGGTTCCAAGGCATTTATGAAGAGGATAGGGTTTATTAAATCCTACGGACTGCCAACTTTAGCAGGGGCTAGTTTTGTTGGTGGAGACCTAGGTGGAAGTATCGCTAGAGATGGAAACACATGTTATTTTTTATTTGGAACTCACCAGACTTGGTAGGAGGTGGCAAGGAAGATTGGGTGGGAGTTATGGAATTAATGCAATTATTCAACCTTGTTTCACAAGCCCAAACTGCTTTGGAAGGCATGCCATCAGATTTTTGTTTAGTTGTTTCATTTTGCATGCTCTCCATTTTTCTCTCTCCATGCGCTCTGGTTTTTCAAACCAGCAGTTTAAACTGCACTGTATGGTTATTTTTGAGGTTTCAAATTTATTTTTGTTTTGTGGAGAGTATATGAGGCATTGTGGAAGAAGTATTTTTTTGTTTGATCTTTCGTGGGGAAGAAGGGAAGAAGCGAGCTCAGCTAGAGATCTTCTTTGATTTTTTGGCGACACTATCAAGCATGATAGGCCCTAACTGTTAAAATCTCCTGCTCTCCTCTAAGAGTTTTCATTGAAACAAATTTTCGTTGATGAATTTTATGCATTCATGCTTAACTGGTAAATTGATAGATGGGTTTTGTAAAAGAAACTTGTATTTTGTGTTGTTGAATTTGTGTTTTTCACGATTCTATTGAAAGCTTACTATGCATTGCTTTTTTTAGAGGGACCACGTATTCTTAAACTAAAATGGTAGCACTGTTTGTTTCTTCAGTGGTTTGAAATTGATTGTTGGTTTCGAATTAATTGTGACCTTTAAATGTTGTAGAGATCTATCTGTATTCATTTGATATTAGTGTTGCAAACTTGTTGTGTTTTATTTACACGAGCTGGTAAGAAACTCTAGTTCTTATAGTTACTACAAACTGGTTCGAGCTATTTGATTTGAAACTGGTTTCAGTGGATGGAACCATTGTAGGGATTTTGCTCTATGATATTATCATTTTATTTCATGGTTATTTGGACTGTAAATAAGTCTGTAAATGGCTTGTTTGGTATCACCTTGTGGAAACTTTGACTGTCGCAAAGTTTGCATGCACAGGTAAAACAGTATATGGTTTAGTTTTTTTTTTTTCTTGCGAAAAAGAATTGACTGTTATTGAAATTCATAGGCACTGCAGACAAGCTATTATATGGTATAGTTTTGTGTTTTATCATGCGCAAACTTGATTGTTTTTGGAACATTATTGAACTTAAAAGTTGGGTTTGATACCTTTGGTATTTTGTACTATAACTCGAAGTCCCTTTGGCATGGTGTTGGTGAAATCTTGTTCTATGACCATTTTTATGGTTTTTGGAGATTCTTTATTAATCTAACTTGTGAGTCATCTAGTCTAAGCTTGTCAAGCCCCTGACACTCCGTTTGGAGTTTGGAAATAGGTTTGAAAGGATGTTAAAGGAGAATGGAAGAAATTATTCTTACTCCAAACTATATGCAAATAGTTTCATTGCACTCGATCTAGTCATATGGTGCTGGTGTATTATGTAATTGTGTTGTGATATTGATATGCATCACTGTTTGAACCGTTTAATACTTGGTGATCTTTATTGAAATATATACATGAATGATGTGTTGGTTTAGGTATGATAGTCTTTTGATTATTTAATAAACTATTGGGGAACATGTTGTTACCCAACTTAGTTACATATTTTTGAAATTTCTAGATCCTTCAATGACGTTTATGCCTTGCATTGCGCTCAGAATTGTATTTGAGTCATGGACTGTACGTATTAAGTTTGATCTTTGATTTGGTCTTTTTTTGCTATCCCAATCTGTAGTTCTGGTATTGATGAGTTGGCATATCATTGAGATGGTTCTAATTTTCCTGAGCTATTGGGAAGTCTTGAGTGTTAGCAACTACTCAGATTATTACCTCTTTTTGGGTCTATAAATGTGTGTTAAGAATTGGAAAATTGAATGCGATCTAAACTTGAATGCAATTGTGTTTGAAATTCATTGTTTATCTTAGATTTTAAAAAGGGGAAGTTAATGGAAAGGTTTGATGGAATTTAACTGATTGATTTTGTAGGGTTCTAAGAAAGAGTAATGGTAACATGTTATCTTCTTATCTTGAGGTTGTTTTGGTCCAATGAAAAAATATTAGGTCTTTTAAGAAATGCTCTTGAATGAACTTAAACTGTATGTAGGAGAGGAAGTAAAACTGTTCTCTTAAGTTGTAATGAAATTATTATAAATTGGGATCATTTCTGTTAGGCCTCCTTTTCTAATTCAGTAGGGTTAAGTTCATTGGTTGGAACCTCCTCATCTTTATTCTTATTAGAGAATAGATTCAGTGTTATTAGTCTTGTATACTTGTCATTTGACTGAAATGAAGTAGATAAGATTGAAGTAAGGTTGGCAAAAGAAATTGTAGATTGTTGACTGATAATCCATCACTTCTTCTTGAATTTCTTTCATACAAATCTGTTTTGATGAATGCTTTAAATTGTTAAGTTTTAAAGTAGAGATACTTTAAAGGAAAAATTTAATCATGATATATACTATTTCAGCTTTGCTGATGGTTATGTAATTTGGTAAATAAAATGATTTCTCCTCTTCTCTACTTGATAGTAAAATGAGTCATCCAAGAGGGAATATGTTGTAATTACTTCTATACCTTATAGTAGAGATACGAGTTGTGTTATTTTTTGTATATTTGAAACAATGATATGTTATGTTTTGTTGGTTAGTAAAGATAATTGATGGATTCAATTAAACTTAAATTTATAGGACAAGTAATATAAGGTTTTATTCTTTTCTTCTTTTACATGTTTAGTATGGATCTTTGTTTTATAGTTATTACTTATGCTTAGGGAGTATGAATTACTTGTTGTTCATTAAATCAGGGTTGTTTTTATTAGAACAATTAGTGGAATGCACTTCGTTTTAAGGATTAGTGCTTATCATGCTTAGTTCATTGACCGTGCTAGCAATTTTTACAGATGGACTTCGTAAGTGTTAAAAGAAGGCAAGACCTTATATGATGCATTGGCTGATTTAAGTTGATTCTTGTGAAGAATTTTGAACTATTCTTTAGTTGTATTAAAAAAAAATTGTTCTCTTTTTAATGAAGGTTGTTGTTAAGCAGTATGTATGATATGCATTAGTTGTAAATGTATATGTTTGAAAAGGGAATGTAGAATAAGAATTTACTTGCATGGATAATGTAAATTAGCTTGCACTTTACAAATGAAATGGAATCCTATTCTGTTGATATTATTCCTGTTATTTATATGTTTCAATGAGTGTTCTTGGATAAGTAGGAAAAAAGGAATTAAGGTATTATCCCTAAACGTGAAGCAACTAAGTAGGTTGCGGATAATCAATGTTCTTATCTAAACAACTCAAATTTTTAAAGTAATGTGTGATGAATTTGAAATGAAAACTAAGAACTTTGTAGGGGACATAAAGGGTGTGTTAAACCCTATAACTTAAAAGGGATACTCTTCCTCTCTTAATAAAAAGTAAGAAAAAGGGGGAAAATGAATACAATCATTAGACTACTTTTAATAAAGTCTACTAAGATATAACCTCAATGGTTGTTGCACTTCCTTGAATAGTTAATTTACATTGCAGGAAACTTCAGATGTTGTTGTCCTTAATTTTGGGTGGATGTTGTTCAGCCAACGTTAGCAACATCGAAATTAACCTTAACAAAAGGAATTTCTGCAAGGGTTATTAGAACCTGATTGGAAAGGAACTTAGGGAGAGTTGGATTAGAGTCTGGGCAGGGTTGCTGTAATCTTCCTATAGGAATCCAAAATTTAATAACTTTAAATAATCTCCTAAAGGGTATGTATATCTCGATGAGGTTGTTCTGTAGGATGCTAGCACATGCCGACTATAGATTTGTACCTTCAAAAATATTAGGATCTTCTCGATGATACAACACTGTAGTTGACATGTGGCAACACCCTTCTGCATTGATTGTCTAGATCTACACACTTTTAGACTTGAACTTAGTTTCTCTCTAGGACTGGGTAGTAGTGTAGTTGTGATACGAAGTAGCCCTCAAGGACTCAGGGTATCTTAGCACATGGGGTTGACCTAGGTTGACCCAGTATGCCAATACATCCTAAGTATTTGTGAGCCCCTTCCTATCATATCCTACGATGTTAACCAGAACTTGGGATAAACCTTGGGCAAGAGGTCTGATGGAAGTCAGTAAAGGACATTCTAGATAACAATAGAGTGGGGTAAAGGATGTATTCCAGATTGATGAATATGCCATTAAGGAATAAGTAATACAAACAATATGTTAAAATATTTGGCCAAAGTATCGCAAGATGTTGATTGCATTGTCCTATGTCACCTAGTCTAAGGATCGAGATGCAGATGAATATTGGTAACAACTATTCAGTTAGGTTCCTTAGATAGATCACTCTATACCTAGAACAAGGTAAGCGAACCAAGTATACGTAGTATACAGAAAAGTATTCAATACTTAGTGCTAAACATGAATAGATCGGTAGTTTACCGAGTCATGAAATGAATAGATCAGTAGGTTACCGAGTCATTATAGCTGCATATGGTTATTTGTTATAAGAATGATTATTTGGAATGTGTGTTCTAACTTACATATTTAGAATAGGGAACATTATGCAAAAAAAAAAAATTCCTTATTTCTAAAGTCTTAAAAGTGGAATGTTACATCTTGGTATAAGAGCAGAAGGTTGCATCTCTTAGACCTACTGTGTCCATAATCTGATAAAAACTTGAATTTTCTTGTAACAGAAAATGGTTAGAACAAGAGGAAACGTTGCGAACAATGCTCCACCTGAGGAAGGAGCAATAATAGACCAAAAACTTGATGAGATCCTTGTTGCCCTGTTGGACACAAGAGATTGTTTGACTGTGCTCGAGAAACAAGTTATGGGTAATGATGAGGAAGAAGAAGCTTTTAATAAAAATCAGCCACCTCCTGAGGACAACCCCAATATGGGTGTTGATAATAACAAGGTGAATGTACCTGACCAACCAGAAAACAAAAAGGCTAGGTTGGCTGCTGAGCTCACTAATGATATAAAAAGGATAAGTCCACCTAAGTTTTATGGCACCACAATAGGTGATGGAGCTAAGAACTGGCTCAATGAGATGGAGAAGTACTTTGTAATAAGGAACTTCTCCAAAGAGACCAAAGCTATTTGGGGCGCATATCAGCTTTCCCATGAAGGATCTTCATGGTGGGATAGCTGGAAGGATGAGCTAAAAATTGATGAAACTAACATCACTTGGGATCAATTTAATGGTTATTTCAGGAAATGATGGCTGCCACAACTTTATTATGATCAAAAAATGATTGAATTTCAGAACTTAGCTCAAGGGAAGTTAACTATAACTAGGTATTGGGAACAATTTATGAAATTACTCAAGTATGTACCTCAGTATCAAACTGATGAGAAGTTCAGGATATGGAAATTCATCATGGGATTGATTCCCATTATTGGGGGAGAGGTTGATGTTCACAGCCCAACCACTATGGAATGTTGAAAAATCCATAAGGCAGGAACAGAAATTAAAGGCTATTTATGCTCACAAAGAAGAAGTACAGAAGAAAGTTTCAAACTCTTCTTCAGCTTCTCTTGCACCTAAGAAAGGACCATGGAAAAATTTTGGTAACAAAATTAAGTTTCCAACCGATAATAAGAAGAAGACAGCAATGAATAAGCCTGCTGGAAATGCACGAAACAATTTTTCTAGAAATAATAATAATAGGTGAAAACCCTATGGAGGTCAGAATGATAACTACAAGGCTGGGAATAATTCTGAGCCCAAAAAGGGACCGGTAGGAGGCTGTTATAACTGTGGCAAAGATCATTATGTGAATCAACATCCTTTGAAGAAGGATGAACGTAATCAGTAACACAAGATACATGCTGCAGTAGTTGACAAGCAAGCTGAAAAGCAAGTTACACCTATTGAAGTTCCTGGTAAGTTATTTGGCATACCTGTAATTATTCTATTTGATATGGGAGCTATTGAATGTTTTATTTCTAGTAAAATTACTTCAAAAATTAAAAGGAAAGCTGGAAAAATGGATAAATCATGGACTTTACATTATGGTAATAATTATGTTCATACAGTTAGTATGTGTCTTTTCGGAGCATTCCTTGACTTACCTAGATTTTCCACAAAAGTTTATCTCTATGTAGCACCTTTGGGATCTTATGATATAGTCATAGGTGTAAATTGGTTAGCAGAGCATAAAGCAAAGGTAAAATGTTTTGAAAAACATATTAGTTGTTTAGATGATCTGTAGGAAACAACAGAGATTCAGGGTGTAAAGCGAGAAATTTTAGTTAGGAAATTGTCGGCTATGCAACTTAAAAAGGCAAAAAATAAGGGTTGTACCTTATATGCAGTAAAAAATTCTAAATCTACGAAAGATAACAACGATTTCTTAAAACATTATCTGCTATTACAGAACTATGGTGACGTGTTTTTGGAAGAATTACCGGGACTACCACCCAAAAGGGAGTTTGACTTCTCAATTGAAATCAAGCTAGGTACTGAACCAATTTACAAAGCACCTTATCGAATGAATACCACAGAGTTAGTAGAGCTTAAGGCTTAGTTACAAGAACTTTTGTCTAAGGGTTTGATTAGACCAAGTGTTTCACCTTGGGGAGCACTAGTGATCTTTGTGAAAAAGAAGGATGGAACCCTCAGATTGTGCATTGATTACAAGATGCTAAAAAAAGTAACAATCAATAATAGATACCCACTACCTAGAATTGATGACCTATTTGATCAGATGCGTAGAGCATCACTATATTCTAAGATAGACCTTCATTCTGGATATCATCAATTACAAATCAAGGAGGAGGATATTCATAAAACGGCCTTTAGGACAAGGTATGGACATTATGAATTCATAGTTTTACCCTTTGGATTAACGAATGCACCTGAAACTTTTATGAACTTAATGAATAATATCTTTCAAGAATACTTGGACAAGTTTGTGCTTGTATTCTTGGATGACATTCTCATATATTCTAAAAGTGTGGAGGAGCATCATGAACACTTGAAAAGAGTATTGGAAATTATGAGAAAGAGTTCTTTCTATGACACGGATGGTCACTATTTGGGTCATGTTATAAGTAAATATGGGATTACTATAGATCCTTCTAAAATTGTAGTTATAATTGAGTGGCTTGCACTAAAGAATGTACATGAAGTTAGAAGCTTCATGGGCCTTGCGGGTTATTATAGAAAATTTGTTAAGGATTATTCTAAGGTGGCTACACCAATAACTTCATTGTAGAAAAAGGATAAAAAATTTGTTTGGAATGATAAATTTGAAACTGCTTTTAAAAATTTGAAAATTCTGTTGACTTCAACACCTATTTTAGCTATACCTGATCCAAATGGAGACTTCACAGTTGTAATGGATGTATCTAGAGAAGGTTTGGGAGGTATTTTGTTACAAAATGATCATGTCATAGCTTATGAAAGTAGAAAACTTAAGTTACATGAGTTGAATTATGCTCCACATGATTTAGAGCTTGTTGCCATAGTTCACGCACTTCAAGTTTGGAGGCATCATCTTCTTGGTAAACCATTTGAGTTGAAAACTGATCATCTTAGACTAAAGTATATTTTTACTTCGCCAAATCTGAATGCAAGACAACAAAGGTGGTTAGATTTTTTGTCTCAATATGACTTTGACATAAGTTACATTAAAGGAAAAGAGAATAGAGTGGCTGACACTCTAAGTCATAGGAAGCACATTTATGCTCTTATAACACTAAGAACTCAGTTTAAGGATGAAGTAAAAAGTGCTATGGAATCTGATTCTTACTTTCAGCAAGTGAAAGCAACTCTTATTGTAGATCCAAAAGATGAAAAGTACAAAGGTTTTCACTTTGACAATGAGGGAATCTTACGATATGAAAACAGAGTGTATGTACCCTTACCTAATGATTTGAGAAGGAAATTGATGACAGAGTTTCATAATTCACCTTTCTCTTGGCACCCTAGCATTACAAATATGTTTTCTGATATAAAACAACAATATTTCTAGAAAGGAATGAAAAATGATGTTATACATTTTGTGACTCATTGTCTGGAATGTCAATGAGTAAAAGTGGAACATATGCATCTAGCTGGTTTACTGTATCCTCATAGCATACTGCAGTACAAATGGCAAGTGATAAACATGAATTTTGTACAAAGATTGCCTATGTCAAGAAATAAACATGATGTTATTTTGGTAGTAGTTGACAAACTAACGAAAGTAGCTCATTTTATTGTTGGAAATCTAAAGGATGACTCTCCTATTTGGGCTAAAAGGTTTGTACACTAAATTTTTAGATTACATGGAGTACCTAAATTAATCATATCTAATAGAGACCCTAGAATGACGTCAAGGTTTTGGCAAATGCTTAACACAGCTCTAGGAACTAAATTGAATTTCAGTTCGGTGTATCATCCGGAAACAGATGGACAGACTGAAAGAGTAAATCAAGTTTTGGAGGATATGTTACGGATGTATTGTATGGATCAGCAGTATAAGTGGGAGGAGTACCTTCCATTAGTTGAATTTACGTACAATAATACATATCATTCTTCTCTTAAGATGGCACCTTTCGAGGCGCTTTACGGAAGGAAATGCATAACCCCTATTAGTTGGGATAACATTGAGGATAGGGAGGTAATTGGACTTGAAATCCTTACGGAAATGGAACAACAAGTTAAAATGATTCGTGAACACTTGAAATAAGTAGCAGATAGGAAAAAGAGTTATGCTAACTTAAAGTGGGTTGACAGGAAATTTGAACTTGGAGAAAAGGTTTTTCTTCGGGTTAAACTGAAAAAGAGCTCCATAAATTTTGGCAAGTCTGCCAAGTTATCACCTCATTATGTGGGACCTTTTCAAATAGTTGAAATAATCAACCCTATAGCTTATCGTTTAGCACTACGACCTTCTTTGTCACGAATGCATGATGTTTTCCATATTTCTGTGCTTAAGAAATATGTTTCAGATTCATCACATGTGTTGAATTGGAATTCCTTGTAGGTCCAAGACCCAGGAATAATCGTGGTTAAACCCATTCAAGTGTTGGAAACTCGCTAGCTGCATTTAAGAAATAGAGAGATAAGTCAATGTAAGGTCCAGTGGAACTAGTTTAACAAGGAAAGTGTAACTTGGGAAAATATGGAAGATATGAAAACTACTTTTCCATATCTATTTGAACAAAATTAAATTTGTTGACTGATAAATTTTTATGAATTTATCCTTTATGACATTAAATAAGCCAGTTTTGGCCAGATATTTACTTGAATCGAATAAAAGGTTATTTATTAATGATTTCTGGAACTATAAGGTTTTGAAATACTTGACTTAGGATAAGAGAAGTGAATGAATTGACTATCCTTGATGTAAATTGTTAAAAGAGGTAATCATCAGGACGATGATTATTTCTATGAGGGAAGCATGTAACACCCTTGACTATTTTTATTTTCCTCCTTTGCATTCAAGTGTTGATATGTGATTTTCCTTATAAGGATATGTTCTTCTGATTTTTGGAAATCATGCTTGATATGGATAAGTCTTTTCTGCTCTTAAGCTCTTTTGATCGAATTGGTATGACTTATTTGAATTCATTTTTCACTTCTGGAAGGTTTTTTGCAATCTAGTTTAAGAGTTGTAAACTTTTCTTATATCCGATTCACCCTTGGATTAATTTTAGTGATCCAAGGAATGTTTTAAAACTGCTCTATTGAATGAATGGTAAAATTGACATTTCATGTGTTAAGCAACACGCTGGACTGGAATTGGTAGTTACAAGTTCTTTGACTTCTGTGTGAACGCACTTCCATTCAGTAGGTTGTTTGGCTTAGGTCTTTAAAGATCAAGCAAGACAGGTCATTGCTAATAAAAAATAGGCATGTAGCCTGAACATGGTATAAGCGATATCTGAGACCCGATTGAGGTTTGATTCACGGAATCCTAAGCTAGGTGAGAGTATTTCCTACCTAAGCTATGTTACTTGATACAATTCTGTTTCTAACCTAAAATAATCCTAAAGAATTAGAGGGGTTGCTAGGTATGAAAACTAGAACCTAACAGTACAAGGTTATTAAGTGATCTAATCTACTTTCTAAAAACTATTGTATTTTGATTACTTACCTATGAGGATTTATCTAACCTAATTGCTAAGGAATTATGTTGGGGGTTAGTGGTTAGTGTTATATCCTAAGGTATAAACTCTAAACTACCTAAGATCTAACCTAAGTTAGTAATCTACCCTAAACTAATGGCATGAAGGGGAATCTAAAGGGTCGCATACACATTGGTGATGGGTTACAAGGTATTTATGAAGAGGATAAGGTTTATTAAATCCTATGGACTGCCAACTTTGGCGGGGGATAGTTTGGTTGGCAAAGGCCTAGGTGGTAACATCGCTAGAGATGGAAACACGTTATTTTTGATTTGGAACTCGCTAGACTTGGCAGGTGGTGGAAAGGAAGATTGGGTAGGATTTATGGAATTAATGTAATTAATGAACCTTGTTTCATGAGCCCGAACTGCTTTGGAAGGCATGCCATCAAATTTTTGTTTAGTTGTTTCATTTTGCATGCTCTCCATTTTTCTCTCTTCATGCGCTCTAGTTTTTCAAACCAGTAGTTTAAACTACATTGCATGGCTATTTTGGAGGTTTCAAATCTATTTTTGTTTCATGGAGAGTTTATGAGGAATTATGGAAGAAGTATTTTGGTGTTTGATCTTTCATGGGGAAGAAGGGAAGAAGAAAGCTTAGCTAGAGATCTTCTTCGATTTTTCGGCGACACTATCAGGCATGATAGGTCCTAACTGTTAAAATATCCTTCTCTCCTCTAAGTGTTTTCATTAAAACAACTTTTCTCTGATGAATTTTATGCATTCATGCTTAACTGGTAAATTGATAGATGGGTTTTGTAAAAAAAAATTGTATTCTGTGTTGTTGAATATGTGTGTTTCACGATTCTATTTAAAGCTTACTTTGCATTGCTTTTTTTAGAGGAACCATGTATTCTTAAACTAAACTAGTAGCACTGTTTGTTTCTTCAGTGGTTTGAAATTGATTGTTTGTTTCAAATTCATTGCGACCTTTAAATGTTATAGATATCTGTCTGTATTCATTTGAGATTAGTGTTGTAAACTTGTTGTGTTTTATTTACACGAGCTGGTAAGCAACTCTAGTTCATATTGTTACTACAAACTGGTTTGAGCTATTTGATTTGAAACTGGTCAGTGGATGGAACCGTTGTAGAGATTTTTCTCTATGATATTAGCATTTTATTTTATGGTAATTTGGACTGTAAGTAAGTCTGTAAATGTCTTGTTTGGTATCACCTTGTGGAAACTTTGACTGTCGCAAAGTTTGCATGCACAAGTAAAAGAGTATATGGTTTTGTTTTGTTTTTCTTCTTGCAAAAAGTGTTGAATGTTATTGAAATTTATAGGCACTATGGACAAGCTAGTATATGGTGTAGTTTTGTGTTTTATCCTATGCAAACTTGATTGTTTTTAGAATAGTATTGAACTTGAAACTTGGGTTTGCTACCTTTGGTATTTTGTACTGTAACTCGAAGTCTCTTTGGCATGGTATTGGTGAAATCTTGTTCTTATGACCACTTTTATGGTTTTTGGAGATTCTTTATGAATCCGACTTGTGAGTCATTCGGTCTAAGCTTGTCAAGCCTTTGACACTTTGTTTTGAGTTTGGAAATAGGTTTGAAAGGATGTTAAAGGAGAATGGAAGCAATTCTTCTTACTTCGAACTATATGCAAACAGTTTCATTACACTCGGTCTAGTCGTACGGTGCTAGTGTATTATGTAATTGTGTTGTGATATTGATATGCATCACTATTCGAACTATTTAATACTTGGTGATCTTTATTGAAATAGAGAACTGAACGATGTGTTGGTTCAGGTATTATAGTCTTTTGATTATTTAATAAACTATTGGGGAACATGTTGTTACCCAACTTAGTTACATATTATTGAAAGGTCTAGATCCTTCAATGATTTTTATGCCTTGCATTTCACTCAGAATTGTATTTGAGTCCTAGACTATACATATTAAGTTTGATCTTTGATCTGGTATTTTGTTGGTAACCCAATCTGTAGTTACGGTATTGATGAGTTAGCATACCATTGAGATGGTTCTACTTTTCATGAGCTATTGGGAAGTCTTGAGTATTAGCAACTACTCAGATTCTTACCTCTTGTTGGGTCTATAAATGTGTGTTAAGACTTGGAAGATTGAATGCGATCTAAACTTGATTGTAATTGTGTTTGAACTTCGTTGTTTATCTTAGAGTTTAAAAAGGGAAAGTTAATGGAAAGGTTTGATGGAATTTAACTGATTGATTTTGTAGGGTTCTACGAAAGAGTAATGATAACATGTTATTTTCTTATCTTGAGGTTGTTCTAGTCCAATGAAAGAATATTAGGTCTTTTAAGAAATGCTTTTGAATGAACTTAAACTGTATGTAGGAGAGGAAGTAAAACTGTTCTCTTAAGTTGTAATGAAATTATTATAAATTGGGATCATTTTTGTTAGGCCTCCTTTTCTAATTCAGCAGGCTTAAGTTCATTGGTTAGAACCTCCTCATCTTTATTCTTATTGGAGAATAAATTCAGTGTTATTAGTCTTGTATACTTGTCATTTGACTGAAATGAAGTAGATAAGATTGAAGTAAGGTTGGAAAAAGAAATTGTAGATTGTTGATTGATAATCCATCACTTCTTCTTGAATTTCTTTCATACAAATTTGTTTTGATGAATAGTTTAAATTATTAAGTTTTAAAGTAGAGATACTTTAAAGGAACAGTTTAAATCATGATATATATTGTTTCAGCTTTGCTGATGGTTATGTACTTTGGAAAATAAAATGCTTTCTCCTCTTCTCTACTTGAGAGTAAGATGAGTCATCCAAGAGGGAATATGTTGTAATTACTTTTGTACCTTATAGTAGAGATATGAGTTGTGTTATTTTTGGTATATTGGAAGTAGTGATATGTTATGTTTTGTTAGTTAGTAAAGATAATTGATGTATTCAATTAAACTTAAATTTATAGGACATGTAATATAAGGTTTTATTCTTTTCTTCTTTTACCTGTTTAGTATGGCTCTTTGTTTTATAGATATTACTTATGCTTAGGGAGTATGAATTACTTGTTCATTAAAGCAGGGTTGTTTTTATTGGAACAATTAGTGGAATGCACTTCGTTTTAAGGATTAGTGCTTATCATCCTTAGTTCGTTGAACTGACCCGTGCTAGCAATTTTTGCAGATGGACTTTGTAAGTTTTAAAAGAAGGAAACAACTTATATGATGCATTGGCTGATCTAAGTTGATTCTTGTGAAGAATTCTGAACTGTTCTTAATTTGTATTAAAAAAAAAGTTATTCTCTTTTTAATGAAGGCTGCTGTTAAGCAGTATGTATGAAATGCATAAGTTGTAAATGTATATGTTTGAAAAGGGAATGTAGAATGAGAATTTACTTGAATGGATTATGTAAATTACCTTGTACTTCGCAAATGAAATGGAATCCTATTCTGTTGATATTCTTCTTGTTATTTATATGTTTCAATGAGTGTTCTTGGATAAGTAGGAAAAAGGGGATTAAAGTATTATCCCTAAACGTGCAGCAACTAAGTAGGTGTTGGATAATCCATCTTCTTATCTAAACAACTCAAATTTTTAAAGTAATGTGTGATGAACTTACAATGAAAACTAAGAACTTTGTAGGGGACATAAAGGGTGTGTTAAACCCTTGAACTTAAGAAGAATACTCTTCCCCTCTTATTAAAAAGTAAGAAAAAGGGGGAAAATGAATACAATCATTAGAGTACTTTTAATAAAGTCTACTATGATACAACCTCGACGGTTGTTGCACTTCCTTGAATAGTTAATTTACATTGCAGGAAATTTAAGATGTTGTTCTCCTTAATTTTGGGTGGATGTTGTTTAGCCAACATTAGCATCATCGAAAGCAACCTTAACAAAAGGAATTTCTGCAAGGGTTATTAGAATCTGATTGGAAAGGAACTTAGGGAGAGTTGGATTAGATTTTGGGTAGGGTTGCTATAATCTTCCTATAGGAATCCAAAATTTAATAAATTTAAATAATCTCCTAAAGGGTATGTATATCTCAACAAGGCTATTTTGTAGGATGCTGGCACATGCCGAATGGAGGGTTGTACCTTCGAGAAGTTTAGGATCTTCTTGAGGATACAACATTGTAGTTGACATGTGGCAACACCCTTCTACATTGATCATCTAGATCTACACACTTTTGGACTTGAACTTAGTTTCTCTCTAAGACTGGGTAGTAGTGTAGTTGTGATACGAAGTAGCCCTCAAGGACTCAGGGTATCTTGGCACACGGGGTTGACCTAGGTTGACCCAGTATACCAGTACATCCTAAGTCTTTGTGAGCCCCTTCCTATCATATCCTACGATGTTAACCAGAACTTGGGATAAACCTTGGGCAAGAGGACTGACGGAAGTCAGTTAAAGAAATTATAGATAACAATAGAGTGGGGTGATGGACGTATTCAGGATTGAAAAATATGTTGTCAAGGAATAAGTAATACGAACAGTATGTTAAATTCTTTTTCCAAAGTATCGCAAGTTGTTGATTACATTGTCCTATGTCACCTAGTCTAAGGATCGATATGTAGATGAATATTGGTAACAACTATTCAGTTAGGTTCCTTAGATAGATCACTCAATACCCAGAACAGGGTAAGAGAACCAGGTATATGTAGTATATAGAAAAGTATTCAATACTTAGTGCTAAACATGAAAAGATCAGTAGTTTATCAAGTCATGAAATGAATAGATTGGTAGGTTACCGAGTCATTACAGCTGCATATGGTTATCTGTTATAAGAATTATTATTTGGAATGTGTGTTCTAAATTACGTATTTAGAACAGGGAACATTATGCAAAAAAAATTTAAAAAATTCCTTGTTTCTAAAGTCTTAAAATGGGAATGTTACAGCATCGATGATGAAAACAAACCCATGGTAGAGATGATGATCATAAGGTGGAGGAAATATGTCATCAAGTGAAAATCCTAGTTGAGTCAACCCATAATGTGTGCATATAGATTCAGATAGAGTAGGATCGAATGGAATATGCTCTTAGTATAAGTCATTCATGAAAAGTGTACATATAAATGGTAGGTGTGCTAATGGAGGTGGCTAATGCAAAGTTCTAGGGGATAGATCGATGTTCATGGACTGGACAAGCCCTTGATAAAGAATCATAGTAGTAGTAGTAGTTTTAGGTGGAGGAAATGACATAGATGAGACAATGTCTATGATGAAAATAACACCTTCAAGCGGTGGAAAATGTGGCAGTGTATCCATAGGTTCGGGTTCATACCTGGTATTAGTTCTTGGAATAGGTAGTGTAGTATTAGGATCATGGTCATAATATTTATATGGATGATGGTCGCAAAAAAAAGTATACTCGATACCCTCATATATGAATTCAACACATTGATGTATGGTGGATGGACCTTCTTACATGGCATGGATCCATAGCCTACCAAGTAAATAATTGTATGAAACAAGGAAATTGATGATGAGGAAGACGATGTTAATATTTTTTAGTCCAACAGTGATAGGTAAAGTAATGCGGCCTAAGCATAGAAACATATATCCATCATATGCATGAAGAGAAAGAGATGATGGACTAACATTAGCAGCTAAAATACTAATATTTTCAAGGAATGATATATGACAAAGATTAAGCTCAAATCCACTATCAATTGGAGTGTGTTTTATGCTCGTAATTTAAATGCAAATCATGATATGCAATGTTGGTTCATTGTTGAAAGTAATAAGATCAACATAAGGATTAGATGAGAAAGTAATGTGCTGAGAAAATGCATCAACAAAGGTTTAATATTTTTAATCACGATGAATATCTGTTGTCGCCCTCAAAATTCCCCTCTTTTGAAGTCAAGTTTCAAAATTTTTGAGTTGGTACCTTGGAGTATTGGATCACGTCGAGCTTGGTATTGTTTGCAATTTTCCATTCCATGGAGAAAAATTTGAAATTCAGGCGTAACAGTGGGGTTTTTCCCCTTCTTTTATTTTCTTCCCACATTCAAGAATGAAAGACATATCTTCCCTGTTAATTTTTTCCCCAACATCCGTGGGTAGTAAGTGGACATCTCTGATTGGATGTAGTATGGCCATGTTTTAAGAAACTGTGGAAGCCTCCATGTTTCCAAATGGCACAAATCCAAGGGTAGGGCCCAAGGGATAGTCTTCAAATAAGCACAGGTTTTCCACGTGTTCTAGGTCCAAAATGAAGACATAACAAGCCCAAATCAGCTAAGTATGGAAGGTTCAATGGATGGCACCACGTGCCTCATCGGTGTAACTTCGAGTGTCAAAGTTAGGGGGAGCTTCTCTTCAGCTAGTTCTGGAGGAAGGAGCCATGTATCCACTCAAATAAATTTTAGGAGGCATTTCCAAAATTTGTGTAGTG
This sequence comes from Taxus chinensis, assembly GCA_019776745.2. Taxonomy (NCBI): domain Eukaryota; kingdom Viridiplantae; phylum Streptophyta; class Pinopsida; order Cupressales; family Taxaceae; genus Taxus; species Taxus chinensis. Next base: position 499,917,659 of record CM034155.1, on the reverse strand, counting down.
CTCATTTCTCCTAGGGTTATGGTTCATCCTTTTTCCTTCAAGATTCAGTTTGAAAATACCAACAATACTGCTAAGTATGTGGCCCTCATTCTTGGGTTGAGCATGGCGAAGGAAATAGGAGTGAAGAACCTTTTTGCTTGTGAAGATTCAGAGATAATTGTAAAACAAGTTAGAGACCTTTATCAAGTAAAGAACAGAAGGTTGAAACACTATAGGAATCTGGTTTGGGATTCCATTGAATTTATTCCAAGGGAAAGGAACACTAGGGATGAATCTCTAGTTGTTTTAGGATCCTTTTTTATTCCTCATTCAGTTTGAAAATACCAACAATACTGCTAAGTATGTGGCCCTCATTCTTGGGTTGAGCATGGCGAAGGAGATGGGAGTGAAGAACTTTCTTGCTCATGGAGATGCAAATCTGATTGTAAAATAGGTCAAAGATCTTTACCAATTGAAGAATAGGAGGTTGAAACCAATTTACCACAAGAGAAATTCACCATTAAGATGATGTATAGACCCAGTGTGCCTGACAATGTAAATAATTGGCAAGTCTTCAATGATGACCACCATTTTATTTCTTTCTTGGAGCTCAAAGACAACTTTGATCAGATGTACTTTGAAAGAAGTGACAATCTTCCTAAAGAGTGTGTGTCATAAAATGAAGAGGGTGTCAAAGAAGAGATGTATCAAGATGGATGCATCAAACTAAAAGGCAAAAAAATACCTAAAGGATTGGTGAGTTTGGAGGATCTTTTTGATAATCATGATAGGTATATGAAGTCTAAAGTTTCTCAAGGAGTGCGGCAATCTGATGATACTGAGAAAGTGAATATTGGGAGTCTTGATGATCCCAAAATGGTCAAGATTGGAAAATTTTGCACTCAGGTAGAGAAAAAGAAGGTGGTGAATTTTTTGAAGAGGTATGTTGATGTTTTGGCTTACTCTTATGATGATCTTAAGGATTTTCAGCCTAAATAAATGTAACATTTCATTCCTCTTAAGCTTGGGATAAAACCCTTCAAATAGAAACAAAGGAAATATAATACAAATATAGATAATACAATTTTCCAAGAAATAAAAAAGCTTTTGAAGGCTGAGATCATCTTCCCCATCCACTATTCAACATGGATTGCTAATATAGTGCTTGTCAGAAAGAAGAATGGTGAGATCCAGATCTGTGTGGAATTTAGAAATCTAAATCAGGGTTCTTTGAAGGAAAACTACCCTCTCCCCATGATGGACCAAGTATTTCAAGTTGTCACAAGCTCAGAGATGTTATCTATGTTAGATGGATTCTCAGGGTACAATCAAGTAGAGGTGAATACTACAAATCAGCATAATACTTCCTTTACTACTCCTTGGGGAACATTTTTATACAAGAGGATGGCATTTGGTCTCATCAATGCTGGTGCTACTTTCTAGAAGGCCATGGACTTGGCTTTTGACAATTTGAAAGGGAAATGCATTGTTGTGTATTTGGATGACTTGACAGTGTTTTCTAAAGTAAGAACAGATCACTTCCAACACCTTGAAATAGTATTGCAGAAGGGTAAAGAGCATGGGATTTCTTTAAACCCTAATAATTCTGTGTTTTGTGTCACAGAAGGAAATTTTTTGGGACACATTGTTTCAAAGGAAGGGATCAAGATTGATCTAGAGAGATTTCAGTCCATCCAACAAATTCCTCTTCCATTAAGTAAGAAAGGTGTCCATTATTTCTTTGGTAAGATAAATTTCCTAAGAAGATTCATCCCTGATTTTATAGAACTTTCATTGAGCATTGCTCACATGATGTAAGGGAAGAAAACTTTTGGTTGGTCCTCTGAAGGGAAGAAATCATCTTAGGACATTAAAAAAGCTATTGCAAAGAATCCAACCTTGGCGTGCTGTTACTTTAGTAAAGATTTCATTATCTATTGTTACGCCACTAAAAATACCCTAGCTGTTGTGTTATCCTAAAAGAATGTTGAAGATCATGAACTCCCAATTGCATTCATGAGTTATGCCTTGAAAACTCATGAGATGAAGTACACCACGATGGAGAAACATGTTTTTGCAGTTGTTAAATTTTTCAATCAGTTTAGGTTTTACATCCTTAATTCTCATTCTATGGTGTTGGTGCCTGATACAACAATCAAATCCATTCTTACTCAGCAAGAATTTGGAACCAAGAGAGGTAATTTGGTAGCAAAGCTACAAGAGTATGATATTGACATCAAGCCAACAAAACATGTTCAGGGTAAGGGCCTGTGTGAACTCATTACCAAGGGAGCTGTCAAGGAATTGTCCAAAGATGGATTTGACATCCCTGTTGTTCTGTTCCTCAGCTTGACAGACATATGGTATGTTGAAATTGCTCATTTTCTGACCTATGGAGAGTGTTCATCTCACTTGAGTGCCAAAGAGAAGAGATCCATCAAATTGAGGTCTGCACAATATGTGTTATGGGAGAATTCTTTGTTCAAATGAGGCATAGATGGAAGGTTTTTGAAGTGTGTAGACAAGGAAAAAAAAGAAGTTATTCTCTGCTTTTCATGACCAGGATTGTGGAGGCCATTTATCCTTTGTTATAATAGCTCATAAAATACTTCATGCTAGTTATTATTGCCCCACTCTATTCAGAGATGCATCAAAATGGGTTGGTAAATGTGAAGCATGCCAAATTTTTTTTGGAAGACCTAATTTGGATGCTTTTCCTCCCAAGACTATAGTGTTTGAAGATCTATTTCAACAATGGGGTTTAGAATTCATTGGAGAACTCAATCCATCTTCCAACGCTAGGCATACCCATGTGTTGAATGCCACATATTACTTCACCAAGTGGGTGGAAGCCATCCCAATCAAGAGAACTACTTCCAGGGTAGTTTGCAACTTCATTAAGGAGAACATATTGATGAGGTTTGGACCCCAAACAAGATTGTGACTGAAAATGCTTCCTAATTTTCTTCTACTGGGATGATGGACTTATACTATGGGTATGTGATCTCCCTTTATCATTCTTTGGATTACTACCCTCAAGGGAATAGATGAGTAGAATCAACAAATAAGAACTTGGTGAACATAGTTAGAAATCTTGTAAATGATTCTCAAAGGAATTGGCATAAGAAGCTATATGATGCACTTTGGGCCTATAGAATTACACCCAAGAGAGCAATTGTAATGTCTCCTTTCCAAGTGGTGTATGGTGTGGAAGCTCAACTACTAGTCATGATAGAATTCTCAGCCTTGCATCTGATGAAAACCATTAAAGATTCAAGTTTCAGTAGCTCTTTGAATAAGATAATTTTGTACCTTCAGAAGCTTGATGAAGACAGGTTGTAGGTTTTTGATAGGATATCATCTCATCAAATGAAGGTGAAGGATTTTTTTGAAAAGAAATCCAAACCCAAATTTTTCCAAGTGGGAGACATTGTGCTGCTTTGGGACAAAAGACATGAGCCACGAGGAACCCATAGTAAGTTTGATTCTCTTTGGCTCGGTCCTTTTATAATCAGACATTTTGCTGGAGAGAACTCTTTTTATCAGGATTACATGGATGGATATCCTCTCCCACTTCATTTTAGTAGGTAGTACCTAAATTTTTTCAAGTCCTAGGTAGCTAGAAAGTCCTTTTGTACATTGCCTTTGGTTTTTGGTTTTGGCTTATTTCCATTTCTTATTCTTTGTTGTGTGGTGTGTTTTGTTTTGGGTCTTTCCTTTTGGTTTGTTTTGTTCCTTTTCTTGTCTTATGTGTGTTGCCTTGTATTAGTTTTTTATTTTTAATCTATTTGCCCAATGGATAAGGCACTAGTCTGCTTTCCCTGATTTTTTCTGTGGTTCTTGATCTTGCCTCGTTCCTCTGTCAAGTCATCCCAAGAAAGAGCTAGTTGTTGTCTCCCTCAAAATTCACTTCTTTTGAAGTCAAGTTTCATAAATTTTGAGTCAGTACCTTGGAGTATTGGATCGCATTGAGCCTGGTATTGTTTGTAATTTTCCATTCCATGGAGAAAATTTGAAATTCAGGCGTAGTGGTGGAGTTTTTCCCCTTCTTTTTATTTTATTCCTGCAATCAGGAATGACAGGTGTATCTTCCCCATTAATTTTTTCCCCAGCATCCACGGGTAGTACGTGGACATATCCGATTGGATGCGGTATGGCCATGTTTCAAGAAACAACAGAAGCCTACACACGTCCAAGTGATGAAACTCCAAGGGTAGGGCCCAAGGGATATTCTTCAAATAAGCGTAGGTTTTCCACATGTCCCAGGTCCAAAATAAAGACAAAACAAGCCCAAATTGGCTAAGTATGGAAGGTTCATCAAACGGCACCACATACCTCATCAGCCCAAATTTGAGAGTCAAAGCTAGGGGTAGTTCTCAAACTTATGCCAGTCCTCCACGTGTCTCAATTCCAAAAGAGAAAGCGTCAATCGTTAATTGACTAAGTATGAGCCGGTCGGCGGAGGCCTCCATGTGCCTCAAGGGCACAATTTCAGAAGTGAAACCAAAGGGCCAATTTCCAAATGAGCTCCATCTTGCCACGTGGTCAAATTCAATGGAGAGACAAAGTTGGCCCATTAAAATTCCAAGACCTGTGGAAGGAGCCACGCGCCCGTTCAGTGCAATTTCAGGAGGAATTTCCAAAGCAGAAAATCAAATGAGCGCCAACTCTCCATGTGTCTAGGGGTCAACATAAGTCAAACTGGAAATAGGCCTGAATTGGCTAAGTATGAAAGAACCGGTGGAGTTCTCCACGTGTCATCCTGATGTAACTTCAAAGGCACAAAATGCAAAAGGCATCCACAGGCTCGCTTCAGTTTAAACCTCTCCCACGTGGACGGCTCAAATTTAAAGTTATAAAAGTAGATCGAATGTCCCATATTTAATTGGCAAAATAATGTAAAGACCGTATATTGAAAAACCTATTTTTTTCCACCATTAATATTTCTTTGCAAATCAAGAATTCAAAAGGGCGCGAATGGTTGGAATGAGTTGTAACTATTTCTTGCTTGCTCAAGAAAATTGTAACCATCTCTTGTGAGCTATTTCATAGGCTTTCAAAGCCATTGTAAAGGGTTGGAATTTTGATATTCTAGGACTATAATTTCAAATATAAAGAAATCAATACAAGGGTTTTCCCCTTTTTCCTCTTTTTTCTCTTTCCTTCTTGCTCTAATCTATGAATCATCCAATCCTTGCATGCTTAGAAACTTTATGTTCTAGTTTATACAATATCAAGAACTTTGAGTTTGCGGATTGTTCCTATTATAAACGTGAATGGTTCTACTCTATATCTCATTTGCTCAATACATATAAAGGTTATCTCTGTCATCTCTTTTCCCTGAAAGTATTGTCTTCTTATACCTCCCTCCTCTCTTCAAGTTTTCTATCCTCATGTATTGATAACTTTTAAGGCATAAAACACATTTCAAGATATCGGGAAACCACCATTGAATGAAATATTATGTATTTGTACATAAGTTTTTCCCTTGCTTTCAATAAGGGAACCTCTCCCATTAAAGAGGAGGGATTTGCTTTTCCCTTGACTGTGGTTTCATTCCAAGTCCAAATCTGAAACCCAACAATATTAGCAGGAATGTGAGTGGTAGCTAGAATATTTTTGACTCTTTCTCTTAGCTCAAGGTTGATGAGAAATAAATCATTAATAGAGATGCTCATGATGAATACACTCTAGAATGATCAACAATAAAAAAATGAGGATCCTAGGAGCGTGAAAATTGAGTTCGGGTTCACCAAAATAATTAAGATAAAATGGGATTTAAGAGCCTAATATATATATTATTGCAACAATAAATAAATAATAATGAAATACAAAAAATACACCCAAGAAAAATAAGTAATAAAGTGAAATTGTAAGTTCAAATAGAGGGTAAGAAGCCTTAGCTGATTCACAGATTTTTGAAAGATTCGCAGAGCTAGAAAAATGGAAAATGTGAAGCACTGACCCTAATATTGGAGCTCAAAAAAATTCAGAATTGGAGGTTCAAGATAGACTGGGGTGCCTGGAGATGCATAATTTTTATGAGCACGTGGGTTTGTTGAGATGCTCAAAAAACCTCCTCTGAGGTGTTGCAAATTGTTCCTCTTAGGTAACCTTAAATATCTCCAAGGTTGCACCAAGATCGTCAAGGTATTTGTAAATCTACAATGAAATATGAACCTGCAAAACCCTCAAATAGACATCAAATCCCAAAAAAGAAAGAAGCGGAATGAGGGGCCAGTTTGTCCTCAGTTGTCATAATGGTGAACTTACAACTAAGTGTTGCATTAACTCTAAGACTCAATGTAGTTATGTGTGTGTGCATAATTTTTCCCTAGGTTTCTCTTATGTGTGTTGCACTTGGATGGTGAACAAGTAGCTAGATGTAGAATGTAGTAAATGTGTGCATGGAACCAATAGACTTGTCTCCTATGAAATGTGATGTAAAATAACCAACCTTTGTTCCTTGTGATGGTGCTGGATGGATGCAATGGAGCTCTTAGATGCATGATGGATGTAACCTTATGTGGTGATACATAATGCTTAATTTTTGGTCCTTTATTATGATCACATAACTATATAGTTATATGATTCCTTGCTTTAATTTCATAATTAACGTGGAAAAGGCTGACTATTAAGAATGTAAGATGCTCAAATGGCTAGAAAGGACCCAAAAAGTTTGAGTAAAGTGCAAAAGGGATAGGAGTACCCAGAGGGGATGAGGGTGCCTGACGTGTGCAGGATGAAAAATATCAAAGAGTAAAAAGGAAGACTAAGCAGGTAAGGGTGCAAGACTGAAAGTAGAAATAGAAAGCAAAGTAAAGTGGCCAAAGACGTGTGTTAATTATTAATTTTATTGCTTAGGAATTGTATGAATAGTAGTATGTAATCATGACTAGATAAATATTGATCAAATAAGACTCGACGAAAAGCACACAAGAAGTCCATGTGGGGAAGCGAGTCATATTCAAAGGAATGAATGGATAGGGAGAGCGCGGGTGTAAAACAAAATTTCATCTTTTCATAACTTCCATTTTTGCTCATAAAGGTCTATTTTTAGAGATGGCATGCAGAGCACACAAATGAGGCAGAGACGTGTGCGCCATGCATTGGCTATTTTTTGAGGATTGGATATGAAGCACTTTGCATGGACATATGCCGGAAATAGATCGGCTACTATCAATTAGCTAGTAGTAATCTATTATTAGTGCACTTGCATGTGTGGATATTTTTGTAACAACACGTGGCTATTAGTAGCATGTGACCTATTTTTGGAATGGATAAGTGGTGAAGGGTAAGTCCCCACCCTTATATATATGTAGTAAACTATGTAGTAGAAAGAGATGGAGATATACAGAGATATGATGTTAAATATGCTACACGCATACTATTGATATTGTAATGAAGCTTCTGTAAACTTATTGCATTGAATATAATAGAGGATATTGGCTAAATTTAAGTGTTAGCTCTGTGTATCTAAATCTAGTATGTTTTTTATCTCATCATGATTAGTACTTAATTCTATTTTTCCTTAGATACAGATATGGTATGCTCTGTAGAATGATGAGCTAGTAATATAACTATACATGTTAAGTCTCATCATGCTAACATCCTACAACAACAACCCTAAAGAGGGACCTGGTACCTTTACGCGCTTCAGGTGAGTGCTCAGTCTAGGCTGAGTGATGTGCCAGTGCACATAGGGTTTCATTGGGTTTGTGTCACTGAATTCTAGGCTGCATCATTGGTTCCATTGTCTGGGACCTCTTTTTCAGTTGATTTCAGGATGGTTCGCGATGAAGACATACCGGTTAACTCTAGCAAGTATTGAAGAGTGGATACACGATCTGGAGGAAGAATACGCATGGTGATTCAGCATTGGATCTGAGTTTAATGCACGTGTATGGGTGGAACATGATGTGTATGATAGTTTATATGAGATCTTTTTCACTATCTTTCCAGTAGAATTATACAAGTGGCTAATTACGTATGCATCTAAGCTAAATTTGAGGTATCACGCACTTGTCTGGATGCAGGAAGAATTCCAGGCTCTGTATGATGCTGATCTGATTTGGACTCAAGTTGTGGATATGTGGTTCCATGGTGTCTTGCACAATTATATTTTAATATAATCAATCTTCACTTATTTGTGTCCAGAGGTAGCTGAATTCAAGTTCTTATGACATCCAAGGGGATCTTACCTACAAGGCATTCCATTGGCAATCAAGATCTTGATGGTAACTTTGAATCTAGAGAGTAAACCGATGGCTAACTAAAATTCACCACACACGGGGGTAGGAGAAGGATTGGTGAAAGATGGCAGACCTAGCGGTAGAGAGGTAGAGAGAGGAAAGGTGGCTTAAGTATAATGAGGTACTCAAGAGGGAGATAGAGAAGCAACGTACCATTACAGAAAGTGTGGCATCGAGGAGAGATATGGCTCATGAAGGATTTGAATCTCACGTAGAAGACGTGGATCCAAAGCATCAGGAACTCCCCCATCTTGGAAATCATGATAGGGATCCCCCCTCAGCCTCACAACGAAGTGTGCCAACAGAGACTACCTAGGCCACGAGTGCGCATCTGAATCCACTTGGTAACCTACCCCTTGCACTTGGTTTTCTAGTATCTAGTATGACAAGTAATCAACAAGCAAGTGTGGGAAGTAAGAGAGAAAGCACATCAATGGCAGGGCAAATGGCTTCATTTTTATTTGGAGGTGTGTTTTCAGGTGCATCATCCACATAGAATATGAGCACACCAAATGTTGGATTCACTTCTGGAAGTGGAACTACTTCACAGACCGTAGGGGTTCAGTATAGTACTACTGTCGGAGCACAGGGGAGTATGTCTACAGGACCTATTCTAGCTACAGGTTCAGGATCAAGAGGCATGGGAAGTTCTAGTTCAGGTGGATCTGGAGGTTCTGGAGGTAGGGGAAACACAGGAGGTTCTAGATCAGGTGGGCAAGGTCTGCACCAACCCTAGAATATTTACATGGAAATTTCTCTTCGTCTTCCAGAGTATAGGGGCATAGAAGATGTTTTTGAACATGTGCATATGTGTGAGATACTATGGCGCACAAAAGGAATTATAGCTTCTGAGCGTAGGGCAAGCAAATTTCCTACTACATTACAAGGGCGCACCCATAGCTGGTATAGGAAGTTTGACCCTGATCAGACCTGCATAGATTATATAGCTTTAAAGGATGCATTCCTTAAAGAGTTTCATATCCCTGAGTTTGAGCAGAAGAGTATAAGTGCACTCAAAGATATTAAGCAAGGCACTACTGAAAGTGTTAGAGAGTATGATGCATGGTTTAAAACATTGTTATCAAAGCTTTCTTATGACATACACACAAGCCAACATGCACAATGGTTCGTTGGGGGCTTGATTACCCCTTTTAGGAGGGCATTATCACATAAGATGTATACTGATTCGCATGAAGCACTTGAAGCATCCTTCTACGCTGAGGCAGTTGGGAGCATAGATACTGGGGTGAGCCCATTTTTAGAATCACAAATAGTAGCAATGGAAAAATAGTTAGAGAAACTATCAGCAAATTCAACACATGAGATGCACACAGGAATTTGGTGTACAAATTGTGAGGTGGAAGGTCACACAAAGGATAGTTTCCCTCATAGAATAGTACACTCATTGCTGATGGATTGTGAAATATGCCACCTAAACCATGATGCTATCTTTCTTGTTATTACAACACGTGATAAGGAAGAACGTTTCAAGCTACTGTAAAATCTACAGGTCCATGACTCATGACACGGAGGACTACCAACTGATTGGACAGATCCATGATGCTATAGATATTGGTGTACAAAAAATAGGAGTTTCAGATAACTCTAAGGGAAATAATGAGCATCATGATCAAGATCACAATCAGGCATGTTATGATCAGAATGAGGGGTGTTTTGAAGGCATTTGTGGTAGAGGTCAAGGATACCATGGTGGATTTGGAGGATGAGGTCGTGGTGGTGGAAGAAGTGAGTTTCCTCATGGAACATGTTATACATGTGGATCTCCTGAACCACTATAGGCATGAATGTCCTCATAATATTACATGTTCTTTCTGCAGAAAGAACCATAGCTATGAAGAGTGCCCAGACTTATATGAGCATCTGAGTAAGCAACATAAACAAGAAAACAAAGGCATGTGGATGGTTAGGATACAACGCGCTATGGAAAATCAATGGATTCCCAAGATGGGAGTATAATCTGAGGCACTATAGGTGAAGATCATGACCCACGTTGAGGCATCACGTGTCAGGGAGGCATTACAGCAGAAACCTACCATCACTAAGGATGAGGTTCTTCATGCACAGTATCTAGATCCTGTCTATCGAAAGGAGGTTTATCAGGATACCATGGAAGTTCTAAGGAATATTTAGGGTGAGATACAATACTTAAAGGAGAAAAAGAAAGCAGCAAAGATAATCCAAAATGATATAAGCGACATAAGAGAAGTGTGCAAAATATTACACCAGGAGAACATCATTCCACTATTAGGGAGTTGGCTAAAAGGGAACACTCCACGCATAACTACAGAAACCGAACGATAGATTCTGCATGTAAACCTCCCTCCTCATAGCCTATATTATGATAAGTAAATCACTCATAATGTTGTTGTGGATGGGTGGTTGTTGAGTAATATACTGATTGATACAGGCACGGAAGTCAATGTTCTTACCTTGGATGCATGGGTACAAATGGGGAGACCCCCATTGTAGCCATCCTCTAATGTATTATTCATGGCTAATCAGACTAAGGCCACTCCCATAGGAGTTTTAAAAGATGCATCCATTACCATACAAGGAGCCAAGTTCACTGGAGACTTTGAAGTTTTAGCGCTGGCAGAATCAGATAGCTTCCCAGCTCTATTAGGGCATCCTTGGTGCTATGCAAATAATGCTGATCTTCGGTTCAACAAGGGCTATATCAGTTTTGAAAATAAAGAGGAAAGGGTCATTATCCCTTTAACAGATGGAAATTCTATGCCCTATGTTGAGCCCTTAAGTGAAGAAGATCTGAATAGGATTTATGTACGTGCCATCTGAGATCCAGAGATGATTGAACCAACCAAAGAAGGAATAATTCAGTGGGAGGATACATAGTCTATTAGTGATACTACAAGTGTTTCTTGTGATAATTGGGCTCACAGCACTTATGAGTTGGTAGGGTGCAAAGTAAAGAGCATATTTCCTTAAGGCACAAAACCATGTTATGTCAGGAGGATAGGTAACAACTCGGTACCTTGTTACACAGGAGAAGGGGATCCCATGATATTCTTGTGTGCCATGGAAGAAAAATGGATAGACCCACTGGAGAGGAGAAATATGCTAGCATATACACTATGTGGGACAACATCACGCTAGTGGTTGGTCCACAAGGATAATCTAGTCGAATGGGATGAAATTGGGGTTGCTCTTACTACTAGGTTCTTTAGGAGTCAATGCACCTACTCAAATCTGTATTTATCACGGTAATCAACTTGTTCAACACCACGTTCAGGAGTGTGAGAGACTCTAGACAGAAGGGTAGGAAGCTTTACCACCTTCATTATGGGTGCACCATTTTTATTCCATTTTACAAGGTTGCATGCATGCTTGGTATGTATATGCAGAACTCCATAGAGAAACTAGAAATTGGTAGGATTTAATTGCAGGAATGGCCCAAACGTTTGACTTCTTCTCTACAAAACCTTTAGTAGAAGAAGCATTGAAAGTTATCAAGTGCTTAACTATGGGGGATAGTGCCAAGGCTGAAGAACTCCTTCAAGATTTATTGGATAAAGAAGACTCAGGAGCGCATCTTGATAAAGATCCAGAGGCCGATGTAACATTACTTCAACGTGCTTTCTTTGAGAAAGAGAAAGGAAAAATGGTCTACTTAGTGGATGATGAAGAAGTAGATAATCTGGATGTAAACCATTCAAAAGGAAGGTGTGAGGTATTGGACAGTGTGGATAAGACCACGTGCACCTATCATGAACCTATGAAGACAAAGCGGGTGAATATTGGAATAGATACTAAGCCTAAGGAAGCCATAATTGGAGACTATTGGTCAGACTCTGAAGTGGCAAAAATTATAGAGTTACTAAGGGACTACCAGGACCTGTTTCCTAGGGGGTACCATGAACTTAAAGGCATGCATGAATCGTTAGGGGAGATGAAGATAAATCTTAAAGAGGGTGCGCGCCCAGTTAGAAAGAGGCCTTATAGAATGAACCCCAATTTGTGTGAAAAGGTCAAAGAAGAGATTGATAACATGTTGAAATCTGGAATTATCAAGCCCCTTGATGAGTCAGAATGGGTTAGTCCAATGGTGATCAGTATCAAGAAGGATGGATGGATTAGAATATGCGTGGACTACAGGGAGCTGAATGTTGCATGTGTAACAGATCCATTCCCTATGCCATTTACTGAGGAAATACTAGAAGGAGTTGCAGGGTGCGAAATCTATTCATTTACAGATGGGTTCTCTGGGTATCATCAGGTTAGGATTTCCCAGGAAGATCAAGAAAATACTACATTTACTACTGAATGGGGTAGCTTCACCTATATTGTAATGCCCTTTGGTCTAAAGAATGCGCCTGTTGTATTTTCATGCATAGTTGTCCAAGCATTCAAGGAATTTATTCACAACTTCTTACAGGTATATTTAGACAATTAGACGGTGTATGGATTAGTTAAGGATCACTGTGACAATCTACACTTGATGTTTGAATGGTGTAGACAGTTGAGTATCTCTTTGAACATCAAGAAGTGTATATTTGCTACACCATTTGGGATACTTTTGGGACACATAATCTGCAAGGAGGGTTTGTTAGTGGATCCAACAAAAATTGTAGTCATTATAGGCCTAGGGGAGCCTACCAGTCAAAGTGAGGTGTGTGGATTTTTGGGACATACAGGATATTACAAAAAATTTATCAAAGGCTATGCCAAAGTTTCCGCACCCTTAGAAGAGTTACTGAAAGGAAAAGGTACGTTCTACTGGGGAGAATAGCAGCAACATGCATTCGAGACATTAAAGGAGAAACTTACTACCATGCCTATTCTATGCATTTTCCTTCATGGGACAAACCATTTCATGTACATGTTGATGCCTCTGGCATGGCCATTGGCACGGTGTTGGCTCAACCTAGAGAAGGTATTGTAGACCATCCTATTTGTTTTGCTAGTAGAAAGCTGACTCCTGTAGAACAAAATTACACAACTACAGAGTGCGAAGCTTTGTTAATGATCTATGAGTTGCATAAATTTCACCAGTACCTACTAGCTACACCATTCATCTTTTATATAGATCACATGACATTAAAGTATTTGGTAAATAAGCTTGTTTTACAAGGGCGCATATGTCGATGGGTGCTCCTATTTCAAGAGTTTGATTTCACAGTTGTGGTAAAACCAGGAAAAAGTAATTATGGACCAGACCATTTATCAAGAATATAGACAGGAGAAGAAGCACAAGCAATTGAAGATACCATGCCAGATGCACAGTTATACAGGTTACAACACGCACCATCAGAACTAGAGGACATTGTTTTCTTTCTACGCACAGGGATGGCACCAGAAGGAATGAAATCCTTGGAGAAGAAACAACTTGCTATACACGCCACACCTTATATGTTAATTAGTGGTGACTTGTACAAATTGGGTCGTGATGAGGTATTACACTATTGTGTATTGGAACATGAGCACACAGGCATTATGGAAGAAGCTCATGGTGGAATTGTAGGTGGCCATTATGCAAGTGATTGCAAAACACATAAGATTATACTCACTGGATTATGGTGGGAGACCCTCTATAAAGACTGTAAGGAATTTTGCAAGGCATGTGATCATTTTCAACATCTTGGAAGACCAGGTCAGTGAGATGAAATGCCTCTGAGACCTATTGCTAGAACAAAACCGTTTGAGAATTGAGCTATGGAATTTTTGGGTCCCATTTCACCAGCTATGTGCAGAACTAGATCACGCTACATTATAAATTACACAGACTATCTGACAAGGTGGGAAGAAGCAACACTGACCAAGGACTGTAGAACTGCTACAGTAGCCTGATTTCTATGGGAAAATATTATTACAAGGTATGGATGTCCTTTGAGTTTGACCAGTGATAGGGGCACACATTTTCTTAATGAGACAATCAGAATTTTATTGGATGAGTTCATGATTGCACACCATAAGACTACACCCTATCATCCTTAGGAAAATGGAACTACTGAGGCTTTCAACAAAATTTTAGGCCACACATTGACAAAAATATGTGATGTTGGAAGAAAGGATTGGGATGATAAAGTATTTGCAGTACTTTGGGCATATCGAACAACATATAAAATACTAAACAAAGCCACACCATTTCAGTTAGTGTTTGGCACAGAAGTCATTCTTCCTATGGAATTTATGTTACCTTCTTTGCGTATTGCGCACACTGGAGGTCTAGCTGATGAGAAAGCTTTAGAAGAATAGATTGAAAAGATAATTCAGCTAGATGAGCAATGAGCCATAGCATGTTGGAGTCAGAAGTAAGAAAAGGCCAGGCAGAAAGCATGGCATGACAGACACATAAGGAGCAAGAATTTTGAGATTGGACAGATGGTACTTCTCTACGACTCTAATATTTTACGCCATCCATGAAAACTTAAGGTACATTGGTTGGGGCCGTATGTTATCACTTACATCCTTGAAATAGGTGCTTTCCAATTAGAAGCACTTGATGGAACACAGCTACCCGGTTACTTCAATAGGAGTAGGTTGAAGCCCTACTATAAATAAGTCTTCTTGGTGTTTATAATAAGGTAGTATTTCCATTTAAATAGGTTTTCAATTCTGTATTTCCTTAATGTGTTTCCTTCTTTGTCACTATGATTTGTCAATTTAGTTGGTGTGCTGTGTAATAAGCATGCTTGCGCATGAAGCTAATTACTATATGAAGCATGTTATGTGCAGAGGAATGCACATACTTTTAGTGTGGGGTGGATTTTCGATATCCAGGTATAAAATCATAGGAATCAAAAGGTGAAAGGATAAGCTACTACGGGTGCTCTTCAAGTCAAAGGATTACTTCTAAAAAGTGACCAAAGATGGAGATGAATGAAGGAACAATATAACACGAGGTAAGCAGAGGCCATAATAACTACCAGTAGAAGGTGCAATGATGAGGTACTTGGGTGTAAGGAATCACACTGAAGAGAAGTTTGTGATCAGAGGGTAGGAAGGCATGCTAGAAGGTTATAGTTGGGGCGTGAATATGTAACATGCAGAAAGGATGGAATTGGTCAATTAATGAGAGGATATTTGGTAGGTGAAGGAGCAATGAATGCATCAAAAATTTAAAAATCCATATAAGGATGGGATGTGAATTCATTTTTACCATTTTGATTAAGATTATTTGACAAAGAGCTAAGTGCGAAGAGCTGAGTGATCGAATTGAGGTATGAAAGGTGTGTAACCAGTCGTGACAAAGAGAGTTGTGCACAAAAAGAGCTTCCATCCCCGGTGGTGAAGGGTTTGAGCAAAGCAAGGTGAAGAAAGGAGCTAAGGCATGCGAGTTCACCTAAGTCACATTGATTCGAGCTAGGGTTTTATTTGTATATTACAGAATTCAAGAGACAAGTGTCTACAAAGGATTGCAAGGTAGAAATGGCACCCAAGAAGGTAGTTGCAGCAGGAGTGAAGGGAAAGAAGAAGGTGGTCAAAGAAGAAGAGGAGATGGCTCCCAAAAGCAATTTTTCTGAAATGCAATATCCATAGGGGGTTATCGTAGGCCAGGAGTGGGATTATCACATAAGAAAAAGTAAGGTGAGTGAGTACAATCACCATACCATAGAGAATAAGAAGGAGCTCGATGCCTTGCTGAACACAAAGACAAATAAATGCATAGTGGAAGACATGTCGGTGTATGACGATGCTAGCGAGAAGCTCTTGAAGAAGATTGGAGTTTACCAACTATACGAACTCCCTTACTTTGGGAAGTATGAGCCCTTGTACCAGTGGCTCATGAGTAGAGTGCATGAAGATTTTTTCTACTTTGCAGGATGCAGAGCAACAATTTCAGCCGCGCTCATCTCCATGGTAATAGGATTAAAGGGCACAAGAGAAGACTTGTGAGATGATTTAATAGACAAGTTCACAATATTGGAGACTAGAAAGGAGTTGGGGTACAAAAAGGGTCCGTGTATCATGGACATTGATAAACTGAAGAAGTATCCAATTGTGAAAACATCCACTCATCTTGTTACAAAGCTAAATGACCAGGAAAGGTGGTCACAAGTGAACACCATGTGGCTGCATATTGCCAAAAAGATGTCTAAAGGGGTAGTCTACAAAATTTCACACTATATTACAGAAACTATCATTAAGGAGGCAAGCACAGGAGGAAAGATCAACTTTGGAGCTGTTCTGTTATCACTGGTGTTCATGGAGATCGAAGTACCTGATGGACCAAAGGAGAAGATATGGGAGTATCCCATGGAACACAAGTCACCTGCAGAACACTTCAAAAAGTACTTGTGTGAAGGATCCATGACAGAAAAGGTCAAGAAAAGGGCTGAGAAATGGTACAATAGGGTCCGGGTAGCCTTTGAAGAAGAATGGTGCATCCCCAATGACTTACCTTTGGTGGTTGGAAAGGAAGTTTAGTTTTCTATATACCAGCATTTTTACATAGCGTGGTTCACCATGAAAGATGGAGCATGGAGCCCTTGGTGTAAATTTTCATATGCCTTCACAATAAGGTACTTCCAGGCATCAGTACATAGGTTCTTAGATGTGTGGAGACTTACATTCAACGTGGATAAGGTAGATTGTGACTACCACACACTAAGGAAGAATATATGTGTATCTAAGGCGGGCTGCATATATTGAAAGACTCATTTCAGATGTATTGAGCATTAAACCATTAAGTTTGGTTGTGGGATATGTTGGAGCAACACTGGTATACCTCCAACTGAAGCCCAAGTTGGAAAATAAAAAGTATGTGGAAGATGATTGCATGCTTCTAGAATCACTTAGAGGTAAGCATACAATGGATAACATCCCAGTGCCTAAGCCCACAAAGCCAATTGAGGTAGAGGATGAGGAGGATGAGCGTGAAGATAGTGGTGGTTTAGAGCATAGAGGAATAATACATACTATGAATAAGGATGAAGCTAAGCATGCCACTACACCATCTCAGTCATAAGAGGGAGATGATGAGGACTTGGATGTAGTCTAAGGAGAGCACATGTTTAAGAGGGTGTTCAGGAGAACAAGGATCCAACGTGCTACTTTGCAAATAGTGCACACATTTCCTAGAATCTCTCCATAGAAGGATACAACCGCACAAAGGAGAAGGATACTGTAGTTGAATGAGGAGGTGGAAGAGTCAGAGGAAAGTGTTCCTAATTCTCCTACATCTCCAAAGAACATAGAAGAACAAAAATATGACTAATTGAAGGAAGGAGAAGAGGAGGAAAAGGGAACATATGAGATAGCTACAGAGACTGCTGAGGACATGGAGACATAAGTCCCAAATATGGAGGCTCAAGTTCCTAAGTCGAAGAGAAAGTGGTGAGCACATTCCACCAGCCATGGGTTATGCAAAGGACATAGGTAAAATTGTCTATGCCTGTTTCTAGAGCACACTAATGCAAAGAGAATTATATGACTGGGAATTAATGGATGAAGATATGGCTATAGTGTGCACAAGGAAAAAATTATCATGGTTAATGCACACACACATGGATGAGACATATTTTGATGCGTGTGAGGAGTCGTACATGTCAAGGAGGTTGAAGAAGACACCTTAGGCTAAACACATGACCGTAAAGCCTACTGTCATGTCAGATGAATAGGTAAGTAATGCATTGGTGAAAGTCTCAACAGAGGTGGCGAGGCACAATATGGACAAGGCTGCCACAATTAGGGAACTCAGGGAAGAGATTAAAGATAAGGATGGAGAAATAGCATGCCTAACGCAGCAGAGAGAATTAGCGTAGAAAAAGAACGTTGTATTTATCAGCATCACAAAGGATATCAGTGATAATATTGTAAGGGCTAGGCCACACTTGGAGCCAAAGGTACCACAAACATTTCCTTCGGCAATACACTATGTAGGTATATTGGTGGACCTAGTGCTTGAAGATAAATCTCTGTGCATGCCAGTGCCAAAGGATCCTACACAAGAGGTAGAATGAGAAAAGGCTTCAGTGATGTAAAATATTGCATCATATGAAGGATTGCTAAAGACGCTACTAGGAGAACTAAAGAAAGCAGACTAGGCCTTGAACATCTACACAGCTCCAGAGACGCTCATCAACATAAAGACCCTGGAGGAGAACAATGAGGTCCAAAAAGTGATTAAGGATGAAACAATGGGCTGCGCAGAAATATTGACAATGGTTAAAAAGAAGTGCGAGGCCCTGACAGCAGCCCAAGCACCACACAAGAATCGGATGGAGGATCTTGTAAAGCTCATTGCATAAAATATGGATTTGCTAGAAGAAAGGATGAACTCAATGTCCAATATTGTGTTGGTCTTGCAAAATGAAAAAGGGGAGATTGTGAAAGATGAACTCAATTCCATTACTGTGGACATACCAGAGAGAGCAGAGGAAGCACTCGTTGAGTGGCAAACCTTGGAGGCTGAAATGAAACAGGAATATCTTGAATTAGTTATTCAGACTAAAGAAAAGACTGCAAAGTAAAAACATTCTTTCATTCTTTCCATTCTTCCCATTCTTCTATTCTTTACTTTAGTTTTGGAGATGACCATTGTCGGGACAAAAATTAAATTAGTATGGGGTAATGTTGATCAAAGAACACTTGATGAAAAAAACACAAGAAGTCTGCGTGGGGAAGCGAGTCATATTCAAAGGTGCGAATGGATAAGGAGAACGTGCATGTGGAACATAAGTTCATATTTTCAGGACCTAGCCATTTTTTCTCATAAAGGTCTATTTTTAGAGATGGCGTGGAGAGCACACAAATGAGGTAGAGACGTGCATGCCATACATTAGCTATTTTTGGAGGATTGGATACGAAGAACATTGCATGGACACATTTTTGAAATAGATCAGCTACTATCAGTTATCTAGTAGTAATCTATTGTTAGCGCACTTACATGTGTGGCTATTTTTGTAATGACACGTGCCTATTAGTATCATGCGACCTATTTTTGGAATGAATAAGTGATGAAGGGAAATTCCCCACCCTTATATATATGTAGAAAACTATGTAGTACAGAGAGATGGAGATACACAGAGATATGTTGTTAAATTTGTTATACACATACTATTGATATTGTAATGAAGCTTCTGTAAACTTATTGCATTGAATATAATGGAGGATATTGGCTGAATTTAAGTGTTAGATCTGTGTGTATCTGAATCTAGTATGTTTTTGATCTCATCATGGTTAGTACTTAATTCTATTTTTCCTTAGATACATATCTGGTATGCTCTGTAGAATGATGAGCTAGTAATAGAACTATACATGTTAAGTCTCATCATACTAACATCTTGCAACAACCCTAAAGAGGGACCTGGTACCTTTACGCGCTTCAAGTGAGTGCTCAGTCTAGGTTGAGTGATGTTTCAATGCGCATAGGGTTTCATTGGGTTTGTGTCACTGAATTCTAGGATGCATCAATAAATACCCAAACTACATGATTTTCTATCTATATTGTCTATGGGGAGAGTTAAAATATTTCCCTCATGTTCATATTTAATACATCGATGATGAGTGGAGGGAACACCATGAATGATATGAATCCATGATCATCTAAGAAGGATATTTTATTAAAACTCCCCTTCTACAATTTAGAAGACCCAATGAAGGATTTTTTCATTAACATGGATAGGAAGAATAATCATTCCCAAAGTAGGGGAAACAACGTCATTGAATGCACGAAGAACCGCAGGTGATTGGGTGATAACTAAATTAGGGATCTCAAGTTCATCGAAGGTGAGTGATGAAATGATCCTTATACTAGCTCCATTTTCAATCATGGAACGATGAATGAATGTTTCATTGATACGTACAATGATGAAAAGGGGAATATTGTGGTCTTTGGGTGAAATTTATAGAATTTTGAAAGTGTCAAAGGATCTAGTGGAAAAGGGGGAAATTGCCCCAAAAAGTTCTGTAAAAGGAAAAGTTTCATCACTAGAGGTAGGAATACACTTTAAGTCTTAAATGAGAGCTTTCATGTGATTAGGGGAGATTTTGATAAGCTCATAGAGGGACATCTTAACCAAGGCCTAATGAAGTTTTTTTACGATACTCTATTCAATAGCAGTGGGCCATGAGGCAGCTAAGATTGATACACTGGCTTTGGATGAAGATGGAGAAGGAGTAAGTGAACTAGAAGGAGAAGTGATAACAACCTTGGGCTTAGATAAAACATGAGGTTGAGAATCATGGGGGTCAAAATGGGTAGTAGTCTAAACAACATTGATGAAAAGTATGGGACCTTCTTTAGATGAAGTCGTATTTGGAGGAGGAATAAAAATGAAGGTCCTAGATGAATGGTGTGACTTATAAATCTTGGTGAATGAAGATTGGGATGGGGAAGTGGTATTGATTGAGGATGAACTAATATATTAAAATAGAAACATTATGGTCTTGGCCTATATGAATTTAAAGACTTAATGGGGGGAAGGGTGATTATAGATGCTTGAAGTAAGCATTGGAATATTTTTGTGTAAGAACCGATTGATTTTTTTTTGAAGTGTGGTATATGGAGTGGATTTGAGAATGATTGGCGAAGGTGAGGGGGATGATTTACTTCAAGGAGGTTTTATGGGAGCCTTTGATTTTGATTTATATTTTGAGGAAGTTATGGATGCTTTTGAATTGGATGTCTTAGGTTCATCTTTGATGATTGGATAATTAGATGACTTGTATTCTATTTGTACAATGGGGGAATTCGATGTATTAGATGGAAGATGAAATTTGGAAGGAGGATTAGGTTACTTTGATTTATATTGGTTAAGGATATGTATCTTAGATGAAGGGGCCTGACCCTGAGATGGATGGGGATGCTCCTAATAGTGATGATGTGATAATAGATTTCTTAGTAGGGTTAGTCTTAGGAGGTGGGAGATCCAACTTTTTATGTGGTTGTGTAAGATATTTTTGAATGGATATGCCAAGGTTTTTAAACTTTGGTTGCAAGTAATTACCTTTAGCAAAAATGACGATGATTTCAACTGGGGGTCTATAGGAGTGAACCTAGATGTTGTAGACAGTGTTATAGGTGGAAGTGGATTTTGAATGATGTGTTTGATAAGATCAAGAGGAGTTGTATATTATGTAGGTTTAGGATTTGATGGTGTAGGAGTGGTTGGATTTATAGATGGGGTAGAAGTATAATTTGTGGTTGTGTTGAATGGGGGTGTTTGTATAGTAGATGTTTCAAAAGGAGGTGTATATATGGGTATAGGTTGAGATGTTGATGTAGGTATGGTCATAATAGTAGATGTGATTTATGTGGAAGTAGGTATAGGTGTAGAAATGGGTATTGGGGTATATGTTAATGAATAATTAGATGTAATAGGTGTAGATGTCAAGATAAGTGTTGATATTAATAAAGTTGTAGGTGTAGGAGAAGTATTTGAAATAGAGATGGATGTAGTAGATGATGAGGTGGTAGGTGTAGGTGATGATGTGGATTTTTGATTTATTGTGTCGATAATGTGAGCATTAGGTTCTTGGGATGTAGGAGGTGGAGTTTGATTCATTTGTGGATGATTTGGGAATGATTTTTTACACACATCAAGGGGATGATTTAGTGGTGCATTAGGGTTTTCAACTTGGAGATAACCACGGTCTATAAGATTTTGGATGAGGTATTTAAAAGTGTGACACTTATCAATATCATGTCCACAAACTTGGTATTATTGGCAATAATTTTCGTCGTGATACCATACTATTTTGGCTCTCGATTTTTCCATGGTTCGAATAGAAGGAAGCTGGATGAGATGGAACGCCATCAATTTGTCGAATATGGAACTATAGGATTACCTAAGAGGGGTATATTTAGGTGGAATTATAGGAGATATTTGTGGAGGCTCTGTGTGAGAAGTGGATGTGGAAGAATATTTTATCGCAATAGCGTTAGCGACATTCTTGGATTTGTCACCATGTGTGGAGGATTTATTAAACTTGGGTTTGGGTTTGTTTGATTGAATTTTAACTTGTCCTTACTCAAGGAGTGAAGTTCATGCTTACGAACCATTGTAAAAGCCTCTTCAAATGTTTGAAATGATTGCATTTGAAG
This sequence comes from Taxus chinensis, assembly GCA_019776745.2. Lineage (NCBI taxonomy): Eukaryota > Viridiplantae > Streptophyta > Pinopsida > Cupressales > Taxaceae > Taxus > Taxus chinensis. The sequence goes on along the minus strand of CM034155.1, from coordinate 499,895,402 downwards.
AGTTGAGGATATATGATTTGTGCATGAAGGTAAGAGGAGTTCAATGAGATAAGTCTTTGGAAGGGAAAATGATAGTCGGTTAATCATGCCATACAATAATGCGACAAAGTCTATGATAGACTCATCATAAAAATTTTGAATGGCATAAAGGACAGAGATAGTAATCTTACATAAAATATTGATTGAGAAGTGTTCTAATAATAATTGAGTAAGTTGAGAGAAGGATAATAATGAATGTTGTGGAATTCCATTATACCAATCCAATGTGTGATCGACTAATAACATGGAAAATGTGTGAAGTATGAGGTCTTGATCATGGGTGATAAGATAACATGGATGTCTAAAACTATGAATATGTTGTTATAGATCCTCCTTATTATTAAATTTATAGAACTTTGGGAGTTCCCAATGTGTAGGATAAGGCTTGATTGGGATCAAATGATTGATGGGTTTATTGCATATTTTCTCATATCAAAAAGTGGTTTTGGATCCCAGTGTAGTGGCTTCAAGGTTTCTACTCAACAACGCATGCATGGAATCGTTAGATGTGGATGGATGAGATGCATATGGGTGTGACTATAGGATATATGAGGTATATTTGAGGTATATTTGAGGAAGAGGTTGATATGTGTGAGGATGAGTAGGTTTTTGTGGAAGAGTTTGATAAGAAGGGATATAAACAAACATTTTTTATTGAATGGGTTGCGATAAAGGTTATTGTTAAGGAATGGGGATGTGATAAAATTGATGAGAGTGAGTTGGTTGTTGATGAATAGAGACATTAGATTGAGGTGGCATGTGATGATTTGGAATGTAGGTGATAGGTGGTTGAGATGTTTGAGTTGGTGGGTTAGAAATTATATAATGAAAAACATCTTGAGGAGGAGGTTTATGGGTTTGAATTGATTCGGCATGATGATATTGATAATTGATTGCATTGGAATGCACATGGGAAGTGGAGACAAGAGTCAAAATGTGATTTTTTTTGTTTGGATGGAGGAGGAAGCAAGTGAGACTCTTGTGATGATAGGATGGGTACACTCATAACCGTGGTGGATGAGGAGGTGATGGGAATAGAAGAAGTGATAGTGGTGTTAATACAAGTAAAATTAGAGGGGACGGGTGCCACCAATTGAGAGGTTTTACAAGCATAAGGAATTGGTGGGGATCAAGATCACGTTATGCCATGGAAATTTCATTCATAGCTCTAGGAAATAAAAAAACAAGTTGTGAGGTAAAGAATTATGTGAACTCAAGATGAGAGTAATAAGCATAAATTTTTTGGATATGAGGTTCATCAAGTTAGATATTAGTGGATTTACGAAGAAGATAGTCATGAAGGGAAAGTGGATTAACATCAATAAGCTCTTGAAATTCTACACACCCATGAGGGATGGTAGGAGGCCCAAAATCTTCAATAGATGTGGTGGATTGGGATGTGGCTGGTCTAGATGGGACGAAATGATGATAATGGAAAGGATTAGTCTGCACATGGGTCTTAGGTTGGATGAATTGAGACTCTTAAAGATATGGAATGAGAACCATGGGTTGAGTAATTCGGAAATAAGTGACTAAAGGAGTGGAGGAAATGATAGATATGAAAAAGGTTTATTTAGATACCATGGTAGAAATGGGGATATTGTTGGAAGATGAGGTTTGTTCCATTTTCTTAGCTAAAGAGCGGGTAATAATGGGCATGAAACAAACAAAAATAATGTAATATACTATGCTCATTTTTAAATTAGTACAAGTAAGTCAAGCAACAAATTTTTATTATCTTGATTATTATAAAATGTGAGAAGAAAATAAAAAGTGGGCTAGAAGGGTGCCTAGGAAATGGAAATCTATGGATAGTTTTAGGATGTTTGGGATGGAGTCTACGATATAATTGAAGGTATGTGAGGCTCAAATCTGTGATGACTACCGGTACAGAGCTTGATATAGGGGCCTACCCCTACACTTCATGTACCGTAATGATAAGGGTGTCAGGTGCTTAACTAATATATTGATAGCAAAAAAATTTATAATGCGGTCAGAACACCATGGTAGCTTTCCTATTGGGTGATGAAATCCCAATAGTTCCAAATGGAAGGAATTTTTGAGATGTGTATGTTAATGAGTTTGTTTCAGAATGTGTGTGATAATGTGTATCTAATGAGTTATACCCCCTAATTAAACTATATATCCAAACAAATATGAGGGTTTATTTTAAGATCTAAAATAAAATGTGTAGATTCGATGAAGACATCAAAAAAGAATGCACTAAAATAAAATAAAGAGATGGGGAATAGAAACAAGGAATACTTGGATAATTCTTTTCCTTTTATCTAATTTTGTTTAGTAGGAAAGCAAAGTAAAATTCAATCCAAGCAACCAACCCAATGCAAGTAATAAAAACAACACTCCTACCTATAAGGTTAGTAGAAAAATAAATATAGAAGAAATATGGAAATGAAGAATAAGAACAAAAGAGAACTCACCAAAGAAGGGTTGGTCCCAACGAGCATGCCAGAATGTTGAAAAAATTTCCTCATTCTTGTCTCAGGTTAGTGAAATAGTAATAAAAAAAATAACTCAAAATATGGGAGGGATTATGGTACCTCCAAATGTGATATGGATGGATACAGGTGTAAAAGTGAATCCCATTTCACAGCAAGCTAGATGACCTAAACAAAAAAGAATACTCAATAGAAATAAGGATTAGTAGATAGATGGAGGGTTGCCCAACAATGTCAGTCCCGATATGTGAAAACTTCCTAGGATGGATGTCAACCCCTATTTTAGATAAAGCTAAAGGAATAAATTAAAGATGATTTTGATATGATATAAAATATGGATTAAAGAAGAGACTGAAATGCTATATATAAGATAAAAATGTGAATCTGATCTAAATACATGCAAAGTAAACCAAACTTGGTTGGGTCAACAGTGACCCAAGGTTGCAAAGTACAATTAATGACAACCATGGAAGAATCAGAAGAAAATGCAGAAAACAGGCCTGCAAGGTCTCCCAGAACTAGATATGAAATTGATTTGAGATGGAAATGGATTTGAGATGAAGGAAGAACGCTACAACATAATCTGGATCTGGATCTATTTAAAAGGATGCAAGACAATTATGGAAAATGATGATGGATGAAACAACTATTGATCTAGTCGATGAAGACCAAGTTGGATCTACAGTGATCAAAGGTGACATAACAAATCTTAGGTGGTAGAAAGATAAAATGATAGGATTTAAGGAGTTGAGGGAGTTGAGAACACAAAGATTAGATAGATTATATCATTAGTGGCAGAAAATCAGATGATAGTGGGTTGGGCCAATGGTGAACATGTAGGGTCGATGGCAAATGGGACTAATCTAAGGCTTAATGGATGAAAATAGTTGAAAATGACAGTTTGTAAATGATGGTGGAGATGGCTGAATGTTTGGAAAGGGCTCTGTGATGGTTGGAGAACCTGTAAAAGATGATAGTGATGGTTGTAAAGGTGGATATAGTATACCTAAGCATGCAAGAGAGAGATAAAATAAAATAACTCAAAGCTCCTAATATGAACACAAGAACTCCAATAAGGCTCCAAAATAGTGATGACCATAACAAAGGCACATAAAATATGAAAACAAGATCACAAAAGATCTAAAAATCTTCAAAGTTGCATCCCTAAAGGATGGGTAAGGTCATATTTATAGGGCCGATGGCAACCTAGGTAGGTTACCAGTGATTATGGAGAGCCATCCATTTGGGTTGTGGAAGGGTAATGGGTTCGAGACAATGAGCCCATATGAGGCGGGATTAGGGTTTTAGATGATATAAGTGAGTTAGGGTCATATAGATTGGATAAATGGGTAGGTGGGAGGTAGAAAATAGTAAATAAAATCCATAGGTGGGTAAAATCATTAAATGAGACCCTGTGGATATAAAATAGGGAGGTTTGGGGAAGACAAATAGATTAGAATTAATTAATGATGATTCAGGGTAATTAGGAATGATTTAGGGAGGATAAAATAATGGGATGATTAAAATGGGAAATAATAATAAGATGGATAAAATATGATTTTTTGGAGAAAGGAAATTTGAATGGGTGTCTATGATGAAAGAGAGCAAACATGGGGTGAAGAGGGTAGCAATACCAAAATTTGGTGTATACACCACACACCCACACTACTTAGAGCTTTCAACTGACTCCAAATTTTTCCCATGAGCTAATTAGAGACACATGTATGTAGGGAACACATTTCTTCAATCGATGCACTTTCCTCTTTAATTCCCTTGAACCTTCTAATGATGAACATGTGGCATCCATCAATGCAAGTGAAAGTTCCTCAATCATAAGACACAAGTTGATCATATATCACAAGATCCTCTACATGACTCACTTGAATTTGGAAATATTAAATTATTTAGTACAATCCTTCATAGTAAGCTATATATTTTTTTAGATTCTACAAATCCTTTTTAAAATAGGGCTATTAATCAATAAAAAATAATTTTACCGTCATCTAGTATGTCCCAAGTTTTAATATTTTCTCTATCGAGCTTATCAATCTCTCCACATATACACATTATAATAAAAGATACATGATCCTTTATTTTGGTTTAGTATAACTTGAATATTTTAGGTTATTTTATATATTTAAACTCAAACTATTTCTCGAGTTTAATTGTCTAATCAATATTCTATTATGACTCGATGATTCTAGAGTAATTTGGAATATTTTATCAAGGATTACTCTTTAGTCTTCCAATAATTTCATATGGTCTTCTCTTATAGTCTTTAAAATTTTACTTTTTCTTCCTCTAATGCATCTTGTGCCCTTAGTTATGTGGGCACCACTTCATAACTATAATTCCCACTCCTCTTCTACTTTGTTTGAACCATGTTATCAATTTTGAATTGATTTTAATCTTAAACCTTGCTTCTGTGTTCTAGTTAGAATACTAATAAGAAGTGCGGGACATCATTATTACTATTGTGTTTTGGTTATCATTTTGATTGTATGTTGTACTGTGGACCCTGTTAGGTGTTTAAGGATAAGACAATTGGCTAGAATGGTTACATTTTCATAAAATTGATTGTGATAGCATTACTCTTTGATATTTTTTTGTTGTATTTAGTTTATCTCTATGACTGGACACAGAAATTATTACACATTATTACTAGCAGATATTAATAAATGAACAAATTTAACTCATTGTGGTATGGAAATTAAAGGATAGACATTACTGTAACTAAACTGATTAACTTTTGATAGACATTCAGTACAAAAGATAATGATGTGTTGTCAGTTTAGATATATACTGATATTTTGAAATGTCTTTGTAGTAATTATATTATGATATTTGAAGTTATCTTATGATTTCTTGGATATTGAAGAAATTGGTGAAACTATGAATGAGCAAAAGTATTACTTAACTTAGGTGATTCAATTGGTTTATGATCTTAATTACAAATTTATGTATTAGTAGAATTGAAATGTTAAAAAATGAGAGTAATTGTTGAATTACTTAGTCTTAGCAATAATAGTTATGATATTTGATGTTGAAATTGATATGTAGATATAAGCATTTTTATTAGTTTGATATCGCTAATATGGCCATAAGGCTAGAGAGGTATTGTGTGATTTTTCAAGTAATTATATCACAACAATAAACTATGGGGGGTAGGAGACCAACACCAAAGGAATGTGGGGTATTGGCAACTGGTCATCATGGGAACTTGTGTAATGTTGTTGTGTTGTATTTTGTTATTAGGGGGTCCCCATGGGGGGATGACCTCTAATTGTGACTATGGGTTTTGTGTGTGTGTTCCCTTTGTATTTATTTATTGTTGAGTATGTGATTTAAATTGTGATGTAATTCCCTTTTTTAACATTATTAGTTTATGTGTCTTAATTAAGTGAACTAATCATATTATTAAGCTAATTTTTGGATGTGACAAAAAGTAGTCATTTATTAGAGTGGTTGGGTCTTTGGTTCTTATGTTTATTAGTTGAGTGTATGTGATTTTGAGTGGTGTACACTCCACCCTACTTGGGAAACTCGGATTTGGGCTTAAGGGCCATTTTTGGAGGCTCGTGGGACAAGTTAAACTTGTCACACACCTCTTAAATTCTTATACCAATCCTACATATGCGTTGGGGGGTCAAAAATAGACCCCATTATATGTTTTGCAAGGGGTAAGTGCACCAAGTTGGGGGGCCCAAAGGGGATCTTAAGTGGACGCATTTTTATGAAAAATAAAAAACTTCAACTTGTATGAGTTTTTCGAAATAGTTACACTCAAAATTGGAAGATGTTGTAGAAATATGAATTGTAGAATTTTGAGTCTAGTTTCTAAGATACTAAATTTATTGAAAACGGATAAGTTTAACTAGGTCAAACAACTAAAATACCAACAGGTGCTCCTATTTCTGTTAAAAAACATAATAGAGTGACTATCATGCCCCCCACCATTTTTTGAGTACCATTGAGTATTTTTTAATACCGTTTGGTAGAAAGATAGCTAGGAGAATCTAGTTTGTGTTAGATTTTTTTTAGATTTATTTAATGAGTATGTTTTTATTTATGATTTTTCTAGTACATAAATTTTATGTTTTGAAAAATAACGGAGCTCTGACCGTGCCCCCCCTTAACTACCTCAATAAATATCGAAAATTAGAATTTTTTAAAATATGTATAGAATTATGCCTAATGTGTGCTAGTATAATTGTTTTTCAATTTCGATGAACCAAAAAAAGATACATGATGAAAGATAGACATATTTAAAATTCAAAAAATAGCTATACAAAGGCATAGTTAGAAAATAAACAATATAGAAACTTTATATTAGTCAGAAAATTTGAAAAAATATATTTTTAGAAAAAAGAAACTTTGCTCTACGTCGTGGTATAAATTTTTTAAATGGATTGATTGTTTTATTTTGATTTATCATAGAGGAAGTGGCATTTTTACATTTTCTTGCAAAAACATGTTGTTTTTTATGTTTGTGCAGCTCCATGCCTCAGGGTTAGGGATCCAAACCGAATCCCAAGCCTTGAGGCATGGCTTGGAAAAAGAGAAAACACAAAATGCATACGTGCTATAACGTGTATGCATTTTGTATAGTATGAACATTGTATATGATTTTGACATGCTTCTATTTACAAAAATAAATGTTTAAGTTTTTCATTTATTATTGTATGCTATGAAAAATACACTACTAAATAGGGAAGTAAAACACAAATAATATTACCTCCTCCTTCGCGTTCCATAGCAAACCTCAGAATGGGATAGGAAACATGGATTGAGCCCTGATTGTGTGATATGTAGGTGCTTTTCTTCAATAAGGAGAAAGGCCTTCCTGCAACAATGATCCTTTTACTTTGCACTAGATGAGAAAAAATATTATAGACTTGGGGTGCTTCAGAATGAGGATATTTTTGAATTAGGATGAGACAGAAGGACGTTCTTTGCTCAAAGGATGCAAGAACTTAGATAAGGAAATCAAGCTTATTCTCATTGTCCTTAGAGGGGAGGGGTAAGGATGTATTTATAGCCCGGGGGAGTGATTAACTTAGAGTAATTTAAGCAATCATGGTTTGAAAATGTTTACTAGATTAGGTGACTGGGGACCACAAAGAATGGGTGAGGATTTGATTTTAGATTTTTAATTCATAAGTGGAGGATTTTAGGTGAGTGGGGACCACAAAGAGTGGGTGAGGATTTGAATTTGATTTTTTAATTCAATAGTAGAAAAACATGGAGAATAATAACATGTGGTGAGGATTGGGTTATTTTTTGGATTTTGAAATGGATAATTAATCAAATTATATTTGATTAATTCGAAGTGTATTTTTGTGGGAAAAGAGGAAGGGGAATTAATTGATTTAGGAAAGATGTGAAATTAGGGTGTCTATATTTTCCCCTCTTTGGAAGGGTATTATGAAATTAGTGTCCTTTCAAAGAAAGTAGACGAGATGGGGGAAGAATTCAATCTACTTTTCTTAAGAAAAAAGTAGCGTGAATGTTTGTTGGGGAGAATAGAAAGTGTTGAGTGACGGATTTCATAGTATCTTCCAAGACAAAAATTTCATGAGAAGATGTGATTATGGATAGATGTGGTGATGCCCCTTCGATAGGAATGACGAGAATGGAATATATGACAGAACTCTCTAAAATAAGAGAAATGAATTATGTAGAGAAGAGGACAATAATGGAGTGGAAGAGATTGGAATTACCACATGACACAAATGGAGAAAGGATTCAATTGGCCTTGAATGTGAGGTGTGAGTGTGTGTGGGAAAGAGAAAAAGGAATGGATAGGATTGGGGGTTGATTATGAGAAGAGTAAGGGAGGTAGGGGAGGGGAAAAAGGGAATGAAAGAGGGAGAAATAAGAGAGAGGAATGATAGGAGAAGAAGGGAATGATGAGGGAAAAACAAGGAGAAAAGGAAAATGACAGAGTAGAGGGTGAAGGGATGAAATAGAGAGATGTGCCAAATGAAGGAAGTAATAGAGATAATAAAGAGGGATGTATGAAAAGTGAAAGAAATGATATAGCTGAGAAAAGCAAAAAAAATGGGGAAGGATAAATAAGAAGGAGAAGACGAGGTGGTAGTAGGGGGTGAAATTGACGAAAATTGAAAGGGTACGAAAGAAGAAGTAGAATGGAGAAAAAAAAGAAACTATGAGGGGAGAGGAAAGTCTGAAAAAAAGTAAAGGAAAGAAGAGAAACAGATACAGAATGAATGAAAAGGTAGGGGTGGTAGAGAAAAGGAGAAGTGGTCAGAAGAAACATGAAAATTAGGGAATAGGAAAGGAAGATAAAGTGAATACAGGGAGAAGATTGAAGGAAATGTGTCATTGTGAGGAAGACCAAGGGAAATAATATGGAGCATACTGTATGGAGATGCATGTGGAGGGTGGTATGATAAAGAAGACAAGACAACACTAAAGAGATAGGTTATTTATGGGGAAGTAAGGAGGAAACGTGATGGAAAAAGGGGAAGAAGATGATATAAGGGAAGGGGAATAAGATGAAGGGTGGGAGAGAGAAGAGGATAACAAAGAAAAATATGTAGAAGGAAGGGAATAAAGAAAGGGGATAATAAGTGGAAAGGGAAAAATATAAGGAATGTAAAGAGAAGAAAGAGGGGAGGAATGACAATGAGGGGACGTTAGGGAAAGTCCACTAATAATGAGTGCTGAGGAAGGGTGAGAGAAAAAATGAAGAAAAGGAGAAAGGTAACGAGGATTGGAAAGGGTAATGACAAAAAAGGGATGCTAGGGAAAGCCCCCTGACAATGAGTGGTGGGATTAGAGGAGGGAAGGAATGAAGGGAAACTCTAGAAGTTCCAAGGGAGTGAATGAGGTCATGCGGAATGAGGATTGATGATTTTAAGGGAAAGTGCACTAATAATTATTAGCGCGGGAATAGAATATGATGATGAAAGAATGATAGAGAAATGTTAACAATAATGGAGAACATGTGTGTGGGTAGAAATGTGGGGGGATTTGAGAAGATGAAGTGGAAAGAGTAAATAAAATTGGAGGGATGAGTTGCGAAAAGGTGAAAGTGAGGAGAGGATGCGGGTGATGAGGATGAACGTGGTGAGGATGAAGAAACAAGAAATGAAAGGAATGGGAAGAAAAGATATGAAGGATAATGGATCAAGAAGGGGAAAATGGGGGAAAAGAACTTGATTGTAGGTGGAAGAGATTAGACGTATGTTGTAAGAGGATATGTGGAGAAAGGATAATGGTAGGAGGAAAAAGTGGGTAGTATGAGATACCAGGTATAAGAAGCGATCAATAAAGTGAATGAACAATGAGGCAAGGGAGAAGTTCATGATGAAGAGTTAAGTGTAGCGAGGACCCTGACATAAGGTTGCCATGTGACGAAAGTGGTTAAGTAAGACTGCCATGTGAGTGAAACTAGAGATGAAAAGTAGGCAAGAAAGAAGTGGTGTTTTTGAGAATGGAAAAGGAGGTGAAAGGATGTGATAATGGGGAATTCCAAGAAAAAGTGAAGGGTGAATGGTGTGTAGTGATGGGGAAAGACAAGAAGACAGATAATCCTTAAGAGGGACTCTTAAGTGAGATCGCCATGCCGGGTGAGTGGTTAAGTAAGATTATCAAGTAGAGGAGGGTGATAGTGGTGGAAAAAAGATGTGATGATGGGGAATGAAGAGGAAAGATGGATGGTGAGAATGTAGAGTGATGGGCGAGTGTAAGATGACATGTCATGCTTAAGATAATCTCTTAAGTAAGATCATCATGCTGCCAGAGAGGTTTCATAAGATCACCTAACCGATAGGGATGATATGCAAGGAGAAAGAAAAAATTATATTGGGGACAGGGGTAGAATGGTAGGTTGAAGAAGATGATCACGACGAGAGGTGGGAGAAATAAGATGGGGGAAATATGATGGGATGGGGGAAGGCCATAGGGCAGATCATCCCTAAGAGGAATTATTAAGTAAGATTGCCATGTGGCTAGAATGGTTAAGTAAGATCACCAAGCTAAAGCAGAAGAATAATGATGATAGAGTTAGTGGGAATAGGGTATGACAAAATGGACTGAAGGGGAAACCTCAAGTGAATTTTCCATACTATGAGAGCATGTAAATAGGATGACCATGGATAAGATAGATTTGGGGAAGGATGAGAAAAGAGTGAGTGAGGTATGTCTGAGTGGAATAGGATACGAGATGAGGTGATAACAAGAAAGAAAGGAAAAAAAGGAGTGTAACATGAATGGATGAAGGAATATATGTAGTGAAGGGTAGAGAGTGTGAGGGGAATCCTTAATTGGGATTCCCACATGGTGAGAGTAATGATGCAAGAATGAGAAGAAGAAGAGGTGGAATGGGAAGATGTGTGCGGTGGTGAGTGTTGTTTGATGAGAGGAGAGGTGGTGAAGAAGCTTCTACAATAGAAAGATCTCAGGGAGAGGGTAAACCTCCACCAAAGATCCCATATAGAAGGAGTTATTAAGTAAGATTGTCAAGTGGGAAATAGAAGAGTGAAAGGAAAGAATACAAATGGGTGAAAGGGGACAGGAAGGGTGAGAAGGGTAATATGGGGGTAAGTGGCAGAGGAGTAAAAATGAGGAGTGAAGATGAATGTATCAAATACATAGTGAGCATGGTGGGGGAGGAGGAGCTGTTGGATAGTGAATACTACTTGAGAAAAATTGTCAAGTAGCATTCACAAACTGCAACGGTGATCAAGTAGGATTCCAAAACTGGGGAATGTATTAGTATGGGTGAATGGCTGGGGTGTAAAGTAAGATGTTTATCATGCAGGAAGATAATCACGTGATGAAAATAATATTAATTTTAATATAGCACATAACAAGATGCATCGTGATATAAAAAAATCAGGATAACTAGACTGTAATATGCATGATAGCATAGACAGGGGCCATCAAAAAAAGGTTTGATGCCCCAGTACGATATGTAAATGGAAGAGAGCATAGAAAAATGCCATCAAGAAAGTATGATGCCCCAGTACGACATGCAATCAGATAACATAAGAATATTAGAGAAAATGCCAGGATACATAAAATAAAGATGCTCCCTGTAATATATCAATGTACAAGAAAGTAATTAATAATTTATAACTAATAATGCAACACAAGAACCAAAAAACATGTCCCTAACGTGTTCCATAGTGAGGATTGATCGGATGTGTCCCCAAGAAGGGGTACAATGACATAATAAAGTATTGGGTCATTGTCCTCAAATAAGGAAACAATGAGAGCCAAAATTGCCCCAAGCGAGGATTCATGTGAGGAGAAGTGTTTGAATTTGGTAGTCATAAAGTGATTGAATCATCTGTTGGGGATAATAGTTCAAAGGTTGAATTGTGTTGGTATTTTTAGAGTTTTTGCGATTTTACAACATTTTTGTTTTTGTTTATGATATATATATATATATATATATATATATATATATATATATATTCTAATGTTTTTTAGATTTTTTATTATTGTTTCTAATTTTTTTGATTTTTTTTTCATGATTTTCAAATGTGTTAGAATTTTTGACAATTCTTTCTAATGTTTTTAGATTTTTGATGAGTTGTTCTAATTTTTTTTTGGATTTCGGGTGAATATTTCTAATGTTTTTGGGTTTTTGAGTATTTTCAAATGTTTTTGGATTTTTGGATTTTTTACATTGTTTTTGGATTTTTGATGATTTTCAAATTGTTTGTGAATTTTTACACTATTAGTGGCAATTTATGGACCAGAGTGCAAACTTATTTTTGAGAGGTGATAAACCAAGATATTATCCATATGTACCATGTTCCATGTGATAAATTATGCTAGGAATAACACAATTTCTCTTTCCATTGGTAGGATATGGTGGTGATGATATAATGAAAAGAAGTCCATCTCCATTCTTGACTCCACACAACTGGTAAGATGTGTGGGCTCATCACTGAGAATCAAGAAGGATGAAAGAGGTAGATAATGAATATAGAGACAAATGCTAACAACAATCCCTTTGGGAAATTGTGACTCCATTCTTCATAATGGTACTGAACCAGTTTCAAAAATGGCTTTCACTTTATGAGTCACGTGCTAGACTTAGACAGTTATGTGGCTTGCTGATTAGTAAGATATGAGGTGAAGGGATAGTTCTCTCTTCACCTAGGCATACAAATTACTTCTTTGGGGATTCTATAATTTGTAAGCATTGTAAGATTTTTTATTTTTGAAATGACTCCCTATGCCTTGCCCCATGCTACTAGTGAGAAGCAAGGGCTCATCACCAAAAGAAAAATATAGGCAAGTGAATTCCCTTTTTGTATTTTTTTTTGTTTATTTTTTTGAATTTTTTGCAATATTTTTATGCTTTTACAAGAATGACCCTTTACGCTTTTCCCCATGCCACTTGTAAGAGGTAAGGATTTATCACCGAAGACAAGATGTAGATGAGTAAGGGTAGCTTCCTCCATTCCCAGTCTCACACTACCAGTAAGAAGTGTGTGCTTAACACCAAAGACTCTGAAGGATGAAAGATGTGACGATGAATTATTCATAAGTTATTGAATTGATGGATTTTTTTACAATAATGATTTTTATTTGGGAAGGAACATCTTCCCCCAATCTCAGCCCCACACGACTAGTAGGACGCGAGAGTTCAACACCGAAGACTGAGATAGATGACCAAATGAATTGGGTAAAGAGTTTAGATCTTTGTTATGAAAGAGAGAATGTCTTTGAAGGGAATATATTACCATTAGTAAGCTTCTAGGTATAACCATTACCCTGAGGGAGTATGGAGTGGACCATTTATGTTTGATGCGAAAATATTTGGCTAGGTCTTTTACATCTTGGTTTTTAAATGATTTTCCATTATCTGCGACCAAAGTGGATGGAATACCAAATCGATAGATGAGAGTATTAAAAATGAATTTCGATATTTGGCTACCGATAAAATAAGTGAGAGGCATAGCTTCCACCTATTTAGTGAAGTAATCAGTAGCGGTAATGATGAACTTGTGTCTATCAAATGATGTTAGTCTCATTTTACCAATGAGGTCAAGTCCCCATTGAGAGAAGGGCCATGGTGTGGTTATCGATTGTAACGCCTGGGAAAGTGCATGGTTAATATTTCCATGCTTTTGACATGCTTGACAACATTTGACAAAATTACATGTATCACTTTCCATGGTGGGCCAATAATATCCAACTCGTAGGATTTTCTTGGCTAAGGCTATACCATTTGTGTGTGCTCCACGGATACCAAAAGGGACTTCAGCTAGGACACTCAAGGCTTCTTCTTGATTAAGACATCGGAGTAGGGTGCCATCATATCCTCGTTTATAAAGAGTTTCTGCTAAAATAGTGTAATGAGAAGCATGTTGTGTTAAAGCATGTTTATGCATTGGTTTCATGTCAGCAGGAAATGTTTTATCACGAATGAAGGTTTAAAGATTGTGGTACCAAGGGTTATTCAGACCCACAATCTCACATACCATAGTTTTTTCAGGAAGATCATAGGCAGAAATTAAGAGATGTTCGATGAGAAAATGTGTCTGGGGTTGACTAGATGCAATTTCTAATATGGATCTGATGGTTGCCATAGCGTTGGCAGATTTATTACGAGTTCTGGGGATTTGATCAAATCTAATTAATCAAAAATAGATTCAAAGACTATCCACCATGCATTTATATAGGATAAGTTTTTCATCCTTGACCTGGTATTCATCGGTAACTTGCTTGATGATAAGTAATGAATCACCAAATACAGTTAATTCTGTAAGATTCCAAGATATAGATAGTTTTAATCCTACGATGAGAGCTTCATATTCTATGATATTTTTGGTACATGGGAATGCTAAGAGAAATGATTTGAGGATAATGTGTCCACTAGGTGTGATAAGAAAAATTCCATCCCCTGAGCCATGGAGATTACAAGATCCGTAAAAAAATAGAGTCCATGATGGCACGATGTCTATGTGTAGAATATCTTCATCAAGAAAAGAAAACTAAAGTGGTTTTGAAGGGGTGCCTTGGCAAGTTGGTCTGCAAGGTCTTGTCCTTTAATTTCCTTCTATATAACAAATCCAACATCAAATTCACTAAGTAATATAACCCAACTAGACATTCTTCATGTGAGAATGGGTTTGGACAACAAATAATCTAGAGGATCAATTTTGGCAATCAACTTAGTTGTGTGATTGAGCAAGTACTGACGCAAATTATGGAATGTAAAGGCGACGGCTAAGCATAATTTTTTGATTTGGGAATAACATACTTTGTGCTCAATAAGTGTTTGACTAAGGTAATATACAACATGTTCTTTTTCTTGATCGTTATGTTGTGCTAATAGAGCTCCTATGGCATGTTCGGTGGTAGATGTATAAAGCAACATATGTTTATCGACAATTGGTGACATAAGAACAGGTGGACTAGAGAGGTATTCTCTTAACTTAGCAAAAGAGTCTTGAAAATTGTGGTTCCAGTGAAATTATGCATCTTTCTTGAGTAACTGGTTGAAGTGATGGCACTTATCAACCAATTGTGATATGAAACACTAAATAGATTGTATTTTCCCCTAAATACTGCGTAATTGTTTTAGGTTTTGAGGAGGAGGCATTTCCATAATGGCTTTGACTTTTGCAGGATCCACTTTTATGCCTCTTCATGAGACAATAAACCCTAATAACTTACCAGAGGTTACTTCAAACACACATTTATTTGGGTTAAGATGAACCTTATACTCACGTAATCTATCAAAAATGTGTCTCTGTGTGCATGTATACTTTTCTTAATGCTAAATCAAATGAAGCAAAAACTACCACCTAAAATAGTTCTACAATTTAGCTAAAACAAAGCATAAACACCATCATAATAAGAATTAAACAAGGGTTAGATGCTAGTATTATAAATACAAACTTTGAAACTAACAATTCTAAATATCTAAACTCCTCTATTCTCTAACAACAAATAAATTAATGGACCTAAGTAAGCTCCATGGATATCAAAATAGTTTTCCTTAGTATGCCAAGTAACCTAGGAATTAGGGCCTATCAAAGTTGGGCTACAAGACCCCTTTGACACCTCCCATATGACCTAATCACTTAAGAAAGAGGCTTAACTCTTCAAGATGGTGAACTCTCAAAAGGGTAAGGTGCAAGCTCTTAGTCTCTTTGCTATATGCTTTACATTTTCTCTCTTAAGAAGTTTAGGTGTAAGTAAAAAGGTAGGTGGAGGGCTCTTTATATACCCTAAAGGATAAAGGATTCAACACATTCTCATGAATGTGGGATAAAGGTAAAACATGATTAGGAATGGATAAGGTTGTTTTATTAAAGGTAACCTTACTTTAGAAGGGTTTAATACATGTTTAGCAAGTCATGGGAGTTGGCGATATTTTAATTAATCAAAGGTGATTAATTAATAGGTAGGTGTAAGCTTATAGAAGCCAATTAGAAGAATATTAGTGTGATTTAGGCTATTATAAGGGGATTAAATCAATTAAATTTTGATTTATTGATTAAATGGAAGGGAAAGCTAATTAATTAATAATAATTAATTAGTCTAGGTAGAAGGGGTGATTTATTAACGGAAGGTCATTAATTAGGGTATTTGTTGGATAGGCAACTTAATTAATTAGATTAGTGTAATTAATTAATGATGATATGAGGGAAAATGAGTTCTTTTGACGATATGTCGTCGATTTGCGAGAAAGGGGATAATTAGCGCAATTTAAGTATTTAAATTGCTTGGGCATAATTATAGGTGTCTACATTTGCCCCTCTTTAGGGTGGCGTAAGTGATGCCACTTCAAAGATAGTAGACAAAATATATTTTGAAGGGATAGAAGAAAAATTAGTAGGAGGGAGAGATGTCCCCTCGAGTGTTGATGGGGTGATGAAGGAAGCCGATCGACGATCGAAAAAGATGTGAAGTAGGCAGAAGAATGGGGACTAGGTAGGATGCCCCAAGGAGAGGGAGAATTAGGGGTGAAAGGGAAGTGGTGTAGAAGAAATATGGATGAGGAGAGAGAAGAGCTTAACCTCTAGCTGCTTATTTGTTTGGAACAAATTTGATGTCATCATATTGCCATAAGAACTACATCATTGGTCCTTATGAAAAACATAAGCATACGACAAAGGTAGAATGACATGAAAAGCCATACTATGAATAATTTTCCATTGCTGAAAGTACAAACTCCATGCAACATATAATAATGCAATGCAATACAAGAAGGAAACAAGCTCATATAACAGGGAAAACAAGTACAAACGCACATATCCAACCCAACAATGGTCAAGACAATTGTACAAATGTTTTGTTATCAGTGCTAAAGAGATCCACAAGTTCATGATTGATGAAAAGGGTTAAAAATGATGCCCCAAGAAAGGATACATGCAAGGGGAAATGAAAATGGACACGGGGTCCATGAAAAGTTTTTGTGCACAACGAAACAACACCAGGAAACCAAAATTGCCCTAGAGTATAGACGAAGCAAGCAACTAGCTTTTGTGAATGGTTGTGAATCTGGTGATCCGTGAGTCGTATTAATCGGGGAAGATGTGAGAAAAACCAATAGAATATGGAGAAAATACCATGCACAAGACACATGTTTCAGCCGTAAGAAGCAAGTTACCATTTTGTAGGGTGTTTTACTTTTTAGGAATTTTTTGAAGATTTTTGCCTTGTTTTTAGATTTTTTGATATAGTAAATGTTTGTATTATTTGGGCTTTCTGAACCATGATAAACAATAAAAGAAAGGAGAAGAAGAAAAATAAGGGCCTAGGGGCAACAAAAAGTGCCTTAGGTGGAAGAAAAGAGAAACAAACAACAAATAATGTCCTTATTTAGTGGAAAAATTAAGAAAAAATAATTATTTACGAGGGTGTGAAGAAGAATAAAAATTTCCAGGGAGCAATAAAATTTTCCAGGGGAGAAGAAAGGGGTATTGGACAAAAAATGCCCCAATACGGTGAAAAATAAGAGAAAAATAATTATTCCACAGCGAATAGAGGAGAAAACAGTGAGCTAAACGGGTGTCCCGGCCGTCTGATCGGTGAAAAACAGGTTAATATATCCCACCAGGGGGTAAAAACATCGCAATCAGTTCATTTTAACCACTCACTTTAGAAAAATTACCATGAGGCTCTAACACTCAGGAGAAATGGTGATCGCACGTGATCGTTTAAGGCGTGCTGTAGATTGTAGATGATAGATCTGTAGACAATATCAAATGTTGTTTTCAAGTGTTATTTTGATGTATATGGACGGGATGATATGATGATATTGGTGCCGGGGGGGATAGATTTTTTATTATGCGCAACCCCTCTTGCCCCCATTGATGATATGATATGTGATGATTAGCTTAGCATACATGCATGATGCAAAACTTAGCATTTGTATTTATATATGATGTATAGATGATGTTAGATGTGATGATAGTGATGGTAATGTGATGTGAATGATAAAAAAATAGAGCACATGCAAGAAACACATCAAAATGCTACAAAGAACACCAGGAATTAATGTAATACACCATGAATCACCATGCCTTATTAACAAGTAACAAAACACAACCAAATGCATTAAGAAAGAAATAAAGAATTAACACACTAGCATGTCGAAACCCACTACAATATGCACAAGCAAGAATGAATCTATTCTAAGAAAGAAAAGATAAACTATGACAAAGTACACCTAAGCAACAAACAACTCAAAAACAAGCACGCAAAACACTATACAATCAACAAGCAAAGCAAAAAAACAAGACAATGCAAGTAAATGTTTTTGTAAGATATGTTTTCATAAACCGGTTTTATATTGTTTAGGTTTTTGTGAAACAATTTTATATTGCTTTTGTTTTTTTTGAAACAATTTTCTATTGTTTTTGTGTTTTCTCAAAACAATGTTCTATTGTTTTTGTTTTTTCCTCGAAACAATTTTCTATTGTTTTTGTGTTTTCTCAAAACAATGTTCTATTGTTTTTGTTTTTTCCTCAAAACAATTTTCTATTATTTTTGTGTTTTTCTCGAAAAAAATTTATATTGTTTTTGTGGTTTTAATAGTTTTCCAAAGCTATGTACAGGTAACCAAGAAAGCATGGATGCCCCCAGCATTAGGTGGGGAATATACAAGGGCAGAAGCCACGTGCTTATGAACAAGAAGGTGATGTCGTTGAGCTGCCCCTAGCATAAGATGGGAAATAACGAAAGACCACGTTCCTTACAGAAAAATAGAAGAAGGCAAAGCCAGATCAAGGCTAGACAAGATGGTGTGCACAAGGAAACTCGAAGGCAGAATCAGGTCTAGGCCAAAGACAACTACCCTTCTAATACAAAATGCTTGTGAACAACGAATCCTCCCGAGGTTCCGGAAACCAGTT
This sequence comes from Taxus chinensis, assembly GCA_019776745.2. NCBI lineage: Eukaryota > Viridiplantae > Streptophyta > Pinopsida > Cupressales > Taxaceae > Taxus > Taxus chinensis. The sequence goes on along the minus strand of CM034155.1, from coordinate 499,876,549 downwards.
TTCACCCAAGGACTTGTCCAAAGTGCCACAATTGCATGGTTTTCACTAGTGGATGACCTGTTTTCTCTTTTTCTTTTTCTGATTTTTTTTTTATGCTTTTGTATTTTTTTTATTTTTGTGCCATGTTCAAGCATAGAACTTCTTAAGATGCATGGTATTCATTGGATCTTAGAGCTCATCATAATTTTGGTGAACTAGTTTGCATGCCCCAGTGCCGTACTTGGCAACTATAACATAGGGTCCTAACCAGTGTGGTTCGAACTTCCCTTTCTTTTCTCGCTCTGCTTTGGTGTTGAACTGGTTCTCCTTCATAACTAAATCACCCACCTCAAACTGGTGAGGGATGACTCTCTGGTTGTAGTTTTGGGAGATTCTGTGTTGATATACCTTCAAGTGATTAAGAGCATGAATGCACCTCTCATCCAGGAGCTCTAACTCAGCCAATCTTGCCACTCGATAATCTTCATCCTTATCCAAATAGTCCTGAAGAGAAATTCGTAGGGATGGGAGTTAAATCTCTAAAGGGATGATAGATTCTATCCCAAACACTAGGGAATATGGCGTTGCACCCGTAGGAGTGCGAATTGATGTTCGGTAGGCCTAGAGGGCTGGGTGGATTTGTAGGTGGCAGTTTCAACCGGTCTTTCTAACCATCTTCTCCATTATCCTTACAAAAGTCTTGTTTGTTGCTTCAGCTTGTCCATTACCCTGAGGGTAATATGGCATGGACCATTTCAATCTGATTTGGAACCATTGACAAAGACCTTTCACAGTTTTGTTCTTAAATGACTTCCCATTATCTATGAAAATGGATGCAGGGATACCATATCGGCAAATAATGTGATTCATGATGAATTTAGAAATCTATGCTCCTGTGACATAGGTTAAAGGGACAACCTCCACCCATTTTGTAAAGTATTCTGTAGCTGTGATGATATGTGTATGACCATCAGATGAGGTAGGAGTAAGCTTCTCTATTAGATCAAGTCCCCACTTGGAGAATGGCCACGGGGTAGTGATTGGTTGCAATGGTTACAATGGAGCATGGATGAAATTTCCATACTTTTGGAAAAGCAAACATTTTCTAACATAATTACAACAATTAGTTTCCATGGTGGGCCAATAGTAACCTACTCTTAACAGTTTCTTAGCCAAGACCATTCCATTTGTATGTACTCCGCATACTCCTTTGTGTACTTCTTTAATTGGTTGGATTGACTCTGTCACATCCAGACAACGTAATATATTCCTGTTATAGCCACGGAGATAAAGTGTACCTCCTAAAAGGGTGTAACGGTCTATCTGACGAATCAGGGTTTTCTTTTCAGAACGGGAGATATTGGGAGGGAATGTGTTGTCCTTAAGATAGGTGAAGATGGGTTCATACCATGGGGAATGGGGACCAACAACCTCACAAGCCAGGAAAGATTCTGGCATGTCATACGCGAGCTGGCGTAGATTTTCTATGAAGAATGGCATATCATTGTTTCCTGGCGGAATAAGAAGCATAGATCTCACTATTGCCATAGCATCTGCCAATCTGTTCTGTGCTCTTGGAATCTGCTCAAAGGTGATGCGCACAAAATACTCCTTTAGAGTTTCCACTAACTTTTTATAAGGTATGAGCTTGTCATCCTTAACTTTATACTCATCATTAACCTGTTTGATGATTATCTATGAATCACCTACAACCTTAACATGTTGAATATTCCACTTGATGGCTAGCTTCATCCCTGTAATGAGTGCTTCATATTCTGTAATGTTGTTCATGCAAGGGAAGGCCAGGCAGAAAGCCTGCGGTATAGGATCACCCGAAGGAGTAATAAGAACCACTCCTACCATTGAACCATGAAACGTAAAAGATCCATCAAAATGTATCTGCCGTACAACAGATTCTTCAATGTAGAGCAAAGATGCATCTGGCAGATCCAGACTCAAAGGTTCTGTGCTTTGCAAAGGTGATTCTACTAGCTGGTTGGCAAGTACTTGTCCTTTAACTGATTTTTGATGGACAAATTATATATCAAACTCACTGAGTATAATGATCCAATTAGCCATTCTACCTGTGAGGATGGGTTTGAACAACAAATACTTGAGTGGGTCGACCTTGGATATGAGCTTGGTCTTAGTATTTAGCAAGTAATGGCGAAGTTTCTGAAAGGTAAAAACAACGGCCAAGTAAGCCTTTTCAATATGAGGATAATTAAGTTCATAGGCAATGAGGGTGTGACTCAGATAGTACATTGCTTTCTCTTTATGGCTAAGATCATATTGGGCGAGTAGTGCACCAATAGCGTATTGCGTAGCGGAAATATAGAGCAAAAGTGGTTCTCTCGGAGTGGGAGGCATGAGGACAGATGGATTAGCTAGGTACTGTTTAAGCAAAGTAAAGGCTTGTTATTGCTTGGGTCCCTAGATGAAAGCGATGTCCTTCTTCAGTAAATGAGTGAATGAGTGACTTTTATCTGCAAGTTAGGAGATAAAATGGCGAATGGCTTGAATTTTCCCTTGCAAGCTACGTAGTTACATGATATTCTCAGGTGGAGGCATTTATGTGATGGCAGAAACTTTAGCAGGGTCTACCTCAATACCTCATCTTAACACGATGAAGCCTAATAGTTTCCCAGATAGCACACCGAAGACACACTTCTTTTGATTCAACCTGACTTTGTATTCACGCAGGCATTTAAATATACGCCGCAAAATGATAGGATGATCCTCTCTTGTTTTGGAATTTCCCAGGATGTTGTCTACGTAGTCTTCCATGATGTCATGAATCATATCATGAAATATTATTGTCATGGCCCTCTGATAAGTTTCTCCCACATTCTTAAGGCCAAATGGCATCACTTGATAGCAAAAGGTGCCCCAAGGAGTTGTGAAAGTTGTTTTGTGTTGGTCCTCCTCAGCAATTTTAATCTGATTATAACCTGAAAAGCCATCCATGAGCGATAGCATTTCATATCCTGCTGTTAAGTCAACAATCATATCAATGTTGGGTAATGGAAATTCATCTTTAGGGAAAGCCTTATTGATTTCTCTAAAATCCATACAGATTCGGATACCGATAGGTTTCTTTTGGATAGGAACAATGTTCGATATCCATTCAGAATAATCAATTGTCCTGATGAATCCTGCTGCAAGCAACCTTTCCAACTCTTCTTTAACTAACAAAGCCACTCTTGGGTGCATCTTATGGAGCTTCTGTTTGCTAGGCTTAGCATCTGCATGCACAACCAGGTTGTGCACGACCAAATTTGGATCTAAGCCGGGCATGTCTTTGTAAGACCATATGAACACATCAATAAACTCTCGCAGTAGCATAGTGAACATCTTTTGTTCTCTGGCCGAGAGTGATGCTCCCAATTTTACTATCTTGGGATCTTCTTCGGTACTAATATTGACATCAATGGTTTCTTCAACTAAATATTTTGATAAATCCTCCATACGCGTAGGATCGAGAGGTAGGTTGAGATCTTCATCCAAGGATGTCTCTACGAGATTTTCATCCTTGGCATGGTCACTTTGTTTGTCCTTTGATTTTTTATTTTTTTTGTCAGCCAGTGCCTCAAAGAGGTTTTCACTGTGTGACTTGGACTTCGATTTTTGCTGAGGATTTTCTTTAGAACTCTTTCCCTCGATTTTCTTTAAATTTTGCTGACCACAAATTTCAGCCTCCTCACCAAAGTAGGCACAGGTGTCTAAGTCAATAAAGAAACCCTTCTTGTGATCTCCAATGGGAATTTTATCCCTTATGCCCATGAACTTTGCAATAGCCTCGTCGTTCTCAAATAAATATAGTGGCATGTGATGTTGTTGGTCCCACTCAACAAGGGAAGGGTACACAAGGTCAAGGGTTGGTTCAGTGGGGGTTATGGTCAGGACAGCGTTATTCATGAAAATTTTTGTGGAGGCCAGATCCTCATATTGGCTACAATAGGAATCCATATCACTATCTAGATAATCGGAGCCATCCTCATGCTCTGAAAAAGTCACATCTTGATTGTTAGGGTGTGCCCCATAAGGGCGAATCCCAATGCCATATCTTTTTGTTTTGAAATGTGGAAGAGGGACTGGTTCTCTTTGTCTTTGTTCATTCCTCCCACATCCTAGGCCTTTGTAGCCCATGGAGTACATAATTCTGCTAGATTTTTCATATTATGGGGTTTGATAACAAGATGGTTGAGTGTCCTCAGGGACCCAAGTAGTAGGTGGATCAAGTAATTTTTCTTCAGCTAACAAGCCTCCAGGTAGGAATGACCCAATAGTGTGTTCCTCTCTAGGTCTCCTGAAGTGGTAGTTGGGTCGACCTCTAGTCTTGGGCGATAATGAGAGGTCACAAACCAAGAGTGCTTATTGTACATTATACTCCCCATAGCCATATTCTAGAATTTTCATCTCCCATGAATCAAATGGAGATGTGGAAGTGGATGGCCCATGAGCGCAAGATCTAAGAGAATCTGAATCTAGTCAGGATTCCATAGCCTTAGACTAAAAAGGAATGGCCATGTCCGCAGAGGGACATGTGTATGTACCATTTCTTGTAAAGCTATTGAGAGCTCTACAATGAGCAAAGGGCTCTGAGTCTTCTGGTATTATTACCGTATGTCCCTCATGCTTCAGCTTGATGCATTGATGAAATGTTGATGGCATGGCCTGCATAGCATGGATCCATGGTCGGCCTAGAAGCATATTATATGGAAGTTCCAAATCTAGGACGTGAAACTTTGTCTAATGGAAAGTGGGACCCACTCCATGGGAAGCGTAATGGTTCCTGCTAACTCTCTTTTTGTGTTGTCGTATGCGGTGATAGTGATGATATAGGACTCAAGATCTGCCTCTGTATGTCCCAATTGTTTGACTAATTTAAGCATGTAGATGTTCAATCTAGATCCGTTATCCACAAGCACCCATTTGATTTTCCTGCGGGTGACAACTACCTCAATGTATAAGGGAAGATTATGTTTAGGATTCTCAGAAGGGACCTCCCTATGGTTAAAAGTGAGGTGCTCACTTGGTGCAATATTTGCCATCGTGGCTTGAAGGTACGCAGGATTGACTTCTAAAGGCACTCCCGACCCCTGAAGAGTTTGATACAAAATGTCCTTATGAAAATTGGATATCTTGAGAAGATCTAAGATCGAGATCTTAGCAGGTGTCCTCTCAAGATGTTCTAAAAGGTTATATTTACTAGTTTGTGGGGTCAATAGAGAGGGTTTCGGAATCACGAGGTGAGCATGCCTTGTTACCGCAGCACAGTCCTTTCCCTTGATCCGGATGGTATTGACATGGTCAGTAGGGATTGAATACATCTGATAAGTGAATCATAATGATTGTTATATCTTTTGGCATACAAGTAATTTTCAGCTTTATAGGTTTGGGATGAGTCTCCCCGATCCAGCTTTGTCTTTTCTGACTTATCATGCTTATGGAATGGTTCCTTATAAATCCCCATTTCCTCGTTAGGTGTTTGCGTTTTTCCAGGGTTATCCACCTTTATCTCCCCATTATCAATGAGGTCCTAAATATAGTGGTGAAGCCGCATGACCTTTAACGCGATGCATTTCGTAGTATTCATGCTCCTTATACCATGAAGGTTTGGGAGTGTTGTCATCAAACGGCTGCGTTGTAGGATAGGTCATCATGTTGGCTGCATCCAACTTTTTTAGTATGATGGACAACGGCTCATTAAGGGAGGTGAATGTTCATTGCTTTGGTGGTGGTTGAATTGGGCCCTTGGTTAGTTTAAAAGGTTGACTAGTTTGGACCGTTTGAACACATTTGGAATCAGTGATTCCGTCTCCCACCACATTTTTTTTTTGTTAAAGATCTTTGGATTTTTAGTGGGTTTGACACTTTGGTTGTCTTTAGATTGGGTTTTGAGGGTGCCTTTGGAAATGAGAACTTTTCTATTTGAATCCCTTTCTCGATAACCTCCTTAAAGGTGCAGACACAATGCATTTGGAGGTGAAAAGCTATATCTGGGTTGAGATTAGGGACGAAAATAATGACTAGTTTCTTCTCAGGGAAAGCGCAAGAGAAGCGAATAGCTATCCCTCTCCATCGTTGGAGGAAGCTAGCGAAGGTCTCATTTGGGCGTTGTTTTGTGCCACACAAGTCTTCCATGGTGACGTCACTCTCTATGTTATACGAGAAATGACGCACAAATATTTCCACCAATTTTGGCCAGGTGAAAATTGATCCTCATGGTAAGCGCGTAAACCATTCCAGTGCTTGACCTCCGAGACTCTTAGGAAAAAGTATGATGAGGTAATTATCACTATAAGACACCTCTTGACATGCCATGTAGAAATATTTAACATGATCCCTTGGGTCTCCCTTTCCTTTGTATTTGTCGAAATTTGGTATATCAAATTTCTTTGGAAAGGTTTGAAGGGTCATTGTCTTGTCAAAAGGATAGGGGCATAGTTCTTCGTATTGGTATTTCCTAATACTCCCTATATTTGTTTCTTGTATGCTCGCAAGCGTTGCTTTCATAGATTGCACTTCTTGTGTGAGAAATTGTTCTCTAGTGGGAGAAGCGGGGACACGTACATGATGATACCCCGTGTCTTCTTCTCCTTGGTTTTCTCGATGGAGTTCATGGATCCTAAAATTAGGCCTTGACTTTTGAATGTTATTGTTTGTGTCTTTCTGTACCTGGAAAGTAAGCAAAGCTAGTTTTTGGCTTAGGTTATTGAGTTTTTGTTGGATTGTGACTTGGTTTGTGTCTTCTTCTTCTAAACATTCTTCCTCTTCGTATTGTGGAGGTTCTTCCCCTATCTCATGTTCTATATTGTTTCTTCGTGGCACTTTGATGAGGGGTATTCTATTCCCTTCCACTTTATCATTTTCTGTGTAAGAAGTGGAAGCATGCCCGCCTATTAAAATATCTTCCATATTGAAAGAGGACATTCTTCCTTAGTAGTGTCATTTGTAGGTAATATTGGTTCATTCTCGGTGGGCAATTTGGCCCCTAATTCCATGACCCGTGCCAAAACTCTATCTTTGTTTCTAAGGAGAAACTCATCTAGTAGAGCAGGGTCAAAATCAAAGTCCACGCGTGGTGACTCTAATTCGTTTCCACTATGTTTGACCATTTCGTCTATTTCCTTTTCTATAGAAAATAGTGGTCCTAGATCGTGTCTGATAAATGGGTTTGACCCTTATCTGTTAGAGGTTTCCCAAGCTTGCGCATGTTGTTGCTCATATGTTTGTTTCTTTAACCCTAGACATGTCTTGAGAGCCATGTTGTTCAAAATTCAATGACTACCCCTAAGTAAAACACAAGATGTACGTGTTAAGAGTAAATTAACAGTGTGAGAATACCAATGTGATAGAGTGATAAAGTCACTAATGAAACAATCGTTTGGTACCAAAACTTAATCAAATGAAGTACCTCCTAGACTACGTTTCAAATTAATTTACGATGCCAGATGATTAACAAGATGTCTCCACTTATGCCAAGTTCAAAGGAATGAACAAGACATAAGTAAATACATGAAGTTAAATGCGATCTCCCAATCAAGATATATGATGAGCAAGCTCAAGTCTGATTAAGACCTATATCTCAAAAAGTGCCAATTACGATTTGTGAATGACACAACAATATCACCAAGATATGTTAACCCACTTTGAAATAAAGTGAAGTATTGATATCAAGGTGTTATTGATATAACATGCACAAATGGTAATGCCTAGAACCTTTTGAAATCGAGGTAATAATAAAACTAAACAAAAAAAAGTTCAAAGTATAGCTAGGAATAGTTAAGAATGTGTGCAGCATAACTGTACAATATAGGTATTTATGTCGAGTTTACAAGAAACAAGACGTAAATATCGAAATTGTAATGATACGAGACAAATAAGCTAACTCATCTATGGAAGTCTGCAGTGATGAACCACGCCTAACTACAATGACAATCTTGACGTGGGTATCAAGATCACAATGGCTACTAAATGACATGAAAATGCCTCCACTAACTTTAGACGTTTAACTAACCCAGTCGCAAACATGGATGGGCATAAACGGACATAAAAGTGAAAGAAATAGTCGAATGGAAACACAAAGGTAATCACACCTGTTTTGATCAACAAATTTTCAAAAGAATATGAAGGAAATAAATCAAGAAAAATGATGAAAAATGCTAGCCTCACTTCAGCAGAGTTTCGCCTCGCCCTAAGGCAAGTAAAAACTAGGCGAAAGTAATACGTCACACGTTTCTCAAAAAAAAGGTTCACAACTCAATACTGTTTTAAAATGGTCAAAGTGGGTTCTTGGCCAAAGTATATTCTCCTAGGTGGTTCTCTTTCCCTAGGTGTTACAAAGTTGCCACGAGCTAGCGCGATTTACCAAAAAAGTCACACTTACTAGTTTGGGAGTATCTTGGCTTTACTTTACCCCCTTCAAGAATAGTAGGCAACTAATGCGTCTAAGTGTACTATCATTGGGGTCGCCACAACAAACAACTTGTAACGCTATCTCACAAAGGAATCACTAGTCAAGTAGGTAGTGCGGAGCACTTCCCATTTCGTCCACAAGGTTCCCTCTTGCATGGAATACTTTGGGGTTCCTGGAACCACCCCCATTGTTGTAGCTTAAGGCGTTATGCCAAAGGGGTTATGTTCTAGTTGAGCAGAGAGGGACGTACCCTTTTCCGAAACTTGCAATACAGTGTTTTGAATATGTTGTTCTTTTTATCTTGTTTAATTAGGTGTGGTTTTCTTGAACACCTTTTGGTAACATGTATAACAATTGTATTAGTAGTTTTTGATTTCATTTTGATTCCTCCTTTCTTTGACAAGCGTTTGTAGGTCCTGCACTCAATATTTAGTAGTTCTCTAAGAAAATAACATTATTTAAAAGACGATTAAGAGTTATTTTTGATTCTCAAGATCATCCAAGGATGCAAGAGAAGAGCATACACAACAAATAATCCAACTAAAAAATAAACAAAATCTTTTCAATCAATGAACCATACAAAATTCTTGATAAATGTTCATTCCCCTAAACCAAAAGTGAAAGATGAAGTTTCCAATTTACCAAATGTTTTAAAATGAAGACTAAAGTTGTTTTTGATTCTCAAGATCAACCTAAGGTGTAAGAGAAGAGCATACACAAACTTTATCTCAACTCTAGAGAAATGAAAAACTTCAAATCAAAGGACCATTGAAAAATGCTTTGTAAAAGGTTCATTCCCTTAAACCAAAAGTGAAAGATGAAGTTTCAAATTTACCAAATGTTATAAAATGAAGACTAAAGTTACTTTTGATTCTCAAGATCACCCTAAGGTGCAAGAGAAGAGAATACACAAAATTTATCCCAAATCTAGAGAAATGGAAAACTTCAAATCAAAGGACCATTGAAAAATGCTTTGTAAAAGGTTCATTCCCTTAAACCAAAAGTGAAAGATGAAGTTTCCAATTTACCAAATGTTATAAAATGAAGACTAAAGTTGTTTTTGATTCTCAAGATCACCCTAAGGTGCAAGATAAGAGAATACACAAACTTTATCCCAACTATATAGAAATGGAAAGCTTCAAATCAAAGGACTATTGAAAAATGCTTTTTAAAAGGTTCATTCCCTTAAGCAAAATGAATAATCAAATTTCCAAATTTAATCCCAATGTTAAAAAGATATAGATCAAAGTTTTTTTTGATTCTCAAGATCACCAAAAGGTGCAAGAGAAGAGCATACACACGCTTTGGTCTAAATCGAGTAAGCATGGAAATACAACATTCATCAAAACATTAGACATGTTAGAAAATGACCAGTTTTAAACTAACATAAAAACCTGTAATTTCTGTAAGTACAAATCCCAAATTTATGTTTTCATTGCATAGTTAACTTCAATACCTTTCCAACGCAAAAAAATGGAGTCATTTCGATGTCGGGAGAAAAAGTTATGGCCTTCGGAAGATGGGTTACGCATATGCTCTTATGCTCACAGTTATGCACTTGACATGCACTCAAAAAAAAGTCAGAAAACGTCTCTTAATCTGCAAAATGGGCAAATTTTTCTAACCAAGATTCAATTTTTACAACAACCCATCACATCAATATATGAATAGAAGACTCAACGCTATCAAACATTAACATACATGCTCAAAAATTTAAATTTTTCAAGAAATTGACAAAACTAGCATGTAGAATGATGAAAAAGTAAGCTCTAAAAATGAAAACATGATGAAATCTTGAAATTTTCTCACCAAGATTAAATTTTTACAACAACCCACCACATTAATATGTAAATAAAAGACTCAACACTGTCAAACACTAACCTACATGCTCAAGAATTTAAAAATTTCAAGAAATTGACAAAACTAGCATGTAGAATGTTGATAAAGTAAGCTCTAAAAATGAAAACATGGAGAAATCTTAAAATTTTCTCATCAATTCCAATTTTGACACCACTTCACCTCATTTATACCTACAAGGAAGACTCAACACTTGCAAACCAACAAAACAAGTTAAGAAAAACAAGTTAGATCAACATGTGTAAAAGAGGGTTAGTAACTAAAAAAATGAAACTTAATTACAAAAACTTGAAATTAAGTGCAAAGGACAATGGATTAAGTCCCACCGGGTGTGCCAAATGTGTGCATGTATACTTTGCTTAGTGCTAAATCAAATGAAGCAAGAACTACCACCTAAAATAGCTCTACAATTTAGCTAAAACAAAGCATAAACATCATCATGATAAGAACTAAACAAGGGTTAGATGCTAGCATTCATAAATAGAAAATTTGAAACTAACAATTCTAAATATCTAAACTCCTCTATTCTCTAACAACAAATAAATTAATGGACCTAAGTAAGCTCTATGGCTATCAAAATAGTTTTCCTTAGCATGCCAAGTAACCTAGGAATGAGGGCCTATCAAAGTTGGGCTACAAGACCCCTTTGACACCTCCCATATGACCTAAGCACTTAAGAAAGAGGATTAAATCTTCAAGATGATGAACTCTGAAAAGGGCAAGGTGCAAGCTCTTAGTCTCTTTGCTATATGCTTTATATTTTCTCTTTAAGAAGTTTAGGTGTAAGTAAAAAGGTAAGTGGAGGGCTCTTTATATAGCCTAAAGGATAAAGATTCAACACATTCTCATGAATGTGGGATAAAGGTAAAAAATGATTAAGAATGGATAAGGTTGCTTTATTAAAAGTACCCTTACTTTAGAAGGGTTTAATACATATTTAGCAAGTCATGGGAGTTGGGGGTATTTTAATTAATCAAAGGTGATTAATTAATAGGTAGGTGTAAGCTTATAGAAGCCAATTAGAAGAATATTAGTGTGATTTAGACTATTATAAGGGGATTAAATCAATTAAATATTGATTTATTGGTTAAATGGAAGGGAAAGCTAATTAATTAATAATAATTAATTATTCTAGGTAGAAGGGGTGATTTATTAACAGAAGGTCGTTAATTAGGGTATTTGTTGGATAGGCAACTTAATTAATTAGCTTAGTGTAATTAATTAATGATGATATGAGGGAAAATGAGTGCTTTTGACTATATGTCATCGATTTGTGAGAAAGGGGATAATTAGCGCAATTTAAGTATTTAAATTTCTTGGGCATAATTATAGGTGTCTACAGTCTCAACACACTTGGATGCCCTATTCGTGTTTTGGATTTTGCTAATATATTATCAACATAATCTTCCATGATATCATGTAACATATCATGGAAGATGACAATCATTTCTCGTTGATAAGTGGCACCAGCTTTTTTCAAGTTGAAAAGCATGACCTTATAACAAAAGGTGCCCCATGGTGTAGTAAATTTCATTTTATGTTGATCCCCTTTAGCAATATGTATTTGATTGTAACCAGAGAATCCATCCATTAAGGAGATAATTTCATGACCTGTCGTAGAATCAGCAATCATGTCTATATTTGGCAAGGAAAAGTCATCTTTGGGACAAGCATTTTTGATGTCACGGAAGTTTGTGTATATTCTGATGCTAGTATTTTTCTTGGTGATGGGAACTATGTTATATATCCATGCTGAATAATCAATAGGTTTGATAAATTCAGCTGCCAAGAGTTTCTCAAGTTCGGCTTTGACAAGCAATGCAACTTGGGGATGCATTTTACGTAGTTTTTGTTTTCCAGGTTTTACATCTGGATGTACCACAAGATGGTGTACTACAAGAGATGGGTCTAGGCTTGGTATGTCCTTATATGTCCATGCATATATATCTTGAAATTCAATAAGGAGTGTTGTGAATTCCATGCATTCTTGGTCAGACAGACTAATGCCAAGTTGTGAAATTTTTGGCTGATCGGTGGTACCAATGTTTATGTCTTTTTTTTCTTCTACAAGCATTTTAGATGTATCCTTTTCAGAGAATGATGCTAATGGTTGATGTAGTTCATCAGTATCAGGTGTTTTAGGTGAGTTGGTACAAGATTTTAGTGTGTAATGTTTAAACGTTTTATTGATATGTTTGTTGGATAGGGTGGCAGTGAGATTTTGACTATGGGAAATCCTATATTTGTGCTTCTGATCCAAATCTTCCAAGGGTGAAGGATCTGAATATTTTATCTCTTCACCAAAATAGGTCGATTCATGAGATTGATTTCAAATCCTTTTCTATGGTCCAAAGTAGGGATTTGGTCACGAGTTCCAAGGAATTCTTCGATGGCTTCATCATTTTAGAACATGTCCAAGGTGGAATGATGTGGTTGGCCATGGTCTATGAGAGTCGGATGTGTAGGCTCAAAATTGATGACATTGATAGATAAATGTTCAAAGTAAAGATGTGTTTCAGCGAGGTCCTCAAAAAGGCTACATGGAGACCTGATGTCATTATCAGAACTGGTGTCATCATTGTCACTTGAAATTATTATGGGAGAAACATCAAATACCTTGAAACCTAGACCATATTTACCATGATGTTGTGTGTAATTTATCAGGTCTAAACAATCTTGTTCATTTGGACCGAGTCCTTTACCCTTCCATCGCATGTTTTTCATTATTCGATGAGCTTTGGTGAATTGAGGGGACTCATAACATGGAGAAAAGTCAACATTATATAACCAAGATCCTAAAGAACTTGGAATATGTTCATTGTCAAGATAACAAAACTTTGTCCAAATTGACTGTTCCATTTGGTAAGTAGGATGGATTCTCATATTTGGAGTGTTAGGTTTTCCATAGCTATGTGGGGATTTGTTGATATAAAAGGAGTCTGCCATCTTTTGAAATTGATATTCACCGCATCATGTGTCAATGATTTTAAATGTGTGGGATGGGGGACCAATAGGTACATCATGTGGTAGGGAAGTCAATTTGGTAGTTTTAAAAGATGAAGAGAATGGGTTATAAGAAGAAGGGGGTGGATTGAAGGATGGAGTTTAGTTATTCACAGGAGGGGGTAGCTGAATAGAAGAGGTGTGGTTGGATGAAGAAGGTTGGCTAGGTGAGGAAGAAGATGGTGTGGTGGAAGAATAATTGTTGCTGGAAGAAGAAGCTTGATTAGTGGAAGAAGATGATTTATTAGTGGAAATAGGAGTGGGGAAGATTTTTGACTAGCAGAAAATAATGGATTGGAAAATGTGTTTTGGTTAAGAGATGATGGTTTCAAATCATTATTAGGGAGTGTATCAAGATCAATGCATGTTTCATTAGGGATTATGCAAGGTGAATCATATTTATCATTTGATGGACAATAGTGATCATGTCGATACCGTCCTTCAAGGAATCTACAATACTCAAAGGGTTGGGGATCTACATGTAATGTAAATTCCTTGTCCAAATGAGGAAACTTAATACATTGGTGGAATGTTGATGGGATGGATTTCATGGCATGAATCCATGGTCAGCCAACAAGAATGTTATATACAACTTCTACATCCACCACATGAAAAACCGTGTCTAAGGTGATGGGTCCAACTTGGAGAAGCAACGTGATTGTGCCTTCAGACTTTATCTCACTATTATCATACCCATGAATGGTTATGATATTGTTTTGTAAATCATTTTCAGTATAACCTAGACAATGTAAAAGTTTCATGGAACAAATATTCAATGCAGATCCATTGTCTATTAATACATACTTGATATTTCAATGAGTTATATAGCCCTCGACGTACAAAGAATAATTATTAGCAATGTTGGGATTATGAAGGTCAGTGGGACCAAAAGATAAAATAGGATTGGGGACTGTGAGATGTATAACTAAATCATGGAATTGTTGTCAATTGATGTCTTCACGGACATGAGTGTTATTCAAAGTTTGCATAAGTATGCGTTGTAGTGCGGGAGAGTAATTAAGTAATTCCATGATGGAAATTTGTGTTGCAATCTTCTCCAATTGTTTGACAATATTCAATGATGGTGAAAGTTGTGGAGTGGAATTGGTGGTGGAATTAGATGGTGGATTAGGAGGTGATAAGGGGGACGAAGTGGTAGATTTTTTTATTGTAGGTACCCACATTTTTTTTTGTCTAGTGGTGATCGCACAATCAGTTTTAATCTTTATAGTTGCCACCAAGTCTTGGTCATAGTCTATGGTCGAGATGACTGAGTCATACTCGACATTGCTTGATGATTGACCCTTATCTATTGAATTGTTATTGTGGTTAGGGAAGGGATTTTTGAAAATCTAAATTTTTTCATTAGGTGTTTTTGGTCTCAGAAGTATTTTCAACTTCTATGTCTCCACGTTCAATCAGGTCTTGGACGTAATAGTGGAGTTGTATGCATCAATTTGTAGAGTGCCCTTTTATGTGATGGTAATCAAATATTCATTTTCCTTATACCAATTTGGTTTGGGATGTCCTTTTTCAAAGGGTTTGACGATGAGATATGTAATCATATTGGCATTTTCTAAATGATGAAAGACACTAGATAGAATTTCTCCGAGAGGAGTGAATTGTCTTCGTCGGTCCCGAGAAGGAACTTCCTTTCTAGGGATAATGATTGGTTGTCTGAATTTTAATATGTTGATGGGATGGTTTTGGACATTTCAGACATGGAGGGAATCAGTAATGCCATCGTTGATGATATTTCAATTCCAGTTAAAGAATTTAGATTTGTCCTGGTTCTGAGGGGTGTCTTGATAAGGTTGGTCCCGAAAGGGTGCTTTATGTAAGCCCTTAGAAATGAGGGATTTTTTTATTTTTGTGCCCTTTTTTATGACTTCTTTGAATCTATTTAGACAATGCATTTACATGTGGAATGATACTTCAGCATTGAGATTAGGAACAAAAATGCTAACTAGTTGTCTCTCGGGCACTGAGCAGGGAAATCGGCTTGAAATTCGTTGCCATCATTGTAAAAAGGAGGAAAAGTTTTCGTTTTGACTTTTCCTAGTGTTTTAAAGATAAAACATGGTTATTTCTGAGTCTAAGTTATAGGAAAAAGGTTTGACAAATATCTCTGATAAGTCTGCAAATGTCGTGATTGACCCTTTGGGCAGATGGAAAAACCAGTCTAAAACTTGTCCTCTTAAACTTTGGGGGAATAATCATAAAAGGTACGTGTCTTAGTAGGAAACTTCCTAACATTGCATGTAAAATTACTTGACATGTTCACAGGGGTTGCCTTTGCTTTTGTATTTATCAAACTTTGGGATTTCGAAGGATGACGGAAATGGTAAGCTTGATATCTCTGTATCAAATGGATAAGGACATAATTCTTCAAAGTTGAATTATTTTGATTGTTTTTGTAGTCCCTGAATGGTGTATTTCACATGTTTCCATTCTTGTGTAAATGGAGAGGCGAGGAACGGTTTATCAAAAATTTCATGAGTATTAGAATCTAGATCGGGGTCTTTTAATCTTTCAGCTCTAGTTGTTGTTTCCTTGAGTTTCTTTGTTGAGTCTTGGATTTTAGTGAATAACTCGTCGGCCGAAGAACCATTTGGATTGTTTGGTATTTCATTTTGATTACTTGATTCACCATTGTTGATAAGTTTGTTTAAATTTTCATCCCGAAGTCAGGGGTAGTTTTACCCCTATGGATAGGATGCGTAACAAATATTCATTTTTGTTTTGTTGTATCACCCTATTGACTTGTTCTTGTTCTTCATTGGTGAGTTCTGGTTGTGTGAATTCTTCATTTTCATTTTCATGATTGTGACTATGAGTGAATACCATGATGAAATGTGTCTGATTAAGCTAAAAAGTGGGTAGGAAATTTGAGTAGGTGTGATTAAATGAGAACTTGATTACTTTGTATTTAGCTTGAATAAGCTCATAATGACTGATAAGGAGAGTAACTCAAATAAGTTATCTCAATATGATGGTGATGCAACTCAAGACGAGTTATTAGGGATTTTTTTACACATTGTGTAGATTTGGCTTGAACAAGCTCTGGATTGTTGATGGGGAGAGTAACCTGAATAGGTTAATCACAATATGGTTGTGATATAACTCAAAAGGAGTTATGAAAGGATTTGTGCTGGCTATGATTTGGATAAACACGATGGTGGAAAAAATAATGAGTGAACTCAAACAAGTCACCCAATATTAGTTTGATATAGCTAGAAACAAGCTATGAAGGATGTTTTGACAATTAACGATATGGGGAGTGAATGCTAGTCAATCAATATCATTCGGATATAGCCAAAGACAAGATATGGCAGATGTAATTTTGGTTGAAGCAAGCCAATGAAATTAGTGTGATGTTTGGGTCTACATTGTTGGATTGTTTGGATGTTTTTTCTTGGTATTGAATTGGTCGAGAACTGATTATTTTGTGGAACACAACTAGGGTTTGAAATTTTACAAAGAACACATTGATATCAACCAAGTTTTATGATAAAACAATGTTAAACTATTTTGTTTTCAAATAGCAAGCAATCATGTGGATCCAATTGTTTTGGCTTATGAATTAAATTCTTCAGGAATGACCATTGTTTCATGCAATCATACCAGTATGTTGTGGAATGATGGATGTAGGATCTTATTACTCCAAAAATATGTGTCCTCCGATATGCCTTAGTACTGATATACCTAATTCTATACGGGGACATAATTGGTATGGGGAACCCTTAGAACACTGGAGGAGACTCACCAATTCTTACTTGCTTGTTTTGGAGTGAATCACATGTCCAAAAAAGGTTTTGTGAAAAGGCGGAAGGTGACAGAGACATGAATGTGTATGGTGTCTTTGTAACTCCTTGAAGATTTATAGGGATGATGCCCAGGCTTCGTTGTTACAGCTATTTAGGCATGACTCGCATGCACCGCACAATAGCATTACCAGTAAGTGAAGAGCAAGGGCGAGGTAAATACCGAACACTGTGATGAGACTAGGTCTCAAAGTGCAATGCAGATGTAAATGTTGTTGGTGCGTGGTAGTCAAGTCCATGTCACTAGTGTAGCTTTGGTGGTGATGAAATCCACCTTGTCTATGTGCAAAAATAAAAAGATAAAGTGATTAAACGCAGGGTTCTTTCCAACTTGAAATAAATCACTAGAAAAAAATAATTGCATACCTGAGCGTACTATCTTTTTTTTTCAGAAATTTTCTTTAAATGGTGCTATTTTTGTGGGATTTTTTTTTTTGGTTTTTTTTTACAATATTCCAGCGATGCGGTCTTAAAGAAAACAAATTAGTAGTTATCCTGCAAACGAAATGTTAGAAAAGTGATTGTGGCTATTTTTTATTTTCCAGATCGCTCGAAGGTGCAGGAAAAGAGCATACACAAACAACAACCAAACAAATATTAATAATATGACAAAGGAAAATAATGATTGAAATGAAATTTATAAAACAAAGCTAGAGGATCCTGCAATGTTAGAATAAGAAACTAAAAAATTGCGACCGTTTCTGATTTTATAGATCGCTCGAAGGCGCAAGAAAAGAGCATACGTAGATACAATTGGAATAGATTTTTTTTTTTTGAATTGCTTTTAATTTTTTTATTTTAAATGTTAATAATTATTTTAATTAATCATGATTGCAGAATAGCAATAATGATTATTTTCACAAAAAAAATGATGAAAGAAGAGTGTGAAAATGTTACCTAGAAGTGTTGTCATGGAAAATTGACATGTAAGGTAACAAAAAAATTGGTTATGCGGAGCCCGGGTGGCCTCACGTTTCTAATTTCCAAGAACACTTTTAAAGTGTGAGGAAAGAGCATACGTGTGAGTTTGCTATGTTAAAGAAAATTTAAAAAAATAAAATTAAAATTAAAATTTATTAAAAAAACTACAATTTTTTTGTTTTGTTGTTTTTTGTTAAAAAGATAGGTGTTAGAAGAAATGAAACCAAAAAATTTATGTAAGTCTAAATCAAAAAAAAAAAAATACATTGCATAAATTTTTTCAATACCTTTCTGTTAAAAAAATGAAGTCATTCCAAGTTCGGGAACAAAAGTTATGGCTTCCGGAAGATGGGATAAGGTAGCACTCTAAATGAAAATTTTGAACGTGAGAAAAATGCCCCGGGAGCTATTTTTTATTTTCTGACTTCTATACTTCACCTGAGAAGATAAAATTTTGACAACAAGGTTTAAAAAGAAAAATAAACAGAAAGAAAGAGTTAGATCACAAAATGATTAACTAAAATGAAAGAAAGAAAAAAGATTAACTTCCTACAAAGCAGTTATTTTAGCAAAAGTAAATAAATAAATGCATTTTTGGGATTGGTTGTCCCATCACAGTAAGATGATAAGCTAATGAATAGTTCATTTTTTCAGTAGATTATGAGTGAATAGCAAAATCAGAACTGGGAACTATTTGAAATGTAACCTCTATGACGACCGTATGAGTGAATATATCCGCCATGATCCACAAGTATCCAGATCAGGTGATAGATGTCCGTCTGCTAAACACCAAGCACTAAGGAGATCAAAGACATGATGAGAATCATAGTTTCATTGTTATTATAACCTGTAGATACATCACAAGACACCACATAACAAAAATGCTACCCACATCGTAAAGGTTAACCAAGGAAGGCCATAAGGCATGGAAAAAGAGATAATAATGAACAATAATAAACACATAATGGATAACACCACTAATTGAGAAATCGATGGTCATAGATCAAAAGTAACTGGGCATGCCAGAATGTATGCTAGGAAAAATACACTACTAAATAGGGAAATAAAACACAAACAATATTACCTCCTCCTTCGCGTTCCGTAGCAAACCTCAGAATGGGCTAGGAAACTTGGATTGAGCCATCCTTGTGTGATATGTAAGAACTTTTCTTCAAGACGAAGCAAGGCTTTCCTGCAACAACAATCCTCTTACTTTTCACCAGATGGGAAAAAGTATTATGGACTTGGGGTTCTTCAGAATGAGGCTAATTGGGCATTAGGACGAGGCAGAAGGATGTTCTTTTCTCAAAGGATGCAAGAACTTAGATAGAGCGTTCAAGCTTATTTTCTGTGTCCTTAGAGGGGAGGGGTAAGGATGTATTTATATCCCGGGGGAGTGATTAACTTAGAGTAATTTAAGCAATCATGGTTTGAAAATGTGGGTTAGATTATGTGAGTGGGGACCACAAAGAATGGGTGAGGATTTGATTTTAGATTTTTAACTCATAAGTGGAGGATTTTAGGTGAGTGGGGACCAAAAAGAATGGGTGAGGATTTGAATTTGAATTTTTAATTCAATAGTAGAAAAACATAGAGAATAATGACATGTGGTGAGGATTGGGTTATTTTTTGGATTTTGAAATGGATAATTAATCAAATTATATTTGATTAATTCGAAGTGTATTTTTGTGAGAAATGAGGAAGGGGAGTTAATTGATTTAGGACAGATGTGAAATTAGGGTGTCTACAATTATTATTTATATTTTATTATTTTTTATACTTTAAATTTATTTATGTAAATATAATAAATTAGGGTCACTCTGTAACTTATGGAACTAGTCTCACAACTCCATTAGTCACAGTTTAGGAGATAGTTTTTTATAGTATAATCTGGTTAGTACATAGGTAATTTTTAGGCTTTCAACATTCAACCTAAATCTTATAACATTTAAATTCTACAATCGAAACCATAAACCCTAAACTCAAGGCCCTAAACTTAAACCCTAAACCCTAAACCATGATCCCTAAACCCTAAAATCTAAACCATAAACCTTAAACCCTAAATCTTAATCCCTAAACCCTAATCCTTAAATATTCGGCCGTTACCCATGAGCCCTAAACCCTAAACCCTAAACCATGAACCGTGAGCCTTATATGTTGAACCCTAAACCCTGAAAACTAAATCCTAAACCCTAAACCCTAACCCATAAACCAAAACCATAAACATTGAATCCTAAACCCTAAAGCTTGAGACCTAAACCCTAAACCATAATCCCTAAATCCTAAACACTAAAACCTGAACCCTGAACTCTGTGACCTAAACCCTTAACCCTCAACCATGAGACCTAAACCCTAAAATATAAACTCTAAAACCAAAATAATAAATCCTAAACCCTAAAACCTAAACCATAAATCGTAAACCCTAAACCCTTGACCCAAGACCCCAAACCCTGAGTGCTAATCTCTAAACCCTAAATACTAAACCCAGAGCCCTGAGTTCTAACCCCCAAACCTTAAACCAGTAAATCTGAACCCCAAACCTTAAGCCATAAACCATGAACCATGAACCCTAAACCCTAATCCCTAAACCATAAACCCTAAAACTTAAGCCTTGAACCCTATACCCTAATCCTTGAGTCCTAAACCCTAAACATTAAACCCTGAGCCTTAAACCCTAAATCTAGAGCCCTGAGCTCTAACCCCTAAACCTTAAACCCACAACTAATCCCTAAAACTTAAACCCATTCATCTGAACCCCGAACCTTGGGTCGTAAACCATAAACCATGCACCCTAACCCCTAAACCCTAAACACTGAGCCTTGATCCCTGAGCCCTAAACCATAAACTCTAAACCTCAATCCCTAAATGTTAAATCCTAAAGGTCCCTAAACCCTAAACACTAAAAACTAAATCATAAACCCTAAACCCTGACCCCTAAACCCTAAACTCTAAACCCTAAGCACTAAACCCTAAACCCTTAACTTTGAGGCCTAAACCCTAAATTATAAACCCTAAACCCTAAAATAAAAATAAAAAACCTTAAACTCTTAACACTAAAACCTGAACCCTAAACCATAAACCCAAAACCCTTAACTCTGAACCCTAAACCTTGAACCGTGAGCCTTGAGCCTTAAGTCGTAAACCATAAACACTAAATCCATAACCCTAAGCTCTAACCCCTAAACCTCATATGTTTCCAGTAGGTCTCATGAGTGAGTTCGGTTTTTGAATATCTTAGGACTATATTTCCTAGTCTTGTTCCTAGAACCATCATTAAGTCTGTTTTTACGACTACCTTGTTTATGAGAGGTGGGCATTTCCCTCCATCAAAATATCAACATATGAAAGACATCAAATCTTGATGAATATCTTTGAATTTTGTTCCTATAAAATCGATGAACCCTTTTTCAATTGAATACTCTCTGTCAATACTAGTAAGAATGGGAAAAAAACATTACAGTGAGTGAAATAGTTCGCATGCAATGGGCATTTCCCTCCTTTAAAATATCGGTAGATGAAAGGCATAAAATTGTGATGACTCCCTTGAATGTTCTTCTTACAAAGTAGATGAACCCTTTTTATTTGAATACTATTTTTCAATACTTATAAGAATGGGTAAGACAGAGAACATTACTATTACTAAATGGGTGAGATTAATCCATGAGCCTTAAATCCTAAACCCTAACCCCTAACCCATAAACCCTAGAACTTGAGCCTTAAAACCTAAACCCTTAACCCTTTTCCCTAAACCCTGAACCCTAACCTTTAAACCTTAAAGCCTAACTCATAAACCCTAAATTATAAACCCTAAATTCTCAACCCTAAACCTTAAACCCTGAGCCCTAAACCCTAAACCCTATACCATAAAATCTAACCCCTAAATCCTAAACTCTAAACTCTAAACCCTAAACCCTGAGCCCTAAACCCTAAACCTTGAGCCCTAAACCCTAAACCATAAGCCCTGAACCCTAGGCCCTAAGCCATAATACCTAAGCCAAACCCTAAACCTTGAACCCTCAAACATAAACCCTAAACCCTAAACCCTGAAAACTAAACCTTGAGCCCTAAACACTGAACCCTTAACTCTCAACCCTAAACCCTAAACCCTCAACTTTGATCCTTAAACCTTAAATCCTGAACCTTGATCCATAAACCCTATACCCTTAACCTTGAATCCTAAACCCTAAACCCTTAACCTTGAGCCCTAAACCCTAAACCCTTAACTCTGAACCATAAACCATAAACCATAAACCCTAAACCATGAACCCTAAGCCCTGAGCCCTAAACCCTAAACCCTAAAATATTAACTATGAGCATTAAGCACTAAACCTTATACCCTAAACTCTAAACCTCGAGTCCTAAACCCTGAGCCCTAAACCCTAAACCCTAAATCATAAACCCTCACCCAAAGGAAAGTATTAGAAAGATCATTCGATGTGTTCAGTATGTAGGGAATAGTGTTTAAGGTGATCGATCGAATCATTTAGTTTTGATGAGAGAATACTTCCTTTGAAGGCCTAAAAAGGTATTTTTGTCCATTCTTTAGTTAATTGAACACCATTCAGAACAAGCTAAAATGAGCTAGTCATGTCACCAAGATATGAAGGACCATTATTTATGAAGTATTAAGGCATTGCTTGTCTCCATAAGAGACATATGAGCAAAAACATGTATGAGAATCATGAATTTTATTCTATGAAAGGATGCTTTTAGAGTTAGGAAAGGTTAGGGGATGATATTTATATGGAGCACCATGTTTCTAAGAATGAGAAATCATCTGAGTTCACTTAATGTAATTCACATGTTACTATTCATAACAACTCATTCAACACCTATTAGTGTTATCACACCTTAAGGAGGAGGCACATTACAATCACCTCATTTTGGCCATAGGATAGGAATCCTATTCAAGGAACAATCCTCTATCTACAATGTGAGGATCTCTTTTTAGTAAGAAGTAGAAAAGCATCCTAGAGTTGATTCATGGTCACTAACGTGAATTATGGACCAAGTTTAAAAATTAGTACCAATTCAAGGAGTGGTAGGGCCAAAATCCATTTTAGAAGGTCAAAAAACCTAAAAAATGACTATATGCTTTCCCAAAACAAAGACCGACGACAATATATATGCCCTGAAAGTTTTAGGTCATTTGCTGAAATCCTGAAAATGAGTACATACTGACCAAATTAGATTTTGAAAAAATATCTTCTATATTATCACTATTAGAGCTACGGGACCAATTCCATCAGGTACAGAGTGACCCTAATTTCTTATATTTACTAATATAAATTTAAAGTATAAGAAATAATTCAAAATGTGTAAGCATTTTGACTTCTATAAAATGCATACGTGTTTTGCCTTCTTTAAAATGTGTACAAGTTTTACATTCTTTAAAACGCATATGTGTTTTTCCTTCCTTATAATGCGTACGTATTATAGGTTTGGTAATTACCAAGCCAACAAAATTAAAACACAAGCACATTTTAGCAAAACGCATGCGTGTTTCATCTATTTTCAGGGTATTGTCCACTTTTTAGCCCCCCAACTTCGTGCACTTACCCAGAGTCAAAAGGTTAGATTTAATTGCACTTTCTTATATGTGTTTAAATTTTTGTCTTTAAGGGGTGTGGGTTGGAGTGGTGTATAAAAGAGGTTTGTCATTCCTCCCAACCACCCATTTATTATGCCTTGGGGTATGGGTTTGACTTAGGTGATGTGGGATGGACAAGAAATGATGTGGCATCCTACATGGAGCCACATCATCTCCCTCTCCCTATTTTCTATTTATTGGAGTTTTTGGGAAGTAGTGGGGGTTGGTTACTTTCTCATTTCTTTTTGGGAATGCTTGTAATTTTAAATAGCTTGCTTGAGAATGCTGAATGGAGCTTGGAGTGGAGATTTTTTTCTTCGGATTTTGAAGGCTTGGAGCTTGTTGTGTATTTTATACTCTTCATTTGTGTATTGATACCATTTTTTTTACCTTACTATTTTGGTTGTGCTCATATGTGTAGTTGATGATTGTTGTATTGCTTATGATTGTGGGAAAAATTTTTGATCCTTAGGTTGTGGGAGAAATGGAAATGGGGGTAAAACTTGAGGGAGGCATAAGAGAAATGTTGTTGGGTATTTAGGAGGGAGTTGGGTTTGGATGTCCACCTTGTTGATAAATATGATGTGTTTATCTTGTTAGTTTATTAAGGGAGACATAAGAGTGAGGGAAGCATAAGAGTGGGTTGATTTCTTGAGGGAGGCATAAGAGTGAGGGAAGCATAAGAGTGGGTTGATTTCTTGAGGGAGGCATAAGAGTGGTGTATCTTCTTAGAGGGAGGCATAAGAGTGTTGTGTGTTTTGTGATGGAGTTATTTGGAGGCTCGTAGGTGGACACCCAAGCCCTTGGGAGGCATAAGAAGAACCCCCATGTTCCTTTCTCCTCCATGGATTTAGCATGAAGCCTTTATGTTTTGATATTTGTTGGTTAGTTGTAAAGAAATTTGTATTGTTTTATTTCATTGTTTGTATTGATTGAATGTGTGTGTGGAAGCCATTTTTGAGTTTCTGTGGTTGTTTAAATAACCCTCATTGCTTTTTTGTTGGGGCTCGGGGGCCAATGAGGGAGAAGGCTTCTCTCTCTCATTAGATATTTTGGTTGGGTGGACAGTGTTGCCTACTCCCCCATTTTGGTTGTGTGAATGGCTTGATGAAGATGGTGAACTCTAAGGATGAAGTGCTCTTGTTGGTGAAAGGCATGTGGAGTTGTAACTTTTGCTATTATGATTCTACAATTTGAAAATGGCATTAATAGTACATTGGATGCAATATTATCCTTTGGTTAGATTCTTGTAAATGGTTTATTATGGCTTGCATTACTTTATCAAAATGGGAACCTTGTAAATTTTTTTGGAATGCACATAAAGATCCTTAGGTATGAATGTTGACCCTCTTACATTTGGCAATTTTGTTTAAATGGGAAAGGAATGTATGTCATTAAAGTTTGTTTCACCTCCTCCATTAAAATAGTTGCATAAAAGGAATAGATACAATAAGTTTTACAATCTAGCCTTCCCTTCACTACAATAGGAAATTAATTTTACAATGTACTTTTTCTTTAAAATAATAAAAAAATTCTGAAGTAAATAAATAAATTACAACTAATTATATTCTTATAATATTATATAAAAGATTTGAAAGTGATAATATGTTTTAATTTGATAACTACATAAATTAGTGCATTACTACCTTTTACCTAGATGCTTGTAAATCTCATTCATACAAATTTATAATTGCAAACTAAATTAATAGGCAAATACACGTTAATATAAAATAGTTGTATATTAATTACTTATATTGAGTTATATTATAAATCTCTACGTGAAATCTTATTAGTAATAAATATTAATATTTATTGTATATTAATAAATAATAATATATAACCAAACATATTCATATGCCTTATGTTGGTACCCAAATTTGTTCTCCTTTTCAAGCCAAGCAGCAAAATCGATTCAACAGGGAGCTTAGAGGCAGCTAGATCATAAATATATGTCGTTTTGTATCCAGGGAGGAATCTAACTATCCCTTCATTACTTGGATTTATGGAGAGATGGATAGCACCTTAAAAGGATATGATCTTATCCTAACTATTTTAGGTTGTTCCTTTCAACCAAGGTAAGAGAACCTATTTTGTAACATCTATTATTTGAAAGGAGATACCAGTACCTTTCTTTTGCATATATTTTATAGAGAAGACCTTGGGGAAAATACGATCAACACACCAAATCTGACTCTCATGAGTTGTCACTTCCAGATTATGGAGATACTTTAACACAAAGCTAAGGTTACTAAAGACATTTGGGACCCCGATTGTTTTTGCATGTTTTGGTGATGATGATTATACATTCGCATACACACAAGACAAACAAGGGTGGTACGGGTAGGATTTGTTGTTTTTGAATAAATTTTTGGTGGGAAATGAGGTAGAATGAGCTTGACTCACTAGATCCTTGAGGAATCCTACAAAATGGAAGGTTGAACCAACAAAATGCTACAGGATAGCTAGAGTGTTTCTTTAACAAGAATATGTGCTTCAATGGAGGCCCAGATTAGCACTTTTTCACACAACCTATGGGATTCTAACACAAAGGATTGAGTTAGAGAACCCAAAAAAGCACCAAGATCTGAGTCAAATCATGCCTAAGGTACACCTAAAGGCTTACAGACAATCTCTGTCAGAAAAATGAAAGAAAAGTGATTTTAAATCGTTTATTCCAGCCCCAGATGAATGCTCTTCTGAAGAATGAAATTGCAGATGCCACTAAACTGTCACAAGGATTGAAGCCTATGTGATTGAATTAGGTTTTAATACAAGATTGCAACAGAAACAAGAAAAACCATTTGCATACATTCAATGATGAAACACACACATTTTTCTCAAGACAACATAGAATAACTCAGAATTGATCAAATTTATCAGCAAGGGAAATTTTCCAGAACAATATCAAAGCTTATCAATGGTTGTACACTTGTAACCACCTTAACATGATAAGACTTAATACAAAAAGATATAACTAGGTTTCTAAATCGAATTCTCAAAAGACAAGATTTGTCAAATTTTCCTCTTGGGATTTTTCTTCAACCTATAACACTTCCAACATTTGCATGAAAAATTTGTGCCATTTATAACATTTACAACAGATTTTCCCCCCGAAAAACTAGACATTGAGTGCACCAGTGCTTGCCATGATCACAATCATGATTTCTGGGATCCGATCTACAACATTTTCTAGATAATCGAGGGGGTAGATCTCTTCGAATAGCTCCCTGATTAGGGGATCATTTTTGAAAGTTCCCTAAACATCCCTAAATGGTGTCAGTGCAGAAGATCATCTCGAGAGATTTCCAACGACTGTGAGAACGCGGCAAACGGACATCGGGAGCTCTAGATATGTTTGATCAAAGTTCAAACAGCGGGAAAGTAAACTCTGGTCAACTGGTCAATATTGGACCAATCGCACTGTGACACGTGGCTTGCCACCACTCGTCGAATTTTCTCAATTTGCCTATCAGGAGACGACAAGTGGAATATATGCTAATTACCGAGTTAATTTATTTCTAGGCCACATTGTATGGGTCGAAATTATAATTACTTGGTAAGGCCACTTTTCAAATGCCACATATATATATTAATGTTTAAAACATTAGTATGAACCTCAAAATCAAATGCATATGTTTTGACCACATGGAAGGTGGTGAAGCGGTTGAGATGGGGGTGGTTAAGTCTACCACTTTACATGCGTGGAAAGGCTTTAAAGCCTTAGACATTTTCTCCCACCGCCCAACATGTGGGACCTTATCCAAATGTGCCCCTTATGGGATTTTTATCATGCTACGCGCCAAATTTGGGATTTATTCCCTCTTTTTAACAAATTCCACTCCTTATGGATTTTAACCCATTTAAAAATACATCCGCCCAATTTGGGATTTAATCCCAATTTCTATGTACGGGTAAGGCTAATATTAGCCTAAGGATGATGTTAAGTGCATTATTTGAGGGCCCTAAAATTTTATAAATAGGGTACCTAGTTCATTGTAATGGACACATTGGCACAATGGAGAAGCTCATTGCTAGAGCGTGGAACGGTGGACACAAAACTCAAGCTTATTATTTGTTAAGCTTGTTGTGGGGACACACACAACCCGAGATTATTTTTTTGTTAAGCTTATTTATGGGATGTGTCAACAGGTATTGTCTATTGCCCTATTATTTTAGGAAATAGTAGATGAAATATTTGTGATTGAGAGTAAATTATAAACTACCCAATAGGCCCATTGAGCCACACCAATTACTTGCAAATCCTGGATTGTCGATCGGAGTGCTAGCTTCGCATTGTTTGCGTTGGGAAGGCTGATCACAGCCGAAGGAGATTGTACGCCAGGAAGGTGGAAGTTGGTGCTATTTTTCACCCTTGTCATCCGAAGAACTGGTGTACTGATAGGCAAGTAAAATTCATTAGGTTTTCTTGTGAAAGTACTATTGTAACTTACAAGTTTTGACTAGTGGAACGGTTCGACCACGAACCCGGAGACGTAGGCAATTTCCGAACTCCGTAATCAATATGTGTGCAATTGTCTTATTGTCTTGCATTATTTTAAATTGATTACTTAAAAGGAGAAAATCATCGACAAATATTTAAAGCCTACAAGGGTCCGAGATCAAGTAGTAATAATCTTGTTATTTTTTGATCATTTTTGGTATCAGAGCTGGTTTAGCTCCATATTTGTTTTTCAGTAAATCTGATTAACAGAGTGATTGCTTCAAGTTGGTGCAGTTGGTTCAATTTGTGTGAATAGGGTACAAGTGCACTATGGGCAAGATGTCTAAATAGGAAAATCTCGAAGAGATTGAAGCTTATAATCACCAGATCTAGGAAGAGAATTCTCTCCTACGATCAATGTATTCCTCCTTGGAAGAGGAGAATGCTCGCTTAAAATCAAAATTGTAAACCAAGGATGAGCTCTTGGTAAGGTTGCAATGTGGTGATCAGAGGAAGGAAAAACCCTCTACTTCAGATGCAGAGGCCACGGCAGATGATTGCACTGTAAGTTGTTCACCATGGGAATCTTCTTCTTCCTCCCATTCGGTTTTGGATTCAGGTAATGAAGTCTTTGGTTTTTTTGAAAAGCATACTAGAGGCATTGGATCCAAGTTACTAGATAAAATGGGATTTGATGGAAGAGGCCTTGGTAAAAATGGCCAAGGAATTGTTAACCCAATACAGGTCGAGGATCGTCCTCGTTTTGCAGGTTTGGGTTTTCCTAGTGTGGGAATGGAAATTGGAGAATGCTCCAAGAACGCTGACGGGAGACAAGCTTCCAAAAGCAAATTAATTACCCCACTAGTCTTGCAAGAAGATTCTGAGTAGGAAAGTTGTGCTTCATCATCACAGGCAAGATGTGGTAAGAGAAATCAGCGGAGAGGTAATAAGATTCCACCTCCAGTTTCTTACCATAATTGTAAGCACAATAAAACTTCTGATCCACTTTTTCAACTTAAGAAGTATGGTTATGATTTTCAGAAGATGTGGAATTCCTTTCCATGTAAATTTTGTGGATTGCATAATCATTCAGTGGCTAGATGCTGGAAGAGAAGGACACTGATGAAGAAGTTGATGCCATTCGTCAAGAACAAGGAAAATCAGAAAGACCAATATCGTCATGCAGAGTAGAGAAATGGCAGAAAGAGTTCCTCATCCCAGAAGAAGGAGAATAAGAGGAATTTTTGTGCTCATTACCAAAGGAATGGGCATCGGGTGGACAATTTCTGGAAACTACATCCATCTCGCCATCAGAGTAATGGAAAGCCAAAGATGGAATGGAGGCCTATTGCAAAGGCAGAACAAGTTTCTACTCCACCACCAGTTGACAATTCAACCCAGGACCAGGTAATACCTGAAAGTGAAAGTCCTTTGAAATGGGTAAGTCAACAATTTTTCAATTATATATTGCATAATTCAGATTGATGAATCGTATGCAGTATTAAGTTTGGAGATCAGATATTGTGAGGAAATGCTGAGAGAAAGGTTTACAATACTCAGTGGATTTTCTTACTCAGAAAATTTGATTAATGCTCCAAACATATCTCCTAATTAGCTTGTGAGTTCTTGATACAGCTTGGATACAAGAATTAATGCATATAAAGCTTGGAGATTAATCTGCATTAGTGCAGACAGTAGACTTCACAGAGATCAGCAGGCATTGTGAATGTGCAGCAGAATGGTAGCTGAATCACCATTGGCATTGACGTCAGGTTGGAACTTCATTCTGTGTAGAGGCATTGCGACCGTGCAGCAGAATGGTACCTGATATTAGTATGTCAACAAGTAGAGCTCTCAAAGGATCAACTCGGAATGTCATTCGGTGTCAAGGCATTGCGACCACACATACGAATGGTAGCTGATCAACAGACTTAGCATCATGCATTGGAGGCTCGAAGTCTTGAAAGAGGCTTAGCATCATGCATCGGAGGCATTGAGGTTTGTAATAGACTTAGCATCATGCATCGGAAGCTCGAGGTCTTGAAAGAGGCTTAGCATCATGCATCAGAGGCGTTGAGGTCTATAAAGACTTAGCATCATGCATCGGAGGTGTTGAGGTCTGTAACAGACTTAGCATCATGCATCAGAGGCTCGAGGTCTTGAAAGAGGCTTAGCATCATGCATTGGAGGCGTTGAGGTCTGTAAAGGGACAAGGCATTGTCCATCATTGACATCGGATCAATCAAAGCTCTACGTAACATGGAGTTCCTTCAAACCAGTTTGGATTCTACGGAATCAACTCAGAGTTAGGAGCTGTGTTATAGAGTAAAAGAAGATCCTTGTTGTCAGATATCAAGAAGCTTAGCACCGCACAGAAGGAGCGTTGAGGTTTCATTCAGAAACTTAGCACCAAAAAGCGGAGGCATGGAGGTCTTCTTTGGATATCAGAGTGGCGCAGCGGAAGCGTCATGGGCCCATAACCCACAGGTCCCAGGATCGTAGTAGAGTTGTCGAAGTGAGAAGGTTGCAGAGGAGAAGACCCAAGGGTCTACTACAGCAGCACTTCCGAGGTGGCAGCAGAGTTTTTTCAAATTCAAGACAGTATGGAAGCTTTTTAGGACAAAAAGCTTTTCTCAGTGAGGAGGTGTGATTAGGGGATCATTTTTGAAAGTTCCCTAAACATCCCTAAATGGTGTCAGTGTAGAAGATCATCTCGAGAGCTTTCCAACGAATGTGAGAACGTGGCAAACAGACATCGGGAGCTCTAGATATGTTCGGTCAAAGTTCAGACAGCGGGAAAGTCAACTCTGGTCAACTAGTCAATATTGGACCAATCACATTGTGACACGTGGCTTGCCACCACTCGTCGAATTTTCTCGATTTGCCTATCGGGAGATGACAAGTGGAATATATGCTAATTACTGAGTTAATTTATTTCTAGGCCACATTGTATGGGTCGAAATTATAATTACTTGGTAAGGCCACTTTTCAAATGCCACATATATATATTAATGTTTAAAACATTAGTATGAACCACCAAATCAAATGCATATGTTTTGACCACGTGGAAGGTGGTGAAGCGGTTGAGATGGGGGCGGTTAAGTCTACCACTTTACATGCATGAAAAGGCTTTAAAGCCTTAGACATTTTCTCCCACCGCCCAACATGTGGGACCTTATCCAAATGCGCCCCTTATGGGATTTTTATCATGCTACGCGCCAAATTTGGGATTTATTCCCTCTTTTTAACAAATGCTGCTCCTTATGGATTTTAACCCATTTAAAAATGCATCCGCCCAATTTGGGATTTAATCCCAATTTCTATGTACGGGTAAGGCTAATATTAGCCTAAGGATGATGTTAAGTGCATTATTTGAGGGCCCTAAAATTGTATAAATAGGGTACCTAGTTCATTGTAATGGACACAATGGTGCAATGGAGAAGCTCATTTCTAGAGCGCGGAATGGTGGACACACAACTCAAGCTTATTATTTGTTAAGCTTGTTGTGGGGACACACACAACCCGAGCTTATTTTTTTGTTAAGCTTATTTGTGGGATGTGTCAACAGGTATTGTCTATTGGCCTATTATTTTAGGAAATAGTAGATGAAATATTTGTGATTGGGAGTAAATTATAAACTACCCAATAGGCCCATTGAGCCACACCAATTACTTGCAAATCCTGGATTGTCGACCGGAGTGCTAGCTTCACATTGTTTGCGTCGGGAAGGCCGATCACAGCCGAAGGAGATTGTACGCCAGGAAGGTGGAAGTCGGGTGCTATTTTTCACCCTTGTCATCCAAAGAACTGGTGTACTGATAGGAAAGTAAAATTCCATTAGGTTTTCTTGTGAGAGTACTATTGTAACTTACAAGTTTTGACTAGTGGAACGGTTCGACCACGAACCCGGAGACGTAGGAAATTACCGAACTCCATAATCAATCTGTGTGCAATTGTCTTATTGTCTTGCATTATTTTAAATTGATTACTTAAAAGGAGAAAATCATCGGCAAATATTTAAAGCCTACAAGGGTCCGAGATCAGGTAGTAATAATCTGGTTATTTTTGGATCACTCCCGCATTTAATTCCTTCCTCTGGTAGATTACTCCTTCAATTCACCAACCACTTCCACCCCAAATCTATCAAATCCAGATCCTTGCAGGCTCGGGAGAGGACAAACAAAAAATCAGATTGAGCCCAAAATTCAGACCATTTTAATGGTGAAAGAAGTCTCCAGATCTCTCCCACCAAACTTTAGATATCAAAATTAACTTGCCCCTCTATTTGGCGTGTAGAAAATAACAACAAATCATGAAGACTCGCACTTCCAGGAATTTTACAGAAAAATGGGGGGAAAATAAGATTTAGACACTCAACTGTCGTTGATCTTCTATTTGAATGTGGGCCATCCGCATGGAAGATTCAAAAACGGGATTAGGGGTTTCTTTTGACCTTTTCTGACCTTTTTAAAAAAATGTAAAAAATTTTACATTTTGTTCCGCACCTCCACTTCTAGAAAATGGGCCTAACACGTGTCCTAAGGTGGGTCACAAAGGAAAAATGGAAAACTTCTATCATTTGACCCTCTTTTTGGAAAACGTAAATTTTCCAAGTTTCCCCCACAGCTCTCCCTTCCGCTTAAATCTTCTAATGTGGGTCCCATCGGAACCCCGCTTCCTTTTATGCCTTTAACTCCTTTTCCCTAAAAGGGAAAATTTCTCACTTTTCCTCCAAAAGCCCACACCTCCATTATTGAATGGAGCAAGCTTTGACCCTTTTCCATTGGGCTCGTGGGTTATTTTGATAATTTTAGTCATTTGCATGCAAGAAGCAAAACTTGCAAGTTGCCCCCCGATGGTCCTCCTTCCCACCCCTTTGACCAGATTTTTTTTTTTACTTTTTCTTTTGTTGGGCTTGCGGGCCATTTATGATAATTTAACCCTTTTGAGACAAAGAGGTAAAAATATTAAGTTGCCTCCGATGGTCTGCTTCCCTGCCCCTTTTGACTTTTCAAATTACCACATGTCACAATGGTGTACCTTGAGATGGTTCCCAAAATTTAAGACCCTGAATGAGCATGGGCTTGCCATGTGTCCTAGCCTAATAGAATTTTTTTGAAGGCTCAAAACTCAGTGGAAGACGCCAAGTGTCATGCTCCGGGGTAATCTCCTTTTTGAAAATTCCAATCAAAATGCGAAGTAAGGGGAGTCCTCTAAGTGTCCTCATGGCGCTCCTTCAAAATGGAACTTAAAAGGCCAGTCCCCGACATGTGCGGTTCCTCCACATGTCTCTATCCCACCAAACCTCCATGTGTCCTCCCGGCACTACTCCAAGGCCAAACCAAAAATTAAATCTTCAAATGAGCGCCGATCACCCACGTGGAAAGATTTTTGAGTTGAGGTTTTTTATAGAATTTGTGAAGTATTTAGCTGAGCCGCATCCAACCAAATGGTGCCATGTCCTCTGTAGATGCAATGATGCAAATTTGACCAGGAGAAATTCCCGTTAAACTGTAAAATATAGAAAAACAACTATTTGAGCCTGGAAATGAAATTTTCTTCAAGGACAGAGAGTTTAGAAATGTTACAAGGCTCAAATATGTTTCTCAGGGACACATCAATTCATTCTTCTTCAAGTATCTAGGGTAGAAACGTCAAGGAAAACAAATCCTGATTGTGGGAAACAAAGAGAACGAGAAAACATGAGTTTTGAAGGAGCAAAGAATGGGAGACTAAAAAATATAGACCATTTCCAGTGGAACAAAGAAATGAGGAGACAAATATGGACCCATACATGATCTTCGACCCAAGAGCTGACTAAAAATGGAAACAAAGACTGACCAAGCACAACACGGGGAAGGAGAAAATGACAGAGGTCATAAATCAATAAATTTTTAAAGGCACAAATGGGGTGAGACTATTCTGAGAACCAACATTAGCTCTGACTTGGGGATGGGCACTCCCTGCAAGTGCCACAAGAATAAAAGTAGACCAAGCGCCAAAAACATCCATTTGGCGATAGAGTCATCTCGCAGAGAAAAGAAACAAAGCCATCTCCCAAAAATTAAATAGAGAAACTAGCAAAAATAGGTCACCAAGGACCACAACGACCAAAAACACAAAATACAGGGAACAAACAACAAACTATACACTGTACACAAGAAATTTTCTTGATTCAGAGAAAACAATCAAGGAAAAATTTTAAGTGCCTGCCACCTTGTATATGACCATGCCAAGAGGTTCTGATATGTTTTCATCAACTGGAAATATACCTATTTTTCTTCTCTTTTCTATTTGTAAACCATACATTTTCTCTAAAACTCCTCCATTGTGCTTAAGTCAAATTATTTAACATTTTTCAAGGCTGAATCATAAACCAAATTCCTAGAAAAGATAGCATACTCAGGAGATCTGTATTCAACACTTTCATACTCCTTGAAATCCACAAAACTCAAAAAATTGTTAAGATCAACATCTACTTGCAAAACCTCATAAGATGCATTGTTTGTGTCTTCAATCAGGTACATCTTCTCTCCATATAGTTTCATCGAGTTACCCTCAATGGGGATAGTGGCATAAGACATATCCATTTACACACTACCACCAACACTTGCTGCCCACTTTCTTGACAACAACATCCCCCACTTGGCAAGGCAGTCAACAATGACTACATCAAGCTTTAAGTTCCTTCTAGGATAAGATGCAAGTTACATACCTAGATATTTGACACATCCCACCACGGGCACCTCTCTAGAGTCCATGGCAGTGCACTTCCTATATGATGTTGTAACTTTGATACCTAATTCATTCATGACCTCAAGAGGCATGACATTACATGAAGCTCTGAAATCAAACATACAATTATGTAACAGCTTGTCTTTGATAACCAGGGTAGTGAAAAATGGATCCACATTTAGCTGGGATTTAACCAAAGAAGTTCCTAAATAAACCTATGGTGGTTCTTCTAGCTCTTCCAACACTTGTGGCTTTTCCAACTCTGCAATAGTAAGGGGAATCTCAACCTTGTTTAAATCTCTACCTTGTATGATCTCTTCCCCTTTGAATCCTAAATATTAAAAATCCCTCTTCTTGTGCTTAGGGATCCCGAGCAGCTGAATAATTGGGACAGGAATTTTGATTTGACTCAAAATTTGGGCAATGTCATATGGAGCAAATTTAGGTAAAGCAGCACTAGGAGAAAGATTGGAAAATTCATCAGATGGAATGGGATTCTTTTCGTTTTGGGCATGGGGAGGAACACAAGTTTTTCTTGGATAAACAAGCTCTCTGCCAGATGCATTTTTCTTTGGATTTTCCTTGGTAAGCAATGGAAATTTTGACTTTGCTTGTGGCCCCTTGGCAGATTTACTTCTATTATTGTTCTTCTTTTCTTGGGCATCTACAAAATTCATTAATACCTGCCTATCTTCTTCTAAAGGAACTCCTCCATCATAATTTTCAATCATTAATTCCCTCAAGTATTCAAAATCATTAGTGGGAAATTCACAAGCTTGCACATTGTCTACTTCTAAAGTATGAGAGGGGGGAAGGAGAGGTACCTGGTGGATGCAATCCCAAAAAATAGCAACAGTTCTTGCACTTATTACCTCAGTTGAAGTTACTTCCCTTGGTGAACCTGTAGGGATCTCCATCATGCAAGCATCATCATCATTATAATCATCAGTTGCTTCTTCAACTTGCTGATCTTCTTCACAAGGAGCATGGGGCATGAAACATTTGTCACACCAATCAATGACATTTGTTTCCTCCACCACAACAACTCTAGTAGTCAAAGGATCAGGCACCATTCTATTTTCTCTGCCCTGGGGTTGCCTATTTCCAAATCCAACAAGTCCTTTACCTCTGTCATCATATCTTTGATGATTTGTAAGTATGTCTTGGCCTTGTTGCTTGTGTTGTCCTTGTGAACCCTACCCAATTCCTTTCTCAGCTCGGGCTAGTTTGTAGGAAATTTCTTTGACAGCCCTTGCCAAAGTCTTCACAACTTCTTCACAATCAGCACCCTTACTTACTTGGGGGTTTTTTGGGTTAACCAGCTTCACACCATCCCTCTTAGGAGGTTTTCCAATTGCCTTGATATTATTCTCTATTTTTAGGGACATAGTGATTGCTTTCCTCAAATTGGTAGGGTTCTTGTCCCTCAAGTAGTAAGTAGCATTTTTATCAAATGCATCTGTGTATTTGATCAAACATGATTCATCACATGGCCTTATCGTAACAGGAAATATCCTTAAGGTATTATTGAACATTGTGTTGAAATCATGTACTGACTCATTAGGATTCTTCTTTATATTCTCAAATTCTGATGGAAGAAACCTAGAGTCGGTCCTATCGCCATATTGTAATCTAAATGCATTGTTCATCTCTACCCAAGAATCAATAGAGTTATCTGGAAATGCTTTATACATGTCCCTTGCATCCTCTTCTAAAGTGTGAACAAACAATTTGATGTATACATCTTCTTGTTCAATCTCAAAGTCTTTCATCATATTGAGAAAAAGCTTTAGATGCTGATCACTAGTTATAGCATTGTTTCCCTAGAACTTTTGTAGTTTGTTCCTGACATCTTGAGGCACTACATTTTGATAGCCAACCATTCACACAAAATTTATAGGTCCAAAGGTGTTTATAAAAAATGGAGGTCTGGGTTGAGCCATATTGATTCGAGGAGGTAATCTTGGGGGAGAAACAAATTGATGACTGGCAGGAATTCTCAGAAATACAGGAGTGTAGCTTTCAAAATGGACACCCTCCAAAGGCCTTGTTTCTTGGAAATCCCTATTAACTTCTGAAAAGACAAGGGAAAAATAGGAAGCAAACCTTTCAAAATCAAATGAAGGCCCCTCTCCAGTTGGAGAATTCAATTCCACAAAGAGGCTACCTAATTCAAAGTCACTTGAATGGCAGTATTTAATGATAATCCGATCACTTTCATCAATGGAGATCCTCTTCTTGTCTGTTATTCTGCCACAACTCTCCAGGCTTTCCTTCATTCTGGTTTACTTTTCCTAGCTCTAGAAACAATGTCCTAGCAAGATCCCTAGCAAAGAAATATCTTCTTCCATCCATCTTTGCAAATATTAGTAACATATCTTACTTGAGAGAGGTTTAAGACACTGGTCCTTATCAAAATCAAATCAAAAGGTATTTGCCACTAAGGATTTCCACCTTAGTTGTGCAAAAGCACTACAGTATGATCAATTAAATGTTTGTCATCACTAGAAACTGGAAATGAAGAAAATGACCTTCCTTTACCAAGATTTATCAATGAATACTAATGCAAAAACTTGTTGGAACTGGAAAAGTTACATACAACACTTGTAACCTAAAACCTCATACAGGGTCAAACACGGGATAATATTTAAAACAGGTTTCTGGCACTTTAGAGCATACAAGAAATGTTCACCAGGGTCTGAATATGAACTACATCACAATGAATAAATCAGTTCTCAGCAACTTTCAAAATAGTCCCCGGCAACAACACCACTAGTGTTGTTGACGGGCCAAATAGATATGAACTCAAGTATGTATACACATGGATCAAATTAAACTCGATCCCCAGGAATGGCGCCAGAAGTGTTGTTGACGGGACAAATAGATATGAAATGGAAGCAAATCAACAAATCAGTCTTGATAATGTGTTCTTCTTCCCCGGTAACGGCGCCACTAGTGTTGTTGACGGGCCAAATAGATATGAACTCAAGTATGTATGCACATGGGTCAAACTAGACTCAATCCCTAGCAACGGCGCCACTAGTGATGGTACCCAAATTTGTTCTCCTTTTCAAGCCAAGAAGCAACACAGATTCAACAGGGAACTTAGAGGCAGCTAGATCATAAATATATGTCGTTTTGTAGCCGGGGAGGAATCTAACTGTCCCTTCGTTACTTGGATTTGTGGAGAGATGGATAACACCTTAAAAGGATATGATCTTATCCTAACTATTTTAGGTTGTGCCTTTCAACCAAGGTAAGAGAACCTATTTTTTAACCTTTGTTATTTGAAAGGAGATACAAGTACCTTTCTTTTGCATAAATTTTATAGAGAAGACCTGGGGAAAATATGATCAACACAAAAAATTTGACTCTCCCGAGTTGTCACTTCTAGATTATGGAGATATTTTCAACACAAGGCTAAGGTTACTAAAGACATTTGGGACCTTGATTGTTTCTGCATGTTTTGGTGATGAGGATTATGCATTGGCATACACACATGAAAAATAGGGGTGGTACGAGTAGGATTAGTTGTCTTTGAATAGATTTTTGGTGGGAAATGGGGCAGAATGAGCTTGACTCGCCATATCCTTGAGGAATCCTACAAAATGGAAGGTTGAACCAACAAAATGCTAGAGGATAGATAGAGTGTTTCTTTAACAAGAATATGTGCTTCAATGGAGGCCCAGATTAGCACTTTTTCACACAACCTGTGGGATTCTAACATGAAGGCTCAAGTTAGAGATCCCAAAAAAGCACCAAGATTTGATTCAAATCACTCCTAAGGTACACCCAAAGTATTACAAAAAATATCTGTTATATATATGAAAGAAAAGTGATTTTAAATCGTTTATTCCAACCCCAAATGAACGCTCTTCTGAAGAATGAAATTATAGATACCACTAAACTATCACAAGGATTGAAAATTGTGTGATTGAATTAGATTTTAATACAAGATTGCAACAGAAACAAGAAAAACCATTTGCATACATTCAATGATGAAACAGACACATTTTTCTCAAGACAACACAAAATAACTCAAATTTGATCAAATTTATCAGCAAGGGAAATTTTCCAGAACAATCTCAAAGCTTGTCAATGGCTATACACTTGCAACCACCTTGACATAATAACACTTAATACAAAAAGAGATAACTAGGTTTCTCAATCAGATTCTCAAAAGACAGGCTTTGTCAAATTTTCCTCTTGGGAATTTTCGTCGACCTCTAACACTTCTAACATTTTCACGAGAAATTCGTGCCATTTATAACATTTACAACAGAGTTTCCCCCCGAAAAACTAGACATTAAGTGCACCAGTTCTTGCCATGATCACAATCGTGATTTTTGGGACTCGATCTGCAAAAGTTGTTAGATACTCGAGGGGGCAGATCTCTTCAAATACCTCCTGCATTCAATTCCTTCCTCTGGTAGATTACTCCTTCAATTCGCCAACCAATTTCACCCCAAATCTATCAAATCTGGCTCCTTGCGGGCTTGGGAGAGGAGAAACAAAAAATCAGATCGAGCTCGATAGTCAGACCATTTTAATGGTGAAAAACGTCTCCAGATCTCTCCCACCAAACTTTAGATATCAAAATTAACTCGCCCCTCTGTTTGGCGTGTATAAAATAAGAACAAATCATGAAGACTTGTACTTCTAGGAATTTTATAGAAAAATGGGGGGAAAATTAGATTTAGACACTCAGTTGCCATTGATCTTCGATTTGAATGTGGGCCGTCCACGTGGAAGATTCAAAAACGGGCTCAGGGGCTTCTTTTGACCTTTTTTGACCTTTTAAAAAAATGTAAAAATTTTACATTTTGCTCCGCACCTTCGCTTCTGGAAAATGGGCCTGACACGTGTCCTAAGGTGAGTCCCAAAGGAAATGTAAAAAAATTCTGTCATTTGACCCTCTTTTTGACCCAAAAATGACTCTCGCAGTTTATACCCAAAAATGACCTTACTATTTTATGTCCACAACACTTTTCTATCCACACTAAAAAATGTGCAAAACTACCATTACCTCTGGTGTCTCACTTACAAGTATAGAAATCCTTTCTCTTAATACACACACACACACACACACACACACACACACACACACACACACACACACACACACACACACACACACACACACACACACACACACACACACACACACACACACACACACGGTCAAGGAGCTCAATTAAGGAAAACCTTCAGCCACACATCACATATATTTAATGCGGATAACAATATTATATGTATAAAACACACAAAATAACATCACCTTTATTATTTGATTAAAATGGAGCAACATACACATACATAGACCAATCACCAATGATATAACATCAAAAAACTCCTAAGAGATACATATAATTTAACAAGGAGGTTTTCTTTTAGAGAATGCATATTGTCTTATAGTTTTGGGAAAATGCCACACCAATAATTACCAATTCATATTTATTATCATTGAGTCTACTTCTCACTTTAATGCTCATACATTTGTTTAATTTAGGATTTCAAGCCATACAAAAACAGTCTCAAATTTATCTACACACTACCTATTAAGACTCCTAAACAGGTGTTAAAAATATAATCTCCAACAAACAAATATAAAGTAAGTTAGCTTGATCTATACCTCTACAAGATTACACATCTTCATCAATGGCTATACATGACATCGGTCTAGACCATGGTGGCACTAGTAGAACATTGTGCCATGTCAATTCATCCAATTCATTAAGTCTTATGCCATGATTTACTCAACACAATTCATTATTCCTTATTTTGTTTACTAATCGTGCTTCGTCGAGACATCTACTCTCTTGCACTTTCTATGCATTAATAACTTTACTGAAAGATGTATGTAGTGATTTTGTACCCATGCTTCAAAAATGTGGAAAATTGTCAACATCAATGGGTGACTCTTTTACCCAAAAATGACCTTGTTGTAAAATGTCCACAATATTTTTCTACCTAAAATCAAATATGTGCTTCACTTAAAAGAATAGAAATCCTCTCTTACATCAAAAGATATAGACACATGGTCACGACACTCAATTAAAGACAACCTTCAACCACACATCACATAGATTTGATGTGGTTAACTACACTAGATTTATTAAAAACATAGAATCACGTCACCTTTATCATTGATTAAAATGGAGCAACATACACATATATAGACCAAACACCAATGATATAACCTCAAAAATCTGCTAAGATGTACATTTACTTTAACAAGAAAATTTCTTTTAGAGAATGTATATTGTTTTATAGTTTTTAGAAAATACCACACCACACCAATAATTATGAATTCATACTTCTTGTCATTGGCTCTACTTCCTACTTTAATACTCATAGGTTTGTTAATTTTAAGTTTTTAAATCACACAAAATCACCCTCAAATTTATCTACATACTACCTATTAAGAATCCTAAAAAGATATTTCAAGGATAATTTCTAACAAACAAATAAGAAGTTAGCTTCATCCAAACCTATGCAAGATCACACATCTTCCTCAATGACTATACATTACCTCAATCTAGAACATGGTGGCACGAATAAAACATTGTGCAAGCATATCATCACTAGAGTGCAAATTAATCTAAAAAATTCATTCATAGATTAGTTTAAAAGCCAAGTTTAATTTCATTTCTGTAAGTGTTAATTAGTTTCGTCCCTATCTCTAACATGGGATGCAATTGCATTAGTTAAGGTAAGTACCAAAATGTAATGTGGGCGGAGGGCTCTCCTATTTACTTTCCATTAATGAAGGTAACTCGCTCCATTAAGTAAGGTATCTATGCTTCCTCGTCATAGACTTTTATTTTCCACCGTGGGATTTTACAAGACTTGGCAGTGGGCGGCACTGGCAGGAAGACGACAGATTGATGGGCCCTCCATGAGTTGTCAGGCACTACCTAGTGAAAACTTTCCTAATTCATTTTTACATTTTTCTTTCGTTGCTCTTATCGTTCTCTCTCTTTGTATTTGTGGAGGAGCCGAAGAACTTATACCCTCTCTGAATCAAAGGTTTTTCAGACACAGCTACACCAAATTAAGAAGAAGCAATGATAGGTATGACTGAACCAAAGAATTTCCAGGCCACTTGTTAAATTATATAAAGTTGCCACAGCTGGATGATATGCTGGAGATTCTCGATTTGGAAGGCAGCAGCACTGCAGGTCAAATATCTTCCAACGTAGTTATTACTATGGGTCATATGCACCTGGATGTGTATATGAACGATCTGTAGGCCTAGTACTTATAGATTCTATAGTATTTGAATATATCAAAATAAAATTAACAATAGAATTTCAATTTTCTTGGTATATTGAGGATCTCTAGGCCTAGTACTTATAGATCTATAGTGTCTCAATATATCACAAAAATCAACAATAGAATTTCAATTTTTTTGGCATATTGCCAATCTGAAGGCCTAATACTTATTGATCTATAGTATATCTGAATACATCACAAAAATGAACAATAGAATTTCAATTTTCTTGGCATATTGACAATTTGTAGGCCTAATACTTATAGATCTATAGTAGATCTGAATGCATCACAAAAATCAACAATAGAATTTCAATTTTTTTGGCATATTGACAATTTGTAGGCCTAATACTTATAGATCTATAGTATATCTCAATACATTACAAAAATCAACAATAGAATTTCTATTTATCACAAAAATAACAATAGAGTTTCAATTTTCTTTGCATATTGACAATTTGTAGGCCTAATACTTATAGATCTATAGTAGATCTGAACGCATCACAAAAATTAACAATAGAATTTCAATTTTCTTTGCATATTGATCAATTTTCTTGGCATATA
This sequence comes from Taxus chinensis, assembly GCA_019776745.2. Taxonomy (NCBI): domain Eukaryota; kingdom Viridiplantae; phylum Streptophyta; class Pinopsida; order Cupressales; family Taxaceae; genus Taxus; species Taxus chinensis. The sequence goes on along the minus strand of CM034155.1, from coordinate 499,833,941 downwards.
GGGCTAATGCTTATAGATCGATAATATGAATATACCACAAAAATCAAGAAGAGAAATTCACTTTTTAGGTATAGAAATGAATTTAACTATGAAAAAATATTCAAGAAGACTAAAAAAGAGGTAGATGATTTGCTGATCCAAAATTACCTCTGCCTGTCAGGGTCAAATTTTGTTGACGATTTAATTTATTTATGTATGTGTAAATTTTATTTTTTATATATTTATTTTTATGATTCCTTCATATATTTTTGTAGATGATGAAGGACTATTTAAAAAATATGATGATTTTCTAAATGTGATAATTTTATAAATATGATGATTTTTTTACATATATGGTTAAAATCACAAAAAAAGCCCCCACAGCCTGTCAATTTCGGCCTATTTACACATTAAAAGCAGGGACTTGAATAACGATAGAAAGTCATATTTCCTGTGCTATGAGTGATAACAAACAAAAGTAATTACGCCGGAGGCGTGACTACCGCTCACATAAACTCCTCAAGCATGTTGATGACGTAGAGGAGCTTCACCTGCTTCGACAGCACACGATAACGCCTGATGGTGTGGTACCAATCACACAAGCATGTTGTCGACCATCTTCAAGTTAGGCTGCTTGTCGTGGCTGATTTCCATCTCCCAGCCACCTCTTGCTTATGTTCCCTGTTGGTAGTTGCATGCCCAGCATCCTCTGGTGTTGCGGTGGCTCTCCTGGTCAGGGTTTTTGTAGATGAAATTTACTATTTTTTTGTGATTCCATTTGTGTCCTTTGTTTTGGTGTTGACGTCCGTTGGCACTCCTCCATGGAAGTTTCATCTGCACCGCCCATACCAGTTGAGGACATGTTTATTTTGTCTTCTCCTTTTTTATCCCTCCTTTCTGGTAAAAAAAAATGTTCAATACAGATCTGTAGTACATGCAAACAACCTATAACAGTCTGTCGTCATTTTTTCTAGCCCCCAATGGTCCAACCCTCCCGTTATAATCATTGTACTTTGTCATAATTGGGGCAAAAATTGTAGGCTCTTCTTTGCCGAGAGATAGTGGCCATTGAAATGCAAATTCTTAGGGCTTTGCTGGACATCAAAACAGGGTGTTAGTTTGCTAAAACTTCCCATTCAACTAGGAATTTCATCCCATGATTGCATTCGTGAATCATGGTTTACAACTGTTATTTAACATATTACCTTATAATTGCAACCGACCTATTGTTAAATTGTCTTTTTCCGCGACCTTATGACACAATATCAAATAATGGATGTCCTGCTTTTTCCCTACACATACCAATACATATATTTAATTATCAAAACTGTCAAACCTCAAAATGTTGACAGATATTTAGGAATGGCAATACCATAGAGCCTATGGAAGAAGCTTAAGTATACTGGGCATTGCCAAACAAGAATTGTGGCGATCTTAATTTTTGAGGCATTTTGGCACCATCCTTAAACTTGATACCCGTACTTGCTGAAGGAAGAAAGGCCAATTGGTGAAAATATTAAATTGAATCTTACGAATAATCAAAGCAAGAATAAAGCCCATCCTTGAAATGGTAAACCGACTGTTATCTCTGACAACAATTTCTCGCATAACAATTTTTGAAATAAGCTTGATGACAGAGTGACAATCAATACAAACACGAAGAATCTTGATAATCTGCAGAGGTGTCACAGGAGGTGTGCTGATGAGTCCAAAGGCAATGGCTAGCTTTTCACTGTGGTGGCCAAGTAGTTGTTCCTTCTGCTCCTCTTCCACGTCTGTGTCTGGCACATACCCTGCAGCCTTCATCTGCACTTCCAACCTGTCCAAAGCTGCATAGATCTCCTTAGTCTCCAACAAGAAATCCATGTTTTATGTTCTTGACCTCAATCTAGCTACACCCGGGTTTCCTTTTTATCCCTTTATCGTTCATAATTGCTCTCACCCATTCAACATCAGCCTGCATGCCTGTTGCAGCATAAATGTTTGAAAGAAGAACAAATGCCCCGTAGTGGTGTGGTTCCAACTCCAATATCTTCTTTGTTGCGCGTTCTCCAAGATGAAGGCTTCCGCACCATCTAAGCGTCCTGTCCTACAGGCATAGTGTTCTGGTCCTGGTACACTACAATAATCTCGAAGCATCGAATTGAAATATTGCCATCCTTCATCCAAAAGGCCAGAATGCTTACATGCAGAGAGTAGACAGAGAAAAGTAACTATATTTGGATTCATTCTTGTGTGTAATATTTCTCCAAACAATTCACTAGCATCTTTTCCAAACCCATGTTGGGTGTAACCTGTAATCATTGCATTCCATGAAACTATATTTCTCCATGGCATTTTCTGAAACACATGCCATGCATTATATACGCTGCCACATTTTGCATACGACAGTTGGGAAACAACGGGACCATGCTTTTTGTGTTTTGTGGAAAACAAATAGGCTTCAACTTGCCAAAATTGGGGTAACCTGTAGCCGCTTATCTCGAGGCACCACCAGACTTGCAAACAGGATTTTAGTACTTTCTTATACACGGTATTATAAGATCAATTCCTTTATTTTTGTTGTAAGATATAGGTGGATTTACCATCAAAAGCAAGGCCTTTTGATTTTGGATGTAGGTATATTTGTAAATTTCTACAAATCCAGGTAAAAATACCCATATATTGGCATGCTTGTTTATATTATCTACTTTAATGGTGATTCATTTGTCTGGTGCTTAGATATGTTTTCGTAAAGCTCCATTGAGATTTGAGTTGCTTCTACTCTTATGCAATAGACACTTGAATTTCCTACCACAATTCATCTTCCAAGCCTTCACCCAAAATGTATCTTGATCATTGACAAAGGTCAATTACCAAATCATTTAATTTAATCTTGTATAGAAGTACAAAGATTCATTTAGTTTGTTGTTTCAGTTGCATACTAAGGGACCTAAAAATTTATTAATAACAACATAACCTTATTGCCTATCAGTGTTATTTCCTAGCAATGTGAATCAAATTCACCCTACAAAAATGTATGTGCTAGTAGGAGAAAAACTATTTGGAGTATTTCTGCAATTGCACTAGGGATTTATAGGCTCCAGTTCGCTTCAGCAGCAAATCATCATGTTTCCCTCGTTCTGCAATTTTCTCATTCTTCACCACCACTACCAGATCTGCATCTTTAATTGTGGAAAGACGGTGTGTGCCAACAATAGTAGATATGTTTACCTTCACACGGTCCACTTCATCTTCAACTATGCGCTCTGATTGAGCATCTAGGGCACTGGTAGCTTCATCCAAGATAAATGTCCTGGAATCTTTTAGTATTTCTCTTGTGATTGCAATGTGTTGCTTTTGGCCCCTAGATAATTGTACCCCTCACTCTCCAATAGTTATATTGTATCCTTGTGGAAGGCTTGAGAAGAACTTGTGGGCATTTGGAGCCTCAGTAGCTGCAATTATTTGCTCATCAGTAATTATGCCCTCCCTTCCATATCCAATGCTTTCTTATTCCATCCTTCCCTTGTGGCAAAGGTTATGGATAATATTGGTGTAACTGAAAACATTTGAGACGATACCCTTTTTCCCCATTTGCATGAAACAATGTCAAACCTACATTCACTTGCCATTTCTTGTAAGGACCATCAATCATTGAATTATGAAGTTCGTCGTTTATGGGGAAAACCTTTAGAAAAGGGTTTTAGAAATGGGTTTTCGCTTCCTTAACATATCTTTTTACTGGCATATTTAAACGGACGATATATTTAGGCCTCTATCAGATCAGAGAGCTATGATGCTCAAAACTTGGTATTTGTACCTCACCCTGCAAATACATATTTGTACATTTAGTTGCAATATGAGAATAGATGTACATGGTTCCTTGTTGTCCCACTTTTATAATAGAGTTCTCATTCATAACTAAGCAACCTTCCTCGCTTGACAACAAGCTAAACTGCTACTGCCATCCATCCATCGTCTATGACAAAACCGACCATAAATTTCTCAGCACTTTTTAGCTCTGGAAGAAAAACTCTCCAAATGGGAAGGGAAAACCTCCAACACCCAAGGAAATCATTCAATTCATCCCCCTCAACCTCCTCTGCATTTCGAAGGTCTTTTTCCTACAAGCCAAACTTGATTCTTCCATCACTATTAACCCCCTTGCGGATACTATGCACTCCAGTAATGGCTCTTTCATAGTCATCTTTAAATAACAATAGATAGGCAGCGTAAATTTTAGGCTCGATAATATGTTGTTGGTCGACCTGTAAATAGTATTCAGCTACTATAAACAACTTGTACAGATGCCTCGGTCTTAACTCATGAAATTATTGGTTCAGTAGGGATTTGAGGAGATAGAAGAAGCTTTCTAAGTATAGAAGGGGTTCTTGAAAATGGAAGCCCGTTGTTTATTCAAGACCATCAACAGGGGTTTCATGTATCAGGGCATGTAAGCCATGATAAGCCCCATTGTAATATCATTTGGAATTACATGGATCAAACCTTTTCTTTCATGCACTGCAATGATTACGAGATATGCACAAAAAATAGATCTCTTCAAAAGGCATTGGAATTTTTCAACCAAATGCAATCAGCAGATAGGAAAAGAGAGGCCATAACCATTCTCACCGTCATTTCAACCTTTGTCAAAATGGGGACTTTAGAACAAGGCATTGCCTTCCTCTTGAATTAACCTTTGTTTTTGCTATTAAATGCATGTCAATTCCCTATTAGTGTTAGGAAGTTTAGGCACATATTAATGCAAATAGAAAAACTTTTTAAAAAACAATAACAAAAAAAGTTTGGTTTCAGCCATTATTAGGAATTCAACTATACATGACCAGTACAGATAATTGGGAAAAAGTATAATGGAGACAAGGCGAGATTAAAAACAATCAATCAAAACTAGCAGAGCTTGGTTGGGTTGAAAGAAAGTGGCCATAAAATCCAATGTAAAATGCGGAGAATAGAGGGAAACTATGGCCTAATTTAAGATTTGCCAATTATTGATCTAAATTAGTTGTTACGGTATATTTTCTTGACATTTCAATGGTCTATGGACCTTGTCAGATCTGAATTAGACTTACTTAAATGATATATATTGCATTGTGCTTGTTAATGTTTATGTAATACTCCCCATATAATATATTTGAATGTTAAAACCCTCCATTCAATACCATTGAACCTAAATGCAAAGGCTATTTAGGTATTGAATGATTTTCTTAATTTTATTGATCTGAATTAGACTTACTTAAATGATATATATTGCATTGTGCTTGTTAATGTTTTTGTAATATTCCCCATATAATATATTTGAATGTTAAAACCCTCCATTCAATACCATTGAACCTGAATGCAAAGGCTATTTAGGTATTAAATGGTGAGACCTGTTGCAGAATAAAACATTGTACTGGAACTGCAATTATCATGTTGTCCAGTGATGAATATCTTAGAACACCAAACTGTGGCGCAAAATAGAATAGATCCATGAATTGTCAAGGAAGAAAAAGTTGAAGCCATTTCGAATAGCTTCTTTTGCGCACTGAATTTCCATTCGTGTCTATCAATAATTTGATATAGATAGACACTGCCCGTGGCAAAAAAAGACACAACCGTCTAAATTGGATAGAAAAATAATTAGGAAGCATTAGCTATTATGTCCCATTTTACTTTCATGTGAGTCCCATCTTAGGCCTGAGTATATATCATAAATGGGCTACAACTAATTGGAATATTTGAAGCAGGAATAAAGTTTTTGATAATGAAGAAGCTGAAGGTGATGACATACTAAGAAGAATACATAGTTAGAACATCAAACATGATGTATTTATTATGTGATTAAAAGATGATTTCATTCAAAATATTGTTTCAATAAGTAGAGAGTATAATGGTTAAGAAATGGATCAATGAAAATCCAAAAAAGGATTACTGGAATAAAGTAAAAAAATACAATAGGAGATAAACTATTATAAGACATGGTGTTAAGATTGTATGCCCTCCTAATAATAATAACAATCTGTACAAGATATACATGCCGCTAAATCATAAACCCCAAATACTTGGGGAACTAATGAAATAAATTCTAAAGAAACTAATGAACCAAAAGCATAAGAAACTACTAAACCAAATGCAAGAAAATTGTAGACGTGCTTACAGATCTTGTGCCATACAGTTTGCAAAAAAAGGAGGAATGCTAGTTGGAAGACTATTAAGAAGGAGCTTTATGGGGCTGCTATAAAATGAGATTGTGGAATCCAGGTTAACTTTTTATTTACTTATTAGACAGAAGAGGCACCTTTTGGGTCATTATTTATTGGTCAAATTGTGATGGCTTTTCCAACTTACAGAGTCTTGGGACTGTACGACTCACATAGAACATGGGAAAAATACCCTTGGAAACTCTGATTTGATTTTCCCCTTATGTATTTCAATTCAAAAAGCCATGGATAGATTTATTATTAGTAATTTTTCCCCACCTAAGAGGATTTTAGAGTTGTCTCAGTAAAAAACTCTTGTGTACTCAAGAAAACAATGGGTGCTTGCTGAAAATGTTTGGTAAATATTCAGAAGATTGCTAAAGGGTAAAAATGTGAAATAATGTCTTCCTCGAAGAATTTTGGTAACTATGGTGGAACAAATATTTAAATTCTTCTTTCTCCTCCGTAAAAGGAAGGTAAGCATGCATACATAATGCTCTTTTGTACATGTACTGCAATAAGATTCACTTGTGGACTTGAAGTATTTGCAACCTACTCTGTATTTCCCATTGAAAAATGGCAGGAATATTTACCTTGCCTCTGATAATCATTTACCTTGCCTCTGATAATCGTTTACCTTGCTTCTGATACACCGTAATTATATTTCTCATTGAAAAGGGAAGGAATATTTATTAGGACTTCGTGATGCTCTCAAACACATTTAAAGCATCAAGCTCTACCCTTCCACCCGATTCATCAATCAGTCTCTCCATAAGCTCTCTTACCTTGCCAAGAATTACGCTCTTACTTGAAACAACAATTGGTCCTCCTTTGTCCTATTTAACCTTCTTGTCTGAACCTTTTCCAGAGTAAACAATTTTGTCATCTTTTCCTATGGTAGGATGTTGTTTTGTATAACAAATACACCCCTCCAATTTCTCATGACTCTCTGTCCACCCAATCATCTACACCATTTGCAAATTCTCTGTTGACTCCCCTGGGAAATTCAAGTTTTCCATATGACTGTTGACATGCCCAACATATTAACCTCAACAGAAGACCAAGTGACACTATTTACACCCAAAATACTAATCTCAACTCCGAACCATTCCTTGAATTGTATCCATTTGTGCAAGCAATGTAAACAAAATTTACAAGGTTCAAAATATCGTAAATAAATCTCACATGAAATTTTGAGTTATGGCTTTTGCTTTCCAAGATTCACTGGTTCTCATTAATATACTTAAAAAGAAATCTTAAATAACACACAAAACAACCTACCTTATCACATATTCCAAAATATTGTTGCCATTTATTTATTTTTGTGTTACACTTTTTCATCTTTATCTAGCAAGATTAGAATTACCATTTATCCTTATTGCATGTGCCAATAGTTAAACTATTAGACCCAGATTCCGTGCAATAGGTCTCACTTGTTTATTAAAAAAGCAATAGCCTTTAAATCAACCACACAACAAATAAAAAACAATAATGAACAACGGAAGGAAAAGGTTGTTAGTTCACATCCCTCCCTTTTCAAGATTCACTCCCAATATTGTCAACAATTACAAACCATAGTCCGTGCAAAAAAGAATAACCCTATCCAATACACCACATCCATAGAAAAAATCTACCAGATATTGTCCCACTTACAAAATTGGCAGTTCCAGATTACACTAGTATTACAACTTTAAAACCTTGCACTAGATCTCAAGTACGAGCCCACTTATAGCTACAAAATTTGACGATCCATTCAATCCCTTATTAAGTTGGAACGCTAACATACTCAAGTCGTACGCACTATGATATGTGTTGAATTCCCTTTGCTAGAACATCCAACCATGTACACTTGCTTCTTCCAACAATAAGAAAAACAATAAACATTATTCTAGATTCACCCGACCTAACTTACAACACGTCAGAAAAACAAACCACCAACATCGTACACAATCGCAATCCCCGACCTACAAGACTACCCCCACCCCAACCACTCCCGCGTAGACTTGCTCCCCAGGAGCAACCACTAGTTAATATAGTAATTCACTGCATTGATTAGGCTGTAGTATTCACACACATGCAGGGATGGATATTTATAGGGTATAGGTCATATTTCATATTTTTAAATTTAAATGACAATTTAATATTTAACAGCCTATAGAGAGCTATAAAGTATAAAAATTACAAATTAAATTAGAAAGAATAAATTACATATGAGGTCAAAACCCTTTGGTATCAAGTGCGAAAAAGACTTGCAAATGCTCTTCATAAAAAAAATTCATTTAGAAAAATGCCATCTTTGAGATTGGTTTTTCTTACAATGTGATATCTGAAACTCTTAAATTAATTATTCTCAAACACATATAGAAGAATGAAGAATATATATTATGCTTGCTTCTTTAACATTATTAACCAAGCAATAGATCTTCAATATAAGAAAAATAAAAATTGATCATCAATTTCCAGCGTGCATAAACGTCTATATTCAACAGTCAATTATAAAGTCTAAAAATTCAGAGATTTCTATAAAATTTCTTGTAATGAAATGGTAGGCTATTGGACTTGCAAGCCATAAGTCGAGGGTTAATGTACATCAAGCTTCCCATTTCTTGGTTTACTGAAAAACATAAAAAAATAAAATAATAAAATTCTCTCTCAAAGTTGTCTGATGATGTTAACAGCTTAGGCTGGGATCTACCTTTATTTTTCACCCTGTCAACTGTTTTTATCACTGCATCTTCCATATTAAATTTAAATTTAAAAAGTAAAAAAATATTTCTCACCCCTGCCTTCGCATTTGCGGGGAATTTCAAATGAGTTATAGATGTTCGCGCATGAAACTATATCGAACTTGATTTATTTTTTTCATTTTTGTAACAGGTGAAAAGGTGGTAGGACACCACCCTCATAGCCTCTGGCAAGTTGACTGTTTTTCTCATTTCAGCCACATGGCAGCGAGTTCGTCAATTACAGATCGCCCACACGAGAATTCGTTAAATATTCGAAAAGAGATTTTGCGCGGGCTGCAGTACCATAACACTGAAGGTATATTATCCTCACTTGGTTATTAACATACCAAACTTATCATATGTTATTTCAACTTTTGATTGCTTTGATATGTAGCTGTGGGCATAGATCACAAGATTACTGAAGAGATTAAACTCCTCGGGTTCGATGATGACAAGCCAGCTATGGTCGTGGTTGTCCACGGCATGAGTGTATTAGGAAAAACCACGCTGGCGAGTCAAGTGTATGCAACTTCGGATCTGCGGGGCGGGAAATATTCAGACCCAAAAGTCACTCTCATCAAGAATACGGAATCACATCGTCAAATTGACGAAGTGCATCGTCTAGAAGACAAATTGCAATCTCTTATGTTGCAAACTCAGATTTTGCGATATTTAATAAGAGACAAGAAAAAAGGCCACGAGGAGAACAATAATGAGTAAGAATTAAAAACTCGTTCTCCTTAGTTTGATATGGAGCATTAATTGATTTTATTATTTTAGTGCAACTTAGTGACGATTGTGAATTGCAAGCCTAAATGAGTAGTGCTTCGGTCCACAGGGCCAAGCCCAAAACTCGGATTATTGTCGTCTTCTATCGGGTTTATGTCCTCCGATGGGTGGCTGAAGGGAAAGGAAGGTATATGAATGCCTTTGTGTATCATGTGCTTCGAAAGAGTTGTGGAATGCGTCAACTCTTTCGAAATTCCTTGATGAATGGCTACGAGGTGAAAAATAAAGAGTAAGTATTACATATTCGTTCTACTTAGTTATCAAATATCAGAAGGAGCATTAATTGATTTCATTATTTGGGTGAATGATGCACTGACAGCTTGCGGAGGCTACAGTAAGTACCATAACACTGCAGGTAAATTATTTCCACTTGATTATTAACATGCTCTTTGTCCACGCCAAGCTTATCAAATATTATTTTAACTTCTGATTTCTTTTTATATGTAGCTGTGCGCATTCATCACGTGATAACTGAAGTGAACATTTAACTCCTTCAGTGTGATAATGACAAGCCAGCTTTAGCGGTGTGTGTTTGGCATAGGTGGATCTGGTAAAAAACCACCTGCCATCACACCGTGATGTTATGGTGGATGTTCTGAGGGCGCTCTCAAGCCCTAACTTTGATATCCGGCGCAAGACACTTGATATTGCACTGGAATGGATCACTCCACGGAACATAGATGAGGTTGTCATGACCCAGAGCACAGACCACGGAGCACAGAATTGGAGTAGAATGGGGAATACAGGCAAATGTTGATGCAAGCCATTAATTCATGTGCCATAAAGTTCCCTGAAGTTCCCAGTACTGTGGTTCATCTGCTCATGGACTTCTTTAGCAAACTGACATCTGTAATGGATGTGGTTTTGTTTGTGAGAGAAATCATCCAGACTAATCTTAAGCTTAGAGTCTCTATAATGACAACGCTGTTGGACACCTTTTATTGGGGGAGTAATGCCTTTCTCAGGAAGAGCTTATCTAACCCGCATGATCTTTGTTTTGATGTCAGATGTAAACATAAATATAGTTTGGAGATTGAACACGTTATCGTCGTGGAAACACTATATTTATTTCATTAAATAGTTGGAAGATCATATAAATAAATATTTGTCGTTTATCAAAAAATGATTTCCCTTTATCTTTCCTTCGACATTGCAGAGATAGGCACTGCCTCTGTAAATTCATGGTTATACCTGTTTTACATCTTAGCCGCCATATTATAAATTAATGTTAGATTTATTAAAAACGTGCCTTATTTGTATTGTAGAGTAGTTTTAACATTTACTGTTATTATTTTCTTTTTTAAACAACTGGAAAATGTTTTAGCCTCTCCCGTGGAAGTGGTTAATCAATGAAAAATAAGTAAAAATTGTAAGTTACATTTTATTAGCAAGGAGTGACTTTTAAATAGAAGTGTATACATAGGTATATGATGAAAAGTTGCAAACTAGTTGTAGCTCTGCCTCATTTGACAAGAGCATATTAGGTACATATTTCATTAAAATTATGTTTAAAAATATATGTTTCAAGGTTTGGAATATATATTTTTTATAAAATATTTATAAATGAATTTATTAAATAAAGTTGTTTAGAATTTTTTTTCAAAAATAAATTAATTTAAAATATAAATGAAAATATTTTTTTCAAATTTTGTGACATAATATGCATATGTATTAGTGAACCATATGGGTTGGACAACTTATGATCTTTTCAATGTTGTGTTTTTTTCAATGTTCACACATTTTGTAGGATCGTCTTTTTCATTCATCTGCCATTAATGTGTTCTAATTTAATTTTTAATTTTCTTTAAATACAAAAATTATATTACATTTACAAGAAAAAATATTAAATATTCATTATTCAAACGTTTCTCGAAAAATTACAATAATTGCAGAGAAGTTCAATTTACGTTAGATGACGCACTAAAAGGGAAAAGTTTATACAAATTACATATTGTTAGTTTTCCTACCCAATGAATTACAATTATTATATTTTTATTAAGCGGAATGCATATTCCCAATTTATTTATAATGGATTGATCGATTGTATCAACATCTAGCATTAGAGGGATGTGGCATTGGTTTCAAAAATTATCAAATGAATGCAAACCATTAATCTACAAGAGTCGCGTTGATGTCAGAGCCCGTGCACATAGGCACTTCAATTCCATGCTAGCAGTAGGGGTGGGAATAGGTGTCCAAGTGTGCCAATACATTTAGCCGACAAATTGTAGGAGCCCCACCATTTTTATTTGTTAGCTTTCTTTGGCGTTGCATTTAGATAACAACCCCTCCATATGGTTGAAAAGGACGAGTACAATGCTATGTATCTTCATGGATGAATTTAGATATATCTAGTTTTCCCAAAAAAACTGAAAATAATATTATATCATAGATCCTACAACAGTGTCTATTCCTGTATTTATTTTGATTTAGTATTTAATTAACTAGTGGTCGCTCCAGGAGGAGCAAGGTTACGCCGACGTGGATTTGTTTGGTGAGATCAATAATTTGTTTGGGTCTGCATCATGGAATATGGTCTGTAATACAAGTAGTCTTGGAGCAAAGGTGATTTTCATCAAGCTGTAGAACGTTTTATTTCCCACCATTGTGCTGATCTTTATACTTGAGTTTGGCAGGCATGGTCTCGTTTTTTGTAGAGCTTGGACTTGTACTGGTATTTATACTTGGGATTGGCTGGTATGTTTTGGTTTGTTCTAGAGCTTGAGCTTGTACTAATATTTATACTTGGGGTGGGCTGGTGTGTTCTGGTTTATTCTAGAGCTTGGGTATGAGGTAGTAATGTAGCAGTACAAATTTTAACTAAATATGAAATAGCTTTATGGGCTTCTGTAAGGGGATCTCATATGCCAATCAAAAATGATATCTAAGAATGTAGAAAAAGAGAAAGGGGTGTGGATTGGCATCAAATTTCAGCCCTGCCCGGCTCATTATGCAGCACTTAGATAATCAAGCGACACAATGTGTTTCATTCATTTTATGTGGAGGTGACAGCAGGCGGTATTACTCATCATTTTTTGGTACTTAATTGACTTCTATTTCTTCTCTGGGCCTTCTTTGATGTGTATTTTTCAGCAGTACATGGACCTTGTGGGGCGCCCTATCCCAATCCCATACTGGTGAATTCTATTTTACACTATGTACTAAGCCAATTCGCTTGTCAAATGAAATGTTTGATTTTTTTCATTCTTAATTGTATGATTTACTATGATTACGCGAAGGGGTTTAATGTACGATATATACTTATGAAACAGGAATAAGCATAAGTGGAACATAGAAGCATTCTCATAGAGGGATACAAGATGACTTTTTTGTGAAACAAGCAGATGTCGTTTACGAGTTACAGAGCTTTCGGTAAAATTTTATCAAATAGCCATTTAGTGGCCAGACCAGACAACTATAAATAGTTTGATTCATGTAGACATATGTAGTTGCACCAGCCAAATAAATTAACATCGTAAGAATATCATGCAGTATGTATTTCTCTTCAAAAGAAAGAATCAGGTTGTACTGCAATGGGAGTATTTTTTCTATAGACTGACTTAGATGTGTAGAGAATGTAATGTCAAAAAAAAAATAGGGAACAAATAGAAAAAGTAGACAACCCACGAAAAGACAAGCAGTGGAAGATAGAAAATCAAGAAGTTGTCTACTTTAGCATCCCGCGCCACTAAAATGGTTAATAATAACAAACCTTCAAATAACTATTGTCGATATGATGGCCAATAGAATGGGAATTTCATTATAGCATTTTTCAATGATCGCAATTACATTACTCAACCTACACTGAATGACACTTGCTTCGAAGCCCATATTTAATACAGTTTGTGAGTATGCTAGCAAAGGCAAATCAATCATGTAGACACCTATTGGTTGCATGATGTGAAAAGTCTCATCGCTGCATATGTAAGCGTCATTATGTTATTTATTTTTGAGACACCATTACTGAAAATAAAATTGATGGAAAACTAACTGCTCATTTTGTATATTTTGACGTATTTTTAATGCAGAAGATAATTTTGGTCAAATTTTTTTTCGCTAAGCCTGGGTGATTAGTATTTTCTGAGAATTATTAATAAAAATGAGTAATGGAATCCATGGACATTTTGATTGTTTCCCATCTTTGTTGCCTATGTCTGGCAAGTTCTAGGTTTATTGTGTAACAAGATGGTGGCATTTAGTCATAGCAGTTATGGTCCGTATATAGTGAAATTGTTCTTGGGGCACTGCTTAGGGGAAACGAAACATAAAATATTGAATTGAATGCATGATAATTGAATGGACTTTGCTTTACAGATTAGATTGGATGAAATCTATCTTGTGTTCCTCATGATGTGTTGCTCTAAACAATTCAGGATGGTTTCAATCAAAATGCAAGTTGAGGAGGTTGTTATGTTGGTTGTTGGGGCTACATGACACATTTCAGGACTGCACTTATAAGGAAACATTGCCAAAAAATAAACCAAGCCCCCAAAAGAGGTCCGCTAAAGGCTCACATATTTTGGCACTGAGCCTTCACACAAAACAACCATGGATATTTTTAAGTTATTCCCCATAAGGTGGGTAGTTATGAGGTCCTTTATCTATATAGAGAGCTAGTGATACACGAGTTGAAGGCTGCTATAAAAGATATAAAGAATGGAAAGTCTCGAGGCTTGTGTTTAGGGAAACTTGTTATAAATGAAGGGACAAATATTACGTGAAAGAGATTATCTGATATAAGACCCATTCCATGAACAAATGGCACAAGTGCGTGTTACCATCAAATTTAGGATTTGTGACCCCATTTCCTACTATATAACCCTGAAAATAAGTACACATTAAAACAAGATTGGATTTATTATTGTAGGGTACATGATATGTAGCCTTCAATATGTTATCTACAATTCAATAAATTCATTAGCTACCAATCCTCATCAAATTTCTGTTGAGTAGATGTAAATGAGCAATAATATAATTTGAGTGTCTGAATCCAAACAAATGAAAACAAAATTTGCCAAGTTTATTTATCAAATACACACAGAAAATAGAAAAATAGTAACATATGTAAGATGTGGGTCTTGGAAATAAGTTAGTTGGGCTATGGTTCACTTGTGAAGATGCCTACAATACAACCCACTAGGGTTTCAAACCTGCAGAATGCTAGGCCATGACACATATTAAAAGAATGAGGTTATATGCTAATGCAGGACAGATTTTCGCTGAACAGCTGCCCCTCAGGCCTTTGTATCTTAACCGAAGGAAGTAGGTTTATCTATGCAGCCCTATAAGGGGAAGAAGGAAAAAGTATGAGTAGTAAAATACAATATTAAAAATATTAATAAAAATACTGAGGAGCTTAACCATGTTCATAAATGAATCTATCAAAATTTGAGCAACCCAGGCCACCATTCAACCACAGAACAATAGGATCTTTTGCTAGATTTTGTTGTGATGTAACAAAGTAGTTGTACAAAAACCTCCCGTGATCCTTGTCCACTGTTACATATCGATAGGTCAAAAAAATGCACAATCAAAGTCATCATTAGCAACAATGTAAAAGAAGAAAATATTGAATACATGGAAGAAATATGATCTCTATCAGCCAGTTCTTATTTTCATGCCAATCAGTAGCTTAATAATTTTTAATACGGTGAAAAACAATCTGAGAGAGAAAAGAGTATTGGATACATCCATACCCTCCATAATGTTTTGAAGGAAAACTACCGTCATAACCAGGCACAAATTTTATCAATTCTTTTGCTGGTGCTGCAGCTACATACCAGTGAAAACCCACTAATGCAAGAAAGTACCATGTCCAGATAACCTTCCCAAAGGTCATTGCTAAATAGCAAAGGACAGCCTTGAATATGAAAATTCAACTGCAACAACAATATTTTTGGAGCGAATTACTAAAAGATAGGATCCAAATAGTGCAACTTCAATCTTTGCTGCAATTCATAATTCTGACATAAGCTCACAAGGCCTATCGATTTCTGCAAATGGTTGTAATTTAGTTAACTTTTTCGCACCATGTAATGCAGCATTAACTATGAATGGCAAACTTTTTTTATAATTATTTTCGTGAAACTTGAGATCCATTTTGGTAACCCAGTCTAAAAATGAAAGTGTACTTTATCTGCTATTGTATCTGAAGTTTGAAACTAATGGTTGAAAGTCAATTCCTAGAAATAATAGAAAACTCTTTTAAATTATTTGTTTCTATATTTATTCTTGATTCGTCCTGAAAATAGCATGTTTTGACTAATTCAGGGTTCTCGGTCTAAATTGGGATGTTCAAGCAAAAACTCAATCTTTCGCTCCAAATAGTTGAAAGTTTATCATGAAATTTTTTTTGGTGTTTTTAGCAAAAAATAGGGTCAAGATCACAGCGTGTTCTAACAAATGGCAGATTCTGAATTTTCTCACCCTATAGTCTAAGCACTATCAGGTGCAGAGGATGGTCTCATACGCTGAGTTATCCTGAAGTCCAAGTATAGTTGGATGCATAAGGTGCGAGGCATCGTGTGCCTTTCTTGTATTTTTGAGAGACCTCATAGACTACTGCTTGCCATGAAATGAAGATAATGAGTCAATTTTCTCTTGAAATTTCTCTTCTAAAGTAAATGGAGCTGAACATGGAATCAACCATGGTCCACAGGCCAATACGTGAGTACTATGCAGGGGGCACCTGCTACAAGAAGGCCCAGTTTCTGTAATAGACCTGTGCTAAATGTAAATGAGGTCAGCTGCTTACAGCAATTAACTAAATAATATATAAATTGCAGTAGTCTGGGGTAAATTCTATTTTGAGGCATTTGAATAGGTACTGCAAGTCTTTCCATGACATAAATAAAAATATTTTATTCTTTTTTAAGTCAAAAATCCTTTCTACCAGTTACACAGTAGGAAGAGCTTATACACTCTCCTTGTCGCATGGGGTCTAAAATAAGTCCAAAAAGTTTTGGCTCCTAGGCTTGAGAAGAAATTCTATGTAAATATTCCATTTTACCAGTTAAACAACAAAAGATCCTATATACCCTCCTTGTTCCATGGGTTTAGATTAATTTCCAAATAGCTTTGTCTTCTAGGCTTGAAAAGAAATTCAAAATTCCTTCTAATTGATGGCTATGATAATTACGAAGTATAGTTTTTTTTTTTAGGTCACAACCAAGACACCAGTTTGGTGTATGAGTCTGCTCTTGTGAAATCCTACGAGGGAATTTCATTCCATTAATCTTATATGTTGTAAGAAAATTGTACCTCTGCTTCCGTCTTGATGGCTATGCAATGCTGATGCCAATTCCACCTAACTCGTACACATGAATATTGTGGAGCTTGGAAAAAACTCTGAACTTTAACATGATATCACTGACAGATTGCTTGATGAATATAAGAGACCGTCTTAGTGCAGAGACTACAGGTGGAAATGGAAAACCACGTGAACATTGATTTGCTTAAGGAGATCACTTGCCCTTTCCTTTCACAGTGTGACAATGCTTTAATTAGAAATTTGAGATTACTTCCAAAGGTTCTCAATTTTAAAACATGTCTAACAACTGTGCTCTATTCACTTCTCCTTTCTAGGTATATGTTTCAAACATGCTACAGGTGATATCATTGAATTTAAGGATGAGGATGCTGGAAAATGCAAATGACTGAAGGTTATTCAAAGAAACTGTATTTTTCTAATTGTTACATGATTGAATACTTTTCATACTTGTTTCTTCCTTTGGGAGCAACAAGATGTTTTGCAAAATGGTCACGTGAAAAGTTATCTTGATGGTGGAAAGTACTTTTTACAACATTAATTTGAGAAGATTTGATTTCTGGTAGATAGGATGATTTCAATACAGTCTATATTTGTTAGCTGTAGGGAGAATCCTATAAATGGGAGGAGCCAGTAGATGACCATAAGGTGAAAAGGTAATGGTCTAAAACTCTGGCCCTAACCAACACACCAACTTGCCCTATGAAACCCATGAGAGATTAAGCAGCATTTCAATTCATATATATACATCCTTACGCCAAGAGTAAGCTGATCCTTGTCAATCAGTCAAGGAATACATCAATGAGCCATATAAGATTTTATAATGTCTGCAAAATTATCACAAGAGTATGCTCCTCAATTATGTTGTTTACCAAAAGCAGATTCCTAATCCTAGTAAATGGGAATTGTCTGAAGGTTGTCAAAGAAGAAGCAGATTATATCCAGTTCGTTAGGCTTGGATAGTAAGGGCAAAGACTGTCTTAAGCTTTACATGATTTGGTATTATTCTTTCAGAATCGGGGCTTCAAGGATGACCTATGCACCATTACCAAAAATATGCTAAACCTTTATATGATTTGAAAGCACAGGGGCTCCAAAGATGCCTCAACTGTCATTATAAAAAAAAATGATGAAGCTTTATACTTTTCCTACACAGGTGTCTCATGAAGCGTTTCCAATGGCCAACATAAATAAACAAAGAATCTTCATCATAAAAATGGGAAGGTTAATTTTTTTTGGGAGCTTGTGGAGAGGGGACTCAGAAGTTTGCAGCACTCATAACGATTCATTGATTTTTCTTACAAACTAATACCACTAATTATTGTTTTTTTGGTTTTTTTTTTTTTTTTTTCATTTTTGGTTGGAGAACAAACCAGCTGACAGGTATCTACTGCTAACTTTAAATGAAGAACTTGCTTGATAATTTTAACTGCAGGCAAAACAAATTCATGTCTTGTGGAACTATTTCGCTACAAATAGGTTTGATTTATACTCAACAGTAAAGAAATTTAATTTAGAGAAAGATAAAATCTTACTCTTCTTTGGACCCCCTCCATGGTACAAATTCCTAAGTTGCCTGAGGAGGCATGTTGTAAGTTATTTTCTTTCTTTTAATAGTTCATGACCACAATAGAAATTACTCAAATTCTACTATGTTGTCCAACAGTTATAGAACGGTGATATGTGTGGAATATCCTATAAATTCTAAGCTTCAAGTGTATCACAACATTTTGAAAATCCTGGGCATTGTGCATTTTTGTCTGATGCACAGACCATTTTCTCTTCGTGTTTAGAGGGCACAGACTATTAGAAATTAATTGCATAGTTTCAATACTTAAGGTAATGGTCGATGACTGGTGATAAGCGGGTGAATGTGCCAAAGAAGGTGCTCAAAATCCAACCAATTTCCATCGGCTCTCTGACATGCAATACTCCCACTTCTGAAATCAATTCCAGCGACTACCAGGAATTCCTAGTTACTTGTCTCTTCATTCAGTATCTATAATCTCTTACACAACTCAACATTGAATTCATGCACAACATGACTATGATAAGAAACAACTACCTCAAGGAAATGCCTATAAATAAAGTTACTGAAGGCATAAGCACTCACAACGACACACAAGTCTACAATAGAGAAAGCAAACAGAGGAAACAATCTGCTTTAAAGAAAACAATTCAGTCATGAAGTAGGTTTTGCATGAAGCCACTATCAATGTCGATGTGGAAGAAATGGTCAAACATCTGGAGCCAACACTGAGCAGCAGTAATTTCCGTCATCTCAAACTCCAGGTTTGATTCCATCTACTGAGCTTTCTAGGTCTCAAAAATGGTTCAAATCAATGGAAGAGCTAGGATTGCCAGGTGAACCAACACTGAGGAGCAGTAAATTCAATTTAAAAAAATATTCATGCGTATTAATAGTTAAATAACTACCAATCTAAAACCAAATAGGTTTGGTAACAAATGGTGTTATCAGTGAAGTCATAGTTTCTATGAACTAATTATATTTGATGTTTGAGTTTAGATGTTCATGGAGAGAGTCGGTCGCTAACATTTCTCAGAGTTGTTAATTTGGTACAGTGACATAAATAGTAAGAAAAAAACAAGGCATATCAATACCTACACAAGGACCATGTATAAAACCAACCCTCAATTCAAATAAGCTACATTAAAAAGATATAAAACAGAAAATTGCACTCCATACTTACCCCACATTAAGTGAATTAAGCTCAAAGTATTATTATTCTGAAACCTACATAGGCATTAAATCCTTCAATGGAAAATGGTGCGGTGATGAGAAGTAGAACTCGTGGTAGTGTACAATGTCCCTGATGGAAATAGCTAAAAATTTGAATTCCATTTCATTTCAAAATCAGTAAAAATTAGACAGAGAATGCAAAATTTCCTTGAATCGGTGGAAGTTAAGAGGAGAGGAATCAATTCCTGGTATGGAAAAGTGAGTTCCAAGCGGAGGCGGTGTAAAGGCACAATTCTTTCCACCCAAGCTTGAGAGTTCCCACATATTCCACAAGCGAAAAACCTTGGCAAGGAAACATGTTTAGCAAGAGTTGTGCTTGGGCGAAAGCATTCCCACTCATGGGCAACTACCTGAATTCAGAGTGGTGCAGATAGTTTCTCCAGCTCTCAAATTTAACTTCTCCCATCCGAGCAGGTCCCCCAACTGCCAGGATGTTTAATCTCCTGTGAAAGAAGTTGTTGCTCTACAACATGGGGCTGTATGTTGTCCTCAGAGACAATCCTTTGTCTTCCAGTCGCCTCTTCTGATCTTTGATTAATTTGGTCTTGGTTTTCTGGTACTATTCGCAACTGAAGACCTCCAGCAACCGAAATGGCTCGAAGCACAAAACCAAAGTTTTTGTTCTCGTGACCCACCATTTATAAAATAAATAAGTGAATTTATCCAAAATATAGAAAAAAGGTTCAAAGGAAAGACAAAAATCAAAATGTCAAGAGAAAGAACAACATCATCAACAGAAATTCCAACTAAAATGGGGGAGTCCACTGAATATACAAAGAGTGTATGCTAAAGTAAAGGTTCAAAGAACGCTTATATAGCTCAGTTTGTAAAAAATATCCAGTAATCAATTCAAAAAGGAAAAGTTCTGATCCCAGTGAGTTTGGTTTCCAAACTAATGCCTTCTAGCCAATATCCCTGCAAGACTGTGACATCCAACCATCAACCTCTGGCATGAAAAGACTTGGATTCAGAACTGGAATAATGGTTCAATCTTCAGAAAAGCTAAAAATTTCAAGTAGAAGAAATATGAGCTTGACAATGTAAGGAAACAAATAAACCCCATATGCATAATAAAAGACCAACAAAATTGTTACAGGTCTGGATACACTTTTTACGCTAGATGAACAATAACAGTAAACCTGAAAAGTAAAATCTCATTTATGCAGATAAAATTGTCTACAACATATGTGGACCCAGGCCACTATGTTGATTGTCTTAATAAACAGAAATGATTTACCTTTGAGTTGAACAAGAAACTAAGAGTTAATAGAATGATATTTAATACTGAATCACCACTCCTAGGTACAAAGCCAATAATACTAAAAATGGCTTCATGTGGACAGGTATTCAAAAGTCAAAACAGCTAAGAGATTTCTCAAAAAATTAACAGAAGTTTTGTTTTCTATAGAATGCTCGAGAAGAAATAAGTACTTCCGAATACCAACTGTCATTATTTCACTGGAATAGTTTGCACCTCCATGTAAGCCTTGAATTTTCTCAACATCTTGTCATTCTTAGACATGGATTGGTTGTACTGAGTGACATAATCTTCTTAAGCACTGAGAGCTACAAGGGAAATAACATCTATTTAAAAAATAATCTAAATGCTCAAGTCTATGGCAGGTGCTGATGCCTAAGAGTATTATGGGCCCATTTCTATCAAACACAAAGAAGACCATACTGGTAGTACTAAAATACTCCTTTTATGTGACCTATATATGGTGATATCAGCAACTTCTTTTAGTACAAAATTTGAGGCTAAAACAACAATCGAACAGGGTTTAAATTTGGACTTCGCTGCTTTTACCTTTGTTAAGTTTGGCCTCATTTACCCTGAGATCGTCGTTCTGGGATCAACTCGTTGCCTATAGTTTATATGTTGGCCCGTCTTCAACTCAAACTTGGTTGTGCTCTGCATTATGTGAGCTAGTTTATTTTTGTTTTATTACAGCTTGACTCAGATTTGAGTTTCTTGATAATTTCCTTCTAAACATAGCTCGTGGGCGGTGCATTATGCTTGTAGCTGCTCTGTTTTATCATTGTGGATCCATTTGAAACTCTATGGCTTTCAAACCAAAACTTGAAATCCAACTCAGCATACTTGAAAGCAACTCGAATGTAAAGCTCAGATTATAAATCAATTACAGGGTATAAAGAGAAATCACGTCTCAATAGCACTCCACAAGCATCTCAGTTTTCCCCATGGCATGTCCAGCCTTGCCACAAAAATTCCTTGACCTATCTTGTGGGGTTTTCTAGCCCAATCCAAGCTAGTAATCTGAGTAATTCTCATTCTCGGGACCACCATCCCTTAGGTGCCATGGATTGTCTTAACAGGCTCCTTCATGTGGCATATAAAAAAGAGATGATTGACACAATGAAGGCTTGCATTGAGAAAAATTATCATCACTGTTCTACACGAGAATATCCTTCAAGAAATAAATCATCGCATTCCATGAAATCAGTTTTTTTCGAGGAAATTTGTCAAATAGTTCACGTGCCTTGTGTATTCTTCCACATTTTGCATACATGTCTAATACATGTCTAGCAGGGCATTTGCAACTACGACATATGACAAAAATCCCCTTTGTATTATGCTTTTATGGATGTGCACACCCTGTCCCAAAGCTCTTAATTTGGAAAAAGCTGGGAGTATGATGGCTGTAAGATGAGAAAAAAGTTTGGTTGTTCATGGGATTTCTCAACAAATCCATTTTATGCATATCCTGTGATCATGGCACTCCTTAAGATCATAGATCTTCGAGGAATTCTATCAAACAGTTCACGTGCACTTTCAATAAATTCATATTGTGTGTATCCTTCAATCATGGCATTCCATGAGTCCACATTTCTTTGAGGAATTTTGTCAAACAGTTCACGTACCTTATCTATGCTTCCACATTTTGCATACATGTCTACCAGGCAGTTGTAACTACATCAGTCAAAATTCCTCTATCCATTATGCTTTGATGGCTGTAAATGCACATTCTGCTTGCTACACACAACCCCTCTGAAGATTACATATCTTCAATTATTACAGGCCTGTATTTTCACGAGCACAGTTTCACAAGGAAAGACAGTGCCGGTAAATAATTTGACCAAGTGAAAGAAGGAGACAGTTTCTCATGGAATACAATTATTGCAGCATACAGAAGACATGGTTGTCCTCACAAGGCAGTCAGACTGTTTCACCATATGCAACAAACAGGCCTTCAACCCGATCAGTTTACATTTGCCAACATACTCCCAGCCTGTACCAAAATGGGAGCTTTGGAACAGGGTATGGACATCCATCAAAGCATATGTGGGAAAAACTAACAGCAAACCCAAAAACGACAGCTGGCTGCACATGACAGGCAGGTCGAAGCTGGTCAAGCTGGAGGCCGTAGTCGGAGATGTAACCGAGCATTAGGCACGCCTTCGGTGTAATTAAATTAGAGGGAAGTATAGTTTACCAAAGTAAAACCGCCATTCACATCTATGAATTTAGTAGCTTGCAATGATTTTCAACATCCAAAATTGACTCAGTACAATTATATGGAGTATATTTTAATTGAACCTTCTATGTATATGTCAAAATATCTTCTCAAATTTAGTCACTACATAGGTATCCATTCTCGTTTGGATTAATTCTTGGAATTTAAAGAAACATGACAATTTGGCATGAGATTCACATGCATCAAATAAATTGACCTCCCAACTTTAATAATACGTAGAATAGATGGATTTTTTTAAATAAATGAAAATAGTCAAATGACATATTCTACCTTTATCATTGTTGTCACATCTTTATCATTAGAGTTGCCCTTATCAAACTTTTATCGTTTTCCTGTATTTTCACTAAGGGCACTAATGTCATTGATTGAATGTTTTTTCCAAGCACCATCACCATGGTCAAAATGTTGTAGTTGTATCATCCACAACATCATTTCCTCAACCATACAACTCCATTTTGAAACTTGGGTTGAGCCCTTCAATATTGTTCTACCTCGATCTCATTTCTTTCATTCCCTTCCCAATGCCTCATCCATTATGAGAAAGACATTCTATCATTTTACCCATTCACGAGATCAATTTCTCTCCAATGAAACTTGATTTATTTGCAAAAATGTGCTGCCAATTGTTTAGCATTGTCAACTATGATTAGATCAACAAACTTTCCTCATTACGTACAGTTACTTGCCGTCAATTCCTACATACTACATGCTTTTCTTATGATCTTTATCTAGCTATGATCAAAATCTCTTTTTCCTCAACAACATGGTAGACTCCACTATCATCTCAGAATCACCACTCCAGGATGTCCTTTCAAGACATGTTATTGTTTAAAATTATTTAAGTTTGCTATATTATTGAGTGCCAGCAAAAATCCTAGTTTGACGTTGACTCTTCCTTTCAGTGTGATATTCTTTAACTCTATGGAACTCAGGTCCTCTCATAATTCCTTCATCGACTGTTATAGACATGTCTGGGTCATTTGATTTGGTTTTCAATTGTGGATTTGCATACATGATTATCTTCTTATCCCACCATTGAATTTTGAGAGATTCATATTATCCCACAACTTGATGACATCCACCATGTCAATGTTTGGTAAGCATTAACTTCTCAATACATGCGAGTTCCCTTTTTGTAGGGTAGGTTTGATGTGTAAATCACATTTCAAAATCTATGGTAATAATCATCAAGAACCTCCACAATCCTTGAGTCATTCACACTTATTTAGGGATAATATTTTATGGATTTTGGATCTTTGAAGTGTGATTTCAGGAACATAGGTGATAGATTCAGTGGATGTACAACTACATGTGGAATGTGAATACGACCCAAGAATACTTGGAATTTGGGTATTTGAGAAATGAGTGGGACTTTACACTTTTACAAAATTATGATAAGAAACCTTATCATTACTTCAATAAGTGTATTCCAAATTTAAAAGAGGTAGGTAAAAACATACAAGTTACACTAACATAGATAAATTTCATCATCAACGTGTTTTTGTGTCACATTCATCCACATGACACTTGGAAACATGAACAAACACAACAAAGTGCCCCACATATGGTTGCAACTGTGTTATTGATGTACCCATCCTCTTAGAGTTGACATGTTCCTATATGCCACATCATGTGTGTTACAACTGCAACAACTTTAAGCTTCAATATCAAACAAACTATATTATCAATCAATGAAATTCACTAATTTGGCACAGGAAGTAAATTTATAACTATCCATTGCATTTCTCACCCTTGCACCTTTCCTCCCTCAATCCCCTTCTTCATCTTTCATCTCAATCCTACAATGTTTCACTCCAAATTTAACATGATATCATACATCAAAACTCACACTTGAGGATCAATTGTCATTGAGTTGTCCAAACTTCGCCTCATACCCATTCATTCCAATTTTCATGTAGTTATGCCAATATTGACTGCCATGAGTTCATTTATAAAAATGATGAGGGATACAATAATATACATCCATATAAGTTATAAAATAAAATAATTCATTTATTTCAAAATCATCTCCATGACAAAAAAATATTTGAATTGTTTATACGTTAGTAATATTTACTTATTACATTCATTAAAAATAATAATGTTCCAATACTTATATTCATTGAAAATGATAATGTCTAGGACAATTATATCACAAAGGATGTTACACATCACAAAGGATAAATTATCCATCATATACTATTTTGAAAAAATGTGTAACACTTTTAAACCCTATTTCTTCAAATCACTTTGATTATTTATATATATTTAATATATGATCCCAGAATATCCCTACTATATTATTATTTATGCAATTCATTACAATTTACTGAGTTATAATTTATTAGGCCTAGTTGCAATGCATTCTATTTTTATTTTAGAGTTAATTTCAAACCACTTTCCACATAAATTTTCATGAGCCCAACATGAATTGAACATGCAACCTTATGAAATTTCTTGCAAAGATGATCTTTATCTTGTTTATATTCATTCTTGTATATACACCAATGTCATCAAATGTTCAAAATTCTTATATTTCTTTTCTTTTTTCTTATAATGTGATTGCTTTCAAAACTTAAAATGATTATATTCATACTCAAATTTTATCTACTCAAAATTATTACCAAATTTCTCAAGCCCAACCATATCGAGTTTCTCTAGTTCCTCCTAATTTTGTATATTCTAGATATACCTATATTTGCACGATTGTGAATGATATTTTTATTTAAATAAGTTTATATATTAATTAAAATTATCTATGGTTAGTTTTATTAACAATAGGAGATAATCGAACCTCAATTTATAATAATTAGTAGTGGATATCGTTATATGGCTTGATTAGACCAAAAAACATATGTGGTTGATCCAATTGCTAGATTAAATCAATCAAGTATACAAATGGGGATGATTGACCCCCATTAAGGTATTTACAAGAAATAAGTGATAATTATTGCTCACTTTACTCCTAGTCTATAATTATCTAAAGTGATTTATAAACATTTAAATATTAATCAGAGGACTAAGAGTAGTCAAATAAATATTAGAAACATACTAGATACAACATGCAACTTATACATGTAAAAATAGGATGAGAGTGACTTAGTTGATTTCTCACTTTTTGGATTGAACTAGGCTATAATAATGATGGAAAAATAAGGATCTAGGCTATATGTGCCTTGTCTGGAAAATAGTGACCTGAAAGTGTGTTAGACAATATTGACCTGGAAAGAATAGTACCAGTCCAGGTGGTATTATACAAATTGGGTGGTAGTGTCTAAGCGATGGCTACAAGTTTATTTCTTTTAAAGTATGGCAATGTCACCTTTGATTCACTCTTTGTTTCTTTGAATTCATTTTAGGGTTTACCTATCACACATGTACCTACAAAACAAATCTTAGCTACCTGCACAAGACTCAAACACACATTAGATGTAATAAAATATGCATATGCTTGATTCAGACTGACCTTGGTGGTCACCCCAATGTGATTTTCACTGATAATTGAACTACATTTCATAATCAATGTTATTTTGGTGTATGGGATAGAATTACATCCCTTGAAGATAGGTTTCCCTTTTGAAAATCACACCAATATAACAAGATACAACTAATTTTCCCAAACGGTAATGTATGTGATGGAATTAATAATTTTCCCTTCATATATAGTGAATAATGCAACCCAAATACAATCCTCAAGCTTTCCTTTTATCTTAGTAGTAGATAGAAAGTAACAACCCAACTTCCTCTTATTTCCCTAGTTTCCCATTCGAATAGTTAGTAGAATATATATATGATTCATTTGCTTAAATTTCATCATCAACAACTAAAAATATGACCCAAGGTGACAAATAGAAATTTAGAAAAGATACCAAAATGATGTGACATTTTAAACACAGGAAAACAAGGGAAAGGGACATAAGTTCCCAAAGGGCACATTATCACTTGGGTGATCCTGTCTCTACTGGCGCTAGTGTATGGAGAGATCCAAAGACAAAA
This sequence comes from Taxus chinensis, assembly GCA_019776745.2. NCBI lineage: Eukaryota > Viridiplantae > Streptophyta > Pinopsida > Cupressales > Taxaceae > Taxus > Taxus chinensis. The sequence continues at coordinate 499,806,744 of CM034155.1, read as the reverse complement.
TAGGAAGTACAAATTTGGGTAACACATTGTATGATGTTCAAAAGAAAATGTATAACTTTAGAAAAGTAGAGGAAGAAATCATGAATAGATAAAGCAATGTTAATGTAAAGCTAAACAAGTGTTGTTACTGTCTAGTTGTATTTCTTAGGAATCATGCATGTAATTTCATACTAGAGGCATGATTTAATAGTGCTAAGTGCATAATTTTGTGTCTATATTTTCCCAACATTATGCCAGTGAATGAATATTTAGTAGCATAAAGTAGATAGGAACAACGTACCTTATGGATAACTTCTAAATATTATTATCGATAACATGCCCAATGGAGTTTTTTGGATGTATAAGGTGAAGTCTAAGAGGGGATGATAACCCTATGGGTAAACCATGTGTATAAAGATAATGATACCCTAGTTTATAACTGAATATTTCCTTTTGTTTGATAGTTTGTGCTTGAGATTACTCATTGTTCCATTTGTGTTTATTTTTATCTGGATAAGGACTAATGTATAAAATAATAAAATTCTAATCAATACTCATGGTATATGTAATTTAAATTTAACTTAAAGAAATTAGGATAGAAATATGTAGGAAAAACTAGTGAATCAAGGATAGAGTACACTTGAATTCCAAGAGATAAAGGATGGAATGTTCATGTGTGTCTATTTCTATGGATAAATTTTCCATAGATATAGTTGGAAGGATCAAGAGTGATCAATTCTTGAATTATTGTGAATACACTGAGGATTCAGGTATCCTTTTGCTGGAGGAAGAGTGTTGGGAGAGCTATAAGATATTCTTTCGACCCATTGAAACTTCCCCATATATAAGTTCCACTTTATATGGTCACTAACCCTATAGTAATTATCCCATGATGACACTTTGTTCTAGACATATCGTTATACCTGCATATGCCTTAGGTACAACTCCTTATTTGATACCAATTAATTAGTTCCCTTGCTAAAAATTTGAAACATGTTAAAGTTTTTTCCCTTTATATGAGACAGTAAACTGCATCTAAATGTCTATTACTGGATTTTGAGAAAAAATTTCACTGAGAGATAGTATCATCTATAAAATTGCAATTTTTCCCCAAGAAAAAAATGCTCAAGTGAGACACTAGCACCCACCACTCATGTCAGATTTGGGTGTTTACGTCCCTATGTTGTTTCAAACCAAGTTTGATTCTAAACCATTTTATTATCTCCATTTTGGAAAATTTATGTTTTATATCCCTATGTATCTAGTTTCTAGAATACTGATAGGGTGAATAATCACCAAGTGGTTCCTCCCCCAGTTTGGGGTGTGTGAGATGGATCAGAGTGAGCGTGACCCAAATGAGAGGACCTGAATCTGATGTTCATATCTGAATAAGGAATCTTATAGGGGGAATAGGTTTTGTGAATGGTAACAACCATGGCATATTCAAAAAATTGGTAAGAAATCTATCAAAAAGTGTTAGTTACAAACAATCATGGCATGATCTAATAACAACTAGTCAAATACATAGTAGCATAGAAATAAAACAATAAGTGGCTGGTGGAAAACATGGGACACCATTAAGATTTTAGAAGACACTCAAGTATGTCAAGGACTTAAAAAAAATAGCAAGAAATCACAGGTAATAGCCCAAAAACAATGCTAAATAATTCACAATCATAGAAAATGAGACACATTCAACTATTATGATCAGATAATCATGGTTAGAATTAGGCCTACAAGACAAATTATACACATGAAGCACCTGCTAGCATTATAGTATAATAAATAGAATGTTACAATGTGTATGAATGAATGAAATAGAAATGAAATTAGTATATATTACAATGATAACACCCGAATATGGAAGTGCATGGACGGTAGATGCCCCGAGTATCTTTGGTGAGACTATTAGAGAATAGTATCAAGAATTATTCATTGTGTGATACCTATAGATATCCTACATTCACCTTAAAGTACCATGTAAATTTATATGTGTATATAGAAAAATATGGAACAAACTATATGTTGGTGAAATAATTTATCATAGGATAGATTCATGGTATCCACTAACAATCACAAGTATAGGCCCCTCCTTCTTTGCTATGGGGAAGCTACCATTTATTGAATGCAAAGAGTAAAAAAAATGTGGGGTGGGTTAAACTCGAGATCACACAACAATACTCTGCTAAACCTTTTTCAAACTACTTGTACTATGTACAAGGGGGAAGTATTTTGGAGAAAGGTAAAGGGAGGTAGGAGAATAGAGAAAGGGTTAATGTTGTTAGTAGGCATTAGAATATTCTCACCAACAATAACCAAAGTAGGTCCAAATTCAATAGGATAAAATAACCGTGTAACTAATATAAAGAATAATAAATCAGAGACATAAATTTCTATGAATTCATTAATAAAAGATATAAATTTCCTTCTTAGTTTTATAAGTTTACAATGCTTATAAAGTTGGAAAACGAAGAGAGTATAAGAACATAGGAAAGGAGATAGGAAAAAATGTAGCTTTATTGCTTGAAGTAGTAGTGAAATATCAAACAACTAACAACTATCAACAATTGTTAACCCTTTGGAATGGATAATCTCTTCCAATTTATAGCTTATTAAAATGTCTCTTCCTCTCCCCCAATGTGACCCTTCATCTCACCACCACTTTTTATCTTTCAAATTAATTAGGAATGAAATTAAGACCTTTTATTATTTTTGAAAAAGGAGCTTTTACAATGCAACATAAGGTCACTTAAGTGAATGAGAAAAAAGAGTGAAAAAGTACATTCCCAATGAAGGAATAAAATATTAGAGAGAGGGAGGGGGAGAGAGAAGAAGAGAGAGAAGTGAAACTTTGGAGATGGGGAAACCTCTGTTAATGAAGAACATGTTTCTGATGGATCTTGAGAGAATTCATCTCCGATTGAAACTCTTTACTTTTGACCTCCTGTTGAATTGAAACATTATGGTTGCAATTTCCTCTTCCCGTGAAATATAGAACTAATCCAAGGCATTGAATGAGTTATCAAAAACACTACTGTAAAACTTGCATTGATCTTGGAGACATGATGATCCTCGTAGAACATAAGGTCATAGTTAGGATATGAAGATCATCACCTTACTACACTTGAATTCAAAATTCACCTATGTGACAAAGATACCTCCTTATTTGAATGGAATCAACTCATGAGACTCAAACACCTTCTTGTCCACATGTACTTGAAAAATCCTTCCTCTCCAAATAGATAAATTGTTGATTTACTCAACTGAAAGTGTATACTATGAAATATTGAGTATGTGAAGTTACTATGATGTCTCGTAACTGACTCAAATACACCTAGGTTATCTTTCATCAGTATAGATAACTTAACATCCTTTTTCCTTGACCAATATCCTGACATTTACTATATTTAGTAACTCGCAATGTAGGAATTCCATTTTTATTTACCGGTTACTCAATTTGACACTTTTGAGTTTTTCTAATGTGCAAGGAGAAACAAAAACTTAGACAATGAATTATTTGCATAACTTACTATTTGTATACTTTTAATCCTATTAATTCTTATTATATTAAAACACGGGTCTTCCCGATGTTGGAATGGAATGAGAGTGGTCTCAAAATTTTGTTTATTTTGCAAGCATTCTTTGCTCCAATTTTTAGTAAATTTCATTCCCCGGAACTTCGTAAATGTGAAAAATGAGGTATTTTTAATGGGAAAATTTGTATGGACATTAAAAATAACATATAAAACCATTGCACGCAAGGTTGGAATCAGAAGAAAGTATTTTTTGAGAAGGATCTACTATTAAATATCATGTAAAACGGATAATTATTTGGGAGATATGAGAAAATTTCCATTTTTAGTATATGGGGTTCTATGAAAATTACAACATAAAAACAATGGGAGTGAACTTGGGAGGGGAAAATGAAGCTTTGAAACTAAAAAATGGATAAGTGTTTAATATCAATATTTTTCATCTCATGTGGACACATTAACTCAATCTTAACACTAACATGCTTAACTAGGGTTGGATGAGGGTTGAAGTGGAGTTACATCCTAAAAATTAGGGTACAAGAGGGGAAAGGAGGACAAAGGGGACTGGGATTTTTACTATATATGGATAAGTTTCATCCTGTGGTTTCATGAGAGTGAGATGTAGGGGGCTTGAAATTAGCACTTGAGGCTAAACTGATTTTGTACATGTGTTGGAGGCTAAATGAGCGAGGGGGACTGCAATTTTGTGTCCCTTATGTTCATTTAAACCTTGGGAAAATTACATGAGGACACAAAACCTTTAAAAATGTGGCATGGGTCATCTTGTCATGAGGAGGGGGGTTGATTTTAATTTGAGTTCAAATTTTCACTTCTAACACTTCAAACAGTTCAAGTTGGAGTTTTTAAGTGACGAAAGTAATAAAAATAAAGGGGCACAAAATTTTTGTACATATTGTGATTTTTTACGTTTGGACAAGTGCAAGAGGACATCACACCTTGAAACATGTGCCAATGGTTATCTAAACATGAGAAAGGGACATGTTTCTAAATTGTGCTCACCTAACCACTCAAGTCTCAAGTTTTAAGTGATAAAAAGGAAACATGCATAGGGGGAGTGAAATTTTGTGTCCCTCGTGTCCCTTTACACCTTGGGAAAAATGAAATTGGAAAAAACTCATTGAAAAGTGTGATAAATCCTTTTAGTGATGTTGATGTCATCATAAAAATATGAAATTAGAACACATAACTTGCCTTTTATATGCCAGGAGCAAAATTTAGAGTTAGAAGGTGAAATATTATATGATATTGAATTTGAAGTATCGAAAGAGTTCATTACAAAAACTTTCAATACTTTAATCCACCTGTATGTTTTTTTTTTTTTCACAATTCACCCTTTTGGCACAAAGGTGAAGCAGAAGTGAATTGAGCTATCACAAGAGATCTTGAAGAATCACACAAAAATTATTGTGTCCATCATGTGGAGAATTCCAAGATATTTTCATTGAGTATTTTTTAGCTCCCAAAACTTCTATAGCTCTCAAAGTGTTTAAAACAAGGTGACTTTTTCCGTTGAATCCTTCATCCCATGTGCCCAAAATGAGCCAGTTTTTTTAAATTATCCCCAACATCAATTGTATCCACATATTTTCCCTAAACTACCTTGGATCATTTCATTTCTCTTCTGTACAAATCCTAGATGGGTTGATTATTTCCTATCAACTTCCATAGGATGTCTTTATGCTATAATATGGTTAAAAATAACCAATTTATTGCTTCGAAGAACATTTTTCTACCTCGAATCTTAGTCTTGCCATGAAATCAACTTGGATCCACTCCCCTGAAAATGAGACAAACTTGAAAACCTTGTTATCACTTTACCCTTAGCCATAATAAGGATGTCACATACCAAGAGGGACTATGTGGGTTAATAGGATGGCTAGAGGAAGGTTTCATAATGATCAGGAGAGAGGTGTTCAAATGGTGGGCTTAGTTTTCATGGGAATTTTTTTTAATTTTACATGCTAGACATTTAGGATGACAAAAAATGGCTCTAACTTGGGGAGATTATACTGTAAGAGGTAATGAAGAACCTTAAGTATCTCATGGGGAGCATACTAGTGCCTTTTTGTTGGGATATAAAATCACCACACTCAACAACTAGCAAGGCTGCCAACAAAACCAAGAGAAAAAAAATGCAGAAGGAAACACACAACAGAAAGGGAAAAACACAATACGAAATTCCTAAATCACCTATTGTATATGTGGTGGACAAACCACTTTCATTATAGTATATATTATTCTATGAATGTTTACCCATGTACGGGTAGCACCAAATGCCTTTGTTCTGCAAACCAATTTCTTAGTTCAAGGAAGTATGAACCCTTTCTAATTTTTTTGTGAAAGTTTGCATGACTATTATTGCAAGTGGGGGTCCCTTCAAATGGTATATTTCCTTCATTTATCTATCATTACATTCCTATATTCTAATCCATTTTCCCATTTATACCTACTTTTGATTTATCATTTTTCTCCTTGATGTTGCTACAAGAATGATTTTTGATCCTATTAAACTCATCATGTTCACAACTAGGCCTATGATACCCAATAAAAATTTGACCTTTGTTTTTTAGGGTTCCTATGACCATGGATAACATGACTCGGTTCCTTTACAACTAAAAATCCACATGTGAATTTCAAGTGCACTTGACCTCTCGAGGTCGTGTTGAGACAACTGATGTGGAATGGATAAATGAATATGTGTAGCGGAATAAGTTGGATATATAAAATACTTGACATTGGGTGAATATGATCAACAAGTTATCAGGGAAATCTAATGTCTTCTATGGGAAACAAAGGTATATGTTCGTTTAAGGCAATAAAAACCTCTCTAACCTGAACGGGTGCGATGGAACAGTTAAGAAGGATACACACATGTAAGAGTATATCAATGTAATTGTGTGAAACTCTCTCAACTGGTTTTGGAATTCATGGAAATTTCCATTCGTTCGCCTCATATAAATTTCAAGACATGGTCATAGAAATGCTAGAGAAAATGTATGAATAGGACAAGTGAGTGGATTATGGGCATTAGTTTCATCCAGGATGGTTCCACCAAAAGTCATAGACTTTGTCGACTTCTTCGTTAAGGATGTTTAACTGCAAAATGATGATGGGTGGAAGTGGTAAAGATTGAAAGGACAAGATCCTAAGACCCGTATCAATGTCCGTCTCGAAATATTTTACATTTGGCTGGAGGACTCTGGGATCATGCACTTCTTCTCTATGTTTCTGGGGATCCTTAATGGTCATATGGGATACGTGGAAATGGATAGAGATAACCGGTAAATGATTCTAACAACCTATGGACGGGATATTTTTCCTATAACTCGTAAGATATATATTCTTTAGTGTTCAAATACCTCATATGTGTAGTGATCACAGATAGTTCTGAAGTGGTTTGGAAGATGTGAATTCTAATTCATTGGTTGATATTTGATAATGATACCAACAGGTTTGGTTGTGGCACTTCAGGTTTAAAGACGTAATATCTAGGTTCTCTAGGACCTGAAATTGTCAGGCACGATGCGTATTCAATTAATCTAATGCAAGAAAGAAAACTAATTAAGTAAAGGAAATATAATCTATGTTTTTGTGCTTTTTCAATTATATAAATGTAGTACAACAATAATCAACAATCTAATTAAACTAAACTAATGTTTTTGGATTATATGGTTTCTTGAAAACAACAGAAGAAATTCACAAAAGAAATATGAAGAAATACAATTGCTTTTAAAAAACTATTAACAAATATAAACAAATAAATAATCAGATGTGACTATTTATCTATGTAAAATGGATCTAAACTAATTTAGTAAATAAAATCTTTTCCAAACTGTAATTGTGGATCTAAACATCTGTTCCACCTTAGAGATACTGGAAGAAGTAAAATCTTATCAGAAGCACTTCTTCCCCTGAAACTTCCCTGATGAAAGAAAAGAAGTATTCAATGAAGATTGCAAGTTGAAATGGAATTTCGATTTCTTTAAAACAAATACAAAATACTTTCTCTAGACAAACTTCCCTTGCAAATCCATAGGGATAAATAGGGAAGCAATCTATCACCAGAAGCTTTATGTAAAAAAAATGAAAGTTACAGAAATGAATTAACTATTACAATGATTAAATTTGAAATTATTTTACTACCCTTGTCTATATTGTGCATATAGATTAAATAAAGAAATAAATAAATCTTGAAGAAAGCCAAGTACATCCCTAACCTGGAATTTTCAGAAATGTGGAAAATCTAGTGATGGTTTACTGTAATGTCCCCTTAGCTTCCTTTCCAACTTTAGTGCTCAGGTGAATCGAGGGAACTATGCCAGGTAATTTAGAAAGAATAGCGAGGAAGCATTGGAGCAGTGGTGTCTTATAGGTAGTCTGGTAGCAATGCGGGTAGGAGAATAATGATGTAAGAGAACTAACTTGATCATGTACTTCCTAGAAATATTTGGGCAGCATAACAATGTAATTCACAACAAAAATCTCTAACCAATGCTCTGAGTAGGAGCTTGGTTCTTATAGGAAAAGGTAGAAAAATGGTCTAAGCCATTTGGCAGCCAAGAAATGCCAACTCTCTCAAAAAAATGGTCGTTAACTCTAAATAGTCATCACAAAAGGAAGGGAAATTTGGTATGTAAAAAATGATCCCAAGAACAACTAATTTAACCAAGACACATGCACTAAAATCACATTTGAAGAAGTTGACATGCATTCAGAATTCACCAAAGAAGGCTTTCAAAAAATTGTACGCAACCTATGGTCTACACAGAGGGGTGGTTATGTAACCACCACTGAGGGTAGACCATCGGTTGCATAACCGTCGTGGCAATTCCATATCTTAAATATAAAGGCCAAGGTAAAACATTGCAGAATGATAATGGAAGGCAAGAAAAGCATGGAAATGACTAAGGAAAGCATACTAAGCTACAAATATACACTGCAAAGGGGAAATTGGATTTGAAAAACATTGGAAAATATAATAATCATCAAAGGGGACTTTTGAACCATTCCGGCAATGTAGCACGTGTGAAATCAGGTGTGTACATATTGCCCCCTCAGAGAATCATTCTAGCCATGAAGATGCATAAAACATAGAGCCTGAGTATGGCTTTCCCAAAATGGGGAGTTATAAGTTATACCTAACATGCCCATGCGTTGAAGTGACACCAATCCAAGATCCCGCTACCTGTAAAGGAAACGAGAATCAAGTGCAGATAGATATGAAATTGAAAAACAATACTAAAATCAAAATGACAAGAGGAATTTGGTTTTTCCTCATTTCTTGTGAGGAATTTGGCTTGAAAGGAATAGTATAATCTTCAGAGAAAAAAAAAAGAACCTTGATAGGGTGGGAAGTGGCATTCTAGGAGCTTTGAGAAATAATCTTGCTATTGTGAAGATAAAAGAGAAAGAGGGATTGCCTTACAATGAGAAGGAAATTATTCATTCTCTAGGAATGATTGTGAAGAACTCTTTTATGACTAAGGTTATGGAGAGAATAAGTGCAAAATGGGTCAATCCTCCTTAGGGGTGGTGGAAGTTGAATTTTGATGGGGCTACTAAGGGGAGTTTGGGGTTAGCGGTGGTTGGGGGAATTATCAGAAATGAAATTGGTCAGATGGTGGTTGCTTATGCAGAAGCCATTGGTAATAAATCCAATAACTATGCAGAGGCCTATGCTATGTTACTAGGGTTACATTGGGCAAATTCTCAACAAATAAAAAAACTTTATGTGGAAGGGGAATCCCAATATATTATTAATGTGATGAATGGTAAGGCTAAACATCATATTAATATAGAACCCATTATAAGGGATGTTAAATCTATTATATATGTCAAATTTTTAAGTTATTTTATTTAAGCACATGTATCGGGAAGCAAATGAATGTGTGGACACATTAGCTAATGTTGGTGTGCTAATTAATCATAAAAAATGGTGGCAGGATGAGGTGGAGCTGCCTGAAAGTACTAAGGAAAAGCTTTATGCTAAAAGGTGGATTCGAGCGTGAGAAAGGGAGTGGAGTGATATGGGAAATAAATTCACATTGGGTGAGTTTATCCATTAAAATCATTATTTTGAATGCCGTGGGTGGGAAGTGTTATTTAAAATGTATGGTTAAGAGTTTTGGTAGAAATTTTCTCTTCATTTTCAGGAGACAATCAGTGATGGGGGGTGCTAGGGTTAGGGTGGAGCCGTCGTCCTTGACTAGTTTGGAATAGGATGATTTTATTTGAGATTTGTTCAAAGAGGGTGGTATTTCCAATTTTATTCAAAGGCTAAGGGGGTCAGATGAAGTTATTTCTCAGGAATTTTCACTGGCTTGGGATAATGGTTTGGTATCGATGAGAGGGGTGAGTTTCTTGGTGTCCGAAGAGTTAATTGGTAATATCACAAATATGGATTGTGCAGGTAGTAAAGTATTTAAGGATAGATCCCATCTTCAGGAATAGGTCCATATTTTCTTGGATAATGAAGAAAAAATATGTTTTATGGAGGATGGCATTGCCCGTAATTCTCTTTCGGGAAGGTGGGTTGAGGTATGCTTTCATATTATGAAATATATCACTTTGGACAGAAGATATAGGAAGGTGCATTCTCATCATCTTATGTTGTTAAACCATTTCAGATGGAATAGAAGGATAAGTATTCCTTTTTATATTTTCAATTCGTTGAGTTCCTCTATTAAGAAATTCAAGGAGAAGAAAATAAAGTTGATTTTACATTAGGGGTTAATGTTTCTTCTGGTTAAAGCTGGTAAACCTATTTTGAATACTAAGGGGGTTAGTGAACATTTGGGTAGTGACTGGGAAGACTACATCCTACTGGCGGATGGTTCTAAGCTGTTGAAAATTAAGGAGAGGGTAGTCAAAGAGCTGAATGCGGTGTCAAATTTACAGGACTTAGCTGGTGAAGTGGTGGAAGAAGTCCATGGGGAGAAAGATATTGTGTTTGTTTTTCTGGCTAACAAATTAGAAGCCCTGGAAGAATTGGTTAGCCAAGTCAAAGCCCAGAATAGGAATTTGCTGAGGGGCATGTAGAGGTCAAATGGGGAGTTAAAATTGCTAGAGAATAGGGTGGAAACCCTCCAAGGATTGGTGGTGGGTGTTAAAAGTAAAAAGAGGCAAATTATCATTACCTCCTCTGATGAGGAGGATAGCTATGTGGGTGGAGCTGGTCCTAGCTCTCATACTAGGGCCAAGAATACTTAGGCCTTTTTTCTTCCTTTGTGTTGACTGGTGGTTTTCTATATAGTTGGTTTTTTCTTTTTTTTTTGGGCTTTTTGTGGATCAATGGTCTATTGATCCTTCCCTATTTTCGGCTGGGGTTTTTTTGATAGATATTTTGTATCGTTTGGAACTTATTGTAACATCTTTTTTATAAATTGGTCCTTGGAGCCTATTCCAATTATTATCTATCAAAATAAAATAAAAAAATGACAAGATGAATTACCATATTTGTGGGGATAGAAATATACATATGCCATCTCTCCAGCCCTGCAAAACACACATACTCAAAATAGAGTTAAAACAAGCTATATATAACCAATTTTTCTATTTTTAGAAATCATTTTCACTCACCCACTTAGTGAATTTGGAGCTCTAGATTACTTGTGACAGTTTCATGTGAGAGTACAGTCAATTCGAAGATTACAACAACATGATGGTGGCCCAACCAGCGGGAGGAACAGCAACAAGAAGACGTGTAAGTTATCTGCATTTATTTGTTTTTAACCTATAACGTGAAAACCAGAAAATATCAACCTAGGGAGGTCATTTTCAATAATTTTATAGCCAAAATGTTCACAAAGGAGGTGCCTAGGTGTATTTTTCTTTTATTTAGTCAAAAAAGGTCATTTTTTTATTTTTGGAATTTTTTAGGACATAGGGTATGACGTCTTCTTTTCGAACGGAACTACCACTCTGTGTAGGCAGAAGTTACGCAACTGCTGCTCTACATAGAGCGGCGGTTGTGTAACCTCCATGGTGATTGCATAACTACCACTCCACACAGAGGTACGGTTGCGTAATTGTCGGGGAAGAGGCCAGAAAAGACCAAGTATGAAGAATTTATTTTAGTTTTTGTGTTATTTTATGATGTTTTTGATGAGCTTATTATGTATGAAATGTTTCTAAATTTATTTTTTTGATGTTTTATTCAATGCAGGTCCCATATATCATATGGAGTAGAGCCAGAAAGTGTGATTGGATTCCTCCAATTTTAGACATTCTTACTCAAATCGAGAGGGATATATTACACAGGGCTGGGATATGGAGAATATCTGAGACACCGATACTAACAGTGGTCAGTTATTTGTTAGTTGATTTAATCATTTATTGGGATGCAGATTGGAACACCTTCTAACTACTTAGAGTGAGAGGGGAGTGGACCATCACTCTGGAGGATGTTTATAGGATTCTAGTTGTCCTTTTCATAGATAGAAAAATGATGCTAGAGAGTGTTGCCTCAGTAGTACAGTCCTATAGTTCGGATAATTACATGGGAGACCCATTAACACGTCACACCAGTGCCAAACATGACATTAGACTACTATCATTTTCCTCCATACCTATCCCTTCCTTGCACAAGTCCATTATTGGTATCTTAGCTTTGCGCTTTGTAGGAGACAAGGGCGGGGAAAATATCCTTTACTATTGGGCTCTGATTATTCAGAGGATAGATGATCATGGTCATACTTACGCATGGGGCATAAAAATTATGGGAGCTACATGACACGATCTATAAAATATTATTAGTCTAGGAGGAGATCCCTCAGTAATCATTCACTTGTTATGGGATGGGTTTACGAGAGGATGATTCCGTACCAGAGGGTTGTTGGGACTACAGACCTCAGAAATATCAGAGCCTCGAGATGGAAAGTTATGGCCTCACAGAAGGGGTGACATCATCCTGTTACTACTATTACTACATATGAAATGATTATATGGTCGTATCAAGACATGACCAACCTATGGGATAAGGGTGACATTATTGTGGCAACATATAACACTACTTCACAGTTAGTGGACAAGACCAACTGGGTGGAGGTCCATCCATATTAGAGGGTTATCTAATTCCACAGCTAGGAAGATCCTACATTTTCGAAATCCATCCAGAGTTGAGTCTTTAGCGAAATGGAAAAGGCTTAGCCAAATCACAAGAAAACAATAGGCTCACAATTGGTGCCAAGTGTCCAGATGACGTAGCTTCAGAAGTCAAAGGGGATAATGAAATCTCAAACACCCTCCAGGTCTACACATGGAGTCAAGTAAAGGGTCCCGCCCAAAAGGGGTATTTCCATTATAAATGGTAAGTTTATTTACTTACCCGAAGGAGCAAAGTAGCGGGTTCACAAGCGATGCCAAGTGTTAGCACTGTGCATTCCTCAAGGCCCTAAATTAGAGTAGAATCATAAGGATGCGCATGCCTTCCACGTGGATTGTGAGAAAAATGGGTTCCAAGTTCAAAGTAGGTCACAAAAGGTGACAAGCCATGTATCACGTATGAATAGTTATGAGTCTTATCTGTAAAGTTTTAAATACTCAGTATCATTTTCAAAAGATCAAAAGTAAAGGGTCATTTGACTTTTCACTCCAATAGAAAAGTTAATGTGTAGTTCTGTGTGAAGAGTGCAAGTCTACGAATACTTAATACATTCACCTACATTCAAAGGGTTCCTTCAATTGAATAAATTAAATAGGCACCGCTTGAATCATGAGCCTGGGAACCAAGGCAAAAAAATTGAAAGATCTAGTTATGTAATAAAGCGCTGAAAGAATGTTCCTCAAAGAATGATTCCATCTCAAAAGAGTCAGTCTCAAGATAGTTAAAGATGCATTAAATAGGAATGTCTCTCACTCCTTCAAAAGGGTAGATAATGGGAAAGTGTGAGAAATATCTAAAAAAAAATTGTTTCTATCACTTCACACCATTTATCATAATTGAAAAGCTATTGAAAAGGAGTTCGAGAATTGTCTCTCACCTCCTTCTCCTCTTATATATTGTAATCAAAGTTTTCTGTAAAGACACACCAAAAGTTAATATTTTCTTCTCTGTCTCAATTCCTTTTCTGTAAAAATAAGGGGTCTGGAGCTCTAGCCTTCTTCTGGGTTTTGTAATAGAATTCTTGCCTCTTTTCTATTGTAATAATGTGCATAATTTTTAGAGTAATATAATATTACCTGTGGTGAATTTTTTCCATCCTTTGCATATATTTGTTGTCTCTGATCACATTAATTTTCACATATAAACTGTGCATATCTATAATTTTATTACTATCTTAGAAGTTGTGCTTAAGTAGTTTGAAGTAGTGTTCTCTGTGATCTTTTTTTACCTATGGTGCATTTCATCCACCCTTTTCACTCGCTCATCATTTTCTCTCTTCAGACAGTTGCATTGTTGATTGATTTCTTGAAAGGCTTGTTAAGTGTATCGCACCCATTAATTTTTCATGTTTTGTTTCACTTTTCTGACCCTCATCTCACACAACATAGAAGAACCAAATTATTTAAAACTTGGAGGTCACCTTAGGGTGCATGTCCTACCAACCTAAGGTTTCCTATGACTCTGACGGTCCATCTCTGAAAGGAAAACTGTCAACATTTTTCCTGGCATGCCAGGTGGGACTCAAAGTGGTATTTCATCATTTCATCAAGTCAGTTTGTTCTTAGTAGAGGTCAGACTCAAATGGAGGCACTTATGAAACACATTTGGTAACTCCACATGGTCCAACCAAATCATTACAAGATTTTGTAGACCCTTCCTTCATCTGTCCCCATTCATCTTTCTTTCCACGTCTTTTATTTCTCTTCATCCTATAAGGTCGTGCAATCATAACTTCATTACCACTAAGGGATCCACATTTTCAGTGGTATCATCAGCATCTAAGGAGTGCCACGCCTTCCTCAAAGTGGTAGCATTACCAGTTTCAAAGTCACCATGGTGACCTAGATGAGAAAAGACAAAACCAGTTTGACTTAGAAGCCAATCAAAGATGCAAGGGTTCGCCCGGTGACTACGAACAATTGGAGGATGTTGACCTACTAGAGAAGATAACTTGGATAGAGGTAGGCATGGTTCAATCTCAGGCTACAACATGAATTGAGGCTTTTAAAACTGGGTGTAGGGTGCCTTTTCCATGGGGCGGACCTGTGCCTAGGCACTACAGCTCACAGGAGAAGCTTAGCTTCTTAGAGAAAAAATTACCTCCACTTATGTAGTGGATCGAAGGTATTGAGACATATGGGAAAAGGATAAGATAACCTTGTTGATGGGTAGGAAAATCACCGAAAAACAAATTCATTTTCCACCCCACCCCAAGCTTTACCTTGTCATACCACTCTAAATGCCGAGTTCCCTTCTCCATCTCCAAACCATCTATCTCACCCTTCCCCTTTCTTCAAGCAACTATACTCCCCACACCAACAAGAAAAATCTCCAAATCCAAAAGAAGAGGAGCATATGGTGGGAAGTGATACGAGTCCAAGGGACCCTGAGCATGAGCCAAATGTTCAAAACACTACGGACTTCCTCCATGCTCCTCCTCTTCGGAGATCAGAGTTTCTGGAAGATTTTGTTCCAACGGGCTTCATATTACAAGATGAAGCTATATATGATGAGAGCTTTGAAAAATCAAATGCCATCATATAAAAGGAGGAGACCTTAGCACAACAAGAGGATGATGAGCTTGATTTCTTATTAGATTTGGGGGGATGTCTCGATGAAGAAGAGCCTGTAGAGATTACATATTTTTCCACTTCATCAACCTCACAACAAAAGCCGCATGCTGCTTATGACCATTCCTCTGGACCAGATTCAGGGGCTCTAGAAAGAAGTATCATTGAAATATTTTTTCTTTCAATCAAAGATCCTGTATTTTCCAGAAAAATTGCTAAAAAAGGAGAGGATTAAGATGAGACCATTTAGGGAAATTTGCAAAAGATCCCCATTGAAAGTTGGTTCCCATCAGGACCAAGGAAGATACTAGCACCAATCATGCTCACTTCAGAGCATGAGGATGATCTTCAAAGCCCCAAGGGTCAGCAATAACGCCTCCAAATAGAAGATGAGTATCTTGAGGAGGTATTCATTTTGTTTGCTGATACCACGAGTGGAAGAGTGAAAGGTAATTGTTCACTCTTATTACAAGCCATATCCATTGCTGAATTAATTACATGGCCGCGTTTTATAAAAAAGGGAAGCTATTTTTCCCTGCCTATTTCAGGTTTTGTTTACCTTTTCCTAGTTTGGTTAGCTTAGGAGTAGGATTAGATTGCTTTCAACAAAATAAGTGCTTGTGCACACTCTGCATGAATCATTTGAGTCATGTATGCTTTGTTTTTTGTATAGGTTTGCACTTGTATTACTCCATTAAGGGGCACCAAACTCTCTAAGGTTCGTAGCAGGAATATTCATAGTCATTTGTGGCGGTTTCAAGCTTCACTTCAAACAAATGCAGAGCAACTAAAATTAGTCAGAAGATTCTATTTGCTAGTTCTTCAATTTTCTACTTAAAAAAAAAAGAATTACAAAGTTTTCATTATGCAAGTAGAAAAGAAAAAGAATCAACCAGTAGCTATAGAGGCTCTGTAATGTTCAAAAAACTGAGAACCAAGGTTCAGATAAGCTTTAACACAGTTCCAAACCCAAATAGATAATGGGAGATTGTGGGTTCTTTCCATTTAGTAGGCTAATGATCCCTATGAGTTGCTAGACTGTTATCTAAATTCCACAACCAGGAAGATTCTTGCATTTTCAAAACCTGTCTGGAGTCGAGTCTTCAGTGAAATGGAAAAGGCTTAGCCAAATCGAAATAAAGCAGCAGGCTCACGGTCGGTGCCAAGTGTCCAAATGGAATAGCTTCAGAAGTCAAAGGGGAGAATGAAATCTTAGACACCCGTCGGGTCTACACGTGGAGTCAAGTAAAGGGTCCTGCCCAAAAATGGTTTTTCCATTATAAATGGTAAGGTTATTTACTTACCCAAAGGAGCAAAATGGTGGGTTCATAAGCAATGCCAAATGTTAGCACTGCGCATTACCCAAGGCCCTGAAGGAGAGAAGAATCATAAGGATGCGTGGGCCTTCCACGTGGATCTTGCGACAAATGGGTTCTAAGGTTGAAGTAGGTCACAAAAGGTGACAAGCCATGTATCACGTATGAGTAGTTATGAGGCTTATCTGCAAAGTTTTAAATACTCAGTATGCTTTTCAAAAGATCAAAAGTAAAGAGTCATTCAGCTTGTCACTTCAGTAGTAAAGTTAATGTGTAGTTCTATGAGAAGAGTGTGAGTCTATGAATAATTAATACATTCACCTGCATTTAGAGGGTTGCTTCAATTGAATAAGTTAAATAAGCACCGCTTGAATCATGAGCTCGGGAACCAAGGCACAAAAAATCAAAAGATCTAGTTATGTAATAAAGAGCTGAAAGGATGTTCCTCAAAGAACGATTCCATCTCAAAAGAGTCGGTCACAAGATAGTTAAAGATGCATTAAATAGGAATGGCTCTCACTCCTTTGAAAGGGAAGATAATGGGAAAGTATGAGAAAGATCAATTTTTTTTTTGTTTCTGTCACTTCGCACCATTTATCATAATTGAAAAATAGTTGGAAAGGAGTTCAAGAATTATCTCTCACCTCCTTCTCCTCCTATATATTGTAATCAAATTTTTCTATAAAGAAACACCAAGAGTTAATATTTTCTTCTCTGTCTCAGTTCCTTTTTTGTAAAAAGAAGGGGTCTAGAGCTCTAGCCTTCTTCTGGGTTTTGTAATAGAATTCTTGCCTCAATTCTATTGTAATACTATGCACAATTTTTGGAGTAATATAATATACCCTGTGGTGTTTTTTGTCCATCCTTTGCATATCTTTGTTGTCTCTGATCACCTTTATTTTCACATAGAAACTATGTATATCTGTAATGTTATTATTATCTTAGAAGATGTGCTTAAGTAGTTTGAAGTAGTGTTCTCTATGATCTTCTCTGACTTGTGGTGCATTTCGTCCACCCTTTTCACTCATTCGTATTTTTCTCTCTTCAGACGGTTGCATTATTGATTGATTTCTTGGAAGAATTGTTAGGCGTATCGCCCTCGTTAATTTTTCATGTTTTGTTTCACTTTTCTGACCTTCATCTCACACCACAGAGAAGGATAAGGTTCTTTAAAACCTGGAGGTCACCTTAGGGTGCATGTCCCACCAAACTAAGGTTTCCTATGAATCTGATGGCCCGTATCTGAAATGAAAACCGTCAACAATACCCCATTAGTTTGGGTTACCTTATATTGATGCACTCCCAGCAACCTCGGTTGTATATAGAGGCATTAGAGAGGATAGATATGCCCAGCAGGGCAAGCTCCCATGCACAATTATTACACCTAGGGTCCTAATTGGTACACCACATGATACCCCAAACCCAGTCAGGACATGGGTGATTCTACAGATTGAGGCTACCCCCACGCATAGCAGAGAGGATGAGGAGGATGAGGCCGAGGAGGAAGTGCATGAGGAGGGAGATGAGGAGGATGATACTGAGTGGAGAGCTAGCGGAGAGGCTTCTATAGTGGTGATGGCCGAGGCCGAGGCCGGGGCTGAGACCTCATGCATGGAGAAGACCCTCTCACCTACATAAGGAGGAGGGGATGAACATTTTGTTATGGGACAAAAGATATCCTCAGAGGATGGTGCAACTAAGTAGGTTCCCGTAGCAGCAACACCACCACCACCAACACCTATACTTCCATCTTGGTGACCAGGAGATCTGAGTAAGTGAACATTGCTCCTTTCTCAACTCTAGTACTTAAACTAGAAATGTTAATGAACTACATATCGTAATATTTTGTTTCTTTTTGTTTTTATAATTTTTTCTAACTCGCCATTGCTTTTTTTTTGCAACTATGATAGATGGCTAGCGAGATCTTATTTGAATTATTCTTGTGGATACCTTTGCACATCCTTTGGGTATGATGTGAGACAAGATACTTGTGGACTCAAGGAATCCAGTCATGGTGGGGAGACATACCGACATGTTTTCTCCAGCGTGGATCGTAGCAGGAGCTATGACCAAGATGAGGACCGAGCTTGTTGGATATTAGATAGCCAAGAGGAGGCAACGGCGAGAGCATTCCCATAGTGATACCACCACTGGTAGATCACCCAGTTTGTCATCTCATGGTCATTCTCATAGGTTTGGGTATGAAGGATCTCACTCCCATCATAGGAGCCATAATAGGAGTCCCATCCATGCACCTTCATCTCGATTCCGTAGAGAGGGATTGGCCATAGGCCTTTATTGCTTTGGAACATTTTTGACCATGTATACTGATTTTTTTGAGATTTTGTGCTCATTGCGAGTGTTTTGACACACCTAGAGTGTGATGGAGTTATACACAAACTTGATTATTAAAGATATATATATATATATATATATATATATATATATATGTATGTATGTATGTATGTATGTATGTATTTCTTTTTTGTTCGGTCACCCTTGTGTAATATTTTATTCATTAATGACTTGTTTCACTTGTGTACTCTTATATGCTCATAATTTTCAATGTTTTTATATGTTTTTTGAATTTATGCAATGGATGGTGATATGCTAACAAAATGATCTCTTTTTGTTTTGATTTTATATGATGCCTATGCAAACACAATGTAACTTGAAACTTTGGTTTTCAAACAATATTTAGTACTTCTTGTTTAATGGAAAAATATGATGAATGTGATAAGATAAGAGAATTAATTCACTCCAATCCTAACCCCACACAACTAGTAAGATGTGAGGGCTCAACACCAAGAGTACGGAGGGACGTGAGTTATACATTTTTGATGAATGGAAATGGTGAGAAGAAGACAAGACGTTGACAAAAATCCAATTAGGAACCTACACCCTATTCCTACACACATTTTTCTACATAGTCTAGAATGTGATTTCCTCACAATTTTATCTAGACTTAGATCCATATATGTCCTCTTGATTGAAAAAATATTGTTTTAAGGTTTATATTTTTCTTGGAACACACACATTTAATTCACTTTTTTGGGATTTGAAGTTTCAAAGCATGTTTTATTTACTAAACTGCTTATACCTTACTGAGTTATTTTGCAGATACCCCCTACACCTTGCCCCATGTGACCAGTAGGAAATATGGGATCATCACTGAGGACAAGATATAGGTGAGTAAGGGAACTTACCTCCTTTCCGAAACTCATGCCACCAATAGGATGCATGGGCTCATCACCAAAGATTGGTAGGGCAAGGAAGTGTAGTTTTATTTGTGAAAGATATATTTTTGCATTTATTCATTAACTTATATCATTTTTATTATTTTTACTATAAATTGTTCTCTTAGGAGTAAGATATTTCCCCCAGCCTCAACCCCGTGCAAATAGTAAGATGTGAGGGCTCATCACCAAAGGATGAGATAGGATAATAAGTTATATGGGTAAAATGTTTAGAGTGTTTTTGTTACCAAAGAGGTTTTCTAGGAGAGAGGTGACATCAAGAAGCTTCTAGAATAAACTATGGGCAAAGACACCTAAGATAGAAGAAAAATACGAGTAGAACCAAGTATGCAGACCTTGGTAGGATCAATATCAAAGTTTTGTCTTAACTTTCTTAAATGATAAGGCAATTAGAACTGTTGATGACAATATGGTGGATATTTGAATAAACATGATTGAATGTTTTTGCTAATTTGTTTAGAAGTTTTTGGAAGTCATTTGAAAAGTAAGTTTGTTGATTATAATTTTACAATATGATCTAAAAAATGAAATACAGTATGTATGTAGTAATGTATACATGGAAATCTAGATGGATCATACGTATTAACATTTTAGATGAAGTGAATTGATAGATTTTCAAAATTCCTCGCCTTCTAATGTACGCATGCAATACATGCCATTCTTCTAGTCCTCCATGAATCGATATGGACCCAAAAACTTCGGCCTGAATTTTCTCCCTTCACCAATTTTCTTATCAATATGGTTGTTTAGTCTTAGCACTAAAACACCTATGCATATTCCGAGTTCGTAGAAATTCTTGTTGTACTGACAGGCCATCCTATCAATGTAAATATTTTGTTGTTTCTTAGTGTAAATTTGAGATTCATCTAGGGTTTTTAATTGAACCAGTCGTTCCTCTTGATATACATCCTAATCTAAAATTCCTTGTAAATATATGTGGGGGCTAGGAAACTCAAATTCCAGTGGTAAAACCGCTTCAAATCTAAAGACCAAAGAATAAGGGGTTTCCCTCATAGGAATTCTTACCAAATTTATATAGGCCCACAAGGCGGAAAAAATCTTTAAGTTCTAGTCACGCTTATTCTCCTTGACTGTCTTGAGGAGAATAGACTCTAACGTCTTGTTAATGGCCTCAACTTGTCCATTGGCTTGAGGGTAATATAAATAGGATGTGTGATGAGAGATTTTTAATTTTGAGCAAAAATCACACACCTCTTCATTATTAAATGACGTTCCATTATCTGAGAGAATGACTTATGGGATCTTATACCTACAAATGATCTGATTTAGTATGAATTTAACAATCACCGACCTAGGTATAGTGGTAAAAGGCATAGCCTCAACCCAATTTTTGAAATACTCCATGGCCATAATGATGAAATTGTGGCCATCTGTTGATGAGGGAGAAAAATTCCCTACCAAATCTAAACTCCAAGTAGAAAAGGGCCAAGGTGTCACTATTGGCTGTAGATCCTGAGCAGGGATGTGTATCTTATGTTAGAATTCCTGGCACTTGTGGCATCTACATACATACTCTACAACATCATGCTCTAAGGTGGGCCATAAATAACCCATCCGATGAATCTTCTGAGTAGTGGTATGCCCTCCAAAATTCCCCCCACAAACTCCTTTATGGGCTTCAAAGAGAATCTTTTTTGACTCTTCTTCATCCACAAATCTCACAAGCATGTCGTCAAAGACTCTTCGATAAAGCACTTCCTCTATAATTACATATTGATTGGCTATGCCACATAGCCATCGAATTTCTTGTGAGGTTTCTTCCTCACGGTATGTATGGTCCACAATATGATTAATAATATCCAAATACAAGGGAAAAACATAATGGGAGGCTTTGTTTCCATGTAGAACACACACTCATTAGGGATATCTAGATCTACTAGTTCCCCATAATCTATTGGGTTATCTTCCAAGAAATCAGCAATAATTTTTCCTTTGACTGAATTTTGGTTGATGAAGGTGAGCTCAAATTCACCCATCAATGTGAGAAAATGCCAAACCTTTTTGGACAAGGAACCTTGAGTTAGAAAGGTTTGTAGTTGGTTAGACTTGACGATTACTCTTATTTCTTGTTTAAGCATATAATGCCTCAACCTTTTCGTTGTAAACACTATAGCTAGGAATTATTTTTCTTCCTGTGTATAACATGTCTCATAGTCTAGTGAGGTATGACTAATGAAATAAATGACACATTCACATTTTTCATCATCTTCGTGTGCCAACATATAAGCTACTGAGACATTGGTAGCCCGAGAGTAAAAAATTAGAGGTTGGTCCACTTTTGGTGGGATGAGTGTGGGCAATGACATGAGGAAAACTTTTATAGATTCAAATAATTAATGACACTCAGTTGTCTAGTCTTTATAACAATCCTTATTTAACAAATTATTAATTGGATGAATTGCATAGGTTAAATTAGGAATGAACCTGCGGATCACTCTAAGATTACCGAGAAAGCACTTGATGCCTGAATCGTCTGAGGGTGGGATCATTTCTAGGACCTCCCAAATATTTATCAGGTCTACATCGATCCCTCATGAAGAGGTAACGTATCCTAGCAACTTTCCTCCCGTCACTCCGAATACGCACTTTTCTAGATTTAACGTTAACTTGTATTTAATGAGATGAGAGAGGATCACGTGGAGCATCTCGGGGTTATTGATACACTTCCTTGATTTATATAGAAGATAATAAACATAAGATTACACAATCTTATAAATAAGATCATGGAATTTGTAGTTCATTGCTCATTGATAGGTAGCTTGAGCATTTTTCAAGCCAAACGACGTGACTGCATAACAAATGGTTCCCTAAGGAGTGGTAAAGGAAGTATTTTCTTGGTCCTCCTCAGAGATCATAATTTGGTTGTAACTTGAAAATCCATCCATAAGTGAAAAAAACTCATATTTAGCTTTTGTATCAATAATGACGTCAATGGAAGGAAACAAAAAATCATCTTTAGGACATGCTATAAACACCAAAATTAGGTTTCACTTCCCCTTCACCTCACATATACATTAATTTAATTACCCACAATTAAATTAATGCCTACTCCTACAATATTCATTATTTAATTATCTTGATTAAACTAATTTCCACCTCACCAAGCCACCTCACCTAGACACCTCATCATACACCTATTTTTAGTATGTATCCACTCACCACAACTAAATAAGACTTAGTCTTACATGACTTAATCAACTAAGACTTAGTTCAACCCTAAAATCATGGCTATTATTACTCTAACCACATTCCCGCTCATTAAAACATAACATTCCATTTTGATCCGCGAGAATAAACAGAGTTGGCCCAAAAGATTGCCAAGATCTGTCATTTTCAGTAAACCTATGATATCCCACCTTAACTGATGCCGGTCAACCCAAAACCAACGCCAGTCACCTATAACCATCATCAGTTACCATATATTCTCTTTGGTAACCTTTTTCGAGAGGTTGGCCACATTTTCGAGTTTTAGGATCAAAGGAGATCTGCTTGCAAGCAATAACCAGAGCCCTTTCACACGTACAAACAGCCATAGCCAACACAAAGATATATCTGACGATATTTGATCCATGGTATCATTCTGGGAGACACTTCCATGGATCTGCAACATCATTTCACAGATCAAACACCATCACCACCTAGCCATTGAACTTGTAACACCAGTAAGTGTTTTTATAACCTTTAGTATTTCATCTCTATTCAGTTTATAAGGTTTTTACACCCTTGTTTATCAACCACTATTGGCACTTTCACCCCACCATTATTACCTTCCTGTGAACCCCAACCATTCCACCACCCACACCATTTAATCACTTATACCCACTTCCTGAATATCTTTGAGTATTCTTAACACCTCCACGTACCTCATCACTCACCTTGCCATCCTTGTTTGGTCTCAGAAAAACCCCCAAAACAATGATTCATTGAGTTCACATCATCCCACCTCCACTGATGCCAGTTACCCATAACCACCTTCTTTCCTCCCTAAACCATCATCGATCATACCTAACTGACGTCGGTCTCTGTATTTCATAATCTTGCTAAAAACAGAAACCTATTAACCTCCACCCAAGTAATCCAAACTACCCAGAACTTGATCCTGACCTGTTCCAACACCTTGACCATTTACCCCACTTCAGATCTAATCATAACCTAGCCTGTTATATTAGATTTGTTTATTGTACTTGAATGAGATACCTAAATCATATCAACTACAGTAGGACCTTATTTAGTTACGTAATTTATTGCATTAAGTTGTGTTAAATAGTGGGTTGAATGCCACCAAGGAAGTATCACACTTCATGGATCTAGCATACGCTAGGCAGCCCAGTGACATATATTGTTTAACTCTCTTTTGGTGGTCTTTTTTTATATTTCAGGTAGTTCCTCCTAGCCAAAAGGAATCTCTCACAGTCGGCATTGGATCGAGAAGTCAGAATGCGTGCAACAAAGTCCAACCTACCCTCACAATAAGTATGCCTCCTCATCCCATAACCTTATATGTTTCATCATAAAACGTAAAGAAAATGGTGAAACATTTTGGAACACCTATTGGGACCCTCTCTTGGGTTCATTTCATGTTTTTCATATAGGGAAAACTTTCTTATGTGTTTCTTTCTTTTCAAACAATACACACTTAATCTTCTCCCTAGTAATATTCCTTTCTTTTAATTATCTAAACAACATTTATCATTTGGTGCTTAAAACGAATTGCTTCTTCCTTCTTGCATTACATTAGTGAAAGGTCATCCCTCTTCTTGTTCATCACTTGTTACATCAAATATCATATTTCGATTTGGGTTAAAAAAAACTAACATTACATTCTGATTTGTTGCATTATAGCTCACATTAAAAATGAGGGAGACCTATATGTTGGAAGTCATGCCCAGCTGATGGTTAACACAATTGAACCATAGAAAGCACTCTCTTTCTCCTTCGACCAAACTACAAAAAAATGAAATATATGCATCTTCTTAAATGACATCTTACCTGGGAACACCTGTCAATGATCACACGATCATAGGATTGGCAGGTACTCCCCAACTAGTTATCTCTATCCAGTCACCCATTAGAGAGAACCCCCCTACCATAACATAACCTGAAAACTCACCTTTTAGATCTCCTTCTTCATAGGATTCCTTCCCAACCAAAAATTTTGTTCTGAATTCACATGGTCAGTTATAAATAGCATAAACTAAAACAAACCTAAAAATCACTTTTAGGATCATGTTTTTTTAACTTTGTTCTTGACTTGCATTTTGAGGTGTGAGGCTATGATTCTACATTGTCTTTATTCCTTGCACACTCCACCATCATAGTTGAAGTATTCTGACTTTATCTGAGTGTGCCAAGCCCCCATCTTATCATTCCCATATTTATGAGATTGATTTTTCACATGATTTAATTAACAAAATCTATTTTTCTTAATTTTTCTCTAAATTTCATAGTAACCGGTGTCAGTCCAACAATTGTCGTCAGTTTACATTTGACCATCATCGGTTAACCTAACCGGTGTCAGCTTCTAGATTTTCTAGTTATTTGACCTAAAAATCCTTCATCATCCATTCTGTTATGTTTTTTCCCTCAGGGCATCATCATATCTACCCATGCTTATATTACTGTCATACACAGTATCCATCTTGCATATTCATCAGTCCTGTTTCACCTTCTCTGAAACTGGTATTCTTCCAAAGTGACTGGTATCGGTTACTGTAACCATCATCGGTTTCTTTTCAACCGTCATCGAGTAGTTTGAACATCATCAGTTTCTATGTTTAAATTAAAACATTGACCAAATCTACCCTTCGAGCCTCATTCTTATCTGCTCCTATTATTTTCTATGTCATTTACTATATACAGTCTTATCAGGTCAACACTTATTTACATGGTGTTGAATCGCAGCCAAACTAATGCTCTTATTCCATGCCAGCTACTAACCACTCCCACATAGTCCCTCACCACCATCTATCTTGTCACCTATGGATTTGATTCAGCCTATCACCATTTCTACGGGTGACGAGGATTTTGTAAGACTCCTTGATCAGAATCCCGCGGCCTTGCAGTACTATCTTACCCACTCATCCACTTGAGACTCCTCAAGACAGTTAATATATGGCATTCTCGTATCTATCTCTCCTTCCCTTTTCCCTACTCTTGCATCAGCCCCTATTAGCTCGATGTTACCCTCACCTACTTTTCCACCAATGGTTTCACAGCTAGGCCCCACACCCGCTATGACTGCTACATCTGCAACATCTGTCATAGCCGCAGTGTCAGTTTTTTCTTCATCAACCAACCAGAGCATATCCCCATCTACGCCCATTATCTCACATATACCAATTGAAACACAACTGCACATGGTGTTGGTGACCCCTACCTCATTCCAGAAATTTGTCCTCTATATCCCGCAGTCTATGCCCCCAATCACTACTAGAGTCGCTTCAACTACCCCACCTACATATACATTTATCAACAGCCCCCAATCTCGTCTGTCACTTATTATGGGTATGTGCCCACCATGTCATTCCCCCATTCGTAACCCTTCTATTCAACATCACCATACACTGGAATGCCATCTAGATCATATGTTCAGCATCAGCCCTCTTATACCATAGGAGGTTCCCATCCATCACAACCTACCAATGACCTCATTAATTTAATGATGGAAAAGATGAAGACCCTAAAAGCATCGGTTTCTGGCTCATGAAATTCTCTCACCTATGATGAAATATTTAACGAGCCCATTCACCCATCCATTCTTATCCGCCCATACCCTGTACATTGGGAAATGCCGAAATTCAATCGCTTCAATAGTAAAGAAGACCTGCAACAACATTTGTGGTCTTTCAAACATGGGTGTTATCTGATTTCCCATGATGATGCTTTACTTCTAAGGACCTTTCCAATGTCTTTGACGGGACCTACATTAGACTGGTATAATGGATTACCCAGACATTCTACCTACTCATTTAATCAGGTAGCCCAAGCCTTCTTAGATCACTTCTTGATTAACATTGTCAAGAAGGTTACCATGACTGATCTCTATTCTACACGACAATACGACGACAAGTCTATC
Source organism: Taxus chinensis (assembly GCA_019776745.2). Classification (NCBI taxonomy): domain Eukaryota; kingdom Viridiplantae; phylum Streptophyta; class Pinopsida; order Cupressales; family Taxaceae; genus Taxus; species Taxus chinensis. The sequence continues at coordinate 499,779,869 of CM034155.1, read as the reverse complement.
GCTGACTTTGTCACTCATTGACGTAGCCTAATTAACCACCTCACATTCCAATTACCCCAAACCGATCTCATAGAAATTTTTACTCGGGCTTGTGCTAGACACATCTCACCAACCTTGCAGGTGTAAACCTTCCACACATTTGATGAATCCTTCACCATTGTGCAAAATCTAGAAATTCGTGCCATCGAAGAGAAGAAAATTCAGCTACGTAACAAAAATGTTGCATTCAAATGAAATGATGCTTCTTCATCTTTGAAACCCTAGAAAAACTATTCAAAAGCCAAGGGATTTGCCAACACGGTGGTTCTCAAGGTCGGCCCATCTCACCCATCTAACCAAGCCAAACCTTCTTCTAATCTCTCTCCCATCCAAACTTTTCAGTTCAGACGAGAAAAAGGAAATTACACCCCAATAGGAGAACCTTATTCTGTTGTATTGGAAAAGTTGCTTAAGGCTAGTGCCATCAACCTTCCACCTATAAAACCACACACTAGTTTTGACCCTTCTCGTCCTACGCCTACATGGTATAAATGACATAAATTTTGTAACTATCATTGGGTCAAAGGACACAGTGACAGTAACTGCATTACCTTCAAAAATATAGTCCAAGAAATGTTAGACAATGGAGATTCAGTCTTGGACAACCCAAATGTGCCAACCAACTAAAATTTACACATCTTCAAAAATCCATTCCCAAATCATGATCCATCTTCCAATCAAGTTGTTAAAGCTTTAACCAGCGATAGTAATTCCCATGAAGTCCACACTATTTTTGATGACATACCAGTCATTTCCTAATTACCTCCTATTCCTTCCATCAAGGAAATCCTAGCATGAGATTCGCAACCTACACATGATCCTACTTCATCTACTCCTCCACCCACAGAGGAGTCCTCTTCCTCTCGCCCTTCACCCATGGAAGAACCCCTAGTTAGTACCAAGCCTACTTCACCACTCACATTGCAAACTATCAAAAAATCACCAGTAATAACTCTCCTACCCGCGGAAGATACATATCCACCCTCTGTACCATTGCAAGGAGATCCTACTTCATTTCCCCCATCTCGCCCATCATATCCTCTACCCATAAAGGATCCTTTAGAAACCCCATTACCTTTAGGTGACCATTCTCTATTGGCCCTCTAAGATCCTGTTGATATGCTTTCAGCTCTCTTACCTACAGAGTCTGAAGCTGATCATTTCCCTGTTTCCCAAACATATTTTACAGGGGTTGCTACTAGATCGACATCGACCCTTCTTACCACAATACTATTTTCATGCCTGGCTGATCGTTTAAATTACGTTGATAGATCCCTACTTTAGGGACATCTTCTACTTTCAGCTTCAACCCAAATGCAGATGTCACCCAAAGAATGTTTCGGCTACTGGGAATAGAGTTGCTTCTATCCTTTCATTCCTTTTAGAAACAGATGAGGTTAGGGTTAGGAGGAATACCTGTTGAATGTCGAGATGGTGTGCGAGTACCGTAGAGAAAGATCAGGTTGACTGCGGAGAACTCCTTTTTGTCTTGGAAGGACTACCTGCAAATAAGAACACAAGACCACAAGATTTTGATTAAACAATAAATGAGGAAACTACCTTGGGCCCAGGAAATATAAAACTTCCTTTCGAAGGTGGTCAGTTCCCCTGCTAATATGAATTAACACAAAAGACTGCAAAATATCAATTAAATTGTTTTGTTGAACTGGGTAGGGGAAAGGCTGGTTTTCTGGTTTTGATCAGAGGAACCGATGCCGGTTACTGATAACCGATACCGGTGGGTTCTAGGATCTTCTTAGTAGCTATGGTGTTTATAACGGCTGGTTTATGGATGATATTGGGAAGTGAGACGATGAGGGATAAAAGAATGATAGTTAGATGCAATGGCACGTTGGGTATTGGATTCAGAAACAAATTTAGGAGGACTGTGATTCAAAGAGCATAAGAAATGTTATAACAGAGGACATGCAAGATATGACTTACTGGTTTTGACGAAGATGCAAGTTGATCTCCTCTACTGCAAGTACTTCTGGTATTTCCACTCGTCTCTGCTCGGTCAAGTGAAGATCTGGACTCTGTTCCTCGCTCTTAAATGATCTCTATTGATTCAAAATCATTCGACTGATCTCCCAAAATGAAATTCCGATCCTTTTTTTTGGTTTGGGGAGCCCATTTATAGGGAACCGATGGCGGTTGCGTAATCGACGGCGGTCGAGTAGGAACCGGCATCGGTAAGGAAAAAGTAGGCTATTTTTAGTAAAATAGCCCACCTTCCCTGCTTTTCTCCCGAGAAATCAGTTGCGGGCTTGGTCAAGTGGCTAGAAGGTTGGCTTTGGGTGCGAGTAAGGAGGCATTAGTTATGGATGTGAGTCTAGACCAAGTCATGGGTCTTAATTAGGTTAGTTTAGGGTTAGGGCTAGGTCATGATGAGGCGGCAAAGTGAGGTGGCGGGTAAGGTGATGTGGATTTATCAATTATAAGGTAATTAATAAATAATTTTGTAAGGTTTAGGTGATGAGGTTAGATTGCGAGAGGAGATGCGGGTCACAAGGGGTCGTAAGACACAAATTTGGTGTCTACATTAGCCTCTTATTGTCGTGTAGCTTGTTCTGTAAAGCTGCGCGGACAATAATATGAAGTGGTTTCTCGTGTTAAAGATATAGGTAATCCCCCTCAAATCTATCGCCGATTGAGTGAACGGGAAATCAGGGATAGGGTTGATAAAGGGTACATGTTGTAGAGAGGATGGTAAGGTGGTGGGGTAGGTCCAAGGAAGCAGAAGCATGTTGAAATGCAATAGTACGACGAGGGTACATGATTTGACAAGCAAACCAACAATGTGTAGGCAAAGGTCGATAGTTTATCCAAACAAGGGTGACATAATCCTGGTCTCCAAGGCATAGGAAGTAGCTCCAGGGTATATAACAGGTGAGGTACAGGAACGTTTAGGCATGTTCGACAGTACCAAATGGTTGGTTTGGTTGAGATAAACGTCACGGTCTAGGTCTAGGCAAAGTTGGTCGACAGATCAAGTCAAGGACCCTAATCATGCTAAAACATGAACAGGTGAGCTCGATTGAACAAAAGGTACATGATGGATGGATAAAATAAAACGTTGATTGTGGGTATGGTATTGAAGTGATACGGCCTTGGATCAGGCCAAGTGGTTAGGCGGTGGCCCTGGGTCAGGTCATAAGGGTAGAGTGAGGCCTTGGGTCAGGTCAAATTGTTAGGGCGAGGCCTTGGGTCGGGCCGGATGGGTAGGTTGAGGCCTTGAGTCGGGCCGGATAGGTAGGTTGAGGCCTTGGGTCGGGCCTAATGGTTAGGGCGAGGCCTTGGGTCGGGCCGAATAGGTAGGGTGAGGCCTTGGGTTGGGCCGAATAGGTAGGGCGAGGCCTTGGGTCGGGCCAAATAGGTAGGGCGAGGCCTTGGGTCGGGCCAAATAGGTAGGTTAAGGCCTTGGGTCGGGCCTAATGGTTAGGGTGAGGCCTTGGGTTGGGCCAAATAGGTAGGGCGAGGCCTTGGGTTGGGCCGAATAGGTAGGGCGAGGCCTTGGGTTGGGCCGAATAGGTAGGGCGAGGCCTTGGGTCGGGCCAAATAGGTAGGTTGAGGCCTTGGGTCGGGCCGAATAGGTAGGGCGAGGCCTTGGGTCGGGCTAGATAGGTAGGGCGAGGCCTTGGGTCGGGCCAAATAGGTAGGTTGAGGCCTTGGGTCGGGCCTAATGGTTAGGACGAGGCCTTGGGTCAGGCCGAATAGGTAGGGCGAGGCCTTGGGTCGGGCCGAATAGGTAGGGAGAGGCCTTGGGTCGGGCCAAATAGGTAGGGCGAGGCCTTGGGTCGGGCCAAATAGGTGGTTGAGGCCTTGGGTCGGGCTGAATAGGTAGGGCGAGGCCTTGGGTCGGGCCAAATAGGTAGGGCGAGGCCTTGGGTTGGGCCGAATAGGTAGGGCGAGGCCTTGGGTCGGGCCAAATAGGTAGGTTGAGGCCTTGGGTCAGGCCAAATAGGTAGGGCGAGGCCTTGGGTCGGGCCAAATAGGTAGGTTGAGGCCTTGGGTCGGGCCGAATAGGTAGGTTGAGGCCTTAGGTCAGGCTAGACAAGTGAACAAATGGTGTGCAGCAAAGGTGGATAGAGGCGAGATTGGTGAAAAAAAGGCAAGGAGTAAATAAGGGCAAAGAATGGGGTGAAAGTGGGGTAGAGAACCGATGTCGATTCTGCATGACCGATATCGGTTAAGGGACCGATACCGGTTCCTTAGGGCAAAATGAAACCGATATCGGTAAAAGGCGAAAAACCTATAAAAAGAAAAATACGGCTGGTCATTGTCACTTTTGTTATTTGCAAACCAAATCAACTTGTCTGACGTGGAGAGTTGGGATTAGAGGCTTGATTGAGTGAGGTGGAGTTATTGTATTGGCGGAGAGAGTTGATAGTGGGCCCGATTAAGGAGGAGGCAGCAGTTGATTGGCCGGGGACCCAGCAGATCAGGATTGGAGCCATGGCACAGGCAGGAGGAGCTGGAGGGGTTGGACCAGCTGGACCGCCACCTCCCATCCCACCACGACGACGTGTCGTCGTTCAGGTAGATTCGAAACTCTTTAATTTGGTGATTTGGTTGTATTATGCTAAATTGGGGGTTTGGGTAGGAATTAACCTTTTTTAGGAAATAATGAGAAAATGGAAATGATTTGAAAAAGGGAGAGGGTAGATAGGCTAGATAGGCTAAGGTGGGTAGGTGGGTAAGTTTTTAGGTTTTTTGGGTGGGTATATGGGTAGAAATAGGTAAAAAAATGGGTTTTGGGGGCCGCGCGGGGCTTCGGCTTCGGGAGAGGACAGGGACCGATGTCGGTCACTAAGCGACCGACATCGGTCGCACAATTTTAGCGAAAGGGAGACTTGTTGGTGACCGACGTCGGTCATGTATCGGCCGGCGTCGGTAGCTTGTATGTTTTTTGGGTTTTTGGGTTGGGTTGTGGGTGGGAGTGGGGGTTGGGTTAGGGGTGGAGAAGGGTTAGGTGTGGGGTTAGGTTTTGGGTTTTTGGGTTGGGTTATGGGTCAGTGTGGGGGTTGGGTTAGGGGTGGAGAAGGGTTAGGTGTGGGGTTTTTGGGTTGGGTTTGGTTTTGGGTTTTTGGGTTGGGTTGTGGGTCGGTGTGGGGGTTGGGTTAGGGGTGGAGAAGGGTTAGGTGTGGGGTTGGGTTTTGGGTTTTTGGGTTGGGTTGGGGGGATAAAAAGGGGTGTTTAGATGATAAAGTAGATTGTGTAATAAAGAGTAGGTCTAAGGATGTGGGTTGGTTTGCAGGGCATGTCAGCAGTTGACGATGCGGGATAGGATGCCCCCGCTGTTAGTGCGGATGAGGCCACACGTATCTGCGGCTCATTGGGCCATCATGCGTGAGGTGGGACTCGGTGGAGTCCAGAGGTACAGAGTGATAGAGAGAGATCACAGCCTGATGGTTTCCCTCATCGAGAGATGGGATCCGGTGACCAATGTGTTCCATCTCCCGCTGGGGAGATGACCGTGACATTGGAGGATGTGTATCGCATCCTTTCGGTTAACCTATCGAGGGATGAGGCAGTCTTCTCCAGGTAGATGCAGACTTATGCCGGGACACATTACTGCAGCCCTCACGCCTCACCGGCCTCATGTATCCCCTGTGTTTGTTCGGTGCGACAGCCCGTGTGCGCTGCCCGGCTCTTCGTCCTCCCGCGGTGGGTGCTCTGCCAGTGACGCGCCTGGCCGCCGGGGAGGCGGGCCATACACGGAAAAGCAGACAGCCCCAAGAAGCAGAGCGGTCCGCGCACCGTGCGGTCTCGTGTGTGCCGGCAACGCCTCGCGCTCGGACCCTCTCCACGGGCGCGCTTTGGCACACTCCCCACGGCCGTTTCGCCGTGCTGACCGCCGGGGGCGCCTACTGTGTGTCGTCGCGAGCTCTCGGGCGTCGTCGTGCGCGGTCTGCAGCCACCGGCGCGCGGGCGCGTGGGGAGTCCCTCGTCTGCACTGCGTGTCCTTTTTGTGATACCTCCGCTGTGACACGTCGGTGTTATTGTGGTTCGGGGGTCGTGAGCAGTGCCGGTACCCTCACACAAGACGGTGAGGAATCACCCACACACCCCGAGGGAGGCCGCTTCCCCATGAGCATTTGATGGGGGTAACCTAGAGAAAATTGTTGGAGGAGCACCCTGTTGTGCCGGGTCACCATTAGATCTGGTTTAATTATACAGGGAGCTTATGGGGCTAATCGCCGGAGAGTCGATTTGGTATTTGTTCTACCTTTTGTTGCAATTTGTTGGGCATACGAGCACATCATATGCCATTATGGCCCATAGGGTTACCGCAGTAGCCAGGCCTCATGTCATATTCCGATATGGCTTCAGAGTGTGGTTGGGGGTCGTGGGGCCACCATGAGCAGTTATGGCAGGTCGGGATGTGGCATACTATAGACATTTGCTAGAGGCCTACAGCCAGTAGACATTGTATGGAGACCCTACCAGAGGTCACCATCCTGGCAGAGAGCCCGCTTACAGTTGCGCCTAATCCAGTACACATTCTGGATAGCAGGATGGAGGCCAGGAGAGTATGACGGATACCCTTGGAGAGGGTACGCAGGCAGATGGGCTGCGACAGGACGAGCCCCCCTCCCGTTCCTCATTACAGGAGATATGATGTAGAGGCCCCACTACCTGCAACCACAGCCTTAGATCCAGATGGGTTGCAGAGAGAGCAGAAGATCGATGGCATAGATGATGCTGGTGCACGGGAGCATACAGGGTTTGGTGGGTGGTCAGAGAGCAGCGAGGGTAGCACAACCCGCACAGCCAGAACTTGTAGCGGTGATGGCAGAGAGAGATCAGCTTAGGGGGTCGAGGTGCAGCTCTTACAGGGGCAGCTTGCTGCTGCGGCAGGCACAGATTAGGGTCTTACAGGGCAGCTAGCCCAGGCTCAGGCACAGGCACAGGCAGTCACCACCACCAGCACCACAAGCCACAGGTGCAGGTACAGGTACAGGCAGCAGCACATGTACCAGCACCACCACCGGCAGCGGTACAGCCACAGCCCCAGGCACAAGTACAGGTACAGGTACCACGGCCACAGGCACCACCAGTGGCACCAGCATAGGCACAGGGGGTACTGGTAGTAGGTGTAAGGGGACCAGCCCCAGTACCTACGGTGGCGCGAGAGCGTTACATGGAGGCTAGAGCGGAGGCCAGATACTATCAGGATATTCTTGATGGTACCGGGGCTGATTATCAGCCCTATGCAGCACATAAAGTAGAGACCTCTCGGAATCAGAGGTCTCAGGGAGGTGCAGCCACAGCTGGTGGGTCTGTTACAGGTAGGAGGCGAGAGGCACCGCAGGGACTAGCGGGGAGAGGTGCCGAGGGCGGTGGGGAGAGCTGAGAGATTCCCAGACATTGGGTTATGTGATAGATGTGCAACCGGTCTGTCGAACCGAGTGTAGTGATAGAGGCCTTCTGCGTGCCTATGTATTAATCATGTATCATTTAATTCATGTATTTATACCGGCCTACAGCCGAGTAGGGTTGTATAGTGGATCCGGCCTGCGAGCCGAGTATATATCTATTTTTGATACGAGGGAACCGGCCTGCGAGCCGAGTTGAGATTTTTTTGACAGTTATTGCGGCCTGCGTGCCGGATTTGGTGGATTATGAGATCACAAAGGCCCCGATGTAGGGCACATTGTATTTTTGAAAATTTGTATATATATAAGAGACGAGTTTTGATTCACATGCAGTGTTCAAAATGTGTTTAAATATTTTGTGAATGGTTGTGAATATTATTTATGATAATTTTAGTTGACATGTTGATAGATGGATGATGTTTGATGTTGTTTGTTGTTGCACGTATATATGAATGACAGGTTATGTGATGAATTGTTGGTTTTGTGACATTGTGATATATGTAACTGATGAGTTGGATCCAAATGATGTATAGATTGATAGTTGCTTGATATCCGTAGTTGATGGTTTGTGTATTTGTATAAAATAAATGATGTTAATGAAAAGTGTAATGCTATATGTGGTGGATGAACAAATGTGGTAAATTGTGTTGTTTATGTAGGAAAAGAGGGCGGGGCGCGACAAAAATTTAGGTGAGAAATGAAGAAAAGAACGTTGTTGAGAAAAGATAGGTGTGTAACCGATATCGGTTAAGGAACCGATATCGGTAGCTGACAGACTGATATCGGTTAAGTAACCGATACCGGTTATTTAGGTATGAGCTTTTCTAAAAATAGAAAAGCTAGGGTGCAACTTAAGTTGTAATTTTAGAGCCATGCAAGAGGTTAATACGTGAAACGCGATGCGTTTTGATGACTGAGACAGGTATTTGCATGAGAGATTTGAGTGATAAGGGAGAAAAGAGACAGTAATTTGTATGATAGATTGTGGGTGATAAGAAAGAGAACTGTGCAGGTGAAATGCGATCAAGATTCAGAAGTAGAAAGGTGATTTGAAAAGAGTGGTGATAATGGCAGGTCCGAGGAAACATCCAGTATGGCAGGAACAAGATGGAATCAAGGGCCAGCTCAAGCTACTACTGAACCCAAGAGGTAAATGTTTTGGTTTGAATTTGATTTCTTGCTGTTTTGTGAATACGATGGGGAAATGTATGTGGGTAATCTGAGAAAGAAAATATGATAACAAGAGTTTAAATGAGGTGAGTGGTTACGTGGTAGGTAATCACGGGGTTTTGGTGTGTCTGTGTTATATAGAGAGAATAAACGAGCAATTTATTGTCTAGTGTTGTTAAAAGTCACTGTGTAGAAAAGTAACATGACCGATCTCGGTTAGGGGATTAACCGGTCATCGGTTACTCAACCGTATCGGTTAGATGTAATCGTACCGGTTTGGTCTGTAGGAATTTTCCAGAATTTTGAGAAAAAACCCTGGTGATTTGATTAATTGAACGCTATATTGTTTTTTTGTAACGTAAATGCAGGCAGGGCGGGGATAAGGATGAATAAAAGATAGTGTACCGGCGCTGGGGCTATCAATCAACGGATCCGAGCGGATGTAACACCAGCGGAATGGACATTGATCATCGTTTGGTTAAGTGGAATCGCTATTATTCACGAATTGCACAGAACCATGCTATGTTGCAGGCATTGATTTAGAGATGGAATATCCCGAGACAAATGACCTTCTATATCTGCCACAGGGGAGATGACAGTAACATTGGAGATGTGTGTCGTATTTTGAAAGACTCCCATTACGGAACTAGTATATCCGGCCTACCTAGCGCGGCACGGGGAGGTAACAGCAAGTATTGGTCATACCGCACGAGATTTGCACAAGCGAGGTTTATCCTTTACGTATGGGGTAATGTATCAGCCCACCCTGATACACAATACAAGGTTAGCAGTGATATTAATGATAGCGTAGGGTATTATGGCATACCGAGGGAAGAAGTGAGGAAGATTTACCAAGGCATTGATTTGGTTATCTGGGAGATGGTAAGAAAGGAACGTGACGTTTTATAGCGACGATGTTTTGATCACATGCAGTGTTCAAAAGGTTTAAATTATTTGTGAAGGTTGGAATTATATAATGTATGATTATGACAAGTTTAGTTGACTCGGTGATAGATGGATGCTGTTGAGTTTGTTGTTTTGCAGGATATAGAATGACAGTTAGGTGAGAATTGTTGGTTTGTGACATTGGGATATATGTAATGATGAGTTGGATCAACTGATGTATAGATGATTAGTTGCTTGATTCGTAGTTGATGGGTGGTGTATTTGTATAAAATAAATGATGTTAATGAAAGTGTAATGCTCGATGTGGGGTGGCTGAACAATGTGGTAAATGGGTTGTTTATTTAGGAAAGAGGCTTGAGGGGCGCGACAAAAGTAGGGAGGAAATGAAGAAAGAACGTTGGTGAGAAAGATAGGTGGGGAACCGATCGGTTAAGGAACCGATAGCGGTTAGCGGACGATGATACGGCTAAGTAAAAAAACGATAAGGTATTTCGTAGAGCTTTCTAAACCTAGCAAAGCTAGGGTGGCAACTTAAGTTTTAATAGTTAGAGCCATTGAAAGAGGTTAAATACGTTTGAACGCGGATTGCTTTTTGATGACTGAGACAGGTATTTGCATGAGAGATTGAGGTGATAAGGGAAAAGAGCGGAATTGTATGAGAGAGTGGGGGATTACGGAAAAGAGAGGGCAGTTGAATGCGATCCGAGATCAGAAAGAGAAGGTGAATTTGAAAAGAGGGTATAATGGCAGGTCGAGGGGAAAACATCCAGGAGGCAGGTACAAGAGGGAAGACAAGGGCCCGCTTCAAGCTACTGCAACCAGAGGTACATAGTTCTGTTTGTGATTTGATTCTGCCGTTTTGAATCAGAGGGGACTGTAGGTGGGTAGATATGAGGAAAGAAAAGATGAAACCGAGTTAAAATGAAGAGGTTGATTGTTACGTGTAGGGTAATCAGGTTTGGGTGTGTGTCTGTGTAATAGCGAGGAATAAACGGCACTTTATTGTCGTAGGTGCGTTTACGCAAGGTCTGAAAGTACCATGAACGATCTCGGTTTCGGGATCACCAGTCTCGGTACTAACGGTAGCGGTTAGATGTAATCGAGACCGGTTGCTGTAGGATATTTCCAGAAATTTTGAGAAAAAAAAAAACCGTGGTGATTGCTGTATGAACGGCTATTTGTTTTGTACCGGATGCAGGCAGGGCAGAGGCGGGGATAAGGCTGATGATCGTGTACCGGCGTGTATCACGGATCCGAGCGGATGTAAACCACGTAATGGACATTGATAAATCGTTTGGGGTCAGTGGAATAGCTTTATACCGAATTGCACAGAACCATGCTTATGTTGCAGGCATTGATGAGAGATGGAATCCCGAAGCAAAATACCTCATATTGCCCCGGGGAGATGACATAAACATTGGAGATTGTTTGTATTTTGAGGAACTCCCCATAAGGAACAATTAGGATATCAGGCATACCTGCGCGGCACGGGGAGGATAAACAGCGATTGGCCATACGCAGAGATTGACAAAGCGAGTGATCCTTTACGTATGCGGGGCATGTATGCAGACACCCTGAGGAGACAAGGGTAGCGTTATATAATGATAGCGGTGGGTATTATGCATTACGAGGGAAGAAGGAGGAAGATTCCCAAGGATTGATGTGAGTTACTGATGATGTTAGGAACGGAACGTTGACGTTGGTTGGGCACGAATTGGGGGAGCTATTACGGGGTTTATGGCTTGAGGGAAATTCACCGGAGACATTGATTGTTCAACTTATTACACGTTGTGTTGGGCCTATGAGCACATGTTGGGACGACCCAAGAGGCCAATCATCCAGGCAGGAGAGATCGGAGTACAGCGGTGGGTTCAGACGATGGGTCAAACAGGATCCAAAGGCAGAATACTAAGCGGTGACGGGGGGGTGATATGAGTATTACAGGCAGGATGGGAGAGGGGGACGGTGGCGAATCGTTGGAGCCTCGGGAACTATCTGGTAACCGGAGCATAGCTTGAGGCGTAGGGGTGTAGAGTGACTGAGGTGGATGCGCGGGGCAAGGCCGGTGAATATGAGGGATTCTCCAGATCACGGTATTGCGGTGACAACTGGGATTTGTGCAGGATATACCCCTGGTTTAGACCATAATGAGGATCGACGAAGAGAGGCCAGGTTATCTCACTCCCAGCAAAAAACCGCAAGAAGGTCTGAAGGGTAGTGCCGATTGCAGGGTAAGGAGCAGGAACGACGAGGCCTAAGAATGGGGGAATGAGCTGCGGGTATAGGGATTGTCCTGACATAGGTGATTACAGCAGAGAGAGGGATCGCTTGCGCGTTAGTTTCAGAGCTCCAAACGCAGGTGAATGAGGCCAAAGAGGAGTGTCGCGGTTGCGGGAGTCACGGGCGGGAGACTAGATGTGGAAGTCCTCCATGACGAGAGCGTTCAGCTGTTACAGGCGGAGATTTTGGCCAGATAGTGGTCGGTACCAAATAGCCGTGGGTACCTTGAGGACAGAGAGGCCGGTGAGAGGGGTCGACGATCACGATCAGCACCTAGTTCGGGTTAGGCGTGGGGTATAAGTAAACGTTAGCAAGGTATAAGAATAAAATAAGAAGTACGACTTGGTTATGTGTGATGATGCGATGATAGAGACGATGTATTGTTACTCTAAATAAAACTGAATGTTATGTTGATTTGATTCGATTAAAAAATAAGAATGGTTGTGTTTGGATTTTCGGTGATTTTTTTTTTTTAAAAAAGATAAAGAGGAATGTGATTAAATAGAAAGACAAAATATTATATTCACACACAGGATAGGTTATGTTAGGGGTAGGGGAGGTCGGAGATAAACCTTGGGAGAACCCATGTTCGAAGTGTGCCTACCTAGCCCATTGCACAAAGCAAGGAGGGCCTCGACCGATTTTGTAGTTTCTCCTTCGGATCAGGGGAGCGGTGAATGCAGCCCCAATTGGTATGTTTAGGCAAGTGGTGGTTGGGTAAAAATCTTAAGATTGTAAGGTAGGTTGATGGTGTGCGTAATGTGAATGTTGATGTTGTCCAAAAGGTATAGGGAAGCGAACTTAGCCTACCCAAGTAGACGGGAACCATTTCTTATAAGGTCAACCACACAATCCTAGATCGAGGCACGCAGGAAAGAGTGCTCAGTAGGTGAAAAGAGCTAACCAACCACCAAGTAGACGAGCTTGGCGACCTAGGTACCGTGCATCGACCCAGAGTACTAGGGTGGAAAAGGTTGTGTGATCACAACATATCGAGCGTCCATCAGTACGTTTCCCTTGAGTTGCAAACAAATGGTTGTGAGGATGAGGTGGATGGTATAGTGCGGGTAGAGAACTTATTACAACGTGGGCTGTTCTACGAAAGCGAAACCGGCCCTAAAGAGCCAAGTCCGCACAAAAGTGCTTTTGGATGAGCTTTATTTTATGAATGTAGACGGATCGATGGGGAAGTCGACAAGTGGATATTGATGGTATGATTCTTGCGGGTTCCGAAGCTGATCAATGCGAGAAGCTTCTGATAAAGGCTGACTGTGTATAGCTGTCGTTAGAGGGAGCAGTCCTATTATAGTAGCGATAGGCATGTGGCATAGGAGAGGGGGGGGGGGAGGGGGGGGTGTCTGCGAGGAAGCAGTCTATATCTAATAGCAGCAATAGTTCGGAAATAGCTATCCTTCGAGAGCAGTCTCTATTTAATTAGAATGACTAGATGGTTCTTGTTGGTTGTGAAGAAAGCATCTGTTTAGTAGGAAGTTTGACTCAAGAAAATCCCACTCAGATACGGCTTCTTTTCTCCTTTGACGTCCATGGACCTTAGACTAACAAAGGGGACGGCTCATTCAAGGGGAGGTGAGCGGGGCATCAAAACGCTGTGAGCTTGATTGTTATACGAGGTGTTGTAGGGAACAGAGTATGTAGTGGTAAGTGAGCTCACGGGCCGAGCGGCAGGTAGATTAAGCGTGATTTACCCACAATTCAAAGTAGACTGCGAAGATGCAAGGATTAAGGGGCTCAAGCTCAGGTTTACCATTAGCGGACGTAAACGCTAAGACCTGATCCATAGAGTGGGAGTGGATTCTTGTAGGCCCAATCCACTTGGGAGCAAATTTCCGTTGCCTTTTAGTTGGACAGGTTGATCTTCTTGAGGCACGATCACAAACCTAAAGTACGCTCATGACGTGCCTCTTATCATAAGCCGTTCCTGCGTTTTTGATAGATTGAAGTGATCAAGAGCTTGTTTAAGACGGGTTCGTCAGAAGCTCCAATTGGCTAACCGCTCTTGGCGGAAATCATCGTTGGGTGAGATATCTGAGAGATATTCTAAGGGCGGGTATTTGGATTTCGAGAGGCAAAACAGCCTCGGTCCGTATCCAAAGAACAAAGGTGTGTGGCATCGTAGAGGTACGACTGCTAGAGATTATAAGCCCAAGGGCAAGGGAATGTGATATGCAATTTCTTTCCGAATTCATGACAACTTTCATGAGGATTTTGGTTAGGGTTATTAGAGGACTCAGCTTGCCCATTGTTGTGGATAGTAAGGTGATGAGAAAATAATTTTGATACCAAAGTGTCACAAAGGTCTTGCAACAAACTGTTGAAAGATTTCCATTATCGTATCGCGATGAGGAACACCAAACGACAGATAAGTGGTGGTTATGAAGCGACAATTTTTTCTTTTCTGATTGAACGAGTGGAATAGCCTCCCACCCATTTGGTAAATATTCTGTCGCTTGTGATTATCCAATGGTGACTTGTTGAAGAGTCGGGTGAACTGCACAATACGGTCTAAAAACCCCTTGGGAGAGAAGGGCAAAGGATCTCGAGCAGCGGGAGTGGGTTGGCTAGGGGATTGAAGGTTGCATGCTGTGACACATAACACAACGCTTAACATTATTGTAGCAGCCGCCGGTATTGAGGTAGGCCAATAAGAACCAGGCGAGGATTCGGTTGGCCACGGCAGGCCGAGAAATGTCCAACCACAATACCATCATGGGCATGTTGATGGTATGCGTGGCCTCGCGCCACGTAGACACGCGAAGGAGGAGCATCAAAGCACGTTTATAGAGGAGTTCCCCCCCCATGACAACATACGCGAACCCCCCACTTTAGAAAAGCAGTTTGCCGTTACTAGTAAGTCAGGTGGAGGCCAGAGAGTGATAAGGGTAGTCGGAAATTGAAATTGGTGGGGACCAGGTATTACTTGCACACTAGTAGACACAGCAGTATATCATCAAAACTACGGGGTTTGAATAGGGTGGTTGTGCAGAAAAGTGGCTGGACCAAAACGAACAATTTAGAGTCAAGTGTGCGGCGGGAATTTGCGAGGGAGGCAAGCCATTGGGCCGCAAATGTGTGGAGAGTGGATGGTTTGGATGAATAGTGAGTGTAAATAAGGATAGAAGTGTCCACGTAGTGTTGTATTTTTGAAGTCTCGTTTTGGCATTGGTAGACGCCCATAACTGATGGAAACCAAGTGAGAGACGCCAAAAATGTTGATAGATTGATACTAGTGTAACGTAAATTGAGACCCAGAAACAAGGCCTTGTATTACGCTGGGTATTAATTGCAAGGAAACGAAGTGGAATGAAAGAGGCCATAGGTTCCGTGTTGAGAGAGAATGAGAACTCAAACGCCGGCTCCCCGCCGCGCTGTGCATTTAGATCCCTCGCAGAAGAGGGGCATTGGGTACGACTCCTCCGGGGGAAAGAGAGCGATGAGTTAGTCGGCGAAATGTGAAATTGGTTAAAGTGTCCCCAGGTCCAGGAGCTCTCTGCAAGTTGGTCTGCGCTGTTGTCCTTGATTGCTTTTGGTGGGAAAAAACTCAAGGTTAGAGGCGGCGAGAGCAGAGCACTGGCAATGCGTTGGTTACGATGATGTTTGATTACATGTAAAGGGATGGGGTCTTTATGGTGATGATGAAAGTTGTATTTAGAAGGTCGTGTCAGAGTTTGGTGGCCACGAATGATAGGCTCGGGATTAAGTTTACTATAAGTGTGTACTAGTTCATAGTCCACCAAAGTACCGACTTATATAAAAACGGCTTGTCGAGATTCTCAGCGTTACCGGTATTGCAGAATGGCTCCTACAGCGTGGTCGGTGGCGGAAGTAAAGGTAGATTAGAAACGGCGGTCGTATTTGGGGGGGGATAAGCACGGGTGGTGCAAGAGAAGATAAAGATTTGAGAGCTCGAAGGCGTGGACATTCTTCGCTCAATGGAGCAATATCCTCTAAGGAAGGTGATGAAAGGGACATCGATTACGAAGTGGAGAGGAAACGGTCGTGAGGATAGAATGGAGCTACTTGTAAAATACGCAAAATTGTTTGAGATTTTTGGGGGCATTTCTAGGATAGCTTGACTTTAGATGGACGACCCCCTCAATGCCACGCAAGAGATGATAAAGCCAAGAAAGTTTTCCGAAGAACACCAAAGACACATTTCTTCGGAGGAAGGCAGACAGACATATTGTAACAGGCGACAAAACTAATGGTTAAAACACGAGCGTTCACTACGCTGTTTAGACCTTGCCGAGAAGATCATCGACATAATCTGCAAGGATAGGTGCATTATTAATGTCATGAAAAATGTAGGTCATAGCCCGCTGAATAGGTAGCACCAGCATTATAAGGCCAACGGCATGGACACAAACAGAAGGTCCCAAAGGAGTTATGAGGCAGAGTAGTCGTTTTTTGAGTTTTGTGTTATGGCAGGGCAACCAAAATTTGATGTATCCTTGAAAAGCCATCATGAGAGAGGCATTCATGACCGGCCGGTATGTAAACAGTTGGTCAATGATAGGTAAGAGAAGATCCTCTAGGGAAGCGAGGTTAAGACCAGGAAAATCTGTGCATATCCGAAGTCCCCCTTTCGCTTAGGACAGGGTACACTGTTAGAAAACATTTGAGGATATGTCAATAGGCAGATGAAGGAACAGAAAGAGTCCGTTGAGCTCCTCTTGGAACAAGAGAGAATGTGTTTCTGGAGAATTTTCTCACTTTATGTCCTGACTGGTTTGGAATCGGGTTTGGGTGATGTATGGAAGGGTGATGTAGATCAATTTAGGCCATGGCCGGTCAGCGGTAAATAAGACTGCGAACGCTTGATTGCGAGCAAGCCGGGAGAAGGTCGTAAAGGTGATTGTTATGATGTGTGAAGGGAGTTGCCAGAAATTTAAAATGTGAGGATCCTTCCCATGTGGATGTTGTTTCTATGGTAATCGTTTCAGCAGGTTTGGAGTTTCAGGAGGTACGGCTCGTGAAGATAAGAATCATCTGTGCCCAAGGTAAGGAGGATGGAGTCGTCATCCTGGCATTCAACACATTAAGCAAGGTGAATCCTCTTCGATCCTGTCTAGAACAGAAGGGAAGAGAGAGGGTCCTCATTATCGCGTTGAAAGTGATGAGGACCTATGAAGATAGCATTTATGAAAAAAAAAAAGTTGAGGGGGGATGGATTCAGGATCATAGATAGTGTGGGTGATGATGGCCAAAGGGGTGATGACGGTTTGTTAGGGGCGGACGCTCTTCTCAGGATACAGCTGAAGGAGGGTCTTCCTGGTAGGTTGTTTTGGGAAAAAATGAGACCACTGCGATCATTATGTGTACGGGTGTAAAGGGAATGAGTGTATGTCGGCAGTGTTCGTAACAGGCCCAAACCAAAGCCTTTCCATGCACAGCGAAGTCAAGAAGGTGAGGGCAAAAAAAAGACGATTTTCAAGTATTGAAAATCGGATTGAAAGGAAACCACAGAAAGCGGAGGTTTTAGGGTAATGGAGATGCGTAACCCCCCATACGTAGGTTAGGTGGCAATGGGTGGTCCGTAAGCGATTATC
The DNA here is from genome assembly GCA_019776745.2 of Taxus chinensis. Taxonomy (NCBI): domain Eukaryota; kingdom Viridiplantae; phylum Streptophyta; class Pinopsida; order Cupressales; family Taxaceae; genus Taxus; species Taxus chinensis. The sequence goes on along the minus strand of CM034155.1, from coordinate 499,762,528 downwards.
GCCCCCACGCATGGGGTAGTAGGTGGGGGAGATTGTGCATGGTACTTGTCCCGTAATCTGCGGGTAGGAAAGAAACTAACGTTAGCTAGGCGGTATACCCCAGCGTAGAAGGCGCTTGAAAAAACACCTACTAAGGGTCGGAGGTTGGACGTAGCTGGGGAAGGGAAGTGGTTTTTGCCGATGGTGGTTTCACAGGTGAAGGTGTAGCGCGGTTGGGGGAGGTGAGGCCATTTGGGAGGAAGTTGGGTTGAATGTATGGGTTTTCTTATTGGTATACGCACCGCGGTAGGGCGGTGGGGTATAAAGATGCAGGTTTAAAGGGGGGAGGTAAGCTTTTACGGTGTGGATTCCCTCGTACTCAAAATTTATGCATCTATGTAATGTTAGGGAACGATCCCTGGCTCGGATCAAGGACGACCAGCCCATATGTATTATATCTGGAACTCTCCTCCAAGGACCATAGAAGAGTTCGGATCAAGTACGTGGTCCTACCCGAATTGTTGAGATCACGGTGCAAAGGTAGAAGTTATAGCGTAATTGCATGGGGACCCCCATGAGGGGTGGGCACACATGCAATAGAAGGATGTCATTGTTTGGACAGTTTGAAGAGATGATTGTGTTAGGCATGCGCCCCCGTCATTCATAACCCGACGTACTCGAATGTCCCAGACTTAAGCGGAGGATGAAAAGGGCAGGTCAGGGTCTGCTGTACCAATAGTCGACACTTTCACCTCCGAGGAAACTAACTGCAGCGGCTTGTTGCACCGAGACAGAAGTGGGGCGGGCGATGGATTGTTTGGGGGAAGCACGTGATTGGGTGTCGACTGGAGGCACAGGCAGGGTTTCATAGGTAAACCTCTATCCCTTGACGGATCCACCGAGGAGTGTCGATGCGACTTCAGGACGTCTGAATGAGATCTACATGTCATTTTTATGGCGATTGGTGAATGAAGCGTTTAATCATATTTCGGGTGGCAATGCCATTAGAGACGGGAGATCGGCAGGTCCGCGCACGACCATAGGGGTGTGCAAATCAGTATGGTTGACGGAGAAAGAGATGCGCAGGTGAGTTGTTTTTCTTGCATTCCCATGTTTTTTCTGCCCTCGAGTAGCGACACTAATATCTAATCTGTTATAGACCGAGATGTGAGGAAGATGGTGGGATAACTCATGTCTCAAATGGGGGGGTGTAATAAGATAGATCTTGGTGAGGCGGAGGACAGATTGGGTTATGGAGATGAATGGACACTAAACGGTCTCTCCCTTCGGAAGTCTGTCTTTCTTAATATTCTCTCCGGGAGAGAGGAGAGGGAGCTGACGAAGGAGGTTTTAGAGCTTGCACCTCACATCAGTCCTGGTGTGCGGTGATAAGCACAGATTTTAGACTCATCGTAAACCTATAGGTCGGGCGTTTAGACGGATATAGTCTAAGTGGATGTAGGGAAATGGTGCCTTATCACCAAATTAGCAAGGCTTTGGGTAAGATCTTGGATGTGGGTCAAATCGAGGAGGATGAGGGTATTGGTTTTCTGGGGTTTGGTAATGTGGGAGTGGTTGGTCGGCCACGGGGTGGTGGTTTATCCGAGGGGTGTTGATACGTGGTTTTTACTAAATGATTTCGTTTGGGCAGAAGCTATGTGGGGGATGATGCAGGCGTAGATGATGTGGTATCAGACCAAAACAGGGGGAAATAGGAGTGACCGAAAAACAAAATCTTTGATGAGGAACTGTTTGGGTTGATAGGGGACAGGACTACGCGGGAGGGACGGTGTTGAGATAACCATGCAATTCTGTATAGGTGCGGAAAGGCGTAGGTTGTTGAGAGGGAAAAACGCAGAGGAGTTGAATATTGATGGCAATGATGGTAAGGTAGAGGATGGGGTCCCAATATGGAAGGGAGGGAGGCGATGATGGTTTTGATGTGATGGGGGCACGGATGGGTTTGTATCCAGGTGGCGGGATGGATTTATTTTGGATAGATCGAGTCGCTTAGGCGGGGTGCGTTTAGACTGGGCAGGGTTGAGGGTTCCAAGCCGTAGGGAGATTAGTTAAGTTGATAGAAGTGGACGGGGGGCAGATTGTAGATGGTGAGGGGGTGCAAGGAGGTGGCAACAAGGGCATTTAAGCTTCTGTAAACACTTTGGGTCATGGTGGAGACATCAGGATCAGGAATTGCATTTGAGTAGAAAAAGGGGTACTCAAACGTCCATACGGCCGTCTATCTATTGTGGAATGCAGTCTCCAGGTGTGATTTGTAATTTTTGTACGAAGAAAGAAGGTGGGTTGTACTTCCAGTCCATTGGGGTGTGTGATACAAGGGGTAGCGCGGCGCGGTTGTATCAATCGAAGTTAAGAGGTCAACAGGTCGCGAAAAGATTTAGGAGATTGAAGAACAATAGGGTAGAAGGCGGTGATTTTTGTGTTTGAGGGCGGGTCCGTTATGGTTAAAGAAGTTCGAGATGCGGTTTGTAAGAAGTTTTAGTCTAAAGGTGACCAGGAGTGGCGGCTCTCCCTTGTGCAGCGAGAGCGGGTAGAAGGGGAGTTGGGAAATAGATAAATAGACCATCCGCTCCGTATGTAGGGATGGTGTAAGAAGAACTCCGGCGACGAGAAGAGAGAATGGGCAGTTCAACTCTTCATGGGTAAAGGAAGATTTCACTTTGGTTGATGGTGGTGTGAAGGAGGTTCAGGGAATCCTTGTGTTGGTTGAGGGAAGGTTGATTCAAAATTCTTCAATAATGCTTTTGCTTTTGGTGAGAATCTAAGATGCATGGATCATATGAAACACTATCATAGTCAAGAATCTGGTTTACGTTTCACAGTGGAGCGGTGATTCGGGAATGGCTTGTTGAAATTTTCAGATTTCGGTGTAGCAGGGGCGTAGGATTATCGAGGGTTAATCCCCTGCGTAAACCATGTTCTCCCCCCATGCACTATGGTTTTTAACATCGTGCAGTCTTTCATGACTATGTCCTTTACGCGGTGAAGGTGATGTTGTGTGAAAGTTACAAAGTCATTTATTTGTACCAGGAGGCTTGCGCGGGTGGAGTAAACCCAGAGTGGGTTTAACAGGGGGAAAGGTTATAGCCCCAGCTTTGCGCAATCTCCAGGATGACGCCACGGTTTTCCCCAGGAGTGTAATTGATGGGCTAGCTTTGTACTTATACGTGGTTTTCGGCGGAGTATTTGGATGGTATGTTTGAGATTTGACCATTACGTGGACAGCTACTTGTATGAGAAGAAGTGGACGGTGAGGAGTGGCGGAATTTGGCTGTGGTAGAATCTTAGGTTCGGAATTGGGGTTTTATTTACGCAACCGCCAATTTCTCTTCTTTCTAAGCTCGAATTCTAGTTTCGAGCCAAGTAAAGCCGTCGATGTACGGAAAGTTTGAATTTGAAGAGTAGGAGAAATGTTGTAGCCACATTCCCGCGGGAAAAGTTCGATAAGTTCAGCTGGAGCAAGGCATATGTAAGTTGGTTGATAAGGCCGCCCATGCCCACGAAAATTGTGATAGATTCGTTTCGAATTGTCGGATGGCATAAAGGTCGTCTCCCTTCGTACGTTGTCTTTCTTAATCTTTCTATCCGGGAGAGGTGACTGACGAAGGATGGTTTTTAGAGCTTTGCATCCCTCCACATCATGTCCTGGTGTGCGGTGATAAGCACAGATTTTAGACTCATCGTAACCCATAGGTCGGGGTTTAGACGGATCATAAGGTCTAAGTGGATGTAGGGAAATGGTCGCATTCTCCACCAACATAGCAAGGATTTTGGCGTAAGATCCTTTGAGTGGGTCAAAATCAGAGGAGGATGAGGGTATTGGTTTTGCGGGTTTTGGTAATGTTTGGGCGTGGTTGGTTCGCACGGGTGGTGGTTAGCCGAGGGGTGTTGATACGTGGTTTTTACTAAACGTGATTTCTTTGGCGCAGAAGCTATGTTGGGTGATGAGGCCGTAGATGATGTGGTATCAGAAAACAACCACGGGGAAATAGGAGTGACCGAAAACAAATCTTTTGATGATGGAATTTGTTTAGGGTTGATAGGTGGACAGGATACGGGCGAGTGACGGTGTTTGCTATACCCTGGAATTTCTGTATAGGTGCGGAAGGCGTAGGTTGTTTTGAAGAAAAACGCAGGAGGTATGATATATTGATGTAAGGTAGAGGGATGGGGTCCCAATATGGAAGGTAGGTATGACGATGATGGTTTTGATTGTGATAGGGGCACGGATTGAGTTTGTCTCCTAGGTGGCGGGATGGATTTATTTTTGGATAGATCGAGTCGCTTAGGCGGGTGCGTTAGACTGGGCATTGGTGAGGTTCCAAGCGTAGGGGAAGATCTGGTTAAGTTTATAGAAGTGGACGGGGCATTTGGTAGAGGTGAGGGGGGTGAAGGTGAGAACAAGGGCATTTTAAGCTTCTGTAAACACTTTGGGTATATGGTGGAGACATCAGGATCAGTCATTTGCATTTGAGTAGAAAAAGGGGTACTCAAACGTTCCCATAAGGCCTGTCTATCTTCTGTGGAATGACAGTCTCCAGGTGTGATTTGTAATTTTTGTACGGAAGAAAGGTGGGTTGTAATTCCAGTCCATTGCGGGTGTGATACAAGGGGTAGATGAGGCGCTGTATCAATAGATGTTAAGAGGTCAACAGGTCGCTGAAAAGATTTAGGCGATGAAGAACTAATAGGTTAGAAGGCGTGTTTGAGGGGGTCCGTTATGGTTAAAGAAGTTAGAGATGTCGGTGTAAGAAGTTTCTCGTCTAAAGGTGACAAAAGGAGTGGCGAGCTCTCCTCTTGTGCAGCGAGAGCGGTAGAAGGGGATGTTTGGGAAATAGATAAATCAGATAACATCCGCTCACAGTATTGTAGGGATGTGGTGTAAGAAGACTCGTCGATGAGAAGAGAAGTCCGGGCAGTTAACTCTTCTATGGGTAAAGGAATGATTTCACTTTGGCTTGATGGTGGTGAAGGAGGTTCAGAATCCTGTGTTGGTGGAGAGGCTTGATTCAAAATTTCTTCAATAGAGGCTTTTGGCTGAGAATCGAAGACTGCATGGATCTCATGAACACTCTCCTCGGCTAAGATATCTTGGTTTACGTTACAGTTGGACGAGTGATTCGGGAATGGCTTGTTGAAAATTTTCAGATTTCGGTTAGCAGGGGCGTTAGGATTATCGAGGGTTATATCCCCTGCGTCAACCATTTCCTGCACTATGTTTTTCAACATCTTGCAGTTTTCATGACTATGTCCTTTTACGCGGTGAAAGTTACAAAAGTCATTTTCTTTGTACCAGGAAGGTATTGCGCGGGTGGAGTCAAACCCAGAGTGAGGTTTAACAGGGGGCAAGGTGATAGCCCCAGCTTTGAGCAATTTCTCCAGGATGACGCCATAAGTTTCTCCCAAGGGAGTGTAATTGATGGGCTCGGCTTTGTACTTATACGTGGTTTTCGGCGGAGTATTGGATGGTGTTTGAGATTTGACCATTACCGCGTGGACAGCTCCTTTTGATTTAGAAGAAGTGGACGCGTGAGGAGTGGCGGTATTTGGCTTGTTGGTAGAATCTAGAGTTCGGAAATTGGGGTTTTTATTACGCAACCGCAATTTCTCTTCTTCTAAGGCTCGAATTTCTAGTTTCCGAGCCATAGTAAAGGCCTCGTCGAATGTACGGAAAGTTTGAATTTGAAGAGTAGGAGAAATGTGCTTAGCACATGCCCGCGTGAAAAGTTCGATAAGTTCAGCTTGAGGCAAGGCATATGTAAGTTGGTTGATAAGGCCGCGCCATCGTCCCACGAAATCTGTGATAGATTCGTCTTCGAATTGTCGGATGGCATAAAGGTCGGTGATAGATACTTTCTTGGCAATGTTAATGGAGAAATGATCCAAGAAAGATTGGGCTAGTTGGTTAAAAGAGAAGATCGAGTGCTGGGTTAAAGCACTGTACCACTCCAAGGCGGGTCCTGATAAGGACATGGGGAAGGTGCGGAGTAACAAGGCGTCATCATGGGCAATCAAATAACAAGTATGTCTAAATGATCGCAAGTGTTGTTGAGGACCCTCTTTACTGTTAAAACGAGTAAATTTTGGCAACTCCCATTGAGGAGGATATGAATGAAGGGGGACAGAAGGGTGAATGGGCTCCCGACAAACTTGCTCGTATGTCAAGGCGCTACGACTTCCTGAAACAGAAGCCTCCAGGTTGTGCATTTTGTCCATCATTTGTTTGATGAAATCTGTGGTTGGATGAGATGATGGTGCAACAGAATAGGGATGTCCCATATAAGGTGTTGAGGTTACTGGATACGTGTATGGGAATGAAAAGGTAGGCGGAGCTTGAGAAGGAAAGCTCGTGTGAATAGGTGGCAGAGAGTAAGTCATGAATGGAGTGGTCTGAAAGAGAGATGAGGTAGGGGCAGTTGGTGGTAACGATACGTGGGGTCCAAGATTAACCAAAGGAAAGCTAACCGGGGTCGTATGAACCTCTGAAGCCGTCGGATTGGGGGACGAGGCTAGAGATGCAGGAAGTAAGGCAGTGTTATTAGGAGGAGTGGGAGCTAAATGAGCAGCTATACTAATAGGCATGCCAACAAGGAGCTGACCATCAGGCGTACGGTCAGGGGCATGAGACAAATAGTATTGTACAGCACTGGGATTAGCATCCAGAAATTTGGCAAAGTCCTTGTCTCCTACAGGAATTTGGGGGATCTCACTGGTGTCCGTAGGGTTCCCTATAGAATGTGAAGGGGGTGATTCAGGCAAAGACACAGAGCAGGCATGTGAAACCATGGCGGCGGCTTGCTTCCGAGTGATGACAACCATGGACAGAAGTTCACAGTAGGGTTTTAATCTGTCAGGAATAGAAACAAACTCAGACTGGTAAAATTGTTAGGTTGCTGGTTTGTCAGGAATAGGAAAAGACAGTAACCGATATCAGTCTAGTAACCGATGTCGGTTATACTATAGTCGACGTCGGTCAACTAACCGATGTCGGTGTAAGAAGTCTGGGCTAACAAGATATAAAAAGGCTGCTAATTTGATTTTTAACAACGTTGAGTATACTTGTCCAATTATTGATCACAGAAGACAGATTATGAGAAAGAAGAACAGAACTAAAAACAAGCAAGATGCACACGCCAATCCAGAGATTAACCCTAGGGTTAATTTTAATTATCGTGGGCTTATGCCTTTAGACGTAAGATGATGTCAGATCCTAAACAACAAGACCTAGGGGAAATGTCAAGTTTGTTTTGGCTTATAAGGTTACCTCAATCGGGCGGAGGAATACCGCAGAAAAGGGGGGATGTTTGAGCTGTTGTGTTAATTGTGAAGTGATTCGGTATGTGTTGTGCAGTGAAACTAGGGTTAATTTCCTGTCAATACCGTGGATATCACCCCCATGTGTACGACCTGTTACTTAATCTATGTTCACTAGAATTGAAGAACAGCAAGCAGGAATGCAATGCATGTGTTTTAAACCCAAATCAAAAATTATGTTCGATGAAGCAAGAGAGATGACTTTCACTAATGCGAAACTAGAAAAGCAAGACAAATACTTTACGAAATATATAACAAAAGCAGCAACAACAAATATGCTTCCTAAAATGAAAATAAGCAAAAGAAAGAAACCCAAAATGGGTCCCACCGGGCGTGCCAAAATGTTTCACTTGGAAAGACTCGTTCCTTTTAGAAATAGATAAGGTTAGGGTTAGGAGGAATACCTGTAGAATGTCGAGATGGTGTGCGCGTACCGTAGAGAAAGATCAGGCTAACTGCGAAGAACTCCTTTTTGTCTTGGAAGGACTACCTGCAAATAAGAACACAAGACCACAAGATTTTGATTAAACAATAAATGAGGAAACTGCCTTGGGCCCAGGAAATATAAAACTTCCTTTCGAAGGTGGTCAGTTCCCCTGCTAATATGAATTAACACAAAAGACTGCAAAATATCAATTAAATTGTCTCGTTGAACTGGGTAGGGGAAAGGCTGGTTTTCTAGTTTTTGATCAGAGGAACTGATGCCGGTTACTGATAACCGATGCCGGTTACTGATAACCGATACCAGTGGGTTCTAGGATCTTCTTGGTAGCTATGGTGTTTGTAACGGCTGGTTTATGGATGATATTGGGAAGTGAGACGATGAGGGATAAAAGAATGACAGTTAGATGCAATGGCACGTTGGGTAGTGGATTCAGAAGCAAATTTAGGAGGACTGTGATTCAAAGAGCATAAGAAATGTTATAACAGAGGACATGCAAGATATGACTTACTGGTTTTGACAAAGATGCAAGTTGATCTCCTCTACTGCAAGCACTTCTAGTATTTCCACTCGTCTCTGCTCAGTCAAGTGAAGATCTGGACTCTGTTCCTCGCTCCCAAATGATCTCTATTGATTCAAAATCATTCGACTGATCTCCCAAAATGAAATTCTGATCCTTTGTTTTGGTTTGGGGAGCCCATTTACAGGGAACCGATGGTGGTTGCGTAACCGACGGCGGTCGAGTAGGAATCGGCATCGGTAAGGAAAAAGTAGGCTATTTTTAGTAAAATAGCCCACCTTCCCTTCTTTTCTCCCGAGAGATCAATTGCGGGCTTGGTGAAGTGGCTAGAAGGTCGGCTTTGGGTGCGAGTAAGGAGGCATTAGTTATGGATGTGAGTCTAGACCAAGCCATAAGTCTTAATTAGGTTAGTTTAGGGTTAGGGCTAGGTCATGATGAGGTGGCAAAGTGAGGTGGCGGGTAAGGTATGTGGATTTATCAATTACAAGGTAATTAATAAATAATTGTGTAAAGTTTAGGTAATGAGGTTGGGTTGCGAAATGGGATGCGGGTCACAAGGGGTCGTAAGACACGAATTTGGTGTCTACAGTGGCATTCCTGAATCATCTTTCTGAAAGTGTTTCAAGATTTTATGGGGATCACTTAACTATGCCTATGGAGGGAGTCATCTAGCATTGGCATCCAATTAAATCTGTATGTCTGTAATCTTATCTAGATTGCTTGTGATTCCCCAAACACACACCTGAGAACGAAGATGGAAAATTCTTCATCTTTGAAAAAAACTCTACTATCATATCTCAATTGACCTTGCAAATCAAGAGGAAAACCCAAGTGGGTTAAGCTATTACCTTTTTTCCGTGAGAACTCAAGCACCTGTCAAACTTAGAATAGTAATTTATTCAATCCTTTTGTTCTCAATTTGAGTTCCCATAGTTGAAATTGCATCCTATCCACATAATAAGATGCTTTGATAGAAACAACCTTCTAGGACACCTAGCATGAGTCTAAAAATACCATGAAGAATTCATTCCTAAACCCTTCTAAAGTCCATCCTAGAGACCCTCACCCCTCAACCCTAGCCAAGAAACCCTGATGGCAGATAGTAAATCAAGATGCACATGCATCTGACTTCACCATTTCCCTGTATCCTTCTCATATACCTAGCCATCCTGAAAATGACCCCTCCATCCACGTGGAGAAACCTTTGCTAACGCAGGTGTTGGGAGCATTACCTTGCATAACTTCCTACAATGTACCCATGAAACTTTCACTCTTTTGACCCAATTTAACTTGCCTTCATCTCAGCCTTTTTATTTTCAACAACTTGGCACGACACATAGCCATTACCTTTATGGATAACTCAGCCCCTAGCTAACCAGGTTCCTTTCCATCTATAATCACGTCATCCTTCTTTTACATAAGACCTAAGAAAGTGCAACCAGAAATCCCCGATGAATTCACCTCTACCGCTTTCTTTAAAGACCAATGGTTAGACCTAATATGTCCCTCCGTATGGACCTCAGGGAACTTTGTTGCATTCTTAACAGCTTTTCTCCTTAAAGTGCATAAACTACAACCTATGACAAATGCACTCACCAAATTGTTGGTTCAACCTACCCCCCTTTGAAAACCACCGACCATGTGACACCTCTCGAGGCAGAAAGAAAATTTTGTTTGTGCTAGACCCACATGGTCACTTCACTATTAGAGGAATCCATTTATTAGGAGGTCGCAGGACCACTAGCTTGTCCAACCTTATCGAGATTTCAAAGGAATCACATTGCAACACCTCTTAAAAATTACGAACACACTTCACCGCACCAAACCAAAAGAGTTTGCCATGAAACTACAATATGTGTCGACCATCATGTGCAAGAGAAATGGATGAAACAAAAAACATGTAAGGCTCTAAAGGCCCGCTCTTCTTCAGCTGTGTCCTCAGGGAAAAAATCTCATTTCAGATAAAAACCATGATCTTCTTCCAAAGAGAAAATTAAAAATAGCAAACTCCATCAACCAGACCTTCAACCCAAAGGAGGAAGAATAGAAATATAAATCAGTGACCCATATCTGGGAGCACCCAAGAACTATTTTATCCACCTACGGGAAAACCAGAGATCAACGATGAAGTCTACATCAGACAGCAAGCCAAACATCTCAACAAAGATGGGTGAGATTATTATTGAGCACCAACACATCTCAAAAGGCTAAGACCCACCTCAAGAATAGATATACCATTCCTCGCATAGATATACGTTATCACCGACAAGTTACATGGATGCTATCTACCTCCCTTCCTCTAATCATTGATCTTCGATCGAGGTCGCCATTATGTTCCTGTTTGAAGGATGAAGGACATTCATAAGTAACCAACCCATCAGATGTCAACCCATGGTACACTATACATTTTTTTGTGATGTCATCTACATCCTCACTAAAAGTCACCCTTCAGGGTCCCATATACCCTATTCTTGATGGGGTCATTCACCGAATCATCTGGTTCAACATACAATTGCAGCAATCCTCACTGCTAGTATGTCTCTATTACAAACTGATCCAAACCTTTGATTTACATCGCCAAGCCTTATGGAAGGAGCTCCAATCTATTGAGGCTTCTTACCATAAGGTACCCCTAACATCATGTGAGACACAATATCTATTTACTCCTCATGTCTAAATGTGAATTCCCTCATTTACATCATCATTTTCCTCTAAACTTCCAGCTACTCTCCAAGTAGGGCCACCCTGAGGTTTTAGGTTCATCAAGAGAATCATACAAGCCCCTACAATCAGGATTAACTTGACACCTAGGAACTATTTCTGATCTCTGCATCTATATCGATAGGATTATATGGTTACTACAAGAGGTTTTTTAGAGGCTATTCTGGCGCTTGTAGCTCCATTGATAAATCTTACATAGAAGGGGGACATTTATATGGATAGATGAGGCACAGGTGGTATCCTAATAGGATCAAGTTGGTTATGAGCACTTATAAACATTTTGGATCTTTCGAACTCTCTTGGTCCTTCATATTGGAGTGTGATGACTTCTAGTTTGGGTACCATTGTCCTGTAATGTTCTATGCAAGGTCTCTCCGCATCCTATTGCTTATGAGAGTATGGGGTCTGAGATCTTAGAATGAGAGGTTCTACTCCACCTATGATAATGAGATGCTAGCCCTTGGATGTATGTCTTGGGTTGAAATTCACACAATATTCTGGCACCGCTGCCTGAATTTTGTGCATGAAGGCCCAACAACAAAACCATCCCAGCTGACCCATCACCATTTTTAGAACTTTAAGGATACTCATACCCAGAGGCAGTAATGAGTGGGTCAGTAGAATCCATTAAGAGTATGATACCTCTGACTACCACTTGGTTATGTCTCCACCCAGGAAAGAATCCACCATGTAGTGGCTGATGTACTTTCTAGAATGCACACTTAATTCTTCTATCCCCCATACTCTTTGAGCAAGATTTTTCTAGATTGGTAAATCTCAACTATTAGTCTGAGTGTCTCCAACAATTGATACCCTCCTCTAGCCCAACATGTGAGATTATGGATGGTAAAATTCCAGGATTAGCAATACATAGTTGATTTTTTATTTGATCCCATTATAAGGTTATAATTTAACTATTTGATGAATCTGGGGGAGTATCAAGGAAACAGATTCTACATGCCTTCCACAATGAACCACTTCTATGGACATCCAGTATATTTCAAAACCCCTCGTTATAATCACCCGCATAGAGAGAGATATCTCTATGCAAGGGTCCTTCCCCACCTAAGATGTCCTATGCTCATGTTTGTGAGTGACTCGATGACTTCTACCTATTCACCCCGAAACAAGTCATCGTCATACTTTTCTAGCAGGTTTATTGCAGCCCTTGACCAGTTCCAAAGAATAAATGGGACCAAGTATTTCGATGGATTTTACCCACAGGTCTTCCTACATAGATGTGCAGGGAGACGATTTGGATTTACGTGGTGATTGAACAAAGTAAGCACACTGTCATTTGCTCTGTACAACCATCCCGTTAAGCACAACTGACCGCAGTGGCTGATTTGTTCTTTGCATGAAGTATCCTCCAATTTCATGGCCCACATTCTGAAGAACATTGTTAATGATTGGCATAACAGGTTTTTGAGAACCCATTTGGCAGGATCTTGATGTACCTTCACCAACTTGAATTCGAGTTCTTCGAGTTCATATCCATTTTTTCCTAAGACTACTATAAGTTGTCTATTTAGATTTAACAGCCATTTCAATATGGGACCTTTAAGTGATCTAACGTCATAATGAGGATCGCTCTATCAACACTTACTCTGGTCCAATAACCTGACATAAGCCATGACTTATACACCTTCCATTTAACATCGTCTAGTCTAACATAATGAAAAGTATACTTGGCATTCACATACCTTGGTGTGGAAGAATCTTATATTCGTCGGTCATTTCCCTCTGAGATGCATAGCATGTTAAATCTAGTCCAAAGGATCGAAGTCATTTTTATTTCACAAGTATTTACACGTACATTCTACACTATTCATTAATGTTCTCATTCATGCTACTAATTCAGGAATCCATAAAAAAGGTTCCTCAAGAACTTATCAACTCATGCATTTCACTTGGTACCAAAACTACTTCACCCGTAGTCAATGTTTTTTCTCATTATTTCTTACACTATCCTATTGTTGTAGTAGTTTGAGCTTCCATTAGCCAAAGTTTTTTGTAGTCCATCCAAGGATCCCTACCCTGTTTATTACTCCTGATCCTACGTTATGCTAACATGCATGATATCCTCATACCTTAGATCCTGAAATGACTTCACCCTTGTTTAAATATAACTTATTCAATTTTAGATAAAAAAGAGTTGTACAACACCTTCAACTTGAAAACTATGCCACAGTTTGTACGTGTACGTGCGTCTGAATTCCATTACCCCTAACCCTCGTGCCTCATTTACCTATTTGGAGGCTTCTATTTGACCTCTATTCCTTCTACTCCCAAATAAACACCTTTAGCTATTCTAGTTCACATGGACCTCTTATCTAACCTAATCACTGATACCATTGTCAACCTCATAACTAGTTCCTGGTTCACGAGGTTTTTAAACTCAACCACTATATGTTTCCATGCATACTCTATTTTTTTAGCATCTCTTACCAATGTTCCAAAACTTCAAGACAAAAAGGGGCAATTGTAGACAGTAAACCCTAGTCCTTTTGTAAATGGACTCCTTAAACTAGATCATCTGACATTAATTTAATTACCTAACTAATTAAATTAATGCCCATTCCATCATGGAATATTCATTATTTAATTATCTTATTAAACTAATTTTCCACCTCACCCCACCACCTCACCTAGACACCTCATCATGGACCTATTTTTAGGGTATGTATCCCACTCATGTCAACTAACTAAGACTCATCTCTACTTACCTTAATCTAACTCGAGAGACTTGGTTATCATAACCCTAAAGATCAATGCAACCTATTATTCCTTCTATAACAACATTCCTGCTTATTAGATCCAACGTAACAATCTTACCATTTTAATCCAGTGTAACCATGAGTAAAGTCTAGTCCAAAAGCATTGCCAAAGATCTGTCATTTTTAGTAAACCTAGGATAAACCCTCCTGAACCCGATGCATCAGTCAACCCGTTAAACCGATGCGGTTCACCCTTGATAACTATCATTAGTTACCATATATTCCTCTGGTAACCTTGTTCCAGAGGTTGGCCAGATAGTTGATTTCAAGGATGAAAGAGAGATCATGCATGCAAGAACTAAGTCAGAGCCCTTTCACACATTCAGACAGCACAATTGAGTCAACACCAAGACTTTGATATGATGGTACTTTGATCCATGTTAACGTTCTAGGAACACTACCGCAGAACTCTATTGTAATATTTGCATCACAATCAACCAATCATCTCCAATCCCAACCACTATGAACTATAATACACTAGTAAGTAATTGCATTTGGATAACCATTTAATCAGACCATTTCTTAGACATACTTCATTTTATAAGGTTTTTACACCCTTGTTTATAGACTCACTAGTGGCTTCTTTGTATCCCAACCATTTTTCTACCTTCCTATGAAACCCCAATCCATTCCACCTAACCACACTATTTAATCACTCCCAGCTCCCCATACCCTGACTACATATCTCTCTGAGAATTCTTAACAGCTTCTTTGGCATCTCTATTCCCTCATTCTCCCATTCTCATGTGCAATCTATAGAGAATATCCCCAAAGCCATGATTCATTGAATTCTCAATCAGTTCCACCTCCTACTAACACTGGTTAACCATAAACCATTGTCGGTCCTCCTCTCAACCAGTCACCAGTCATACTTAGACCGACGTCAGTCTTTGTATCTAGTATATTTCTGCCTATAAATAGACAACTTGATTGACCTCTCACCCAAATAAGCCCAAACCACTCTAAAACCTGACCCTGACATATTCTAGTCACCTTGGCTACCTGCCGCAACCTCCAAATCTGATTATAGCATTAGCCTGTTAGACTAGATTTTCTTATTTTATTTAAATGAAATACCTAAATCATATCAACTATAGTAGGATGTTATTTATCTTACGTTATTTCTTTGTATTAAATTGTATTAAAAAGTGGATTGACAATGCCATCTAGGAATTATCAAACTTCTTGGATCTAGCACACGCTAGGCAACTCCACTGACATATATTGTTTAATATCCCTCTTGTGGTGGGTCTTGTTTTGCATTTACAAGTAGTTCCTCCTAGCCAAAACGAAAGTTCTTGCAATTAGCATTGGATTGAATAAATTTAAAATGCATGCACTCTACCTTCTATCTTCCCCTCACAACATTTATCATTCCTCCTCCTCAGCCCTTACCTTATCTGGTTGTTGTTCATACATATGCAACTTAAATCCGTGAAACACACACCTTTTTTTGGAACTTTGTTATCCTTAAAATCCAGTTGCATGGCCTACAAATTTTCTCTTTATTTTTAAGTTTAGGGAATATGTTGAAAACCCACATTGAGTATTCTGCTGGTTTAATGCATCCCAGTTTTTTTATGTTTCATAACTTCTTACTTTGATCCTTGAAAGATAATTTATGGCTTCATAGGTCTCGCATTTTTGATCCTTGTTGTAATGGGTTTAGGGACCCTACCAAAACCCTCCTTTTACCAGGTTATGCACTAAAACATGGGGAGAATATTGTTGTCATTGTTTTTATCATCTGTAGAGTGAAAAGATTTTTATTTCTCCTATCAAGTATTTTCATAAGTGATGAAAACACGTTTGTCCAGAGTGAAGTGAAGAACTGATTTTAGAGGATTTATTTCCTAGGATTAGTGGAATCCATTATAGGAATATTTGTAAAAATCTAAGAAAAGTTTGATAAAAAAGGTGTAAAACAATCATCCAAAATCAAATAATGCTATGAATTAATTCACATGTGATATAAAAACACCAAATGAGAGCATAGTTAATCCTTTAAGATCTCATAAGGAATAACTCAGTCAATATTTATGAATCTCCAAATATAGTAGGAATAGTGAGGTACGAAAGTGAAGCTCATTTTCCATTGTGATAGCTCAAAATTTGGAGATCAGTGTAAACATTGAAATGGTAAGCTAGGATCGCCTCATAAGAATTTACATAAGACTAAAGTGGTAGGATTATTCTTAGCCTTGACATATGCCAGAATTGAATTAGTTGGATTTCTTTGTACTAAATAGGTTCAAATTTGACCAGAAATAAATTGAACTGCAGGAGCATCACTTCATGCATAAGAATAAGTCACTTGAAGACATAAATTTTGAAGATTGCATGTTTGGTTATAGAGTATTCGAGGTCAATTTAAGTCATTTTGAGGTGTTAGTTGGTGTTTTGGCCTTTCCTAGAGATCAAATGGAGTATTTTCCCTCCACTTGAAGCACACATGTTACTTATTAGAGCCTTTTTTGGCTTGTCCGCTAATATTTTCATAAACATTCCATTAGATCTTATAAACCTTTTAAGTTGGATGAAATAACCTAGAAATCTAGGGGTGGTTGCGAAGTCATCCATCCTCTTAGCTAGAGAGCATGCCAAGCTAGTTTATGCTTTGTAACCTTAGAGCTATCTGTTCCTAAGTGCACCTCAAATTGTAACACTTTTGCATATGACCAAGGGTCTAGGAGCTTGAATTTCCCTTAAAAGATGAGTTAGGGAATAGATATTGAATTTTTTTCCAGCACTAAAATCTCTATTTGCTATCCCGATCATGAATCAAATGTCTAAGAGTTTCAAGAAGTGGTGAGGAGAGAATTTACTCATTTTTAATGGTATTGTCTTGCATAATTTCTAAGTCAAATCATTCTTTGTAAATGTCTTCTTAACCATGATTTTTAAGAGTTGTTGAGTCTACATAAAAGAGCCTACTTAATGCTCATGGAGTCAAATGGAAGTGAAGATCGGTAGATCACTTTCCATGATCATTTAGGTTATTAATGCCGTGGTTTTCTGTGCATCGGTATACTTTGTAACTAGTTTGAATTCATCCATACATGGTTCAGAACATCACGTGCTTAGAACCACCTATGTGGAGCTTCTATACTCCGTTGTAGGAAAATTCTTGGGCTCGGTGTTGAATCCTTGGTTTGTTCAATTTATTGGATAGGAGTTCAAACTCAGAGTGAACATTGGGTTTCTTCTTTAAGTTGGCTAAATGGATGTCAAAAGGCACTAAGTCACCCTTACTAATGAAGACTTTCCCTAGATCCAGGAATCTAACTTCCTAGAAAAGTGTGGAAGGGACTTTATTTATTCAATGAATCCACAGCTGACCAAGAATCATATTATATTTGGTTTCCTAATCTATAATATAAAAATCAGTTAACATCTTCTTTAGCTCGAGGGTAATTGGATGGAAAATAGTCTTGATGGAAGTTGATTTAAGACTGTCATAGCCTCTTAGTGTATTATGGGTTGAAGAACAATTCGTTTCTCCATAGCCCAACTTTTGGAGGAATGAAAAGGGGACAATATTGATAGCTTCCCAATAGTCAATCATCATGCATTTTACATAAATATTGTATATCCAAAATTGTAAATACAACACTGGGTCACCTCTCCATGCCAATTCAGTGTTAGTGGGCGTCTTACAGATGTCGAAAATGAATCTAACATCTCTTTCAGGATGTTCAGGGGGTCGACGTCAAAGTATATATGGTTGATTTATGCTTCCAACGAAGGGGTAATGTGGATTAAGTGATCAAGACCCAATGATTCCAATAAAGTGGCTCAATGATATAGATATTTCTTCAACAAATCCAAAGAGGAAATTTGAGAGAAGGTCTTGATCAAATATGTAATTAGGTCATAAGCCCCTATCAACCTTGAAGATACAAGAGTGTCATTTAAAATAGAGGGGTATACAAAAATGGACTGCATAGAATACTCACGAGTACAAGTGACTGCATTAATTTTAGGTTCAATATCTAACTCAACTAGACCTACGATCTTGGTCTTTTTTCAGCCGTCCAAATGAGGTACTACTATAGTGTTTGATGATGTAGATGGTTCATGGTCATTGTTCCCTACTGGATTAACCTTTTAGTGCCATGAGGGTTTAATTTCTCATTTTTGGTGTGTGTAGGAAGGGGGGTCTCTAAAACCTTCAAGAGGAGTGTTCTGAGGAGAGACGGGTCCCATGTGAACATTCTGTGTTGGAACCATGGGATTTTACAAAATAATCTTAATAAAGATTTGTTTTTGGTCCTTTGGAATCCGTTGTATAAACTTATTACAATCTCAGCAAGTTCTGGCATCATTTCCTCAAACTCTATGAAAACCATAGTATAGATCATGATCATATTCATGAAGTTTCTGATTTTGGTTCTATTGTGTTCCATAGTTCTAGTTGTTGTTTTGTTGTTGATTGTTGAAGTTGAATTTTGGAGGTCGTTTCCCCTGGTTTTTGTATTGGTTTTGATACCCACTTGGGTATTGAGATGGGCCCTAGGCCTGAAATTTTTAAGGAGGTGGAGGATGGTTGAAGTCCACCGCATTGACAGAAGGAGTGAAATTGTTACTCCTTTGGTTGTTTGTGTTCACGTTATTGTTAACATTATTCATGCTGGTAATGTTAACAAAATTTATCTTCCTAGCTTGATCAGTAACGCCATCTGTTGTAGTACCATGATTCTTGTTAAGGACTTTAGGTCCTTGGTTATTGTTATTGGAATTGTTCGGGTAATTATAATTACCTTGTAAGGAAGTGACTAGTCTCTTATTTAAACCATAGGTCTTTCAACTGCTTTTAATAGCCTCTTGGTCAATGTGGAGAGAACTCTCTAGAACCTCTTCATAACTCCTAAGAGGGAACTTATATACTTCTTCCTTGGTTTCCCAATTAAGGGAATGAAGCAACAGTTCGTAAAGATCCATTTGATTCATGTTGGGATCATTGGTTGAGGAGGAGAGGAATTTTCACCATCTTTGAATGAAGTGGGAGGTAGATTCATTGTGCTCTTGCTTGATATGAAGGAATTCTCTTATTCCTATTTACAAGAGCTTGTTCATGTCAAAATCCTTTATAAAATCTAAGACAATTTTTTTAAACGAATGGATTGAGGCTTCTGGTATCCTATAGTACCAATCGAGATTGATCCCCTTGGGGTTCTTTAGGAAACATTTAGAAACCATTGTGTCCCATGGGAGAATATCTCTAATGGCAGTTGAATACACTTTAATGTGCGTATTTGGGTCTCCCTCCCCTTTAAATTTTGGAATATCTAGAAATGGTCATGGAATAATGACGCTTTGTATGGAAAAATCAAGGGAATCCTTGAGATATTCATAGTATGTACCCATAACATATGACTCTACCATAAATGAACCTTGATGGGGAGGTGGAGGTGGAACAAGTGGATGAAAAGGCACAAGATAAGTGTTCATGGGGGCATAAGGTATCCCCTAAGGTTGAGCATATGAGCCAAGAAAATAGAACATGTCCCCCTATGGTGATTTGGAATACATATGCAAATATGGGGGAACATTATTCTAATACAGAGTTGTAGGCACAAAACCAGGGAAAGTGACATTGTAATTTGGGACGAAATTCGAGAATGTACTTCTAGTAAACACATGTTGAGGGTATCTGTATGAGGTGTGGAGGGCCACACCTAATGTTTTTGATCTAGTGAGGAGATCTCTAGGGCTAGGAATTTCCATGTAAACTAGAGGAGGTAAAAGTGTAGAAGGTACATAACCAATATTTTGAGCATAGTAAGGGACCATGAATTGCATCGGAAAAGATGAAACATGAGAAGGTTGCGCAAGCTCCAATTCCCTAACTATATGTACCACCATAGAAATCACATCGCCCCGAAGATGGCATTGTATTTTTCTTGGGCATATTTTGAACCCTGTTAGGAGATAAAGTTATGTGATGTCCTACTATAAATTGTTCTCTAGGAGGCCGCCCCTCTTTGGGTATATTTTCTATTATAGAGGGAAGGGTAGAAATATTCTTCTAAAGCAGAGCATCGGTATATGCTTTCATCCTTTCTATGCCTTTAAAAAACTCCTCACTTCGGGAAAATTGTGCCAAGATTTCGTTATTAGATGAGAGGAAAGAAGAGAAAGGATAAGACTGCATGTTGATTTGGGGTCTTGATAAGACCCGAGGATAGAATCATGGTTCTCCAGTGAAAGTCATATTTTTTTAGTTAGAGAACTTTGAAGTATCTAACTCCTCAATCCTAATAGACAAACCATTTTTGATGCCTTGAGGAGGATGAGTGTAAGGTGAAGGTAGGTTAGAATAATAAATGTCCTCCCACCCTGATAATGAGGGTGAATGTTGTATACCTATTTGGAAGTAATAAGATTCAAGACCTAGAATGGTTCTACTGTAATCCTGACCTGACATATTCAGGGGCTATATAAATACCTGCATAATAATGGGAGTGGATAAGGATGTAATAAAGAAGGAAATGAAAAAACACTAGTCCTTCACATTGGGTTCACCAATTTGTAAGACTGAAAATCCACACGTAACTTTCAAGTGTACTTGATCTCCCAAGCTTGTGCTGGGATATCTGATGTGGAATGGATAAATGGATATGTGTAGGAGAATATGGATAAAATATGAAATACTTGATAGTGGGTGAATGTGGTCAACAAGTTATCAAGGAAATCTGAAGTCTTCTACGGGAAACAAAGGGATCTACTCATCTAAGGAAATAAAATCCTCTCTAACCTGAATGGGTGTGATAGAACGGTTAAGAAGGATACACAAACATAAAATTATATCAATTTTAGTGTGTGAAACTCTCTCAACTGATTGCGTAATTCATGGATATTTCCCTTCATTCACCTCATAGAAATTTCTAGACAGGGTCATAGAAATGTTAGAGGAAATTTATGAATAGGACAAGTAAGTGGATTATAGGCACTAGTTTTACACAGGTTAGTTCCACCAGAAGTCATAGAATTTATATTCTTATTTGATAATGATATTTAACTATGAAATGATGATGGGTGGACATGGTGAAGATCGAAATGCCAAGATCTTAATACTTGTATCAATGTTTGTCTCGAAATAAGTTGTGTTTGGCTATGGAACTCTGTGATCATAAAATTCTTCTCTATGTTGTTGTTGACCCTGAATGGTCATATGTGATTCATGGAAATGGATGAAGATAACTATTAAATGATCAAATTAACCTATGGTTGGGTTGGCTTTTTGAGACCTTGTAAGCTTTATCGTCTTCGGCGGTCAAATCCCTAAACTGTGCAGTGATTATAGATAGATCCAAATTGGTTCAGAAGATTTGAATTCCAAGTCCTTGGTCGATATATGATAATTCTACCAATATTTTTGGTTGTGGCATTACAGGTTCAAAGACATAATATCTAGGTTCTCTAGGACCCAAAATGGTCATACGCAATGCGTATTCAACCAATCTAATGCAAGAAAGAAAACTAATTAAGTAAAGGAAATTTAATCTATGTTTTTGTGATTTTTCAACTAGATAAAGGAAGTAAAACAATAATCAACAATATAATTAAATTAAATTAAACTAATGTTTTTGGATTTTATGTTTTTTTAGAAAAAAATAGAAGAAATTCACAGAAGAAATACAATTGCTTCTAAAACATTATTAATAAATCTAAACAAATAAATAATTATATGTGACTATTTATATGTGCAAAATGGATTTAAACTACTTCAGTAAATAAAATATTTTCTAAATTGTAATTATGGATCTAAATCCTATGTTCCACCTTAGAGACACAAGAATAAGTAAAAGCTTCTCAGAAGCACTTCTTCTGCTGAAACTTCCCTTGTGAAAGAAAAGAATGATTCAATGAAGATTGCATATTGAAATGCAATTGTGATTGATTTAAAATAGATTCAAAATATTTCCTCTAGAAAAAATTCCCTTGCAAATCCATAGGGATAAGTAGGGCAGCAATCTATCACCGAAAACTTTATGTAAAAAAAAATGAAAGCTACAAAAATGAATTAACTATTTCAATGATTAGATTTGAAATGATTTTACTACTATAGTCAATATTGTGCATACAAAATAAATAAATAAATAAATAAATCTTGAAGAAAACCAAGTACATCCCTAACCTAGAATTTTTAGAACTGTGGAAAATCGGTACATTATAGATTATACAAATTACCCTACAAGTTGGGTAGAAGCGGTGCTTACAAAGGATTTCATGACAGCTACTACAACAAGGTCTCTTTGGGAGAACATTATCAGTAGGCATGTATACCCATTGAGTTTTACAAGTGATAGGGGTGCTTATTTTACTAATGAGACCATTAGGATACTATTGGCATACCATAAAATAACACCCTATCACTCTCAGGCTAATGGAACTACTGAACCTTTCAACAAGATATTGAGCTACACATTGACTAAAATTTATGTTGTTGGAAGGAAATATTGGGATGATAAATTATTTGATGTACTTTGGGCATACAGGATAACCTATAAGAGGTTGAATAAAGCCACACCCTTTCAGTTGGTATTTGGCACAGAGGCTATTTTACCAGTGGAATTCATGTTACCTTCTCCGCTTATTGCGCACACAGGAGGTTTAGCTGAAGATAAATCACTTGAATAATGTATTTGATAAACTGATGCAGTTACATGATAGGCGTGCTATAGCACGAAGGAGTTAGAAGACAAAAAATTCCATGTAGAAGACATGACATGATATACATATTAAGGATAAGAAGTTTGAAGCTGGAAAAATGGTTCTTCTTTATGACTCAATGTTTTTGTGCCATCCTGGAAAGATTAAAGTGCATTGGTTGGGAATGTATATTGTGACTTATATACTTGATTCAGGAGCTTTCTAGTTAGAGGCACTGGATGGAACACAATTTCCCAATTTTTTTAACGAGAGTAGGCTAAATCCCTACTATAAATAAGTATTCTTGGTGTTTTTAATAAGTCAATTTTTCCACTTACACTAGGTTTCCGTTAATGCATTTCCCTTATATGTGTTTCCTTTCATCATTGCTATGCTTTGTCATTTTATTTCAATGTTTTGTGTAATAAGCATGTTTGTGTTCCAGAAGTTGATTACTGTTTAGTGATTTCATGCACAGAGGACCGCGCATACCTTTAGTGTGGGGTGGATTGTATACAAGATAAATGGATCAAGTTTGAATGTTTTCTAAAAGAGGGGTATGCATAGATAAATAGTTTGCAGGTACTTGAAGTGAAGGTGAAGATAGAGAAAGATTGCTCATAAATGAAGACCACGTATGAAGGAATGGATGCTCAGTATAATGTAAGGTAGGTTGCAATAGTGGAAACTACTTAGTGAAGGACGAAGTGGATAAGTACTTCAGCGTATGAATGCACATGAAAGGAGGTATATGACTGAGAAGTAGTAGGCATGCTAGAAGGTTATGACTATGGTGCAAAACAATCAGCATATAAAAGGAAAGAATGCTAAAATTAATGTTGAGTACAGTGGTAGGTGGAGAGTAATAAATGCATTTTTTTTTTGAGAAGCTATATAAGGTAGTGTTGGGAAATTTTTTTTACCTTTGCGATTAAGAGAATTTGAGTGAGTTAAAGAGTGAGATAAAGAGTGAGTTGCGATGTGTGAAGAGCTGTGATACCAAGATAAACTAGAGGGATTGGCACTCCATTGGAGAGAAGTGTTTGAGTTGCTAGGGAACATGAGTTTGAGTTATAGATCTTAAATTCATCGTAAGAACACACCATTATTGTTTCTATGGTACCTAAGTAATCATCTAGAGTAGCCATAAGGGGAAGGAAGCAGAAGGAAGCTGAGGTCAAATTATAAGACACCCCTGAAAGTCATTTTCTCAAGATGCAACACCTAGAAGGGGTTTTTATGGGTTGCAATTGGGATTCTCACATTCATCGTTGCAAATTGAGTGAATACAACCACAGAAACAAAGATAAAAAATATAAATTGGAAAAATTATTGGTAGTGAAGATGTCCCTAAGAATAGATAATGATGCAATTGTGTATAATGATGCGGGTGAAAATCTGTTAACAAAGGTGAGAGTTTTACAATTATATGAGCTCCCTTATTTTGTAAAACCAGAGAAGTTATATCAGTAGTTGATGATCAGAGTCCATGAGGAATTTTTTATAATTTTTTAGGCAACATATTAGTATTATCGCACCCCTGATTGGGAGACTGATAGGTTTGAGGAGTTCAGGAAGGGATACTAGCAGCAATATCATGGATAAAGAGGGCATAATAGCAAAAAGGAAGAACCTGGGTTACACAAAGGGATGGTACAGAATGGACATTGATAAGTTACAGAAGTATCCAATTTTTCAAACAACATCGCACCTCCTTACCAAGCTAAATAACCAGGAGTGATGATCACAGGTAAACACAATGTGGTTGCACATACTAAAGAAGATGACAAAAAGGGTGGTGTATAATTTGGATGGTTTCATTACTGAGATCATTATTGAGGAGGCACACAAAGGTGAGAAAATAATTTTTGGTGTGATCCTTTTGTCCCTTATCTTTGTATAATTTGGAGTGCCCGATGGGCTAAAGGATAAGATATGACAATATCTTGAGGAGAAGAAATCTCTTATAGAGATATTTTCTAAGTACACGTGTGATGGAAACATGAGTGGACCCTTTAAGTAGAGATAAGAATTGTGG